>JASAUF010000330.1:1620000-2820000 GCA_030180095.1 Magnolia changhungtana | reverse complement strand
CAGACACACCATATGCGGCTGGTGTTGTCAGCCGGTATCTTGTCAATCCTGACAAAGAGCATTGGGCAGCGGTTAAGTGGATACTGCGGTATCTAAGAGGCTTATCCAGGTTGAACCTATGCTATGGTGACGGTAAACTTGTATTAGAGGGCTACACAGATGCAGATATAGAAGATGACATAAACTCCAGGAAGTCTACATCGAGGTTCATGTTCACGTTTGCATGGGGAGCGGTTTTTTGGTAGAGCAAGCTACAGAAGGTCGTATCATTGTTGACGACAGAGGTCGAGTACATTGCAGTCACAAAGACATGTAAAGAGATGCTTTGGATGAAGAGGTTCCTACAGGAACTTAGCCTGAAGCAGAAGGAGCACATGGTCTATTTTGATAGTCAAAGTGCTATACATTTGAGCAAGAATCCAAGTCAGCATTCCAAGTCGAAGTACATAGAGATACGGTATCACTGGATCAGGGATACTTTGGAATAGAATGTGTTACAACTTGAGAAGGTCCACACAGACGATAATGGGTCAGACATGATGACCAAGGCTTTACTCAAAGGGAAGTTTGAGGTTTGTAAAAACATGGTTGGCTTGAATAAGATGAATCCCTCCTAGGTCAAAAAGGGAGAGATTTGATGTATTTTTTGACCCGTCGTTGACCAGTCGTGAGCCCTGTGAGACCGGTCAAAGGCTGGTCTCGACCAGTCGTAGGAGTCGAGCGGTGGCACGACTCAAAATCTAGCGACTGTGGACTATTTTTCTTCGGGGTGCTTAACCAGTTGAAGGAGGTGCTCGACCGGTCATAGGTGGATCTTGACCGGTCGTAGACTCGGTTCGACCAGTCGAGGACTCGGTTCGACCAGTCGAGGTTACGTAGATTTGTTCCGCGATTTTGCTCGAATTTCGTGTCGCAAGTCCTCTCGCAACTGGGATGCGGAAAGGAGTTTCCTAAAACTTTAAATAGGAGTTCCTAGGGCTTTCTAGGAATGACAAGAGAGTTTCTTAAAGCTTTTACAAGGGATTTGCTAAAGGGTTTAAGGCTATTAAAGGCGAGAGAGAAAGGAAAAGAAGGAGAGGAAGCTTATAGAAGGGAGATTATGCTCGTGGAGGTTATCTACTGTGCAATCTATATCTCAGCGCTTCTATGTCCTCGTAATCGGTGAGATCTCTCCGTTTTCCTTTGTTTCTCTAATTGTTTATCTACTCCTGCGTGAGTGAAGAAGGTTGTAACATTCTACTTCATAGTGGATTGTTGATCTGGATGAGATCCTGTGGTTTTTATCTCTTTAAGGGTTTTCCACGTAAAAATCTCTTGTGTGGTGTGTGATTGATGCTTTGATTTATTTCATTGCTCATTTATCCATAATTCCAGTTTTTTTGGGAGGCTAGATCTAAGGTTTGTGCAAGGCACCCCAACATATGCTTGATGATATATATATATATATATATATATATATATATATATATATATATATATATATATATATATATATATATATATAAACACTTGTATTACACTTGTGAAGTGAGCTGCACACGTACATTGAATTTGTACCGTTGAACTTCTGGTCTCCAAGACTCCAACCTCTCTTTTGCTAATCTAAGTTTGACCTATCTTGATTTCATGGCCTTAATTTAAGGCAATTTTTTATTTAATATTTAGGGTTTAGGGTTTTACTTATATAGAATCAAGTACAAGTTTTGAATTTCCTACCAAATGTCTTCCTTGTTTTAAGATATTTCGTGTAAGCTTCCTTTGTAACTTGCATATTTTTCAATCTACCTTAGTTTAATGACCGTGGAGTGCAAGGTTTGCAAATAGGTTTCAATGGATTGTTGGTCACCACTGATGTAGGATTGTCTTGCTTGTATCAAGCTGTTTCGAGATACAAGCATATATATCATTCATGGGTAATACGAGTCTGTATGCTTACTTGATGAATGGCCTAGATGTGGCACCTGTTTTGCCCTCACATGAGTGATCGATTTAGGGTCACTTTTTATTTAGGATTTGTATGTAATAAAATATGAGATGGATATGGTATACTCAATTGAATATAGGATCTGATATTCCCATTAAAAGTCCTGTACATGATCAAATCATTTTAATAGCATGTAGATATCTCATCGTCACTCAAGCACAAACAAGCTCAAGAGAACACACCGTGATGATACCCAGATCTGTAGGAACAGTGATATAATAAAGCTATCCTAGCTAGTGAACTGGCATGTTTATATACCAACCAAGACCATTATTTGTGGGGCCCTAAAATTGATGGCATACATAATAATAATAAAAAAGGTATCGAATCCAATCAGTTGGATCTCAAATTACGATCCACCCAATGAATAACTTTCAACCTTTCAAGTCCATGTGACATCTAAGCCTTCCAATTGGTTGGTCCCACTTAGTGCAAAAATCATCTCATCTACTAATCAAGTAAGTCATGGTATAGAAAATAATGTCCAGCCATTGATAAAGCTTAAAAGGTTGGAAGTTATATGCTGAGTGGACCATAAATTTCGGTCCAACATGAAATTAACTTAGGAAAATGAAAATTAACATGGTCAAAAGAAAACAGATGGAGAGGATTACCGATTAAATTTTAAAAACATAAATAATCCTATGTGGATGATGGATTGATAATTTAAACCTGCCATCGGATGGTAGGTAACCTACAGTTGAGGAACTTTGCAAACCCGTGTAACCAAAGTTCCATGACATCCACTCCGTCCATCCATTTCAACGGCTTGTGTTTGGAGTCAAATATGAAAATGAGACTTATCCAAAATTCAAGTGGGCCATGTCACAAAAAGTGGAGATGTAAAACACAAATATCAGATGAATGAGGACTTCTATGGGCCCAAGAAGGTTTTGGGCGTGCTGACCTCATTGTTTCTCATGTTATGGCCCACTCGAGGTTTGAATCTTCCTTATTTTGGGGTTGAGTTCTAACATGAGCTGCCATAATTGATGGACGGAGTGGATTTTTCGTAGGCATCAAGGTGGGTCCATAGAGCTTTTCCTTGACGGGATCCCCAGAACACGTGTGGTAGGAAATCGACGACCTTTCGGGTCCGTTCCACATGAAAGGAAGTGGCATTTCGTAATTTGCTGGGACAACAGTGGCAATTACGTAGTAAGATCGTACATAAAAACCACCCACCCCGTACGGCTCTGTAACAGAGGATCTTTTCTGTGTGCACTCCGTGTCTCCAACGGGATATGTTTTGGACTTACCTCGCCTGACTTGCACTAACGTATCATTACTTGGGAAAAATATACATCAGATCCACCCCGTCCATCAGGTGGGACGTCACATTTTTTACAGTATATGGTTAAAATTAGATCAAATAAAACACTTAGGTGGGCCATAAGATAAATAAAGGTGTGGAATTATGACTAAAAAATATAAATTCAATCGTTGTGGCCCACATGAGTATTTAAATGTTATTATTTTGTTAGAAATAATTAATCCTATCTTTTAAAGTCAGATTAATGGATTGGATTTCATATAAAAATGATGTAGACCCCATACGAAATTTAAACAATTTTAATGGTGGGACTTACAGTCTCAACTGTTTCCCTTGTTGCAGAAAATATGATTTTTAAATGAGCCTTTTTTTGGGTCCTAGATTAAACGCAGGGTGGGTCACCTGATGGACGGGGTAGATCTCATACATATGAAGCCATTCCGTCCACGTCAAGGATAGTAACGCCCCATGTCAGATGCGAAAGTCACGCAAGTGATTTCCGTATATAATGGGGAGTTATTTGATACTCTGTCAGCGTGCGATGCCTGATGATCTGGAGATTCCAAAGAACTGGCCACAGCCATTTGTGGACCATGCCCCAAAAAGGTTCGAGATCGAAGATCCTGAAGATCTTAGCAAGAATCTTGCCATCTTTTTTCAGTTGAACATGGACAACTGTTGCATTTTACTTCTTAGCCGTCTATTTACGGTTGTTGTATCAAGATGCTTGGGATGGTTTGAGATCAACGGACAACGGTCTGGACGGTTAGATAATGTTTTTTTTTAATTTTTTTTTTTTTTAATTTTATTTTTATACACACGCACGCATACCCTCAAACACTCACGCATGGTGGAATTTCACCACTCGAACCTTTGATCACGAGTAAGGACCCAGATAGATAATGGTTGTGCAGAATATTATCTTGCGTACGTTCCATCCTAGCCGTGCACTAAGTTAGATCCAAAATGATCATGAATGCTCCGAAAGTGGATTTACCAGTCATTAGGTGGGCCCCACCATATAAAACAATGCATTCCTGCGGTCACAAGGTAAGTGGGCCTGCCAAAACTTTTGTAATAAATCCACGTGTCAATTCATTTTGCCAGCTCACTTTAGGAGATAGCTTGAAAATAAGGCATGTCCAAGACAGGCCATAAGTGGGAAGGGAAATGAATACGGTTGGAACTTTCCCGCGATCCTTCGTAATGTTTATAAGCCATTCGAAATTTATGTGGCCCTGCGAACGTTTCAACGGTGGGCATTTGATTTCCACTCTTTTCTATCGTGCGGCTTACTTAATTTTTGAATCTATCTGATTTTTGGGCTCATATTCTAAAATGAGCCGGGAAAAAGATGGACGGTTAGATTTCTCACGGACATCACGGTGGGCGTTACCGCATTCCAACCGCGTCCGGTGGCTGGCAATCCGCGTTTACAGCGGATAACCACCTAAGTAGTCCAATCTAATCGCATAACACCGTTGGAAACCATTACACGTACGGACGCGGATAAGGTAGTGTTTCCTACACTATCCCTTCGGTGGCGTGTCGATGTGCTTGGCGCTGTGGGCCCAACGTGATGTATGTGTTTTATACCCATGTTGATCGAACACCTACCATTAAAAGCTTCTTGGGCCGGGGGGGGTCCGGCTGATTTTTGTGTTTTCCTTTCATCCAGGTCCGATAGATAATATCAACAGGTTGGATAATAAATAATCATTACGGTGGGGCCCAGAAAGGTTTTAACCGTGGGTGTCTTTTACCCACTATTTCCTGTGATGTGGTCCAAATGAGCTTCTTATATGCTTCATTTCTTTTTGACCGCCCTACAATGATCTGAAAAAACGGATGGACGGCGTGGATATAAAACAAAACCATCACATTGGGTCCCACAGTACTCAACTCATCAACACACTACCTGCGGTGTTGAGGTTGGCAGCACCCAACTCATCCGCGTTCCCCTCGGAAACGGATTGGCTACTCCCTGACACCAGCCCCGGAGCTGTGGTTGGTGCTATGTGGGGCCCACTATGATGTATGTGTTTCATCCATTTTTAAATATCATTTTATGTTTTTATTCAAAAAATGGGAGGGATATAAATCTCAAGTGAATCACACCACAGGAAAAAAAATAGTGATAGGATATCAATCATTTAAATCCTCCTAAGGCTCGATGTACTGTTTATTTGACATCCAATCCGTTGATTAGGTCATAAAAACCCAGATGAAGGGATAAAACAAAGATCAACTCGATCCAATACTTTTATTCCCCCCCAAAAGTTTTTAACGGTCGAAGTTCATTAAACACTGTTTCTTGTAATGTGGTCCACTTGAGACTGGGATATACCTCATTTTTTTTTACATTACTATAAATTGATCTACAAAAATAGATGGACGGAATGGATGAAACACATACATCATGGTGGGCCTACAGGGCACCGACCACCGGCTCCGGGGCTGGTGTCAGGGGGAGTGAGTATCCAATCCGTTTCCGTTCCCCTTGTAGAACTTGCGGAGAAACGGGACGCGGATTGCGTCCTACCCTCACCCGGACGGTAATCCGTCCGGGCAGGGATCTGTGGGGCCCACAGTGATGTAAGTGTTTTATCCACGCCGTTCATCGTTTTTATCAGATGATTTTAAGGCATTAACCAAAAAATAAAGCAGGTAAAAGGCTTAAGTGGACCACAAGGTTGGGATTGAACGCTCACCATTAAAAACTTCTTGGGAGATGGAGAAGTTTCGGATCAAGCTGATATTTGTTTTTTCACTTCCTCCACACCTACATGACCTTATGAATAGGTTGGATGGTAAACAAACATTACGATGGCCCTTAGAAAGGTTTCAACGGTGGGTGTCATTATCACTGCAGCTTCCTTTAGTGTGGTCCACTGAAGCTGTGTCCTCTTCATTTTTAAAGCCATAAATTAAAATGATCTGAGGAAAACGATGAACGGCGTGGATAAAACACTTAAATCATGGTGGGCCCCACAGAGCCCCAGACGGATTACCGTCCGGGCGGGGTAGGACGCAATCCGCGTCGACCCCAATGAATTATGGAAACACGCTTTCTTAAATGGTGTCCTCCTTCACAATGCATTGGGATGCACGTGCTTTCGATACAGACGGTCCAAATATACAACCCTACTGTCAAAAATCTGCACATGTTTTACCATCTGATATCGGCTACTGAATTTGGACACGACAGCTATGTTCTTTCTAACCGTCCACTTAGCGGCTACTGATCGAGAGGTTATAGTCCTCTGATGCTGTGAATTTCCAGATATGATTGACCCATGGTGGTATAAATAATTTGAACGGCTTGTACGACGTTAGTGATGACGAGTTATGCTACTTGCAATTGCTCGGGTGCACCGTAAAAATTCACTTGCTTTATACATGTAAACAAGCCACAGGTGGGAAAGATCGGGGCCGTTCTTCTGGCAATCCCAAAATCAAGTAAGTGGACCACAACTGTGCAGAACAATTGAACGGTTAAGTAAAATCTAAGAATGGTTCAAATCATATATGTATGTGTGGCCCACCTGATGATCGTATTTGCCTTATTTTGTATGCGTGGAATCTGCAAAGTGTGGATTTTCCGACGAGCGGGTCCGATCTTTAACACATGCAGGACATTTACATGACTAAGGTGAGTGCACTCGCTGGTGCAATTAGCGAGTGAGACGTTAATTGAGTCAATCCAGACCGTTCAAATTGTCGTACCTTTTGTTGATAGTTATGGCCCAAAATTCCGCCAATAAAACAATCGTAACTGTCCAACTGATTGCTATCATCAGACAGATGGTCTAGAAGAGATATTTAACATGGCCAACTCAAATGGCAAAACCGAATGGTTAAGATCACCAGAAAGAGTGATATTTTAGATATTCTCCATCACAAAGGAGTCGATGGTGTTGGTTGATACACACATGCCACGTGTACGGCGTTGGACTTGCCAGCGACTCTAATTTTGCAAATAGTACCGAACTCGCACCAAACCACACGCCAAAATAAAAATAGAAAAAAGTCAAGAATTCCCCTCTCCGTCTCTCAACTCTCATGATATCACCGTCCCATTTCGATTTCAAAGACAAAAAATTGTTACTCTAGTTGAACGTGATCGTTCATACGCATGCAATAACAAACAAGAAACATGCACGAAGATAACTCTAATCGAACCGTCCAACTAGCAGTTCCCGATATAGATGTGTCACAGAATCCAAAATATATCTGAAATGTGCCCAAAACAAAAGATTAATTGAATCTAACCTACTGCTGATATAAAAGGAAGTCTTTGGTCCATGTTCATTAAACTGATGTCCATTGTACATAATTAAAATAATATAATCAATCTGATAATTTGTATTTATATCAATCTACGGTGCCTAAATGATTTGAATGGTTCAAGATTCATCACACGCTTGAATACATAAATTTTTAGGGCGTGCGTATGAACGAACCGCCATGCTCCACCAAAGCACCAAATAACTCGCCGTTTCAAAACCCCAGGAGTAAAGAGGAAAATAAAAAGGGGGAAAGCACATGGGCATTGCCGTAGTTTCCCACAAACCGAACGTCATTTCCATAACTTCCCCACCTCTCTCTCTCTCTCTATATTTTCAGCTCCTCCTTTTTTAATCCCCACCCCCAACTCCTCTCCTTTTCTTTCTACCAAAATAAGGAAAAACAAAACCCTAAAACCCCTCTCTCTATCTCTGTCTGTCTGATGGAGGAGTTCTTACGAAAGCTGGCTCTGTGGCACACGAGGACGTTCAAGCCGATCATGACCCACGAAGAGCTGGAGCCGATCATGGCCACGCTCGGTTTCGTAGCCCTCCCGCCCACCGGCGCTTGGCGGGAGTACGTCTTCTCCGCTGGCGGATGCTGCCGGAATCTGACGCCTTCCGAGCCTCTTCCCAGACCTCGCCTCCCTTTTCCCAGGATCGACGGCCTCCATATCTACACGTACAGGGCCTTCTTCGATGCCGTCGCTTTCTTCCTCGGGAAACGAGATATTGCCGATCATTTCCACGTCAGGTCTCTTTCTCTCCCTCTTTCTCAGTTTTGGTTATTAAGCGGAATAAAACCCCTGCTTTTCCATATTACTACGGAAATGCCATTCTTCTTTTCGAAACGGGAGCAGGCTAAATCGGTTTTGCCGCTTCAGGGGAACTGTTTGGGGATTCGTTCTGTTAGGAAAACACCCACGATTTTTTACTAATTACGAAAATGCAACTCTATCGATTAGTGCTGACTTTCCGTGATCGATGCCCCTGATTCTTCCGTAAACTACGAGTCTACGACGGTGGCAGAGTTCCGAAACTAGTTTGGGTTCTACCTTTTCTTTTTTCGTCGTTGTAGAAACGGTTTCGCTACAGAAATACCACTGATTTTTTGAGAAATTACCGAATTGCCAGTTTTGGAGAGGAGCATGGAAGGCCCACTTTTGGTCCTTGAGGGCTTTTATTTCGGTCATGGATTGAGACTATCTGCCCCCCTTTTCGCATAAATTACTAAAAAGGCCATAGCATCTTGAGTTTTTCCGCTCCTTTTCTTTTGGGTTTTGAATTTTGATCGTTTCGCGAGGGTGAAGAAACTACCCCTGATTTTAAATTATTTATGGAAACGCCGGATAAGTTTCGAACGATATTAGGTAACGGCTCCTGTTTTGCGGGGCCATTTTCCTTCCTCTTTCGCGGTGATAGCGGCAGAAAAAGCCCATCGACTCTTAGGTAAATTACTTAAACGCCATTATTCTTACTGAAAATTTGTTTAGGCATGTATCTCTTCGGAGAAATGCTATTCGCGTGTATAAGCTTAGACTGCTGGATGGGACACCTGTACACGATATCCGAGCCGAACATCAGGTGGTTAACACCAAAGGTGTGACTTGTTACAGAAGTATGACCCTTCAGGACAAATCTAGCCGCTGGAGTCCTTGAAAGCTAACCAACGGCCCGAATTCATTGCTTAAAGATCTCCCTGATTTGCCGATCAGATCTCGTACACGTGTGGCTTCCAGCAAGTTCGTCAGCATTCAAGCTTAGCTAATCTAACACGCGTCGCAATACTGTTGTAACCTGATATAAATCCATTCTTTCTACTTTTGGCAACAGTGGAAGGGTAAAAGGTTAGTTCGTTTTGCCTCCGTCGCGGCACAGAAACCAGGGTCTGTCGCCAGCCAAATAGGCCCACATGTTTTGATGCTTCCGATGATTTGAACCGTCCATTTTCTCGTAACTACCGTAAATGAGCTGTTGCCTAATGTTTTTTTGTTTCTTTTCGGGTTAGCTTGTTAGTACACACCCATGTCAGTACACACACTCCCCGCTAGGGATCGATACCAAGACCTCACACTTGAAACGAGGTATCTCCACTCAGTCTGCCAGTTGAGCTATGGATATGGGTGTACCCTATAGTCATGCAGTGGTGATTATAATCTTTTTACTAGTGCTAGATGCTAGCAAATCGAAATTCTTTTCTTTTCATGCTTCTAAAAATTCATCTTCCGGTGTCTTAGTCAACGACATGGACGATTCTGATCAGGGGCCTGCTGAGCATGTTCTACGCAGTAATCGCCGACGTACTCTAGGTCCCGGACCGCGTAGAAACTTCTATTGTATCACGAAAAGTTGAAAATATAAAAAACACGCAGATTGCGTCTATGGGACCCAGCGTGATGTGTATGTTTTATCTACGCCGTTGATTGATTTTTCTAGGTCATTTTAGGCTATGGATCTAGAAATGAGGCAGATCCAAGGCTCGAGTGGACCACACTGGGGATTGACCGCCTATCATTATAAACTTCTTGGGAACCATAGAAATTTTGGACGGTTCTGATCATTTTAGGGTATGGTTCTAGGTAAACCATGATGGTCTGTCTGCCCTAGGAAGAAGGTTCTTCCTGTGGATTGGTTCACTCAAGCCTTGGATCTGTCTACGTTTTGGGGTCACGCCTAAAATGGTCATGGACGGGGTGGGTGAAACACGTACATCAAATGTGGGCCCACAGAACCCCTGCCAGGACGTAGTCCGCGTCCAAAAATAAAGGGTTTGACAGAATAACGCGGAGGTTTGAAATTCGGGTTTTGACAGAATACGCGGCTCGCATCACAGCTTGGATGATAGTAACACGTATAAGAGATCAGGACCATTCATCTGGTAGAGCACAATGTCGACATGCCCTGGACCAAGAGTGATAGTGGGTCCGCTGTTAAGGCAGACCACACTTGTACGAGAAAAAAATGGACGGCTAGGAAAAGAGTAAAGCAGTCAAGATTCACCTACGTGTGTATCTTACTCGATGACCGTTGCTACCCAGTTGAGTGGCCCAGATAATCCAATGGTGGGAACGAGGCCTTACATGGTAGATGTGATGTAGGGGCGCTGCATTCTGTCAAAACCCCTTGACTTTGATGGTCCCACGCACAGGGATGTAATATACATCGCCTTATGATGCGGGGGTACTTGAGACTAAAATAAATAACACTGCAGTTTATCTTTTGTCTTTTCTCCGCCTTATAAGTCGCCTATTTTGCTTCGAACGGTTCACCTGCTCTAATGTCAAAATTACTAAAATGCCACCTGTTGGGGCCCACCCCATTTCCAATCATGCTCTAATCTGACTGAGGCCCATTTGTTAAAGCCGCCGCTGTAACTAACTGGGGAGGACGTGGAGCTGCAACCGTCGTAAGACCCTTGCGCCTACCTAGGTGGGCTGTATTTTTCAATGGCGCATCGGGACTGAATAGAGCCCGTTTCTTCGTCTCTTGGCTGGGCTGGGCTTAGGCTATGGTCCTTAGCTCATGGGCTCTAGACTTGGACGAGCTTTGGCTGGGCCCCGATTCTTTTAAAGGCAGTGGAGATGCAACAGATGAATGGCTTAGATCATCAAAATTACGTGGCACACTAGTCTGGAATTGAAAACCCGGGTATACAATTTCGCGTGGCTGGGTCGTATATCAAAATTCTCTATTTCCATACATGACACACGGTTTTTAGACTCAGCGACTTAGATCGACTAGTCCGAGTCAAGTCGCCACTCGCCTCGCCCCAGTCAGGGGTGATCCGAGTCGAGTCGGACGAGTCATATTGAGTCTGATCCGAGTCTTAAAACCATGATACATGTGGTTGCTATACAGTTGGACAAATGATAACCAGGAGCACACCACATGGTGTCATTGTGGTCACGTATGGGATCTGGAACGTTCATCACATGGCCCAATAGGCACGTGTCTTATTCTAACAATTCATTAGGTGGGCCATGCATACCTTGTTGGGTGTATTCTATTTGTTATCATTTTTCTAACTATCCATTTATTTGTTCACGTCTGGCCGCATGATAAATGCATTATCTACTGAAGGCATGTGCCATGTCAGCGCATGTGGGGGCCATTTGTGTTTTGAGTTGGAAGATGGAGCATTTGGAATTACCATTATGTGGACTGTAATTCATTTTCACCTCAATCTTTGTATATATTTTCAGGGGCATGCCGCTAAATCGGCTCGACCGACCCTTCGATAAGAAATTCCGCCGGATGAACGATGAAGAAGGGCTCTACGTTTACAGAGAAGGGACACTTGAGCCAGCTACATTGACGGTTTACAACAACAGCAGCAGCAGCACCATCAGCAGCACTGGTGGAAACAATAGCAATAGCAATAGCAATAGCAACATCAGTAGCAACAGCAATAGCAACACCCCCATGAGTTTTGTTCCTCTGAAAGATATCATAGTCTAATGACTCACCTTTTGATAGATTTTTCTTCATACTTACCTATAATCTCTCTCTCTCTCTCTCTCTCTCTCTCTCTCTCATTTGAAAGCGATTAATAGACACTGTAGGGCCGTTTTGATGCAAGCAAAGTTGTGTCTGGCACAAAACTATTTGAAGTAGACAACTTGTTCATAGTTTGTTGAAATCATTTGTACACATGAATTGCAATAGATAAAGACATTCCAAACTTAAATTTTGATAGGTAGCCCGGATAGCATATCTTTGTAAAAAGGTCTCCTGTACATACATCATTTGTGCCACATGTGCATGTGATCTTGTCCAAGCATCCCACATGTGCCACATTACTACCATCAATCTTTCAACCCCTAACATGATCCACATGTGTCAATATGCACATGTACCGTATATGTTGGATGTGCTGCCAACCATTTTAAATGCCCCATGGGTCATATGGAGGTGCATCTCTGGTGCGTTGCATTGCATTGAGGATCAACCTGACATTAGGAGAAGCCAATCTGCAACTCATCTTCGAGGACTTAATCTGCAACCTTAACCAACTTGAGCCAACCTGGTGCCCAATCCCACGTCTTCTATGCTCGACCCAATTTGATCCAACCGAATTGAACCTTTGAGTCGATTCGATCAGCAGGTCGACAATTAGAGTTGATTTGATCGACAGTGCAGTCAATCCGATCGATAGGTGACAAAATAAATCTTTTTGATTCTGAAATTGAAAATATGGATTTATGACCCATTAATATTATAAATTTGAATATATTATACATGTTCAGACAATTTAAATGTTGTTAGATGATGGACAATTGCTTTAATTTGATATAGTGGGTTTCACATTAAGTTGTGGTGATCACAAACCCTCTGTTAAGGGTTGGATGTGAAGCAATCCAATTAAACAACATGTGGACTTCAATTTGAAAAGTGAGTAATCAAAGGTTGAATCCACCATATGAATTAATATAATTAGCAAAATGATTTCATTTATATGTTGTATTAGATATTCTTAATTCATTCTAATTTGCCTAATATAACGGAATCAACATCACCAAGTTACATGTGAGTGATCTCAACATGTTTCCTCTCCATTAGAGTTAAGGTAGCTTTGATGTATTTATTATATTTAATTTAATGTTTGTTTGTTTTGGATAATTTAAAACTATTTGATTTAATGTTTCTTGTAATCTATGTTGCCTTTAAGCTAGGATATCAGTGCGCATGCACGTGTGTGTGTGTGATCCGTTGTTTATAACTGTGTGATTGTAATCAAACATTAATATCTTACATGCACATTACGTGCTTAGTCTATCTTTGGGGACCTCTCTAGATGAGTTTATCCTGGTGGCCTTGTTTTCATATGCAGGCCACACCAATGCCTACCAAAATAGTGGATGCTTGCCCAAGCGATGGATGCAGGTCTTCTCCATGTTTACCAAACTGGTAGAGGCCTGCCCTAGCGGTGGATGTGGACCATGCCCATGCCTACCAAACTGGTGGAAGCTTGACCAAGTGATGGATGTGGGTTAATGGTATTCCAACTCAAGTGGATGAATATTCCACTTGATGCATTTATGCATTTACATGACTTTAATGGTTATTCTGTGCACCTTATGCTTAATGAGCTATTTTAATTTTAATGCAAACGATCCATGCTAGGAATTTTCACTAGGCTTGGTCAACTTATGTTTTATTGGTGAAAAATTGTACACATATAATTGAACTGAACCATTGGCACAAGGATAGAAATATGTAGTCGAGCCAGTGAACGATCCACGAGACATGTGGCCTTATTTGACTGAAGAGAAACTCAATGCATTGGATTCATTACTGATATCTTTATTTCATTACGTAGGAATTATAGTTTATATTAAATTATCATATTTGTGGAATGGATCGTGATGAACATGAATTTACCACCCATCGAATTGATGATTGATAGTTACATTAGAATAATGACCTCGTGTGGGTGGTCTTTGGATAGTTATAATTGTTTGGAAAGAATGGAAGATGATATTTTATTTATTATGTGTGAACCAATATAACCTCACATGGTGTACTAGTTGCAACATGTAAGTCAGTCCTGGATGCACGCTCAATGTTCAAATTTTGAGTTGTAACAATACTTTTGATATAACTTTAGTATTTAATGCTCTCTCTTCTACATATCTTTAATCCCTCCTGAAGTTGATTTACACCAAATATGGCTTCTGCCATGAGTAATCTCTTGGACTGTATAATTTGACCGCATAGGGCCGATGTGCATAACGTTCTTGGTACGCGAGCAGGATTTCACCCATCATATGAAGCGTAATACCAACATATGCCGGCATCTCATTGGCATACGTAAATATGCTAAAAACGGGTGTAAACTGTAGGAATATTATCTGCATCTTAAAAAGAGAATTTATCCCAACTCTTGTGTGATCGTTGGTCCCTTGTGATTTGGTCATGGCCCACCCAATTAAGGGTCCAAATGATCGACAGCCTGGCATGTCATCAAGGGACTGACGATCGAGTGGGCCATGACCATGCTAGCATTGCTACGCTGGTCTTTGTTTTAGCCTTAAAAAGTTGCTTTTCTTTAGTTAAGAGAGTCTAGGGCCTTTTTTACTTATATAAAGATATTAAGTACATTGTAGAGAGGACTTTATGCAATACTATCAATTTTATTTTCGTTTTAGAGATTTTTTTTTTTTTTTTTTTTAATATTCTTATGGATTCAAGGGTTATTATTAAAAAAAAGAAGAAAAAAAGAAGAAGAAGATATTCTTGTTCTCTCTCTCTCTCTGTCCCTCCCCAATGGCTGCTTGTAAGGTTTAAGAGCAAAAATGCAATAATGATTACTATGACAATGATGGTGATGTTGCATGAAATATCTATTTGATATCTTTCAACACAAGAGACTTGTGGAAAACTGTGGTATCTTAAATCCACTAAAAGAACAAATAAACTCATTGTGGTATGTAAGGACTGATTGAATTTGAAGGGAATGAATATATTTATTCACAAATAAAAGAAATCAAACTCCTGTAGCAATATTCAGCTTATAGTAGAATCACATCTCCAACACTTAAAAAGTACAGACAAAATTCAAGTAACAACATAATTCAAAGTGCCACAAGTACATAATAATAAATGTCATATTAAGAAAAAATAAAACTTTATATTTTATTTAGATAAATGGTATCAATAGAATTTTTAATTTTTAATTTTTAAAAGAAATAAACAAAATTCTCTCCAAATAGCCAATGAGAGAATCAAAACTCTTTTGAAAACAGATGAGATGAATGAGAAAGGTAATGCATATGATCTGCAAAGGTCTAAAATCAAGGATAAAAATGTAAATACTAATGATCATGAACCCGTATATTGTATATTGTAATATACTTAAAACAAAGCTAATTAAAAAGACAAGATGCGAACATAGAGTTTGAATGTTTGATACACCTATATTGGAGGCAAAAAACATGTGCCACGTGTACTATTTCTTAATGCCTGTACATCAACCATCTCACTCTGTTCGAGCATGAAAGTGTTTCTCTTGTTGTTTTATTGTGAAGATAAGAGAATGACCTGTCATGTGTACATCGATCCAAACCATCCAATGGAATATACATCAATCCTAACTATCAAAATGGAGGGTTCAACTTCAACGGCCACATCTGCAGTAAGATAACCCTCAGATTTTGAATATTTTTTCTTCCAATTTGTGTACTAGACCACAGGCGATGGTACCACAGTTCTGGTACGGTACCATCCTTCTGGCTGACATGCTACTGTGTAGGACATCAGTATCTTGAAAATGTGGGACCCATCATGAAGTCACTCTTCTTGAAAATCTGGCTGATCTACTGACTAAGTGAGCCACTTTTATATGTTGAATGGGACCATATGTTATCATTGATTCCAATAGTATGGCCCACCTGATGAATGCAACTTTTTGTTGCAGGTGATCTTTATGGTGGGGCCTACTGTTTTCATTATCACGTGGAAAGATGGGACAATAAATAAATAGATTAGTGTATTGAAAACATTTTAATTAAAAGGCATTGGATTGTAAATGTTAAGTGGGTAGTATTTTTTTTTCAAGCTTCTCTGTTTGTTTGTTTGTTTTTTTATTTTTATTTTTATTTTTTTTAAACACTTACCCACACATCCATGCACGCCGTAGTGGGGTTTCACCACCCATGGGTATCGATCTCAAGACCTTGTGTTCAAACTCCTCAAAGTCTACCACTAAGGCAAGGACTTGAATGCAAAAATATTTACATTTTTAGGGTAGTTCTCTGTTTGTTTATGTAAAGGGAGATTCTTCATTTCAACCATGAGTTGGTGAACCAAGGATCATCCGCTCAGTTTGGTCATGACCAAACTGCAGTAGGTCCATGTTATGGTTATTACAAAAGAAGTATATGTAGGCCATGTGTATAATCCATGCGCTTATGGTATATTGTAAATTGCATAATGACAATCCCTAGTAGATGATAATGTATGTGTTTTATTTGTGTTATCCATCCATTTTTTCATCTAATTTTAAGGCATGAATATCATTCTATAACACTTTGAGATTTCGACTCTCATGGGGAAAATGAAAAGTTGAATTTCAAAGTATTAATTTATATTGGTTTGAATATGTTATAATATAAATATTCGATATATTCTTTATAGTTATATAAATTCATATTTTCATGACAATCGCGGTATAAATGATTGAAAAATTAGATTCATTTCCTTAAATAACTATTCAAAGTTCTATTCATAATCATTATATTAATATAATATATGGTCAATCTTTCCATAAGACTTATTACAAATTCATAATCCAAGTAACTACTACAACAAAATGAATAGAAATATATTCAAATTTGAAGTGGACCGCATTACAAGAAACCATGTTGAGTGAATGTCCATTGTTAAAAACTGCTTAAGGGTAGAAAAGTTTTGGGTTAAGCTCATATTTATGTTTTCTCTTCATCCAGGTTTATTAGGAGGTTGCATGGAAAATACACATTACAAAATTGGCCTTAGTATAATGGTGGACGTTGAATTACCTCATTTCCTATGATGTGGGTCCACTTAAGATTTAGATCTACTTCATTTTTAGGCTCATCTATAAAATAATGATCTAAAATGTATGCTTGGGGCAGGGATATTGGCGCATATAAAACGCATAAATTATCGTGGGGTTCATGTAGCTCCTTCAAATAGCTACTGCGGGCAGTGTCAGGAAGCAATCACAGTGGCGAGAGGATTAACTGTTACTAACAATTAAGTGGATGTTACCCTTATCGTGTGGAGACTTACGTTGATGAATTTATTTCGTATCCACCTCGTCCATCCTTCTTTTTTTTCTTTTTCTTTTTTTTCAGCTAGCTATATCGAAATCTTAGGTGGACTAAACTAATGGAAAAAGTAGTAAATAACCATTAAAAGCTTTTTGTAGGCCAAAAAAAAAGTTTTAGATCAAACTAATATTCATATTTTCCCTTCATCCAGTTCTGGTCGACCTTATCAATGGCTTGAATGACAAATAAACATTACAGATATTCTTACAATGAGCCTTGTAAGGTTTTTAATGGTGACCATTCAATCATCATTGTTTCTTGTGGTGTGGTCCACCTGAGATTTGGATGCTCTTAATTTTAGTGATTGCATCTTAAATTTGGCTCTAAAAAAGAATGGACAGAGTGGACAAGTAAGATATAATCTAGTTGGACCGTACATTAAGGATAACATCCACTAAGCTATTACTTGCGTAACACCTAATCCGTGCCCATCTGCGTCTCGCCCATGGATAGTCATAATGCCAGTGTAGCAAATAACGGAAGCCGATTGCGTCCTGCCCCTACTTGGACCATAATTCGTCCAGCCTGGCATTCTGTGGGGCCCATCGTGATGCATGGATTTTATCCTCCGTCCATCCATTTTGCCAAATCATTTTAAGATACGAACCCAAAAATGAGGCAGATCCAAGGCTCTAGTGGACCACATAGTGGAGATTAAAGACCAACCCTTCAAAACTTTTTGGGAGCCGCAGAAGTTTTGGATCAAGCTGATATTTGGATTTTCCCTTCGTCCATCCAGGTCTATATCCCCTTATGAACAAGTTGGATGGAAAATAAACATAACGGTGGCCCCTAGGAATAGAGCTGGACATGTCTGACCTGATCCGGTGGATCCGACCTGATTCGAACCGAACCGATGACCTGAATCGATGTGGATCGAGTAGGGCCATTCAGATCCGACCTATCGTGGTCAATCCGGATCTAATCCAACCAAAATCCGAATGGATCCAATCCGCACCGATCCGATCCGGAGTGGAAATCAATACTTCTACTTTTTCTTGTGGTATGATCCATTTGAGCTTTGGATATACATCAATTTTGGGTTCAACCACCAAAATGATATGGAAAAATGAATGGATGGCGTGGATAAACCACAAGCATTCACGGTGGGCCCCAACTGAGTTCACTCAGTACGATAAGGGCCACTGAGTTGCGTGCATAACACGTCAACACGGGTAGGCGTGTAGCTACTGATAGGTTGTGAGTAGCGAGAGTCCCTACTAAAGTGATGTCACCAAGTTCCGTGGGCCCCACCATGATGTATGTTTTGTATCCACACCTTCCATCCATTTGGAGAGATCATTTCAGGGCAATATCCAAAGCTCCAGTGGACCCTAGCACAGAAAGCAATGGGGACAGTGACGCCCACCATTAAAAACTTCTAAAGCCCAAGAAAGTTTTAGATCAACCTAATATTTTTGTTTTCCCTTATTTATGTCTTTTTTAACTTTTGAATAGGTTGGATTTCAAATAAACATTACGGTGGGCCTTAAGATAGTTTCAGAATCACTCTCCCTACTATTTTCTGTGGTGGGGTCCACTACATCTTTTTATCTACATCATTCTTTGGCTCATGCCCTAAAAGGATATCTAAAAATTGATAGATGGTGTGGATACAACACATACATCGTAGTGGGGCCCACAGAACTTAGTGACGTCACTTCAGTAGCCCACTCTCAACCTGTCATTATCTAATCCAACGGGACACAGGTAGTAGCGGACAGTTTAGCTACCAGCTGGCGTGGATATGTGTCGTGCAAAGATGAGCGGAGACGCCCCTCGAGCTCCAAGTTGTATGAATGGCTCAAATGAGATCAAAATTACATAGGCCCCACAATGATGTATTTATTATATCCATATAGTTTGTCCATTTTTTGTTATCATTTTAGAGCATTTGAAAAAAAAAAATGAATCATATCTAAAGTTCAAATGGACCACATTTAAAATAGTAGCGAGGATAATAATTTTCACCGTTAAAAAATTCGATTCGAATCGTGTCCAACCCGATCCGACTTAGTTTCCCTGATCGAGTCGGACTCGATTTAGGTAAGGCCAACTGTGCATTGGATCGGTTCGAGTCAAATATCCCGGAATCGGTCTCGAATTGGATCGAGTTCGGGTCAGCCCATGTAGATTTTGGATTGAATCGAGTTGGACCCAATCCGATCCGACTGAGTCCGATGCCCAACTCTACCTAGGAAGATTTCAACGGTGGGTGTCATTAGCACCTGTGCTTCCTTTGATGTGGTATACTTGAGCTTTAGATCTGCCTCATATTTTGGGACCATAGTCTGAAATGATACGGGAAATGGATGAACGGCGTTGATAAATCCCACACATCACTGTAGGCCGTATTATCGTCGAGGCGGGCAGGACGCAATCAGCTTACGCGAGTAAGAAAGGAGCGGATTAGGTGTTACCCGGGGGGCCTCCATTGATGAATTTGTTGTATATCCACACCGTCCATCCGTTTTTCCAGCCCATTTTAGAAACTGGACTAAAAAAATTGAGAATATCCATATCTTAGATGGACCACACTACATTAAACAGTGGTGATTGAACGCCGGCCATTAAAAACATCCCAAGGCCCACTGTAAGAAGAACCATAATGTTTATTTGCCATTAGACCCATTGATAAGGTAAATAATAAGTGGGTGAATTGAACATACAAAGATAATCTTGATCTGAAACTTTTATAGCCTACAAAACGTTTTTAACGGTCATTCTCCACTTTTTTCAATGGTATGGTCCGCTGGAGATTTGGATTTGCTTATTTTTTCATAACGCCCTAAAATAGGCCGTAAAAACGTATGGATGGCGTGGATATACAACTTATTCATCAAAATGGGCCCCACATGGTAAGGGTAACCCCTAATCCGCTCCCAAATAACAGGCCGGTTTTTTCAACGGAAGAAATGATAACACGCTACCCCAAAATTCCAAACTTGCTTGAGACGTACATTACTTTGTCAGTCTCCTCTCTTTTCCCTTTCCTTGCTTTTGCATTAGAGCGAGCACACGTTTCCAGCACTCGTCTCTCACATGCTGCAATATGTTACACGTGAGAAGATCCGATCCGCTTGTCATGTGGGATGTAGCGTGTAGATTCCTTGGCCCAAAACACAGTTTGCTCTGCTTATCAGATGGGCCATACGTGTACCAACTAAATGGACGGTTTACAAAAAATTGACCAGCAATCCATCCTTCTCAAACGCAAGTGCCCTTCCTGGCCAGCGGGACTGGTTCACTTGATGAATGTCCCAGATCTCTCACACGTGTTCTTGGCACGCTCGCAGTGCATTTCCAACATGCTCGTGCCTCAGACATGCCAACGTGGCACATGGGTAGAAATCCAATCAGGCCAGCAGCTTTCTTCAGGAGGCGCACATAGGGGCCCGTGCACTCACGCGAGTGCACATATGAGCAAATTCGGGTATGCCAGGCGCACTCGCTCTAATGAGGTGAACAGGCTTCGCATCACACGTGCCACAATAACACTCACATATGAGATCCGATCCGTCTATCAAGAAAGGAGCAGCGTAGGAATCTCTTAAATAAAGATTCAGACGGCTATAAATGGAAATTTGTCATTGTCACTGCACATTCCATCATACAATTATTGCTCGTGTAATTATCTAATCCACATGGTTATTTATCTAGAACATTCTCACATTGTGAGAAATATAATGAGTAGACTGGATCTGACGCATGTGGGCCATATTGACGTGAACACCGCAAGGGCCCCTGTCTATCTCATGCGAGAGAGTGGACTTCGCAGCCAATCCGCCGGCAGTCCAAACAAAGAGGAGTCGTAGAATACTTCCCGATGCATTGCAGCGTGGTATTTCGGGATTTTAGACGAATGATCTTGATCATATTTCAATGATCTAAACCGTTTATATGGTGGGACACACATTGGATATGGACATATCAAAAATATTTTTCAATATTTTTACCCTATGATCAGTCTACTATTTTCATTTGAATATGAACGGTTATTTAAACTTTTAAATAAGAAAAATATAGGAATATCTCAATCGGAGTGTTTTCTTTGGATGATCCATCCATGGCGATCGACGTCATATTAGTTGTTTGGGTCATTGAAATGGACCCAATCCAATGGCTAAAGTTGCAACTTATCATATTAAGTACGTAGGGATGTATTCTAGCAAAGCTCTCTAGGCAAATCGTACCCGTACTTCCTGATTCCAACCTCAATCTGGAGGTTTGCTAATTCAACAAGCGTGTAGAGCTGTACACATTCGCACACGCTCACGCTCGCAAATTAAAAAACTTGTATAAGATCTGAGCTTTTCGTAACGTTGGAGATACTTTTTAGTTTTTCTGTACTTGAAATCAGATAATTTCACTCTTCAGGTAGGCCACAATGTAAAAATTAAGTTAACGGTTAGAATCTTTTCTAGTGATTTGTTTGTCCTGAGATTCTGTGGTCCACATGGGAGTGAAATGGCTCGAATTTTATACCACAAGATCTCAACGATGTAGCTCACTTAATGGAAAACTGAGATCTCAAACACGTGTTACTTTACGGCACACACGCCAGCGTGTTGGTTTGTACGGCTGTGACACGCGTGTGGAAGTTGTAAACTTCGACAACCCAATATCCGAAAAGCGAACTTGGACCCGTCAACGCTATCAAGCATATACTCGGGGTCATCATATTCACCTTGCTTTGCTTTTATCAGACCAGTCTAGAGCCTAGAGCTGAGCCCCACCTCGATCCAACCGTTCCCTTGTTTTCTTGCGGGAAGTTTGCTAATTTTACACGCGTGTAGAGCTGTACAAATACACACGCGGGAACACGTGCAAACATGAACACCCGTGTGAGATCTGAGCTTTTCATAAGGTTGGAAACGCTTAGATATTCTTTCTTAAAAAAATAGACAATTTAACTCTTCAGGTGAGCCACAACCTAGAATTTCAAGGTTTAAATTTTTTCTACCCATTCATTTTTTTCGATCTCCTGTGACCCACCTGAGCTGTAAAATGGGCTGATTTTTGTTCGAGAAAATGTAAACCGTATAGCTCACCAGATGGAAAGCTCAGATCTTACACGAATCACATTATGAAACGCGTGCCTGCATGGATGCATACGGTTCCCATGCGCGTGTGAAATTTAGCTAACCACTCCTTGCCTTATTTCCTTTGATAAAAGTAAAAAAGCAAAGAAGCTCATCCTAGTTCTATCACCACACATCCCATGGCCCACTTACCTGTTTGGTCCCGCTTTTCTAAGTTTCTTCTGATGTAGCTCAACACCACTTATAAAAATGGTGGTGACTCTTCAACCGTACACATGGCACGAACGTATGACAATCCAGACCATCCAAATCACCTACCCAATTGTGGATGTAGTATACCCCACAGATCACACCGTGAAGATGAAAAGATCATCTCATTTTGACCTTGGAATTTGGACTACTCATTATTTTAATTTTTAACCATTCATCTTATAGCCATCAATTGGATAGTTATAAGTTCAATATAGGCATATGCTCGGTCCACAATGTGCCTTGCATTTTGAATGGTTTGGATAGCCACACGCCAGTGCCGCATGCGAGGAGGATAAGTCACCATCATTTTTAAAATGGTGGTGAACAATCATAGGAGTTTCGCTCGTGTATATATATAACAAACACATTCTCCTATTCATTGCATTCATATATTTTGGTTCTCACGACTTCCCACCATCAAAACATCATTTCTCAATCTTGGGTTCTTCATGGAGGTATGTTCAGTGATTTCTAACATAGGTTTTCGGTTTGGATGAAATGGCATTGCTAATGGGAGAATGGATATGGACCATCCATCATTTCTTATAGCTCACCTTCTCATCATTGTAACCGTTGTTTTCAAATCTCTTGAGGGAGGTTGCATTTTCTTTTGTGACCATGATTTCAGTTGGATTTTCTCTATTTGAATGCACATGTTTCCTATAATATGCTACATGTGGGACCCATGGTCACCGATCCATCCACATTAGTGGACCCACTTTGGATGGCCAATGCATAAGAAATCTCCCCACTTCATCATCGCAGCATTGCCTCAGCTATTTTGGGTTGGTTTATAAATCCTTGCCAAACACATTCAAAACGAGAATCCTCGTGATATCAACTGGCTGCCTTATATCCAACGGCCCACATTCGATAAAACGATGCGAAAGATCTGAATGGCTAGGATCTTCCTATCCAGACTATTTTTGGTGCATTTACTCTTTCTATATAGAGTTGTTCCCATAATCCCATCATATCAACGGCTTGGATCATTGGATGATGCGGCCCACCTGTACACTCTGAAACCTAAGCTTAGAGCATTGTATAAAACTTATATGTGAAAATCTGTATTGCAGACTGTGGAGCTGAAGGTGGAGATGGTAGGGATACATGAAAGGAGACTAAGGAAATGCTTATCCAAGATAAAAGGTGTGTTTTCCTTCTCCTCCTGCAACTATTTTAGGTGGCTTGAGTAATGCACAATCACATGTTGTTACCCTTTTCAACATGTGCCTCTTTCACCATTTCTAAAATGGTGGTGACTCATTCACTATATATTGTGCACGTGTCATGCGTGTGCATCGATCCAGGCTGTCCATTTTGAAAGTTGCTAATTTGATTGGGGTTATTTGGCAACCGGGAATGAAATTCTATGAAATTAATCTAGAAACTTTGTTTGGAGACTTGGAATTCATTTCCTTGAAAAGGTCTATTCATAAAAGAAATTACAAAATATGACCGTTAGGAAGGAATTCATTGCCTTGGAATTTGCAAGCTACCCTCTGGTGGGCCAAACAACCCCTATGGGAATCCATCCATTCTGAATGATTTTTGGGTGGGTTGAAAACTCAAACATTAGATGACCCATTTAGATAAAAGGCTGATATAGAAGGTTGTGATTGGTGGGCCATTTACAGGGATTGAGAAGGTGGAAGTGGAAGTTGGCAGTCAAAAGGTGGTGGTTACAGGGTATGTTCACAGGAATAAGATTTTGAAAGCATTGAGGAGAGGTGGCTTGAAAGCTGAGTTTTGGTCTGCTCAAAATGAGATACTCTTCAATGCATATGCTTGTGGGAGCTATGGCAGATTCAACAACTTCAACTTCTTTTAGCAAGCTTCTATACACAAGAATCTCCTTCAAAGTTCAAATTCCTCCTTTTTCTCTTTTCGCTTTGTTCTTTTTCTTTTGCCCCATGTTTTTATTTTATTTTAATTTTTATTTTTTAAAATTTTTTTAATACAAGCAATTGCAACACTGGGAACATGTGGCACGCTTGTACTAGCATCTGGACCGTTCATCTGGCAGTGTCCATCATTGATGGGCTGTAGACTGATAATTACACAAATTGGATGATTCTAACCGTTGGTCTGAGTTGCCATCAGCAGTACAGTCGATGAACAGGAGTCCTCCAGGGAAACCCAGATGAGCGATTTGGATGCTGCACAAGTGTGCCACGTTTTTCCATGGAAGTGGTTGAGACTACTGGATTTGATTCTCCATTATCTTGGTTGCATCCCAATGCCACCTTCTTTTCTTTCTTTCTTTTTTTCTTTTAATTCTTTGTATCTTGGAAGGGAAAATGTAGAGAAAGAGAACAAGGCAAATTCGGAAGTTGAGGTCTTTGCAAAGTTGCTTGAGGGCCGTTTGGATTGAGAGAATACTTTGGAATTGAATTCATGATTTTAGGATTTTTGTTGGGGGATCCCCAAAAAATTCCGTTTTCACCAAAATTTCGCCGGTGGTTTTGAAAATTTATTCTTAAAAATTAAGAGGTTTAAATGACCAATATTTCCTTATCCACTTTTGAGAACAGTGGCATTCATTTGTTCTTTGTATGTTGTGTACAACCTGCCACATAGTAGGTGCAAAAGCAATCTTACTATGAATCAAATACATAATAGAGAAATGAGAAAATTCAAGCAATCACAAAGAATACAGAAATTTTACATAGAAAACCCTTTTAAGAAAAACTATGGCACCAAGCGGCAATGTATCCACTATCAATAAAAAATGTTACATGAGGTGGACAACTTAAATATTCGACATTCATTTCTGCAAACGAATTCCCCTTCTTAAAACCCTTCATCTCTCTTTTGCACACTTGGAATTCAGTTTCCTTTTCACCCTAATCCCGTATTAACACGATTTATATAACTTGCTTATAGAATTAGAAACAAAATAGTGCACCATGTAAAATTGAGCTACCATCGTCTAAAAATATCAAATTTTTCTTAAGTTCAAAACATGCCTTACATCAGTTAAAGTACACTCTATCCCATTGAACATTTTTATACAAACCGATCTAATTTCAATCATCTTACAGGCGTGATTATTGCTAATAAGAACCAGGCCACCATCGTATATCCAAAATTCACTCGTTACACAAGTATCTGACTTTTGACATAGACAATAAATCACAACCACCTTTCCCCTCACTGGATTTCGTTGAATTGGCTAGTGAATCATTTTATTTCTCATCTTTTTGGATTTTTGGAATTTGTGTAATCCTACGTTATATGTCATATTCTACTACAATTCCAAAACTTCAACTTTCCATTGTCCATCGACTTAGACTTTGATCATGACTTCCCTTTCTTTCGTTCGGACTGCTTCCACTAATAACCAGTGCACTATAGACATGCATTCACCTCTTTTATTCTTTCTCAACTGCTTCAACTGAAGCGTTGAGATAATGGTATCGACGTCCAAGGTCCCTACCATGTACAAATTATCCTCCAGATACTTGTAAGAATCTGAAAAAGACATCAATAAAATTAGGACTTTGTTTTCTTCATCGATCTCCACCTCCACACTTGTCAGTTTACAAATCAATTTGTTGAATGTGTTAATATGATTAAAGATATCTGCCCCCTCTGGTATCTTCAAAGTGTGTAGCTGTCTCTATAGGTATAGGTGATTGGAGAGTGACTCCATCATATAGTTGCTCTCCAACTTCACCCATAAGCCCGCTGTAATCGTCCTATTGATGGCATTATAAAGGATTTCATCGGTCAAGCAGAATTGAATTGTGGTAATCGTCTTCTGATCACATTCATTCTAATCATCTTCTTTCATTGATTCAGGACGTTTCTTTCTCAAGGAGTGTCCGGCCCCTTGCTGAATTAGGAGGGCTTTCATCCTCAACATCCATAATTCAAAATTATTTTTACCTATAAACTTTCCTATCTCAAATTTTATATTTGATCCATTCGATCTTATGTCTTAGATTCAATATAAAAAACGCAACATAAATCCTATGCTCTGATACCACATATTGTGCATAACCGCCACACATTAGGTGCGAAAGCAACCTTATAATAAATCAAACATGCAATAGATAAACCAAAAAAAATAAAAAAATAAAAATCAAGCAAAACCCTTGCAGAAAAAAACTCACAGCACCAAGTGACAACAGATCCACTATCAATTAGAAAGTTACAAGAAAAGAACAACGTACAGATTTGAAACCCTTATCTCCGCAAGCAAGTTTTCCTTCTCAAAACCCTATTTCTCCCTTTTGCAATCTTGGAATTCACATTCTTTCTCACCCTAATCCTGTATTAACACGGTTTATATAATTCACTTACAAAATTAGAAACAAAATAATGCACTTACACAAAACTGATGTGAATTGTCAATTGAACTATCGATTGGTGAACTCCAATCGATGATCTTTGATCCATCAATACCCCATGTTTGATTGAATTGAAGATGCCTAAAAGTCTTCAGAGAGCAACCGATTAAATCATGATTTTCTTGATCGATGGACAACCTATTCAATTCAATCGAAATCCCTGTTTCAGCATCAGATTGAAAGCACTTAATGAACATCCAACTGGTGTACCCTATTATAATGGTCAGATAAAAAAATCAAGGTGATCCAATCATTAGTGGGCCACAACCATTAAAAACTACACCATCGTAAATTCGCTATGATTACTTTCCATACTTCCTTAGATTAGTGGGAAAGTAGCAAGGTACTTACGCCTCACTTTTTAGCTAATGCTCTAAAATGAGCGGATAAAATGAACCAGCAACGTTGACAAAACACATACATCAACGTGGGCCGATAAATTTTATGTATATAGTTTTTCTCCTCCTTTGTTTTAAAGAAGTTGTTAGTGCCATAAAGGCAGCTTGCGTTAATTTACTGTAGTAAAAACAAACAAGCCCTAAATTCACATGTAGCCCACCGGATGTTAGATGGTATGATTTTAATTTATCTGATCATCATGATCACGTATCTAAATAGGTTGTACGTCACATCACAGACCATATGGATTTTAATTTATCTGATCTCGTACCTCGTTATTCCTGTAGGTTGTGCGCTTCCAATCGATTTTAGAGAAACAAAGGTAGACAACTGTGATTTGTTCATTTCTATCCTTGTGCTTGCCAAACATTAAGGCACTTTTTGGTATAATCAGGATTCCTGAGGAATTGTGTAGTAAAATTCCCTTCAATTATTAGGCATATAGAGTTTGTTGCTACTTGTGCAGAGAAACGTGGAATTCAATTTTTCTAGATTTTTCTCAAAAAAGCAGAGATACCATTTTCTTTAAAAGAATTTATTAAGAATCTATTTCCAAGACTTAATTTCATAGGGGGTAGATGTTGGGGCAACGTGATGTATTCACACCATCCAACCATCCATCATATGTGTCAAAATTCAACTTGATCTAAAATAAATGTGAGCCACACAAAGGCAATAAGTTAAGAGGGAATGCCCACCCTTGAATTTTGCGGAGGCCCACCTAACTCACAAAACAGCCTGAATTTTGGCTTGGCCATTCATTTGGATTAGATGAAAGGTCTGAATGGCCTTGATTATATATGCACAATATGAAAGAGCCCCACAATAATTATTGGTGAGCATTCCCTCTCAATACTTTTCCCTGTACTGTTGTGGCCCATCTGAGTTTTGGGTTAGATTGATTTTTGGGTATTGGAGGTTTACCGAGATGACATATCTTATGAATGTGTTGGATTCCGTGAACATATCATGGCCCCACATCTGTTAGGGGTGCAACTAGATTGTGGCCCATTATTCTCAATTGGCAGCCTGTAGATGGACGGTGATAACGAAATTGAGAGCATTCATATCCTTTGGGAGCAAATTCCAGAGATTTAAATTTTAAAATAAATTAATAAGCGAAAGTATTTCAACTAGCAAGCTTTCAGCTGATTCTCTCCGGGGAGGGATGCGGATTGCGTCCCAAACCCCGCCCACCTCTAGCCCCAAAAACGGACAGTGGGCCACCGTAATTTATCCGTTTATCCATACTGGTCATTCCTTTTTTTAGATTGTTTCAAGGCATTAACATAAAATGAGGTGGATCTAATGCTCAAGTGGACTACACCATTACTCTTGCATTTAATGCAATTGGCATTTAACACTGGATTTAACGCAACCAAGCTTATTATTTGGTGTGGTCCACTTGGCTGTTGGATATGTCTCATTTTTATGTTCACGTCTTAAAATAATCCAAGAAAAGGAATGGACGGCATTGATGAATAAATACATTATGGTGGGCGCACCTACGGAACTGTCCGTTTGAGGCTAGAGACTGGCGGTAGGACGCAATCCGCGTCGAGGCCTTTGATTAGGGGTGTACACAGGTTGGCCGAGTCGAACTGGCCTCAGCCCGTCCAGGTCCGTTCAACAGCCACACAAAGCCCGAACCCGACCGGGCCTGGTCATCGAGCCAACATTTCCACCGGCCGGCCGCGCGAGGTCAGTAGAGTTCGGGCGATTCCGAACCTTCGAGTTCGGACCAGTTTCAAACCTGAGTTCAGGCCAGTTTCGAACCTTACAGCAAGTTCATGGGAAGGGCTTTGGCAGGTAATCCATGTCCCATTACAAGGCTCTCGATCAACGGTTTAGATAGTTGAACTATAGACTCCACAAAAATCTAACTAATCAGGACATTTACATACATTTGACAAAGCATAAAATAAAACATTTTATACAAATTAAATAGAGTTATACACGGGTCGGGCCGGGCCGAGTCGGGTCGGGCCGGGCCGAGTCGGGTCGGGCCGGGCCGAGTCGAATTTCGGACCGAGTCAGGCTGAACTGGGAGGTATCCGAACTCGGCCTGAACTCACTTTCGGGCCTAGAAAATTGGCCCGTCCTGACCCAAACTTAGTTCCGGGTCGGGCCGAATCGGGCTTTTTCGGGCCGGGTCGAGCGAGCTAACCGGGCTAGCCCGGTTTGTGTACACCCCTACCTTTGATAGTCATAAGCGTCTTAAAAACAGACACGGATTGCGTCCTACCTGCAGTGCTTTGTGGGCCCACTGTGATGTAAGTATTTTATCCACACTGTTAATTATTTTTATATGATTATTTTAAGATATGAGCCAAAAATTGAGGTAGGGTCAAGGCTTAAGTGGACCACAAATTGTGGATTAAACTTTCACCATTAAAAACTTCCTGGGAACTGGTGAAGGATCAAGATGAAATTTGTGTTTTCACTTCATCCAAGTCTGCATGGCCTTATTAATAGGTTGAGTGTAAAAAAAACATGACAGTGGCCATTAGAAATGTTTCAACGGTGGGTATCATTATCACTGCAGCTTCCTTTGATGTAGTCCACTGGATCTGCTTTTCTGCTTCATTTCTTATTTAATACTTTGAAATGATTATATAAAAACGATTACCAGCGTGGATAAAATAATTACATCACATTGGGTACCACAAAGCCCTACCCAGACGGATTACGGTCCGGGCGGGCTAGGACGCAGTCCGCGTCCCTGAAAAAGGGGAACGGATTGGCTACTCCCCTGCCACCGGCCCGTGGCTGGTGGTTAGTGCTTTGTGGGCCCCACCATGATGTATGTGCTTCATCCATTCCGTTCATTCATTTTTAAAGATCATTTCAGTACCTAATGCAAAAAAATTTATAGGAATATAAATCTCAGGTGGACCACATCATAGGAAAACAATAGTGATTGGATATCCACCATTAAAATCCTCCTAAGGCCAACTGTAATGTTTATTTGACATCCAATATGTTGATTAGGCCATAAAGACCCATATGAAGGGAAAAAAACATAGATCAACTTGATCCAAAACTTTTATGCCCCCCAAAATATTTTTAATGGTCGACATTCATTCAACACTCTTTCTGTAACGTGGTCCAATTGAGATTGGGATATAACTCATTTTTTCTCTCATGTAATAAAATGATCTAGAAAAATAGATGGACAGCATGGATGAAACACATACATTATGGTGGGGCCCACAGAGCACCGACCACCAGCCATTGGCTGGGGTCAGGGGGAGTAGCCAATCCGTTTCCTGAAAAACATATGAGCGCCACACACCACCGACTTGTCTGGTGTTGGTACTTGTCATGCCAAGAAGAGCGGTGACACTCCTCGAGCTCTGAGTTTTACGAACGGTTTAAAGGAGAACCAAGTTATACGAGCCCCACAATGATGTATTTATTATATCGGCGAGATTTTTATCCCATCCGTCTACTCCCCCTTCCACTAGCCCGGTGGCTGGTGGTCCGTGCTATGTGGCCCACCATAATGTGTTTCATCCATGCCGATCATCCATTTTTATAGATTATTTTAGGGCTTGAAGCAAAAAATGAAAGGAATATAATCTTAGATGGACCACGCTACGGGAAAACAATAGCAATTGGATATCCACCATTAAAATCCTCTAAGGCCCACTGTATTGTTTATTTGACATCCAATCTGTTGATTAGATCATATGGACCTAGATGAAGGGAAAAAGAAAACAAAGAAGAGCGTGACCCAAAAAATTTATGGGCTCAAAAAGTTTTTATGGTCGACGCTCAATCAACAACAGGAGATCGGGATATAGATCTTTTTGGTCTCATACCCTAAAATGAACTAGAAGAATAGATGGGCGGCATGGATGAAATACATACATCATAGTGGGCCCACAGAGCACCGACCACCAGCCATTGGCCGGTGGCAGGGGAGTAGCCAATCCGTTTCCTCTTTTGGCACATCAGACATCACATTTATAGTGATCGGGAGTGTTGAGATAGGGCGTGGCTTCATGGATCCAAGTGGATCCCTTACTGGGCCCACCTTGATAAAAAGTTTTTCCCTTAAATCCATACTTTCAATCCATTTTGAAAGATTATTTTAGAGTATGAAGATAAAAATCTCATGTGGACCACACCAATGGAAACAGTGGTATTTGAATACCCATCATTAAAATATATAAAAAAAAAAATCGTGGTGGCCACAGAAATGTGTATTTTCCATCCAAACTGTTGATAAGGTAAAAAAGACACGAACGGATCACACAAATAGCATGTTGATCCAAAACTTTTGTGACCCGCAATAAGGTTTTAATGTTTAATGACCTCTATTTCCTATGGTATGGTCCACCTGAGAATTGTATCTTCTTCATTTTTTGGATATTAGCCTAAAATAGTCTGTCGAAACGGTTGGACGGAGAAGATTAAAGAAAATAATCATGGTGGGTCCTACAGATAGGGATGCACCCACCTCAGTGGATCCGTGCCAGTTGATCTTTTCGGTCACCATGGGCTATAAGTAGAAAGTCTCGGTGATGGACAGCTCTTACCATTAAGCAGTAGTGAGTTTTTACGCCTGAATGAGGACAATTGTCCTAACCGTTCCTTTTGTAGGCCACTGGTACTATAGTTGCCACAGTTCGGTCCCCTTTGATATTTTTAGGATATGGTTTGATCACATAGGGGCCCACCAGAAAGGTCCTAGTGAAATCGGATTGCGTATGAGTCACATATGGTTTAATATTTTTAGGATATGGTTTGTTCCATTAATAAAATGAAACTTCTTGGACAATTCTAGCCGTTTAAATTGTATTTTGAAATTGGATCCCATTGTACTAAAATAAAATACGAACCATGCTTAGAGAATGAATTTTATTTATTGGGTAGGTGAGATAGTCCCATCAAAGCCAGATGTACGGCACATGATATGGAAGTAACTCCGAAGGCATTGGACCTCTTGCCATGAAGAAAACAACTAGTGTCAAACAAAGTCCTCTTTAGAATCGAAGAGGATTATAGCATGGTAGACTTTTTAACTTCCATATTTATGTTCTCATTAGGAAGGTTTCCATATGTATGTTGAATGCAGTGGCTCATTTCATGATAAGATCTCTAATCAAAAGATCTTCTTCTGCTATATCAACAAAGATAACAAGTTCATGATCATATCAATAAATTGTGTAATATCTTGTGCACTTTTAAATCTATTGCTAAGTACTTTAGGTTTGGGGTTAATTTCATTCGATGTAGTTATGCTAATTTTGATGAGTATAATAAAGGTTGAGTGTCAATTAAATATCTACTTAGTCATCAATTACCTATGAGAAGATAGCGATGTTACACATGATCCCACGTCTCTAATTCTTTTTATCACAAATTTTTATTTTAATTATTAGGAGACGAGTTAGATAGATAATTTATATTATGCTTCTTCTACAACATGATTAATTTAAGTAAGAGGGGTTTTATATGAGCTCGTGGGACTCACTTATGAATGGGTACTCATACACAATTTACTCTTGGAACATTTCAATAGATTACTCTTTTACCAACCCCTTCAATTCCGCATTCCCTCGAAAAAGGCATCTTGCTCAAGAGATTCTCCAAAGAGAATATTAAGAGAGGTATAACGAAGGAATAACCATTGTCTATTAAATTATTTATAGACAATTTAAACCGTTGATCATGTTCGGTAATCGATCAACTCCTCACCGAGATTTCTCGAATCCACGAGAAAAGAAACAAGAAAATAGAAATAAACCTATAAATTTTGTAATAATTTGATTGATGATGAAAAACGAAATTACACCCCTTTAAATAGGGATACTAAGCCATGGAAGAAGTTTCGAAATTAAACTACAACTAAAACTCCTATAATTTGTAACTTATTGTAAATAGTAAACTTACTATTTATAAACGGTCGTGATGTCTACTAATGCGCAAGGTTTTCGACCAAAAATAGTGTCTTATTTGGCTTCACTATGCTGTTCTCCTAATTATTCTAAGCACTTTTCATGTTGCCGCAACTCCTAAAGCCCAACGGACGAACTTACTATAAATAGTAAAAATGAAATTAAAACATGAATTTGATCATCAATCTGATGGTATTTCGCAAATTTGGCATGGGCATCCTGGCATAGCAGGTTCGGTGGCTAAAGTAGCTCGTCCTACCCCAAAATCATAGTACGTCTGATGACTTATTCTGGTTTGCGAGATACATCTATTTTAAGTTCCAACTGTTCGGATCACTTCTGTTGTTAATCGGGCTTTTTCTGATCCATCTTGGCCATGAAACTGTCCGCGACCCGCTCTATATCAAAATGTGAGTGCTAATATCTAAAAACTCTTGTGAAAAGCAAGGGACAAAGCTTCAATAGATGCTCTTTTGTGTTGTGTAGGATACCTTTCATTCTGTCTGCAGGTGCAGTTTGGTCAACTGAGAAATTAGGGGTCGACCGAACTTCACTATGATGTTCTCAGTCAAACGAGGATTGTTTTGGTCAACCAAGAGTCTCTATTAAAAGCTCGGTTGATCAAAGGTGCGGTCATTGGTTTGCACATTTTTATATAAGGGATATTTAAACCTAATTCTAAATTAGGGCATATACTAAATGGACATTTTCTCTATAAGGGCAGAGATTTGTGAGGTGAGATGGTTTCTGACGTTTATAAGTGCTTAGGAAGGGTTTTTCAAGGGTTGTGCATAATAAAGGGAGATCGGGCAATCTTGTAATCGAAAAAGGTGAGCAGTGTACTCTAATGTTTTGATTATAGTTGAGATTTATATTGCTTAGTTTTTTTTCCACAAGGGTTTTCTATGTAAAATATCATTGTGTTTGTTGTTGTTTACTTTTGTTTTGATTATCTACTTTATTATATTGTTCTGTCTTCGTTTATCATGCTTCTACAAGGGGCATGGATTAAAGTTGATATGAGTTTGTTGTGACTCGTGTTTATATTATTGTGGTGTGATAACGAGTCAGTTTACTCCAACATTTTGGTTATATAATTAAGTAGTTTATTTCAAAGACTATAGGAGAAATATTCCACCTCATAAGGCCGTTGGTTTTAAAAGAAGTTTGTAGACATCCAAAATAGAATTGGAATATGGGATGCTCCATCACCTCTTTGTACATAGGAGTGCTTGGTTTTCCTATTTCTTTCTCACATTTCCTCAAGTTCGTATCAGCACTCCACACACACAAACCACATACTCTTCTCCAATCCTTCTCTTTTCCTCCTCTCCTCCTTCTTTTACTCCGGTGTTTGTCATTTGACCACAAATATAGTCATTTTTTAACGCCTCTACATTCCAAAAAAAAAATATTTTTAAATCTAAAATTTAGTAAAGCAAAGGCTACACTATATGGGTGGAAAAGAATGCTTAACCCATTCATTTTCCCCCATCAAGGACCTTTCTTAGAATCTTTGACTGTAAATCAACCGCAAAAGTAACTTGAATGGAAGAATAATCAGATCACTTAATTCCAAGATTTCTAGTCGACTGTAAATACTAGGCTATATTGGCATTGAACAGTTCATAACATTTAATCATGAGCTATATTGGCATTGACGACTACTAACAAACAGTCCATAACCTTGGTCAAGATCACCCTCCCCACACAATAAAACACAACTTGAGAAGTGAGTCTCACAGTGCCACCAATTAAAAATTACTGTAATTCAATCACCTAAATTGCCAGACATTTATTAGATAATTAAAAAGAAAAAATAATATTAAATAGCGTTCTTATAAAAGTGTCCATGAATAAGACTTTAGCATTCGCGGTAGAATCTGATTTTCAGATTGTAAGTTGTAACTGAATCAACGCGCAGATTAGGTACTACCCCGCTGTATGGAGTTTGGCACAGGCAGAGGCTCCCAGGGGTAATGAGGGGCCACTGTGATGTACGAATTTTATTCACACCGTTCCATCCAATTTTTTCCATTTCATTTTAGAGTATTGAACTAAGTAAGGGAGATTCAATTCTCAAGTAGACCACACCACAGGAAGCAGCTATGCTAAGGTGCCCACCATTGAAACCTTTCTAGTTCTGCCGTGTTGTTTATTTGCCATCCAACCTATTGATATGTTCATATACACGGGTGAAGTGGAAAAAAAAAAAAAAACATAAGAGACAAATAACATCTTGATGTAAAACTTCTGTGGCCCTTAAAAAATTTTCAACGGTAGAATTTAATCTCCATTTGAACCCTGGATCAACCCTGGATCTTCGCTATTTTTATGGTCATAATCTAGTAAAAATGGATAGAAGGTATAGATAAAATTCATACATAACGTTGGCCCCTCGGTGGCCTTCAGAGCCTCTGCCTGTCCCGAGTAACTAATCCGCGCCCTTAATCAACATTGGAATCAACGATTTAATCGGTTTAGTTTGAATTAATATATACCATGTGTGCCATTTTTAAGGGAACGTGGATTGCATCTACCCCGCCCGTCTCTATCTGGTAACGGGCAGGAGTTCTGAGTGGCTACCGTGCGTATGAGTTTTATCTACACCGTTCATCCATTTCTACTAATACCAAAATTTAGGCAGATCCAAGGCACAAGTGGACTACATCACAGGAAGCCGCGGTGATGTTGATTCTCACCGTTGAAACTTTCCTAGAGCTGATGTTTATTTGCCATCTAACCTATTTATAAAGTTACGTGGACCTGGGAAAAATACAAATATAAGCTCGATACAAGGGCCCAAAGAAATATTCAACGGTAAGAGTTTAATCCCCACTATGTGGTCAACATGTATCTTGGATCTGCCTCGTTTTTGGGCATATGTCCTGAAATGATACTTTGAAATGGATGAACGGTGTGGATATAACCCATACATCACGGTGGCCACTCGGAGCCTCTGCCCGTTCCCAGCTGGAGACGGGCGGGGGTAGGATGCAATCCGCGTTCATTTCTAAGTGCCTGCGTATCAAGCGTCATACGCAGCGGGAGTATGAAATAACTCCCCTTATAAAAACCGCGGGCTCTCGGTCTGCTCAAAGGCAGTCAAACTGTCGTCTTCTTCTTCTCGTCTCTGCACTCTCACTCACTTTGCGAGGATCGAAATAAATAAAAGTAGTTTAAAAGTAGAAAATGCATCTGAGCGAGAATGAAGGCATAGAGGGAAATATATTCGTGGTGACCGGCGGAGCTGGCTTTGTAGGTGCTGCCCTCTGCTTAGCGCTTGTAAGACGGGGAGCTCAGGAGGTTCGATCTCTCGACCCTCGGAAATCCTCTCCATGGATTCTCGATCACCAGAAGAACGGTGTCAAATGTATCCAAGGTCTCTCTCTCTCTCTCTCATTCTTCCCGTAAAGGAATTCGATGTTTTCTCAATCCGATCGTTGCATTGATGGGAGCTTTTCTCGTAATTTAGGGTTTAGATTTGTCCGTTTCTTGTCCGGATTTCGATATCTTCTCGATTCGGCGTTCGGAAGGGTTGAGCTTGTTGTGGTCTGTTACGGTTTGGATCTGTTTCATCTTCTGTGTTTTCCTAGGGTCTCTGTCTATAGCTTAATTTTCTTTGGCTGTTTGTATGAATGGATTCAATGCTTCTGATTTGATCTTTGAGTCGAATGGATATATTTTGGAGAACTAGGGTTTGAATTTTCTTTAATTGTTAATTTTTATCAGTATTATCACTGTTATTATTTGCATTCAACAAGCTATAATCCGCTGAAATTTGTTTGATAATTTATGCGACCCTAGCTTTATAATCCGCATTTTATAGCTGATAATTATCATTCCACTACCTTCCGTTACATTTCTTTTAACAGCTGGTTGAGTGGTGTTCGAGCAAATGGTTTGGTTTCTTAGTTCCATCCTCACTGTGATGTCAAAAATCACCTCTATCCGTGATTCAGCTGAACCACATGATTGGAAACAGGGTACATGGGAATGATTGACCTCCAAACTGTTTTCCTTGGTATGGCCCACCTAAATCATGGATGGGTCTGATTTTTAGGCCCCATACCAAAATTTTAGTGTGAAATCTAATGGTTGGAGTGGATTTCACATTATCATCATGGTGGGCCCTGTAAAAATCACGTCTCTCCCGACTTTTTTCTTTGGTGTAGCCTACTTGAATCACGAGTTAGCCTGAGTTTTTGGCTTTAGGCCTAAACTGGGATTAGGCATCTAATGGTTGGAGTGGATTTTGCATACACATCATGGTGGGCCTTGCCAAAAATCAAGTCCCCGTGTCCTTCTCAACTCTAAATAAATAATATTTAGAAGACAAAGGGAATTGTATGGTACACCACTCTTGATTTTGATGGGACCCACCGTGGTGTTTGTATAAGATCTACTTTGATCATTAGATATTTGGTCCCATGTTAGGGCCAGAGACAAAAACTCTGGCTGACCTGTGATTCTGGTGGGCCACACCTAAGGAAAAAGTTAGGAGAGAGACATCCACCCTTGATTTTTACAGGGCCCCACCATGATAATTAACATGAATTCAATCCAATCATTAGATTCTGCACAAAAATTTAGGCCTGTGGGCCAAAACTCATACCTACCATGATTCACTTGGGCCACACTAATGGAAATCGTTTGGAGTGCGAATGTTGTCCTGCACATCGTTTCCAATTATGTGGCCCACCTGAATCAAAGGTGGAGATTATGTTTGGGCCCTTGGCCTAACATGGGGTGACTCACTAGGTGGATTTTACATAAACATCATGGTGGGGCCCACCCGAGCTACCCACCAATTTGCTCGCACGAGGCCGTGAAGGAAGATAGGGAATGTTAATTATATCGACTAATGAGGTAGCATTGTGAAAACCTTTTTGAAAAAGGTACCAGGATGGAAATTCCATTTAATTAGGTTTTTTTTTTTTTTTTTTTTTTTTGTAAAATTCCCTAAAAAAAGTTTGGTGAATTAGCTTAGAGGTTTCTAGTCTTCATAAATTTTCCATTCTTTTGTACTTGTTGATTTCATTAGTTTGGTTTTTTCTTGTTTCATTTGAACACTGACTGCGGAGTGATAGTTTTGGGCAAAGAATGATGCATTCTGTGATAGTTTAGTAGATTATGGTGGATCATTGTTCACTCACAAGCATGTGCACCCCATGCGTGGCATATGCGCAGGTATATGCTGACTTTCAAGTTGTAAGCCCCACAGGGATGTGGCACAGCCCCAAAATTGCACCGATTTGACAATCTCAACCTTCTGATCAGTGGCCATCAAATGTGCAATGGAAAAAGATAAGGCCAAGGGTCCAAATCCATTTGGAAAATCTCCATTGGTGGTAGATGGTTAGGGAACCGATCAGTATACTTTTGGGCTATTCACCATCAATTGTCTGTAACTTGGACAAGTCAGGGGTCGGGTACATGCATGCCAAGCCTAAGGTGGATGTTTTGCTTCATATGGTCATTGTTGTAATTAACATTCTGGTGATCATGGCACGATGCTTCACTTCAGGAGCTGACCAACAGTGCCATTTTTCTTTTCTTCTTCTTTTTTAATCAGTGATCTGTAATAACTTGAAACTGATTTTATGGAATTCTATGTTTTAGGAGATGTGAGCCGGAAAAAGGACGTTGAAAGAGCTCTACGTGGAGCAAATTGTGTTTTCCACCTTGCTGCATATGGCATGTCGGGGAAGGAAATGCTCCAGGTTGGGCGCGTTGATGAGGTGAATATAAATGGAACCTGCAATGTGTTGGATGCATGCCATGAGTTTGGGATTAAGAGGCTTGTCTATGTGAGCACATATAATGTGGTGTTTGGGGGAAAGGAGATTGTGAATGGTAATGAAGCATTGCAGTATTTTCCTATTGATGACCATGTTGATCCGTATGGCCGTAGTAAATCTGTTGCTGAGCAGTTAGTTCTTAAGAGCAACGGTCGCCCTTCCAAGTATGTAATTTCTGCTTGGTTCATCAAATTATTTTTTGTACTTGTGCAATTACAACTGAAGTTTCACAGCTTATCTCTTGATGTTGTCTAGACAAAAGAATGGAGCCCGTCTTTATACTTGTGCAATTCGTCCAGCTGCTATATATGGACCAGGTGAAGAGAGGCACCTTCCAAGGATAATCTCTCTTGCAAAGATGGGTTTGTCGGCATTCAAAATAGGTGATGCGAGTGTGAAGACAGATTGGGTTTATGTGGATAACCTTGTACTGGCTCTAATATTGGCTAGCATGGGACTTTTGGACAATATTCGTGGTAAAGAAGGACGACCTATAGCTGCTGGGCAGCCATATTTCATATCCGATGGTAATACTTGATTCAGTGGCCTTAGGAAAAACATTATTTATGCAGTTCTGATTTGGAATATTGATTTGGTGAATCATCTGATCAGCTGGATAATTCCTTCTCATGCCCACATACATGATTGTGTCTGTGCTTGTATCTTTGTTCACATGTGTATGCTTGCATGAATTTGTGCACTTGCCCATCATTGTTATCTAAGCCTTATACCAAATTATTGGGTCAGCAATTTGTGCACCTACACATGTTTGTGATAACATTATTTATAGGATTTCAAGTAGCAAAGGTTAGAAGTGCGTTCCATGTGTGCTCGGTTGAAAGAGTTTATCTTTGATATTGAAAACCAGTATTTGGGCCCTGATGAGTTACCATTATTTTCTCTAAGATCCTGGGTCCAGCAGTGTGTGCATGCAAGTACTTATTCTTCGAATAATATGATTATTCTTGTTTGACACAGCTATCATTTACTTGTTACTCACGCAAACTTGTTCATGTGCCAAAATCCTTTGGACAGAAGTCCAAAAACTTTCAGTTTTGAAGGTCTGGAAAGAAAAAAGAAAAAGAAAAAGAAAAAAAGAATAACAATGAATGTCTTATACTCCAATTCATCAAACACTCCGACTGTTTTCGGTTTCCTGCCATATGAAAGTGCTTGAGCAGTATCAACAGAATGGATGAAAGAAACTTTGTTTTTATATAGAAGGTTTTAGTCCATGATACAAAGATGAACATGCCAAAAATGGCACCTGTCTCTTAGATAGAGAGGACTGTACTTTGTTATGGTTATATTAGCAAATGCATTCTATCAGACCATCTTTGTGTTGACTTAAGACACCATGCATTGCATGGTTGTATTTTATTTCATTCATCTGGAACTTTGCAGAATGTCACGAATTCTGGATTGCATTGGGAACACATAGCTATGCAAATCATGAAATCGCGCTGAGAACATCCCGCAAGGGATGAGATACATACTTACCTCTCCACATGAATTCGATGGATGATCCACATGGTTTACCTTGTCTTTAGCATTGAAGGACAAGGATCCAAGTATCTTCATGATCAATGGCTTGGATCCTTTATTGGCACACACCCCTCTCTCTCTCTCTCCCTCTCTCTCCCTCTCCCTCTCTCTCTCTCTCTCTCTCTTATATGTGGTGGTAAGGATGATCAATGTACTTTGTTATGGTTATATTAGAAAATGCATTCTATCAGACCATCTTTGTTATGACTTAAGACACCTTGCATTGCATGGTTGTATTTTATTTCATTCATCTGGAACTTTGCGGAATGTCATGAATTCTGGATTGCATTGGGAACACATAGCTATGCAAATCATGAAAATTGCGCTGAGAACATCCCGCAAGGGATGAGATACATACTTACCTCTCCACATGAATTCGATGGATGATCCACATGGTTTACCTTGTCTTTAGCATTGAAGGACAAGAATCCAAGTATCTTCATGATCAATGGCTTGGATCCTTTATTGGCACACCTCTCTCTCTCTCTCTCTCTCTCTCTCTCTCTCTCTCTCTCTCTCTCTCTTTGTTATATGTAGTGGTAAGGATGAGAGCATGTACGTTTTGATGATAAGAGAGGAGCAGGAGTCCTCTATTTATAAAATTGGCTCCCTTTTCCATCATAGAAATCAAATCCCATAATGACCCACTTCCCCTTCTAGTATTAACCTACTACGTAGTTACGTTTTTTTATTGGGAACTAAGTTAACCTGAGCCCAGCCTAAGGCTAAAACAAGGAGAAAAAAAATGCACATGCATTTGCCTGTGAACCACACTATGAATTCGGGTATAAATCCAAATTCGTAAAAAACTAAAGACTTGTCAAATCCACAAAATAAGACTCTCAAAACTGATAAAATCTATGTTTTTGCAATAAATGCTCTGCCATTGCAATAATTGCTTCCTAAATCGATGGATATGTGGCTTAATACCAAACAATGAACGTTGAGGTTTGCCAATCCAAATCTAATGCAAATCCATTCATTTGACAAGTTCATGGATATACCAATTCCACATTCTCATTTCCTTATCCCAAATAGGCCCTATGCTCATTAGAAATGTTGAACTTTAGACATTTCACACCCTTAGGGCCTGTTTGGTTTTCCAATTTCCTATGAAATGAAAAGTAAGCAACCCATCATTATCATTTTCAGGTGTTTGTTTAAACAGGATTTATGGCTCGTAAATGGAGAGGCAAATATACTTATAAAGGAAGTGATGCAGGACACATGATTTAATCCTAGTATACAACATGGAGATTATGAAAGAGTCCATAACTTACTTCAATTAACAAAAGATGCTAACCCACAACATAATTAAGAGTATATAAAATCTGATTTAACCTAAATCGCATGCCCGCATGCTAAGATATTACATAAATCAATTAAAATTAGGCCCGCATGCTAAGATATTACATAAATCAATTAAAATTAGGCCCGATGGAAGGATAAAACTTCCAATTTAACATAGGCATGTTCCACACTCAAGGGACTGACTTAATAAGTATAAGTAACATCATCGAATCTATGAACCTCTGTTTCTTGTAGTCAGGCTTGTAGTCTGCCCGTAATGCATTGCTTTCCTTCATTTGTTTTCTATATTATTATTGGTGTAACTGGCTTTCAAACCATATGTTGTATCCTCTGCCACCCATCTTTCTAGTGATGGTAATCAGGATGCTGGTTCATTACGGGGTGCTTTCCTGGAAAATCTGGACACCGCCATCCTTTTGTTCAGTGTAGTAAAAATCCTATGATTTATTTATTTTTTTCAATTTCCATTATTGAAAGATTCCTGGTTCACCTCATATGAGGCACTCGGGAAATGGAATGACCTAGGTTTCTTGACTGTTTAATGGTGTTAAAGTTGGTTGGATCTTATAGGCTACAGGGAGATAATATTGAGTTATATATTTATAGGTACCTTGTTTCCATTGTCTGATTGGTTTGAACATTGGACAGTTGAGTGGTTTAATTATTATTAAAACTCAATTTGGCCCCCCTGCTTGTTATTTTATGATCTAGTTTGATATACATAGCATTGATTTCATTATTGCTGATGACATAGTTACATCTTTTCATACCAATGAAGTAGTCACTTGTTAACTTGCAGGGTCACCCATCAATACATTTGAATTTCTCCGCCCGCTACTCCAAAGCCTAGAATATGACATGCCAAAGGCTACACTAGATGTCCCATCTGCGCTTCTCCTTGCACGGATCTTCTGGGGCATCTATACAATGCTATATCCATGGTTAAATCGCCCATGGCTTCCACAACCATTGATCCTTCCTGCTGAAGTATACAAGGTCTGGTAACATACATCTCCTTTCGGTGACAGAACTGTTGAGTTATATCAATTGTTTTTTAAAGGTGCTATATCATCCTTATATGCAATCTTAATTTTGAGTTATTAATAAAAATAAAAAAGAGAACTTCTGTTTTAAATTTAATTTATCATTATCTAATCCATGCATTGAGCATAATCATGGTAGAAAAGAGTATGATATGTGACCCACATCTTTGTATACAAGATTTTCAATTTGTGACTAGTGCAGCCCATCGTTTGGTAACCTGGACGATAGGTCTTTCACATTCCTCCGTGGATGGACCGTGCCTCCAAAATCTACCAGATTGGTAGATTCCAGCCATCAATCTTGGGACTTCTCATTTGAATGTGGATCACTGTGTATTCCACTTCTTAACAATCTCTCAGAAGGCAATGTTTCTAAAGGTTATGATTGCAATTTTTTATTTTTATTTTCTGGATCTATTCCACCACGTGGGACCCAATAAACCAGTGGTCTGCATTGCCAAACCATGGTCTGCTTATCAGAACTGAAACCTCATGTACAATGTGAAGGTTCAGGTTGCAGATCATGTAATCCCTCAGTAGCAAAGCGATCTTTTCCAATATATAACAAATGTGCTATAAAATTGTAGTTATTGACAAAGAGGTAATGTGATTTACCTTCTTTTTTTTTTTATTCTATTTAATTTTCAAAACGGTTTTATAACTATATTTAACAAAAAATTCCCCTTTCTAAATCAAAAGTAAAGAAACCAAAAATCTATGTAAAATTTTACAACGAGTGGTATTTTGTTTGCCCTTTGAACTAATCTTCATTTTTTCCCACCTCTCTTGACAACCCTAATTGATTGCCATCAATCCCTTCTCTATATTTCATAGGTATATATTGTTTATATCAAATTCATTGTACGCAGTTGTATGGTCTTGAAAATCAGGTTTTACTAACATGGTGACAGTAATTGTGAAGGTTATTTGGGTTTACTTATTGCTGGGTAACTCATTTAGATTTTCTAATTTCAGAAGAATATGACTGTTAAAGTGTTTTGGGTTGAGTAGCTGCTGGAATAATAACTTGTAAAATAGGCATCTTATCTTGTAACCGTGAATTGGCACTATTTTTTAAATGTGGAGAAGAGTTTTAGGTTTCTCAGGGTGTCAGTTTTTGGTTTCTCACCTCCAATACGTCAAGGACACTATTATATTCTATGATGCGAAAAAATATGTGGTGGGTAATGTGAGGAAAATTGTGAGATGCTTTGAGGTGGTTTTGGCTTGAAGGTTAACATCCTAAGAAGTGAGATATTGAGCGTTTAAATGTCCAAGGAGGAGTAATCAGGTAGACTCTCGGGAGTTTCAACACCCAGTCAAGGGTTCGAGTATCCATAGGTGGTGAAAGCCCACTACGGCGTGAGTGTGTGGGGTGTGTGCGCGTTTGTAAAAAAAAAAAAAAAAAAAGTCCAAGGAGGAGGTAGCAAGGTTAGCGGGGGCAATCAGGTGTGTGCATTGTCCTTTTTGTCTCCTTATTTCAACATCCTTTTATGTGTTGGCAAACCCATGAAGCATCTGTGGGATGAGGTAATCGAAAGAAAATTATCAAGATGGAAAAGTCGACATTTCTCTTTACGCAGCAGAATAACACTAATTAAAGCAGCCATGTCGAATATGTCGATTTACTTTATCTTTATTTAGGTGTCCAATGTCAATTTTGGAAAGACTGGAGAAGCTGAGGCTGGATTTATTGTGGAAGGTGCTGAAGAGAAACAAAAGTTTCATCTAATGAGGTGAAAGGGGTGTGCCTTATGGGGAAGGGGGGGTAGGTATAAGGAAGTTGGAGGTTACAAATCTTGCTATGTTAGGAAAATGGTTGTGGAGATTTGGTACGGAAGAAATGAGCTTATTGAGAGATGTGATTATTAGCAAGTACGGTGACAAGGGGGATGGTGTGTAAAGGATTCATTCTTATATAGGGCTTCTGGGTTGTGGAAGGCGGTTGCTAAATTTACGATTAAGCTTGAAGGGGTCAGCTTCTGATTAGAGGATGGGAAGAGGATTCGTTATTGGGAAAATGTGGATAGGAGAGAGAATGCTCCATGCCGAGTTTCTAAGGCTAGCAAGGTTATCTTTGGATGCAAACATTACCATTGCTCGATGTCTCTGTCTGGCGAAGCAGTGATTTGGTCTCCTCCATGTTGGTGGAATTTGACGGACGAGGAAGTGGATGAATTCATTCAGCTTTTGGCGCGACTTCAGGGCTACCATCAATCTCTAGGTGAGAGGGATGTGATGGTGTGGAACAAGGAAAAGTCGAGTCAGTTCTCTGTCCAGTCCTTCTAGATGATTCAAAGGTCATTGTTGGAGGAGTGTACAGGTCACACCTTGTATGTTTAGTTCTTCTATGGCACCTCTTCCTAAATTGTGGCTTTTGCTTGATTGGTTGACACGGATACGGTACATACAATAGATAACCTTTGAAAGAGGTCGATGGTTATTGTCAATATTTTTGTCATGCGCATGGAGAATGCAGAGTTGGTAAATCATTTATTCATCCACTGCCCTTTTGCTAGGGAAGAGTAGAAGAGATTCTTCGAGTTCTTCAAATTGTTGTGGGTGATGCCGGGGTCCAATCCATTGATGACCTGTTTCTAGCATGGGAAGGGGCCGGGATTGGGAGAAAAGGTAGGGTGGTTTGGAGGTTAGTCATGTTCGCAGGCATTTGGGCCCTTCTGGGGAAGAGGAGTAATTGGAGAAGCCCTTATTTGGCGCTTCTTTCTAATAAAACTCCATTACCTTTCATAAAACAAAAAGAATTGTGTGAAGCTTGCAGAGTTTGTAAAGGATCATTCGACTTGATTATTTGTTAATTTATTATTTACACATTTTCAGGGCCTGTTTGAGTAGTCATAAAAGATTCTGATAGGGCATGAAGGTGCGGGGTGCAGATAGGACTGTCAACAAGCCGGGCCTATTCAATATTTTTATTTTGCTTGGCCTGAGGCCGCCCATTGACAGTCCTAGGAGCAAGGCTCCACATGACAAGGTCTTGTCTTTTTGTGTGCACACGCCCATTCATGAGGCATCTTTCATTTTTAGTCCTGCTTTAAAGGAAAATGGTTGGAATGTCCGGCTTCTTTCTCACAAGTGACAAAACCTGAAGCTGTGGGTTAGAATCCAAGTTATTTTAATCCTCTTTTTTCTTCTTCTTTTCTTTTCTTTTTGCAACAGAAAGAACAACATTTCTACATATCCCAAATTATGTTAATCATCAGCATAAAGTAGATGTGGAACAGTGTTCAGTTGGTTTTTGTGAGACCTGGAGTGAGGTTATGTCACCCTGACATCCTTTGTAAAACTTCACCTTGAATCCTTTTATTCTCCCACTGACCATTTTTTTTGTGCTTGGTGATTTTGCATCACTAATTCATTTGGAAATCTCACTGGCTATCAATGGCCTCACTGATTTTGAACAGGTTGGTGTCAGCCATTACTTCTCTTTCTTGAAAGCAAAAGAAGAACTTGGCTACATACCTATGGTCAGTCCTCATGAAGGGATGGCAGCAACAATCTCCTACTGGCAGGAAAAGAATAGGAAGATGATAGATGGGCCGACAATATATGTGTGGCTCTCTTGTGTGATTGGGATGTGTCTGTTGTTCTACACAGCTTTCTTGCCTGTCTTCGGACCTTTGGAGTGGGTAAGGACCCTTGGCCTGTTTTTATTCCGCTCAACGGAAGTGCTCCAAACAGTTTTCATTTTAGCAGTAGCTGCACATGTTATTGAGGCTGTCTATGCCTGGCACCTTTCCAAGAGGGTAGATCCGGAGAATAGTAAAGGATGGTTTTGGCAGACTTTGGTTCTTGGCTTCTTCTCGCTGCGTTTCCTGCTGAAAAGGGCCAGCAGGAGCTGAGGTGTCTCTCTTCTTACTGAAATCAATTGAGAGGATCTTAAGCTCATGTTTACCTGTGTTCTTAAATCAATGACAAAAGAATAAAAAATAAATAAATAAAGTTCTAACATCAGGATTTCTTTATGTCGAAACACCTGACTCCAATATCCGCACCCGAATCAGTTTCAGCTGAGTTTCCTATTATGGCATATGCGTGGAGCAGTATCCACTGTCTCACTGTTGAATTGCAGTTGAAGATGGTAGGGACCTGAGGTCAGTCCATGGTTTCCACAGATGAGATGAGCCATGGTTCTAATACTGCACTAGGCCGATTGGGTGATTACTAACCCTTTAGATGGTTAAACAAAGAATGACTGGTTGTTCCAACCCTGCTGCATGCTGCAGATTGAACGGTTAAGATCATGTGTGTCCTTTGCACTATGTTCTATCTGCCAGATGGTTGGCACTGATTGCAAACCACTGCACGTTTGCATTGATTGGGCAGTTCGGTCAGAGCGTGGTTGCAAATTGGGGCAGGTCACTTTGCATGATTGTGTCATTTTGATTCAACTGATAGGGAATCATTCAATCCCTAATTGGGTAGACATGACATTACGGTGGGCATCCTTCTTCCTGGGCTTTGGAAAGTTCTTTGCATTAACCTTCTTACTGAGACATCCCCATCCGGTAGGTTTGTCAATGGGCTGGGCTGGCCAGGCCAGCAGGGGCTTTCAGCCCGGACATGGCCTGGCATGCTATACCCCTAGTGCTGGGCCCAAGCTTCAAACTAAGCTTGTTTATTACTCAGGCTGAACTTAGACTGTCTAACAGCCCGTCAGCTTGGACCAAGCCTTCACCAGGCCTGCACCAGTCGGGCCTGTGAAGGTTTCTAGAGCATTTGTGATATTTCACATGCGTTATGGGCCCAGCTTAGTGAATAGTCCAGATCGTTCACGTAAGTGGCTGGCTGGGCTTTGGTTGAACTTGGATCAAGCGCTGTGCATAATCATCATAAGCCAGGCCATCATCTATGCCGTGTGCTCATTACTTGGGGTTGGCTACATGATTCCTGTTTCGGCATTCCATTCCATCGAGGGCAACACTTTTTAAGTCATCGAGTTTTTCTTACTACGTCCATTCACGTCCTTTTTTGGCCTTCTCCTTATGCTTTTAGAGTCTTTAACTTGTACTAACTCACTCCTTTTTAACTGTACGAATCTTGGTCTTTGTTGCACATGACCAAACCATCGTAATACTAATCTTATTACCTATCTGTGCTACTCAATCTGCTCAAATACATTTATTTCTAATTATATCATTCCTCATCTTGCTAGTCATCCATCTCAACATCTCATGGTGGTGTTGATAGGTTTTTTTGACCCGTCGTCGACCGGTCGTGAGCCCTGCTCGACCGGTCGAAGGTTGTGCATGACTAGTCGTGGAAGATGAGCCCTGACATGACTCGAACTCCAGCGACTTTGGGTTATTTATTTCCGGAGTGCTCGATCGGTCGTGCATGGCGCTCGACCGGTTGTAGGTTCGTCATGACCAGTCGTAGTTACGCAGATTCGTTCCGCGATTTTGCGCGGATTTCGTGTCGCAAGTCCTTTCGCAACTGGGATGCAGAAAGGAGTTTCCTAAAACCTTAAATAGGAGGTACCTAGGGCTTTCTAGGAATAACAAGAAGGTTTCTTAAAGCTTTACAAAGGATTTGCTAAAGGGTTTAGGGCTATCAAAGGTGAGAGAGAGAGGAAAAAAGAGAGAGGAAGCTTATAGAATGGAGATTATGCTCGTGGAGGTTATCTACTGTGCAATCTATATCTCAGCACTTCTATGTCTTCGTAATCGGTGAGATCTCTCTATTTTCTTTGTTTCTCTCATTATTTATCCACTCCTGCGTGAGTAAAGAAGTTTGTAACGTTCTACTTCATAGTGGATTGTTGATCTGGACAAGGTCCCGTGGTTTTTACCTCTTTAAGGGTTTTTCACGTAAAAATCTCTTGTGTGGTGTGTGATTGATGCATTGATTATTTTCATTACTTTATTATCCATAATTCTGGTTTGTTCTGGAAGGCTAAATCCGAAGGTTTTGTGTAAGGCCCCCAACAAAGTGGTATCAGAGCTAAGTTCATTGAACGGGTAGGATGGGTTTTGAATTATGGAAGGTGGCTCATCAAGGATGATCAGCCTCAATAATTCTAACTGGACCATATGGAAGGCTAAGATGGAGGACTTGCTTTATTGCAAGGACCTATATTCTCCAATTTTAGGCATATCAGCAAAATTTAAGGATATGACTGATGATGATTGGAAGAAGATGGATCGAAAGGCGATAGGGTTTATTGGACAATGGTTGGATGATTCTGTGTTTCACCATGTGTCTACAGAAACCTCAGCCACTAGCCTATGGCTGAAATTACAAGGACTGTATGAGAGAAAGACAGCCGATAATAAAATTTTTCTGATAAGGCGACTTGTGAACCTCAAGTTCAAAGATGGTGGTTCTGTGGCCGAGCACATGAATGAAGTTAGAAATATAGTGAACCAACTCTCCTCTATGAAGATGGTTCTGGATGATGAATTGCAAGCTTTATTATTGCTTAGTTCATTGCCTGAAAGTTAGGAGACATTGGTGGTGTCTCTAAGTAACTCCGCGCTAGACGAAAAGATATCCATGGAACAGGTAATCAGTTCTCTCTTCAATAAGGAAACAAGGAGGAAGTCTCAGGGGTCTACTCAGCAAGAGGCCCTTGTGACACAGGAACGAGGGAGAGGAAAGAATAGAAAGGGCAGGAAGACCTGAGATAAATCAAGAGGCAAGTCGAGTAAAAGAAAAGATGTTGATTACTAGAATTGTGACAATAAGGGCCACCACAAGAATGAATGTCATGGTAAAAAGAACGACAAGAAAGGAAAAGGGAAGGAAGATGAATCAGACTCCACTGCGGTCGCTTCAGATGGCAACGTTGTAGTTATTCTTTCTGCAGATCATGATGTATGTCTCACGGCTACGAGTCAGGACACCGACTGGGTGATAGACTCAGGAGCTTCTTTTCATGCGACTCCACGCAGGGACTTCTTCACAAGCTACAAGTCAGGTGACTATGGGACCGTAAATATGGGAAATTCTAGCGTATCAAAAATCGTGGGAGTCAGTGATATTTGTGTGAAGACTGATGTTGGTTGCACATTGGTTCTCAGGGATGTGAGGCATATCTCAGACCTCCGCCTCAACTTCATGTCGACGAGAAGGTTGGATGATGATGGCTATGAAAGCCGGTTTGCTGGTGGGCGATGGAAGCTCATCAAGGGTTCGTTGATCGTGGCTAGAGGAAAGAAGTGTTGTACCCTTTGAAAGGCAAGTGTCAGTATGTGCAAGGGTGGGTTAAACGCAGCGGAAGATTCAGCTATTGACATGTGGCACGGGTGTCTAGGTCACATGAGTGAAAAAGGGATTCAGCTACTAGCGAGGAAGCGGCTCCTTCCAGATGTGACAGGTATACCTCTCAAAACCTGTCTTGATTGTTTATCAGGGAAACAACATAGAGTTTCATTCGTTAAAACTGCTTCTCATGTTAATAAAGTGCATGCATTAGATTTGGTTTATTCTGATGTTTGTGGTCCTATGAGGACAAAAATCTTAGGTGGGGCATTATATTTTGTTACTTTTATAGATGATGCATCTAGGAGGGTTTGGGTTTATGCTTTGAAATCCAAGGACGAGGTCTTTGGTGTGTTTAAATTGTTTCATGCTATGGTCGAGAGAGAGACAGGTAGATCATTGAAGTACATCCACACTGACAATGGTGGTGAATACATCGGCGTCTTTCACAAGTACTACAAGTCCCTGGGTATACGACATGAACAGACGGTTCCCAAGACCCCCCAGTATAATGGTGTAGCTAAGCGAATGAATCACACCATTGTAGAGAGAATCAAATGCATGTTGTCCCATGCAAAATTGCCCAAGACATTCTGGGGAGAAGCAATACACACGGCGGTGTATTTGATAAATAGGTCTTCATCAGCCCCGTTAAATGGAGAAGTACCTGAGAAAGTGTGGATTGGACATGATTCATTGTATAGTCATCTCAGGGTGTTTGGATGCAGGGCATCCGTTCACGTACCAAAGGACGAGAGGTCCAAGCTTGATATGAAGATCAGGCAGTGTGCGTTCTTGGGGTACGGTGATGAAAAATTCGGTTACAGATTTTGGGATCCGACCGAGAGGAAGCTCGTCAGGAGCAGAGATGTGGTTTTCTTTGAAGATCAATATATATAAGACATTGGTAAGCCAGAGAAGAACCAACCTAGTTCAGGTGAGCTAGAGGACATGGATCCAGTTACTCCTCCCGTGGTGCCTGATGACGGGGGAGTACAGCAAGGTGCAGAGGATGAGGGAGTTCCTTCAGAAGATGGACCGGGGAGCGACCCACTTGATCCACTGTTGAGCCACGGTGAGGAGGAGGTCATCTAGGGACGCATGTACCGTCCAAGAGGTATTCGCCACATGAGTACATTATGGTGACTGATGGGGGAGAGTCAGAAGATTATTCTGAGGCCCTAGCCGACGAGCATAAGGAGGAATGGTTGAAAGCTATGCAAGAGGAGATGGAATCCTTGCATAAGAACCACACCTATGATATGGTGAAATTGCCTGAGGGCAAGAAAGCTTTGAGTAACAAGTGGGTGTTCAGAAAGAAGATTGAGCAGAAAAATTCACAGACAAGGTTCAAGGCCAGACTTGTGGTGAAAGGGTTTGGTCAGAGGAAAGGCATAGACTTCGAGGAGATATTCTCACCAGTGGTGAAGATGACATCCATACGGGTGTTGCTTGGGTTAGCGGCTAGCATGGATTTGGAGATAGAGTAGTTAGATGTTAAAACTGTCTTTCTCCATGGTGACCCGGAAGAAGAGTTCTACATGCACCAACCAGAGGGGTTCGAAGTCAAGGGCAAAGAGCATATGGTGTGTAGGCTGAAGAAGAGCTTGTACGAGCTGAAACAAGCTCCACGGCAATGGTACAAGAAGTTCGATTCGTTCATGTTACAGCATGGGTATGACAGAATGGAGTCGGACCACTATGTGTTCACGTGCAAGTTCTCAGATGGTGATTTCTTAGTTTTGTTCTTATACGTTGATGACATGCTCATTATGGGAAAAGACATCAAGAAGATTGACAGGCTGAAACAGGAGTTGGGCAAGTCTTTTGCGATGAAAGACTTGGGCCCGGCTAAACAGATCCTAGGAATAAAGATAACTCGTGACAGAAGCAGCAGAAAGTTTTGGCTGTCACAAGAGCGGTATATTGAGAAAGTCCTACAGTGGTTCAATATGAATGCAGTGAAGCCAGTCAGTACTCCACTAGATGGTTACTTCAGATTAAGTGACAGGCAGTGTCCCAAGACAAAGGCAAAAGTGAAAGAGATGCAAAAGATACCCTACGCGTTAGCGGTAGGAAGTTTGATGTATGCTATGGTGTGTACACGCCCAGACATAGCACATGCGGTTGGTGTTGTTAGTCGGTATCTTGTCAACCCTAACAAAGAACATTGGACAACGGTTAAGTAGATACTGCGGTAGCGATATTTAAGAAGCTCATCTAGGTTGAGCCTATGCTATGGTGACGGAAAATCTATGTTAGAGGGCTACACAGATGTAGATATGACAGGTGACATAAACTCTAGGAAGTCTATATCGGGGTTCATGTTCACGTTTGCAGGGGGAGCGGTTTCCTAGCAAAGCAAGCTATAGAAGGTCGTAACGTTGTCGATGACAGAGGCCGAGTACATTGCAGTCACAGATGCATGTAAGGAGATACTTTGGATGAAGAGGTTCCTACAGAAACTTAACCTAAAGCAGGAAGAGCACGTGGTTTATTGCGATAGTCAAAGTGTTATACACTTCAGCAAGAATCCAAGTCAGCATTCCAAGTCGAAGCACATAGAGATTCAGTATCACTGGATCAGGAATACTTTGGAACAGAAGGTGTTATAACTTGAGGAGGTCCACACGGATGATAATGGGTCAGACATGATGACCAAGGCTTTGCTCAATGGCATGTTTGAGGTTTGTAGAAACTTGGTCGGCTTGAAGAATGTAGATCCCTCCTTGGTCAAAAAGGGAGAGATTTGATGGTTTTTTTAACCCGTCGTCGACCGATCGAAGGTTGTACACGACCAGTCGTGGAAGATGAGCCCTGACACGAATCGAACTCTAGCGACTTTGGGTTATTTATTTCCGGGGTGCTCGACCGGTTGAAGGATGTACTCAACCGGTTGTTGGTGGCGCTCGACCGGTCGTAGTTACGCAGATTCGTTCTGCGATTTTGCGCGGATTTCGTGTCGCAAGTCATTTCGCAACTGGGATGCAAAAAGGAGTTTCCTAAAACCTTAAATAGGAGGTACCTAGGGCTTTCTAGGAATAACAAGAGGGTTTCCTAAAGCTTTACAAAGGATTTGCTAATGGGTTTAAGGCTATCAAAGGTGAGAGAGAGGAAAAGAGAGAGAGAGAGAGAGGAAGCTTATAGAAGGGAGATTAAGAGAGAGAGAGAGAGAGAGAGAGAGAGAGAGAGAGAAAGGAAGCTTATAGAAGGGAGATTATGCTCGTGAAGGTTATTTACTGTGCAATCTATATCTCAGCGCTTCTATGTCCTCGTAATCGGTGAGATCTCTCCGTTTTCTTTGTTTCTCTCATTGTTTATCCACTCCTGTGTGAGTGAAGAAGTTTGTAACGTTCTACTTCATAGTGCATTATTAATCTGGACGAGGTTCCGTGGTCTTTACCTCTTTGAGGGTTTTTCGCGTAAAAATCTCGTGTGGTGTGTGATTGATGCATTGATTATTTTCATTGCTTTATTATCCATAATTCTGATTTGTTCTGGAGAGCTAGATCCTAAGGTTTTGTGCAAGGCGCCCTACAGGTGTACGCGTGTTTAACAAAATGGGTTTCATACAGATACCGCGTGGGCTGCCCCATAACTCACTTTCTTTTACTAAAGATAACAGACAAAGGGCCGTCACCCCCCTCCCAAATCACGTTATTTTGCGGTAAAAATCCCATGCATGCTATACGAATTTCAAATGTCCATCTGATCACATCATCTGAAAATATACGAGCAAATTCAATTTATATTTTGGGAGTTAAGGTGATTCCAACCGTGTATTTTCTTGTTACTATTATGGCCGTTAATGGGCTCTGCGTGAGTTTGGCTTTGGCCGATCTTGAACCGTTTGGACGGAAGGCAAAACCAACTTTTGTTTTTTCTTTAGCTTTAAAGAACCGCAGGTGAAAAAATAACCAGCAACACCGTATAAAGAAACCGCAGAACAAAGGCAAAACCAACTATTGAACGGGGATTGCATTACCCCGCCTGTCTCGAGCTAGGAACGGGCAGGGGCTCTGAGTGGCCGCCGTGATGTATGGGTTTTATCTACACGGTCTATCCATTTCCGTACTATTTTAGGATTAAAGCTCCAAACTGAGGTAGATCCAAGACACAAGTGGACCCCACAATGGGAATTAAACTCTTTACCGTTGGAAATTTCTTAGGGCCCACAGAAGTTTTGGATCGAGCTGATATTTGTTCTTTCCCTTCATCCAAACCTGTGACTTTATGAATAGGTTGGATGGCAAATAAACATCACGGTGGGCCCTAGGAAAGTTTCAACGGTAAGGATCATTATCACCGCTGCTTCCTGTAGTGTGGTCCACTTGAGCCCTGGATCTGCCTCAGTTTTATACCTATATACTAAGATGATACGGCGAAATGGATAAAACCCAAACATCACGCTGGTCACTCAGAGACCCTGCCGTTCGTAGCTCGGGAAAAGGAGGCGGTTAGGACGCAATACGCGTTCGTTGCTCCTCTGGTAAGACACAAGTGCTGTGCATTCAATGCGATGTAGTGGGCCAGGCCTAGGCCCAGAAAATTAACAATCTTAAATAGGCCTGGCCTTGGTCCTTCACAGCCCCCCAGTCACCATCTTTTTTCTTTTCTTTTTTGTTAGCTTGTTAGTGACAGTTCACACATCACTGTTAGTTACCCCACTAGGGAATTGATACCAAGAACTCAGTGTTGGTATCTTTATCTCACCTTTACATTTATGTGGTACACTCATGCAAATTAAACAGCCGTCAGTGCCATAGCAAGATGATGGACGCGCTTTCCTGTGGTCCCTCGCCTACAGGAGGAAGCTATGTGGGGTCCACTGCGAGAAATCCATTCTGTCCATGAGTTTTGCCAGATAACGGTAGCACGAGCTCAATCATGAAGTAGATTCAAAACCCAAGTGGGGCACACTACAGAAAACGGTGGGGATTGAACGCTCACCATTAAAAGCTTCCCGGCTAGGCAAAATCGATATTTTGAAGGGATTTATTTATTTATTATTTTCTCTTCTCATGTTCTTCCACGGAAATCGGATTGCCTACTGAGTTACTCAGTACGCTCTTATATTACTGAGTAAACTCAGTTGAGTCCACCTTGAATATATGTGGTCTATCCACCCCGTCAATCTGGTTTTCCATCTAATTTAAGAGGTCGGCCCAAAATTGGAGCCTATCCAAAGATTAATTGGATCATACCACCTGAAACGGTGGGGATAATGATTTCCACCGTTGACAGCTTGCTAGGCTTAACAGTGATGTTTATTTGTCATTCAACCTGTTCATAAGATCATATAGACATGGATGAAAGGAAACCACAAATATAAGATTGATCCAAAACTTCTGTGGCCCCGAGAAAGTTTCAACATACGCATTCAATTCAACTGTTTCCTATGGTGTGGTCCATTTGAACATTGTATATGCTTCATTTTTGGTCTTAGGACCTAAAATTATCTTTTAAAATGGATGGATGGAGCAGATAAAATACATAAATCATAGTGGACCTCAAAGCGTAGTGAGTTACCACTACGCAGTCCGCTTCTGCTACACGTTAACAATTTTGAGCCATGCACATGAGCCATCCTGGTGTGGAGTAAACAAATAACTCCCGGAGAGGTCATTTGATACACAACCGATTATGACCGTTTATAAATAATGTAACAACGGCCACTCTACCTCTGCCATGCGTGTAACTCAATCCCAACTGTCCACGGCCCCACATCCATCGGATGACCCAAAAGATCAAACGGAACGGATGATAACAACCCAACCGCCCATTTTTGTTGTCATTGAATGCGAATGCACCGCGCCAGAGCAAGAACCAACAGAGTTCTATTAATAAGAGGTTGGGATTTCAATGAATGTGCTGCTCCGACAATGTGCAATCTATTCCACAGTTTAAAAGAGCCAATAACCTTCACCTTGCCACAGCATCAATGTTTCTTTTTCCTCTTTAAATTTTAAACGGTGCCTGCGGTTCACGGAAGCGGATTCCGTGCTGACGCTAACGCCACTTATTTACGTGGTGTCAGGAATGTGGGCCCCACCACCCTGATGTATGTGTTTTATCCATGCCTGCCATCAGTTTTGCCGGCTCTTTTTACGCGTAGCCCAAAATTAAAGCATACCCAATGCTCAAGTGGACCACACCATAGAAAACAGTGGAGATTGAACGCCTATTGTTCAAAACTGATTGGTGCCCATAGAAGTTTTGAATCAAACTGATATTTATAAACAGGTTGGATGACAAATAAACATTTCGATGTCATTATCCTATATGGTGTGGCCCACTTGAGCTTTGGATATGCATTAATTTTGGGCTCTCCGGTAAAATGAGCTGGCAAAACGGATGGACAGCGTGGATAAAACTCGTACATTACAGTGGACCCCACAGTCTACGTGGTGTCGGGGTCACACGCAATGCACTTCGGCGGTTGGACACGGATTGGTTGCTACCCCGCTTGGCCATAGCTAGGAACGGAAGTAAAGGGCCCAGAAGGGCACCGTGATGTATGGGTTTTATGGACACTGCCATATGAATGGTACGAGTCTAAAAATGAAGGAGAACCAGGGCTCAAGTCGACCACACTACAGGAAACAGTGGTGATAATGTTACCTACCGTTGAAACCTTCTTAGGGCCCACAGTAATGTTTAATTACCATCCAAACGGTAGATAAGGTGACGTGGACACCGATGAAGGGAAAACAAAAATATCAATTTGATCCACAACTTCCGTGGCCCCCAAAAGTTTTCAATGGTGAGTTTTTAATCCTCACAATATAATTTACATGAGTCTTCGAACCACTTCATTTTTTAACTTGTCTCCTAAAATGATATGGCAAAATGGATAGACAGTACAGATAAAACCCATACATATATGAAGGTGGGCACCTCGTAGCCCCAACCTGTTACGAGCTCCTACAGGCGGGGTAGTACCCAATCCACGTGCAGATTTTCCACGCTGGGCCATACACATCCCATACATGCACGCCAGCACAGCTGTCAAAATCACGCTCCCTGTCACGGCCCACAAATCCAATTGGCGTAGCGATCCTTAGCCTTCACTTCATTAGGTGGCAACCAACATCAATATATTTAAGATTAGTGAGATCCACTATAATCATTGGACGTGTAATTCTATATAAAGCTTAAAAAAAAAAACATCAGGCTAATATATGATTCAAGTGGATATACTAATAAAACAATTGAGAGAGATGTCCACCATTGATTGTTATCAGGCTTAATTTGAAGAGCATGTAAAACCCATTTCATCCATTAGACACAACACCAAATGCTAGGCCAGATGCCTAAAATGGCCATACATGATTCAAGTGGGCCATGCCAAAGGAAAACAGTTTTGAAGGTTAGCTTTCCTACACAATAGTTTCGATTATGTGATCTACTTGAACTATAGATGGAGTGGATTTTCACTCTGTGGTGTAACATGCGGTAATTTATCTAATGGATAGGGTGGATTTTAGGTAAACATTATGGTGGGGCATCCCAAGCCATCAACTCTTCTCCCTCTTTAATTAACTTTTCTATATGCATACACATAATTTATTAACGTTAATTAGCATTTAATTCAGACAGCTAGTTGGACGGCCCAACCAGTTGTGTGTGAGCATTTCTTGTGTGTGTCTCTCTCTCTCCACGCTGTCCTGTTTTAAAGGCTCGAGTGAACGACAAGACCGGAAGCGGCAGTGACAATGACACCCATAGTTGAAACCTTCCTGAGACCTGCTGTAATATTTGTATGCCGTCCAACCTATTCATAAGGTAAAGAACTGGAATAGGGGAGAACATAAACATGAGCTTGATTCAAAACTTTTGTGGCCTTGAAGAGGTTTTCAATGGTACAGGTTTCATTCCCAGTGTTTATTGTGGTGTGGTCCATGTAAGCCTTGGACCTGACTCCTTTTTCAGCTGATGCCCTAAAATAATATATCAAAATAGATAAACGGCATGGATAAAACTCATACATCAAGCTGGGCCTTAAAGAGCCCCTGCCAGGACCGTCCGTCTCTAACTAGACGTCGGTGTGGGTAGTACCCAATCCGCGTCCAAATTATGTACATGGTACTCATTAACTCAAGATAAATTAATTGGATTTTTCACTTTATGACTGAAAGTAATTTCTAAGTGCCTGCGTATCATGTCACGCTGTGCCAGAGTATTAAAGTTTTTTCTTCCTCCCTCCTATTTCTTTTATCTACATTCCACATCCTATTTCTTTTATTTACACTCCACATACAAGTGGGCCACAACTTTGACTGGTATAACACCCTGTATGTTGACAAACCTACACCTACAGCCTGAGGGAAATTTTAGTCCTCAGCATTCTTCTGTTCTATTCTTTTCTTTCTTTCTTTCCTTCTTCTTTTTTTTTTTTCTATTTTTTAATCTTTTCTACTTACTCTCAAAAGAAGAGCCCGGAACGAAAGAACATAGAGAGAGAGACATGAAAGGAAGCCCTAACCCTAAAAATTTCCTTGGATACCGATTTTGTCTCCTCTATTTCTCGAGAAAGCTATCCAAATTCCCCCCAATATTCACACTACTGTTTGCTATCATCAGTTCGAAACCAAAATGCATGGGCCACCCGTTTTGACATTAGGGCTCATCTGATATCAGGGACAGACGCCCACGTCACTTCACCACCTCTTCCTAAATTGTCGTGATCAATCCTCATCCATCATTCACATTGGCATGCTTGTGCCGTAATCAAGACCATCCAAATGGTTGACACCCAGTCGTGGATGGGGAGCACCGCAAAACTCAAATACCCACTATTGATAGCCCTCCAATTCGAGGGTTAAGATTGCTCTACCAATGTGATCCTTCGGCCATGCTCCATCCAAAATAGCCCACCAATGTGGGACACAAGGTTTTGATCAAGCTGATTTTTTGCTTTTTCCTTTCATCGAGCTCACCTCATCAACAGGTTCAAGGCAAATAAACATTACAGTGGGCCTTAGGAAATTTTTAATGGACAGCGTTCAATCACCACTGTTGTGATCCACCTGAGATTTGGATATGTTTCATTTTTGGAACAACATCCTAAAGGTAGCCGAAAAAATGGATGGACGGCGTGGATATACAATACATACATCAAGATGGACTCCTAGTCAGGGCCGCACCGTGTTGAGTTAGACCGGGTCGTACCTAATCGACTTCCTTTTCCGGATAGTTCGGTCAATTGATGAAAAGGCGGAGGCTTTCCCTGTCCTCCCAGAATCCCAATAAAGAATCAGGCCCCAAATGAGCTATCCAATAAAGAGAACTGATCAGATACATTGGCCGTATCAGAAGTTCTGATACAGCCACTTCTTTCGGACCCGGATGATGTATACGTTTTATCCACGCCGTTCATCCATTTTTGACGGATCATTTTACGACACAAGCTAAAAAGAGGCAGATCCAAGGTTAAAGTGAACCACACCAAGCTATTGTAATAATGATGTCCACCGTTGAAACTGTCATATGGCTCACCGTGATATTTTATTTGTTATTTGCCATCTAACATATTCATAAAGTTCAGTTTACATCAGAAAACACCAATATCAGCTTAGATCAAAACCTCTGCGCTACCAAGAAATTTTCGATGGTGGGCGTTCCATCCCCACCGTGTGATCCACCTGAGCTTGCATGTCCCTCGTTTTTAAACTCATACCCGAATATGAACCCGCAAAATCGACGGACAACACAAACATCGGCGAGCCCCTAGAGTCGAACCGGGCAGGGGCAAGACAGGGAGAGGTGAGATCCCGGCCTCACCCAAGATGGTGCGGCCCACCTCGAGGTATGTATTCTGTATCCACTCTCTCCATCCGTTTTTCCAGATCATTTTAGGGTATTATCCTGAGGAGCAGATCCAATTATCAGGTGGATCATACCATAAGAAACAGTAGTGATTAAACATCCTACCATTAAAAAATTCTCAGGGCACACCTTAACGTTTCCCTGGTATTTATCTGTCATCTAATATGTTGATAAGGTAACATAAGCCTGGTTGAAGGGGGAAAAAAGCAAATATCAGCTTGATCCAGATCCAAAACTTTTGTGGCTCATTAATGGTCAAGCACCGCACGTTCCTACGGTATGGTCCACTTAATAATTGACTCTGCTTCATTTTTTGAGATAATAAAGCAAATATGATCTGGAAAAACGGATAGACGGCGTGGATACAAAATACATACATCAAGGTGGGGCCATGGAAGTTCTTGGGCAAGGATTCTGGGTGGGGCCCACTGTGATGTTTGTTAAAAATCCAACCCGTCCATCCGTTGTTCGAGTTCATTTTAGGAGCTAAAATGATGAGGATCCAAAACTCAAGTGGGCCATGCGAGATGAAATAGTGGGGAAAGGAATTCCAACCGTTGGAACCTTTCCAGGATCCACTTTGATGTTTATATTCCATCCAAACCATTTATAACGTCATTTTCACCAAGATGAAGCAAAAAAAGCCAAGAAATTAAACCGATACAAAACTTTTGTGGCCATATAAATGTTTCAATGGTGGTCACTAAATCCCCACTGTTTCCTCTCGTGTGGCCCACTTGAGTTTTTGATCCTCCTCATTTTTTATCGCATGTCCTAAAATGAACTCAAAAAAACGGATGGACGGAGTGGCTTTCTCAAAAACATAGTAGTGGGCCCCACAGAATCTTGCGCAGGAACTTCCTGCGAAAGCCTTTCACAGGAAATCCGCGTCCACAGTCTTGGGTGAGTCCGGGGTCTCACCTAATCCAATCCCGTCCCCGCCAGCATGCCATGGGTTTAGAACGTACAAGCCGTACAACAGGTGGGCCGAACCTTGATGATAAGACCGGGTAGGCACACGAATACACTTAGTCGCACGGCTGTCTGTCCACTGATTTTGATGCTGTGTTCCACTCGATGAGTGTATCAGCCTAGATTTTCAAATCAGTTTATCGTCAAGGGACGCGGAATGCGTACCACCCCAGGACACTCGCGAGCTCCGCACAGGCAGCGATCTGAGGGGGCCCAACGTGATGTATAGGTTTTATCCACACCGTCCATCCATTTTGGATTATGATTTTAGGGCTTTTGTCTAAAGACAGGCAGAACAAGGCTCAAGTGGACCACACCAAAGGAAGAAGCGGTGTTAATGATATAAATGACAACTTCTACAACTCCTAAGAAGTTTTTAATGGTCAGAATTTAATACTGAATGTGTGATTCACTCGAGCCTTTGATCTGCCTCAATTTTAATATTACACCCTAAAATGAGATAGCAAAATGGATGGACGGTGTGGATAAAACCCATACATCACGATGGGCCCCTCAGAGCCCTGCCCTTCCCGACTGACGGGGTAATCCGCGTCCATCAAGGGTAACCTTTTGCACCGATCGGATATTCCTACTCGTGTGACACGTCGGCAGGAAATAAATGGACGCGGATTGCGTCCTACCCCCGCCCGTCTCCAGCTGGGAACGGGCAGCAAATTTGAGTGGCCACCGTGATGTATGGGTATTATCCACACCGTCCGTCCATTTTTTTCCTATAATTTTAGGGGATAAGCCTAAAAATAAGGTAGATCCAAGGTTCATCAGGTGTAAATCACGAGGATGAAGATAAGATGGAAAAATCGGCCAAAAAAGAATGAGGTGGGCCACACCGTGTAAGCTTAGCTATTACGAAAGCAATTTTACATTGACTCTATTGGTGTCGACCATATTAGTTTTGAACAGGGCTTATTTTTCCGCGCGTACTGTCCAAACGATGGTTTTCACCTGGTAGACAGAGTTGATTTTACGAATATGATATGTACCCCACAGACGTGGGCTCGGGTGTTTTACGCAGCGCGTCAAACAGGTGTACTGACCGAAGACCACTTCCCGAAGCCAGCATGTGAAGGACCGAAATAACCTCACCCCCGGGGTCTGTTTTTGTCCTTTCCGCCGATTACATTAAAACGGGAGCTCTGCTAAGCGTACACGCGTGTGCACTAAAGCTTATGTACACGCCACATGTACCAGCAATGGCACATTGGTGTGATATCCAATCCATCCATCAGGTTGGTTCCAGCTTCTATTTTTTCTTACCTAAAAATAAAACTGATCCCTTCAATGTGTGGATCCCAATATTGGAAACAGGTGGATGGGTTCGGAAACTTCAGCCAAGCTTTACAGAGCAATACATTTATTTTGCAAGCTGTGGCTAAGCTCACCAGTTAGTTTTTTTTTTGTTTTTTTTAACACACTCGGACGCGGATTTCCTTCGAAAGCTTTCGCAGGAAGTTCCTGCGCAGGTTTCTGCGTGCGGCCCACTTAGATGTTTGTGAGAAATCCAACCCCTCTATCCGTTTTTTAAGCTCATTTTATAACGTGAGACCAAAAATTAGGAGGATCCACAACTCAAGTGGGCCACACAAGAGGAAAAAGTGAAGATTTAGTGACCACCGTTGAAACATTTATATGGCCATAAAAGTTTTGTAACGGTCCAAGTTTCTGGTGTTTTCACTTTAACTGAGTGAAAATGACCTTATAATAGGTTTAGATGGCATATAAACAGCAAGGTGGAGCTTAGGAAGGTTTCAACGGTAGGCATTCCTTTCCCCACTGTTTCATCTTTTATAGCCCACTTGAGTTATGGATCCTTCTCATTTTTGGTAGAATGTCCTAAAATGAGGTCAAAAAACGGATGGACGGATTTGATTTCTCACAAAAATCGCAGTAGGCCCCACCCAGAATCCTTGCGCAGGAACTTACTGCGAAAGGTGTTCGCAGGAAATCCGAACCCTTGACCGGGTGTTGAAACTCCGGGAAGTCTACCACCCTAGCAAGAGCAAGGACTTTCACCACCTATAGCTAAGCTCAAGGGCATCAGTATAGTCGTGGATAGGATCTCCGACCTATGCTGATGGGTGGATAGGATCTCCGACCTATCATGCCATGCTGGCACAAGTGTGGAGTGTAGATAAACTTTATTGAACACGCGTGTGAGCCTAGCAAAGCTCCATCCATCAGACCCAAATGGGAGTTTCAGGCCATTTCCGAAAAGAAGGCTGCTTCTGTCCCCCAAAACCCCAGTTAAAAAAAGAAAAAGAAATAGATAAACAGATAGACGGACTCTTTTTCCCTCCTCTACTCTCAGCTTAAATTGTAAAGAAGAAAAAAGGGAAAATCAAAGCTGTGTTCCTCACAACCCTTTACACTCTCAGAAATGGATATTTACAAAACTGCCTTCTTCTGTTTGATGATGCTAGCGGACTTGAGAAGGTTACTGGCAAGCGAGGAAGAATGGAAGACTGCTACTGCCACATACTCCAAAGATACAAATGGGTCTATCATCATTGGTATGAAACAAACAAGAAAATGCTTCTTTTTTTTCTTTTCTTTTTTTTGTTGTTGGATTACATTCTAGTGTCAGCCAAACAGTTTGAGTTTCTTTGCTGATATTTGGGTTCTAATGTTCTATGAGCACAAAAGCAATCAAACAAATGCAGTTTTCCAAATTACATTTTGTATCTGTATTTGCAAAACCGGACCCATGTTTCAGTTCTGTCAAACTGATATTTTCTTTTTTCTTTTTCTTTTCTAATTATTATAGGAGGTGCCTGTGGATATGGAGATCTTCACAAGAAGAGCTATGGAAAATACAGTGCTGGGTTAAGTACTGGGTTGTTTAACAGAGGAAGTACCTGCGGCGGCTGCTTTGAGCTGAGATGCGTCGACCATATCCTCTGGTGTCTGCAAGGGAGCCCTTCTGTTATTGTCACCGCGACAGATTTCTGCCCTCCAAATTACGGGCTCCCCAGCGATTATGGTGGCTGGTGCAACTACCCCAGAGAGCACTTTGAGATGTCCGAGTCAGCTTTCATGGAAATCGCAGAGAAAAAAGCTGATATTGTGCCGGTTCAATACAGGAGGTGAGTATCATAACCACTTAGCAAGGTATAAACACCTGTTTTTTATGTTCTTGTGCGTGCGTGTGTGATGGTGTGGTTGCAAATGGATCCTTGGCTTTGGGGAAAAGAGCCATCATTCCGGTGCAGAACTTATGTTCCTCCTTGGAACAATGTAAATCCTTAAGAAGGCTCGGGCAGAGAGTTCGTAGAGTACCCTTTCAGATTTTCATCTTGTACAAGTGTGACGCATGGTTCATCAATCCAAACTGATCTGAACCGTTGATATTTTGGGCCCTGATTTGGTTGGCGATGAACTAAAAATACTCAAGACTCGAAGACACCTATCAATAGGTGGAGAAATATGGTTTAGAAACAAAACAATCCTAAAAGAGGTACCATACAATGCTTGGGTGGAGTGTAAAGTTTGTAAATTTAGGTTTTCAGTTTGTATGAATGAGGCCCATTCGTTCAGTAATATAAACTGATCCAAACCACTGATACCATGGGCCCCAATTTGGTTGGCGATGAACTAAAAATACTCAAGACTCGAAGACACCTATCAATAGGTGGAGAAATATGGTTTAGAAACAAAACAATCCTAAAAGAGGTACCATACAATGCTTGGGTGGAGTGTAAAGTCTGTAAATTTAGGTTTTCAGTTTGTATGAATGAGGCCCATTCGTTCAGTAATATAAACTGATCCAAACCACTGATACCATGGGCCCCAATTTGGTTGTCCGTGCACTAAAAATCCCCAAGACTGGATAAATCCTATCCATAGGCAGCTAAAGACTGCGAAAGAAAATATCATTTTGCAGTTTGCGTTTGACCAATGAGTAGGCTAAATATTCTATGGCAAGGTTCTTCAAATCTGATGGTGTTTTGGTGGATTGGTCATCCATATTGAGGCCCATAATATCAAAGGTTTGGATCATGGAACCATGGGCCCCGCCTGTATAAACCGAAAACCCAAATGGCTTTGTACATAACCGTAACTTTTCTCCCGAGCATTGTACAAGTCCTTATCCTCAACCCTTTCCACCAGAGTTGGCAGCAATGGATTATTTTCTGCCTTTGCCGTTTTGATGTTCTATAACTGCCTAACTGGAGTATAAGCTTTCGTCAACTTAAAAAAATTGCAAAATTAGTTTTCGCCTTAAGCTGCATAGACATCTAGCAGTATTTTGACTGTTACCATTTTCACGTAAGGAGTTCTCATCTTGTCTTTCTACATATTATGAGAAACAGAGCATGATTTATATAGTTTTGTGCAGAGTTAACTGTGAGAGAAATGGAGGGATGAGATTCACAGTAGGTGGGAGTTTTTACTTTTATCAAGTTCTAATCACCAATGTGGGTTCAGACGGCGAAGTGGTTGCAGTTAAAGTGAAGGGATCAAAAACAGGATGGATACCCATGGGAAGAAACTGGGGACAGAATTGGCAGTGTGATATAGACCTCATCGGCCAGCCACTGTCTTTCGAGGTTACTGTCAGCAGTGGAAGAATGGTGGCATCCTACAATGTAGCTCCAGGAAATTGGCAGTTTGGTCAGACGTTCGAAGGAAAACAGTTCTAGAAGAAACAAAGAGAGGCTGAGAAGTTCAATACCCAAATGGGGAGATTGGGTGTAATTTGATAGATGAGAGGAGATGAAGGCTGCAGAGTTCATTGCTTCAATTCCCAATCATGAGTTTGGGATCTAGAAATTTACAGATTCATTTACTGATGAGCACTTCAAAAGCAGGACTAGTAAAGTTTTGAGGATTCGAACAAAGTTCATTAGTCAAAAAGTGTGACGGGCAAATTATTATTAATGGAAAATGAAAGCAAAAGACGCCAAGCATATATGGTCCCACTGGGTATCTTTTTCAAATGCGCAGATGAGAATGTACATGCGTTGATGGAAAGTGTGTGTGCCTTAGCAGAAGCTTTTATTCTGCTATGCCCCCCCATTTTAATCTTCTTTCTTGCCATCTATGATTCTTGACAACCTTTTGGAGATTATCTATATGAACCATCATTACTTCTATAAAAGAAGTTACTTAAAGAGTTATGGTGGGCCTGACGAGAAAACAAAGTTAGAACACATGCACCTTCAGCATTAGATAAACATGATGCTCCCTTTAAAGCTTGAATACCGGCACTCATGCCTGCATATCATTCTTTTTATATCTGTGTGCAGTTAAATTATAAAATAAAATATTGTAATATCATGTAAGCATCAGTACATAGATGTATATAAAATGAGGTATATTAGAAAATATAATAAAATAAAACCAGAGAAAAAGGAAAAGACTGGCTGGGTATTATTGTTCTGTTGCCTCATCACCAATGTCCAGGACGTGCCTAAGACACATTGCCAAGGAGATGATTTATATATATATATATATATATATATATATATATATATATATATATATATATATATATATATATATATATATATAAAGGGAAAGCTCATGTGCAGCCAGGGCACATTGATGCTCTTAATGTGCCACCACATGACACAGGATGGTCAAATCATCAATCTAGACCCCATGTCATTTGCCCCGCTTCTCATGGGCAATCATGAATAACCCATTTTGATAGGAGGATTTTAACCTTCCAGATGTTGGCCTCTATTTTTCACGACCATTGATTCCCAAGCCCCAGCTGGGATGGTTATGGCCATCTGATCAAACTGGTTCCTTGCAGACATGTGGTCCGACCTACATGGACTCTATGAAATGAACTATTCACATTGATTATTGGACCTTATTTGATGCAAACTGTCCATTTTCTATGTCATTGATTAGATGGAAATTTTCCTCTCACGAGTGTGAATTTTTCATGGTGGCCAATGAAAAGTAGAATGAATCCAATGACCAATCCAAGTAGATGATTGACCATCCATGAGTCTAAAAGTGCCCCACATATCCCTTTTTAGAACTAAGCCAAGCCCTTTTTAAACCACCTGCAACATAAGATGCAATCCTCAGCAGTTCCTGCACATGAGAAAACATCTTGAAATGAATAAAGGAATAAAGAATTTGATGATTCAAACAACAAATGAAATGCAATGTCAGCTGATGAATTTCATTTAATAGACTGCTTGATATGGAAAGAAGATAATGAGTAAAGGTTAAATAAACGGAGCTTTCCTAAGGTCACATGCACCTCTAGACGTGGCAACACATGCAGACCTGGCACATGAATAAGTAGGGCCGTCAAGAGGGCTGGCTAGGGATTGGCTTCAGCCCAAATTTTGAACTGTTGGAGCCAGGTCTGTCAACCTGGACTTATTCAGAATTTCCATTTTGCTTGGCCAGGCCTGAGCCCAGCCCATTGACAGCCCTGAGAATAAGACATCCAAGATATGCATCATGTCCAGCCAAATGTAGATGATCTGGACTGTCAATCAGGCTGATCAACTGCTGATGAGGGAGACATCTGCAAAAACAATTAACTGAGGGAGGCCTTAAAAAAATATTGCATGTCCACATGTAACGCACATGTATGTCCTCCTGCCTGATAAGTGCACTAGCCTGGCAGGTCATCACAGAGTTGAATACATCCAATTGCACAACCTCGGATATCCCAGGTGCGTATGTGGCCCCATGCAAAGGTGCATGAGCGAGGTAGGTGCATCCAGGCTTAGCAAAACTCATGAAATAGATGGAAAATCAACAGGTACAATATATACTTCCAAGAGGTAACTACAGTTTTGATACAATGGGCTCCACAGCAATCAGATGGAGGGGAGTCTGCTGATCATTGCTGCCAACACCTTTAGTATAAGAAACCGAACTAGTATTTGAAATGATTCATTCATTCAATTGATACCAGTAAAAATAAATTTATACCTCTAGACTGATCATTGAACAGACCATGAGAACCATCCAAGTGAAATGGTCGAGTATTACTTTTTTGTACTGTCAGTGAGTCAATGAGTTGATGTTGTCTCTTCCTTCTCCTCTAGAAACTCCATAGAACCACCAAAATATTTCTCAGCTTCTTTCCTGACGATAGCTGATAGGCCCACTTCCCCCATTGATTCAAAACCATTTATCAAGATTCTAAAGGTTATCTCATCTGGTTCACAATCGACCTCTTTCATCAACAGAAAACACTCCATTGCAGTTTGGGAAATCCCGAACTCCATCAAAGTTCTCAAAACAGCGTTAAACCCTTCAATATCAGCATCCACAATCTCCATCTTCATATACAAAAGAAGCAGTTCAACCTTTTCAAATAGCCCATTGCTTGCCAGCACTGCGATCATATCTGCATAGACAGATGCCTGAGGCTTATACCAGTATTCCTTTCTGATGCCTTCAAAGACCTAAATTAGAAAACCACATAATGAGAACAGATTTCAGTTCCTTTGTGCTTAACTAAAGGCGATGTTTCAGTTATCTTATATTGGGAAATGCTAACATCATTGGACATTAGCAATGTCCCCAAATCTTTCAAATGACATGTGGGAGGCCCAATCATCAATTTAGACTGTCCATTCAATAGTACCATTGGAAGCAAGCATTGGTCCAAGAATCCAGCCGATTGAATGGTCCTAGCCCTTTGAATGGGATCAATTTGTTACAACTTACACCCGTCTGTTTTTTTTTTTACGAGCCATAGATTGCCTGATTAGAATCATCAAACCAAAGTGCTACTTTGGATAAGCAATACAAAGTGGGATCTATCAAACAGATGTTTCAAGATGATGATTGGACCTACTATGACTCCTCTCTTGATCTTGACTGCCCATTTCCCATGCTACTGATTGGATGTTTAAGATCACTGATTGGCATGATTTATGCATGCCCTGCTCTACATGGTTCAAATCAACAATTTGTCGGCCTACATGTCATTTAAGAATCTCGGGGACGATAGCATTTCCCATATTCTTATTTATGAATGGGATATTTTAAACGAATGACTATAAAATCTTGGGATTTTTACTGCAAAATTCCTGAGGAATCTATATTTTACCAAATAATGCCTCCACCACTAGAAATTACTTGAGGGTGCTTTTGGGGGATGAAATTACAAAAATTCCCTCATTTAATTTTATTTTCCTTTAAGAAGTAATGAAGCTCAAGACTTGTGGAACCCATGTGGTATATGTATAACATCCAACCCATTAAACGATGTACCACACCATGGTCATAACACGAAAAAAAAAAAAAAAAAAACAAAAAACAAAAAACAAACATCAGATCAATCAGATCATCAGAGGGGCTACACTTGAATTGGGATATTTTGAATGGTGTACATTATTTTTTTATGGATTGGGCCACCTTATGATTGGATCCACCATACTTTTGGTTCATCTAATAATAACGCTGGCGTGCATCTGTTTAACAAGTTGGATGTGAGGCACATACCACGTGGGACCCGCAACTTTCGATTTCCACTTTGTTGCAAAGAAAAAGTAATGGAGGGATCTCTCCGGAAAAAGGAAAAAGGAAAAAAAATAAAAAGCAATGAAGAGCAGTAATGTAATTTCTCCTCTTTAAAAGCACTGCATTGGAATATCGGTAACTGGAGGCACTATTTAGTAAAATCCAATTCCTTGAGGAATTTTGCGGTAACAATCCTTAAAAGTCTTTAATTGAAACGAAAAAAAAAAAATTTATATATATATATATATCAGCAATTAATCAGAATATCCTGATAAATGAGGATAGAATTAAGCCATCAAATGTGCCTATGAGAAAAGACGTCACCAAGATAAACAGCCCTGAGAAAACTACACCATAATCTCACTTTTCTCCTTGTTTAAGTTTGCAAAAACAAGAAGGATTTACAGCATTGCATTCCCTTTTATTTCCAGTTCCACCATGGTAAGCATGAATCCCCTCCAACACGGCATGAAAAATCCAACATAGAGATAAAACCAGAAGATACAGAACCAAAACAACTCCAAATATCAAGGTGAACCTACTTCAGTTTCTCACAGAATTCACCAGATGAACCTCATGTTTCTAAAAGCATCATGGATGGAGAGTGACTCATCTGAGCTGACTCAGACTCAGTCAGACCTGATCTGATTTGACACACGAGTCACCCCCGACTTGGCAGAGTCAGGCCAATTATCGCTGACATGGGTGAATCATGATTGGACTTGAAACTGGATAAGTCGGCCCAAGTTTCTGAGTCAATTGCAGTCTGTACATAATCGCACAAGGGACCCACCCTTCAAAGAGGGGAACATTCAGCCAGTGAGGCCCTCCATGGCAACATGGATGCTGAATGAAAGATTAAACTCAACATTCAAAACATGGAACTGTATCATGGCATACCGGGAATGTATCATGATAAGTTCATTGGCAAGAGGATACAAATTTCCATACAGCAATATGAACATGCATCGAAAAGTAACAATCATACCAGTTTGTACTGTCAGTGCATTCCAGTGTAGTGTAAACCTATATTATAGTTTCAATGGAGTTCAATATCTCACCAAGGTTGATAATGTCCAAACTCCTAAGGCATCAAATAGTATTTGGGAATGCATTGGGATAAATTTACATAGAGAGACAACACATTCAAACCATATTTTAAACCTTGCAGTGTTTGACATGCTGTTCTAAACATCAGTCCCTCCCCTGCAGGTCTCGAGTTCAAACCTCACCCGTGAATTTTCATAGAGACGCCCATTTTAGGCAAGTGACTCGGTTCGAGAATCAAGTCGAGTGACTGAGTCATCGAGCTGACTCGACAAGTCACACCAAATCTAGACCGAGTCATACTCACGAGCTACGTAATTACCTGGCGAGTCGAGTTTACTCGGTCAAGTTCCGAGTCGACTCATCGAGTTTTAGAACTAGAGTTAAATCCACAGAGCCATCACATCCGTTCGAATTCGCGATGGTCCACCAGATGAACAGGACGGTGGGCCCCACAAATGGGGGAGGGATGAGAAAGATTAAAGGAATACGGATGAATTGAAGGAAACCTGTAGGGCCAAATGCCCTTCCTTCTGCCTCTGAAGTTCTCGTAGAACGGCAATGATATCCGGCTTTATCAAGCGCCTGACCTTCGATTCGAACACCTGATTCAACGACTGAGGGTTGTCCTTGGCTCGCTTCAGAGCCTGGACGGTTTGGATCGCCTCGATGCTGATTCTCCCCCTCTGCAAGGGTTTTCGGTTCTTGCTCCTGTCTCTCATGGTGAGAATTCCCCTCTTGAATCGCTGCTGCTGCGATTTCTGGGGAATTCCAATCTGGCAAAGTTCTGGAATCTCACCAACGCCATGGAAATCTATGTTTTTGGATTGGGGTTTCGTTGACAGCAAGTAAAGAAAAGGAACGCGGATTGGAGACGAATGCATTGGGCTTCCACCGCGCGCGCTCTCTCTTTCCCGGCCTGTTTGGATAAAACCCTGTAAATATATTTTTTTTAATTGGCGAGAGTTCAATCGCCACTGTTTCCTGTGGTGTGGTCCACCTGAGATTTGAAACTACTTAAATTTTGGGACCATGTCCTAAAATGGGCTGGAAAAACGGACGGATGGCGTTGATATATAAGAGTGGGCCCCACGATAATGTTAACACCCACTAAAAGGGGTTACCCCGGCTAACTGGCTAATCCGCTCCCCCTCTCTCCTCTCTTTCTCCAACGGGGGTTCGCTACCATGCCGGCTGGACGGTGCTGGGGCCACCATGTGTATGTGTTCTATCCATGCCGGCTGTACACGAACCGAGTTAGCTCGGTTAGTTCGCTGATTCGACTCTGTTCGAAACTGAGTTCGAGCCGAGTCAAGCCGATTTTGATATTTTTGATATTAATATTGTTCCACAAGTGTTTGTTGAAATGACTCAACAAAGTGTCGGCTAGTGGCAAGGAAGGTATGGATATGAAACAAATACCCTTGTATCTTAAATTTTATATTTCCAACTTAGTGTTCAATAAAATACTTGGAAACCAATGCTACTATTTTACATTCCATGAGAAATTGAAGGTGCATTCCGTGTGTTTGAAAAAATGCCACAGAAGCTCGATTTTGGCTCGAACTTGGCTTGCACTGGCTCGAGCTGCTGATGGAACCAATCCGACCTGGCCAGTCCTTGAGCCGAGCTGAGTTCGAGCTGGGTCAGCTAGTGGCCGAGCCAAGTTGTGCCGAGCTGGACTTGGCTCAACTCGTGTACACCTCCCTTAATTCATTTTGCCAGCTCATTTCAGGTTGTGAACCCAAAAATGGGATAGATCGACACTACAACAGTGGTGATTTGAATGCTCACTGTTAAAAACTTCCCGTGGGCGCTTTTGGATCAAGTTGATATTTGTGTGTTACCATCATTCATGTCTTAGTGACCTAATCAAAGGTTAGATGTCAAATGGGTCCTAGAAAGTTTTTATTAGTGTCATTCAATTACCGCTGTTTTCCTTTGATGTGGTCGACCTGAGAATTGGAACTACTACGTTTTTCGAGTCATGCCTTAAAATAATGTTCCAAAGTGAATGGACGGCATGGATAAAACCAATGCATCATCATGGGGCCCACAGCACTGTCCAGTAGCCACATCGCTGCTGGCAGTATCAGCACGCAATCGCGTCCCTCTTTCTCATCTCTTCATGTGATGGACAGTCCATATCAAAGGGGACTCGGATTGGCTGCGACGCGACTGGAGGAAGTTCCTGCAGCCGGAAGCTAGGTGGGCCGCCGTGATGCTTGTGAGGGGAGCGGATTACGTGCGGCCCCGGCCTCACCCAAGACGATGCAGCTATCATCGTGGGGCCACTTTGATTTATGTATTCTATATCCAAACCGGCCATCTGTTTTGCAAGATTATTTCATAGCACGAACCGAAAACTTAACCAGATCCAATTCTCAGGTGGACCATACCATAGGAAACTGTGGCAATTGATAATTAATGGACCACAAAAGTTTTAGATCAAGCTGATATTTGTTTTTTGAATCCCTCTATCCAGGTTCATGTGACCTTATCAACAGGTTGTATGGCAAATAAACACTATTTGAGTTTCTACTTTCTAGCACCACACGTTCCCTATTCTCGATTTTTGTGCCCAAATCCCATTCTCTCCGAAGGATCGGTAGAAATCCCAATAACAATGTAATCCTTGTGTGTGTGTGTGTGCATATATATATATATATATATATATATATATATATATATATATATATATATATATATATATATATATATATAAATAAAAAAATTGGTGAATTTCTCAAATTTTTTTGGAAAGGGTCCGACATAAGTGCCATATGTCGCGATATATAGACCAATACTGGATAATTTTCCAATTATGGTCCACTTTCATATCGCAGCACCGTGCAATATTAATAGTATTAATATCAGACGATACTATTAATATCAAAATCACTGATTACACTAGATGGGTGGTCCTAATATATAAACGAACCTGCCTCGTGTTATAGCAGATAGATGGTTTTTTGATGTTCCGGTTCCCCACACCCAATCCAAAAAAAACCACAGCCATTTTCCATCACAATGACCCACCCATTAAAGGTCCACCAGGACCCCATCCTCCAAAGGGGTGCTTGAGGAATTAAACCAAATAAAGGGTTTTTTAACGTGCATTTGGATGCACATTGCAAAGCCTCCTTTGACCATCCCACTCGAAAAAAAAAAAAAAAATCGGTACTTAGACGCTAACTCGACCATCAACCGTATTGGTTTTGTTGAGCCGGCTGAAAAAGGCAAGTTACAGTAACCCCCTTTTGCGCAATTGTGTTTGAAGGGGCCCTTGTTTGGACGCACCTTCCAAATGGACCTTCGAAAGGGGTGTTTGAGGCATAACCCCCTTTTTAGCCAAGCCAGGGTTTTTTTTTTTCCGCGTTTGGATGCACTTTGTAAAACCCAGTCGACATAAGAGGCACTAAAATGCCAGTTGACAAAAACTAATCAGATTCGAGTCAAAAAAAAAAAAAAAAAAAAAAAAAAAAAAAAAAAAAGGGGAAAAGCTTGAAACCCCCTTTTGAGAAGTGCATCCAAAAGTGCATGGTGTTTCCTGCGAAAGGGTTTCCCAAGATTTTCCGTCGACTTCACTTAAATAACCAATACGATTGGTTTTTGGCTTTTTTAGGGGGCTTTTGGATCACAGGTTACTTAAGATAACCAACTTATGCTACAAGTAGCTTGGTTTCTCCTTGTTAAGTATTTAGTATGTTGTTTACCAATAACACACTTATCAGCTAAAAAGTAGAAAGGCACGTTTGGTTTCCAACAATATAAGTATTTATCCCTCAGTATGCTTAGTCCCCCTTCCACCGTCCATCATGTTGGGCCAAGCTTTGATGTGGACCGTTCATTGTGTGGGTCAACCTTTACACGAGAACATTAGTTTTGGGTGAGGTAAAGCTTATCAAAGTTAAATACATGGGAGTGTTGCTGTGGTGGTGGGGGGTAAGAAAAAAAGAGTACTTAGGAAATTTAGAAAGGTACTAATGACTAAGTTCTTGCCCTTTTCACAAAGAGAAACTTTGGCAAGATAGTTGTTGCATGTATCTAAGAAATTATACATGTGGAAGACTACTAATTTTCAAATGATATCCACATTGTTCATAAATATTCATTTTTTACTTGAAAATTATTTATAATTTAATCCAAAACAATTTTCACATTGAAACCATAAATGTTTGTATTTTCTATTTACATTGAAATCATTCAATTATTCTATCCAGTGATAGAATAAAAAATGACACTTCTCTTTTTTCCTTCAATGAAAAATGAGCAATTATAATTCTATAGGGTTAGATAAAAATTTAATTGACCATTTGGTAGAATGGTTATATATTTAAATAAATGAACTGAAATAAAATTATACACGTGGAAGATAATGAAGTGAAATAGAAACTCGTAAATCATGGGTTTAGATTCAGATGGATTTTAAATAAATAAAAAATATATGGCTGATTGGTGGATATTACTTGATGGCCAACCTGTAAACAGTCAAATTGTCCAAGTTCAACAAATAAATACTTATTAATTGGAGATTAAAAAAACATCAAATCAATCTGAAATTGAAAACTAACTTATCTAATGTGATTCCTACAAGTAGATGGTCTGATTAAGCTAACGTCTGCCACAAGTACAATTTCAAAGAGCCTGAATATCAACCCTCACACTTTGCCAGAAACGGACCAACTCCCTCCAACAACATTTGCAAACCACTACTCTCTCAACGTTCATTTCTCATGCCATACATGCCTGATTATTGCCAGAGATACTTCTCAAAGCTTTTATGGAGAAATGATTGCAGCTTCTTATAGAGAAGAAGGTTGGAAAAAGAAAAGGAAAATGGCAGATTGGTTGGACTTCCAAAAACTGGCCACAAGGACAAAAACGTCCTCAGTAACTTCCATCTCGATCAACAAATGAAAAGACCAACAGGAGAGGAGAAAACCAGCAATGATATTGATTGGTACAATGGTATAGAACATCAACATACAGCTAAATAATACAACTAAACAAACACCCTCTGATCTAAAACAGCTAGAGTGAAGCCTAAGTGTTTTTTCCCCTCAACTCACACTACACCAGAAGAAAAGCAGCACTCGATGATGTCAGGTGCACTTTCCAGTCAGCACATCAAGATGGAAGATCACTAGAGACCTCCCACACATGCACACAAGTTTTACATTAAGTTAAAAGCTTGAGAATACAGGTGAGCCCCAGACGATGTTTGTCAAGCTCCATCAGACTCCAGGAGTTACATGGTGTCAGGGAGGTGGAGCGGTAACAGAGAGCTTATCTATTTCCACGGCATGTTGGCCATCATGCCTTGAGGGTTGCTGTTATTGCACGTACCTGTGCTCTGGTTGAGAGGGCTCCCAGGCCCACCAGATGACTCACTTAGAGTTCCCCGTGAGGGTGGGCTACCAGTCCCTGCTACCTCACCCGCTTGCTTTGGTGGGGCAGAAGGATCCAAAGGGTTCTTCGGTTTCGACTCTTTCCTCCCATCTGCGATGAAACTGCCCACAACTACCTGTGAGAGATTACTGCAGATATCAATGTCTCACACATGTTCTAAGCAAATCACTGCTATAGATACCCAATACATGGATCGCCGTTGTTCAGTGGTGAAAAGAGGAACTGTAAGACACATGACAATTCACCACATGTGTGCAAGATCCAAGATGCCCATCAAGTACACACCCAGGCCAAAAATCAGGTCAGTGTGGGTCATAGGTGAAACATGTAAATTGAATGTGAACTGCTGGCAAACTTTCACTATTAACCAGCCACTTTTTCTTAGTGTGCCACCATCCCAATGAGTGAACTGGTCTATTTTTTGGCCCGGGGCAGACAGGATGCGGCCCACAAGATGAACAGCTAGGATGTTCAGGTTGCAGATAGTTCAGCTGAGATCTACATGTGCACAGGCATACCAAAACTCGAAAGAAGAGACTAAGGATAATGACTATGATGATTGAATAAGAAAGAACCTACAACTCCGAATAGTCCTAATCAGGCATCAACTAGATCCTAACCTAAAGGCGCATTGTGCAGAATGTTTGATATCATTTGAAACCAGGTAAGACTGTCAGACAAGGAAAATACTTTAAAAACACACATTTCCTTGGTTCATGCACTGAAAGAGGTTATTCCAACTCCTTTTTCTACAGCAATAACAGTTAGCTAAGGACTAGACTTCCTTCTGTATTCTTCGTAAGTAGAAGTCAATAGTTTACTGACAGGGTTGCTTTTAGTTTGTCTTCATCAGAAAAGGTCCACATGTAAATCAAAGAAATAACTGATATTATATAAATGCATATCGGTACTACTGACTAAAACAGAAATGTAAACTATAAAACAGAAACAAAGTGCATCTTCCTTTGGAAAAATGTGTTGAAGCTAAACAAAATGTTTTCATTACCCGACTGCTTAAACCTTGTTTGAACTTTTTCCCCATTCTGTTTAGAAGAACAAAGGAAAAACCTAAAATACCAAAAGGTGAATAAAGCATATTCTTTTAATTAAAATCATGTTTTTATTTTTAAATTGTTTAAACCTAGTTTCTCTATGGAGCAATCCTTTAAAAACGCTTTCCTCTCTCCTCCAATTCAAAATTACATTGCCACTTCATTCAACAATTGCTAGGAAGTCCAAGAACACAAGCACCATGTAGAATATCATAGGAAATGATGTGAGACCCGCTAAGATCATTATAACTCAAATTTTCAAAATTAAATTGAAATTCTGCAAGAATATCAACAATTGTGTTAGAAAAACAGAGTGCAAAGAAAAGCAAGTATAGTTAAAGGTAAACAAACCTGGACCGGAGATGCTGCTGTCAGAAGTCCAGCTACTCCACCACCTAAAACACGGCCATCGGGACCTGCCAACGACACACTCAATCCACCTGTTCGGCTGCGCTGTCCGCCGCTCTCCGAGAGAAGAAATGACCCAGAAAGTGACAGGATCTCGAACCGGCCCTGTAACAATTACAGAGCACAGATAAAACCCATCCATCAGCACACCAAATGGGGGCATATATTTTTGGAGAAGTCATATGCACTGCGTACCTTAAATGAAAACGTTATGTATTGATGATACATGATCCTATGGATTTATTATTATTTTTTTGAAGATATGATCCTTTGGATATTCCCTTCATCAATATGCCAGAGAATATATTCCTCAATTGAGCAGAAGTCAGAAAGTAATACACCCCATAAAAGGGCAACCAGTAATCCATGTTAATTCTGTTTTAATTTACTTATTCCCCAATGGTTAGACACGCCGCTAGCTCTCTAAGCATATACCCCCATGTTATTTGGTAAGAAATGAAAAAGACATTGACAAACAAGGAGGTATCATAACTATGCTTTGACTAAAACAAGATACTCCTTGCATGGCTGATTTCAAATGGTAATTATCATTCTTCAGATCTTAAATCAGCAACCATTTTTATTAATGGCTGTTAGCATCTAATTTCCTTTCCATGTAACCTAATCTTCTATTGCTCGTTACCAGTTGGTTACTACCAAACCTATGTCACAAGGACAGCAACCTTAATTTTTTAGTCATGTCAACAAGAAATGGCAGAGATAAATACCAACTCCTCTACTTTGTCTTATAGTTTAGGTGCTTTATCTGTCTTTGGTTTCATCGCTTGTTGTTTTGTCTGGTTCAATAATACCGCTTATCCTAGTGAGTTTTACGGGCCCACCGGGCCAGAAGCTTCTCAAGCTCAAGCATTTACTTTTCTAGTTAGAGACCAACGTCTTGGGGCTAACATGGGGATTGTGTTTCTAAAAGTGCTGCGTCGCTTTCAACTTGGTATACTGTATGAGGTTTCAAAAGCCCATCTCTGCTTTATCCGCCTAGCTCTAATTCTATTGCAAACATCCTTATCAATCCATACATTAAGCCAACCCAAAATCACCAGCTACAGTGATGATGATGATGTTTCTATGTGCATATAAACATTTGGACTAATAGACATGCTCAACCAAAGACCATTTGCGTCAAGGGTTTCCCACACAGGAGAGTGAGTAAAGGTTTTACAATCTCACAAACCTCATAAGTTACTGTCCCACCGGATGTTGCAGCCTGCCGAAGTGTAACATTTGATATAGCACCATTTGCTGAGAGGATGCAAACTGCCCGAGGCCCATTCTGAGAAAATGACATTATCTTTGAGGAAACATCCTGGAAAACAAATAGTCATTATATTTGACATCTGAAATGTTCTAGAATTTCCTTATGCTTTCAAACATTATAAGAAGGAACGTAGATTCTCAATAAGAAGAGAAATGCTAAGTGAACTTGCTAGAGTGCGCTTTGTAATTATGCTTGCCCCACAAGTGGAAACAAGTTGCAGGAGTGCAAGATCAGAGCCACCCATCAGGCAAGCACCAATGTAGATGCCATTTCTCAGAAATCAAGGCAATATGAACATCATGCCGGCAACACATGCAAAACAAACAAATGGTTAACAGAAATTGGCAAACAGTCCAAATTCTAAGGAGACTTGAGGTCCACCTGATAATCAGCATGGCCTAACTTTTGAAACATCATCTACGTTGTAGTGATCACCTGATGGTGGCTCCAGTCTCACACATGCATCTCTCATTTCCACATGTGAGGCAAGTACTGACAGAGTGCACTGACAAAGTGCACTCGTACAAGTTCACTTGGCGTTTCTCCAATAAGAAAGACACTCAACAAATTTAACCAACACAAAATTTGCCTGCCATTTGAAAGGGAAGTTAGAATTCTAATAGAGACACAGGTGCACAACAAATGCTAATGTTCGGTGCCAATAGATTATAAGAAGCCATCTACAGTTCCTTGTGGCTTGTTGCACGACCAAGATAAAATTGAGTGTGTTAATATTCTCTAAAACTGTTCGTGTACAAGAACTTGATTATGAGTTCAAATTGTTGTCAGTTTTAGCATAATTTCCTAGTGTGTACACCATTATATTTATTCCCAGAGGTAGAAAGGGAGCATCTATTAGTAGGGTTGGATGAAAATGGCTCCCTTTGACTTATTATTTTACAGCTTTCGCTGCACAGTGGGGCTAGACTGATCATGCGCATGGAACTGTAAACCTTTGTGCATGCATCAAACAAATTGAAAATATAATAGAGCAGATTCAGATACAAATGGTGGATGATTTACTCAAACAGTGAAACTAATGGACAATCATATGCATACAAGAGGTACAATACAATACCTTGACTGAAGGTTTGTACAGTACCGTTCAGGTTTTCATTTCCTACAGGTGAGGTCAATGGTTCAGTAATTCAAACAGTTGATATGAGCCCCACTCAAAACAAACTGAAAACCCAAACAGCACAGTACAAACTCTTGCTCTGAGAGTTGGATGATACCTCTACATCCAGCATAGTCACACGTCTATGTGCACACATGTAATAAAATTTTGAGTTCATGGTTCAACAAAAATCAGTTGTACCTTTTTATCTCACTAAGTTTTAGACTATGAAAAGATTACGAATTTTCCTAATAGTCATTCCATTTAAATTTTTACCTTAATAATCAATTTGATTCTTTTTCTAGGGATCAAGAACACACTTCTATCTTTCTAAAAAAAAAAATCAGGAACACACCATTTCCAAAATATTGTCCAAAGGATCAAGGACATGCCAGTTAGAAAAAAATTGCTACGACAGATGTGTTAGACAAGGATGTAGACACATCTACATGGTTTATTTGCACGGAACCCTAATGTATCTCCTTTTCTAGTACTCTTTGTATAACATTCGTGGATTTTTAATGTAGGCCTGTTTAAATAGATCCAGTTTTACATATTTATCTGAAATAGTATTTTTGTAATGATGTGCAACGGAGACCAAGAACTGAGCCTGTTAGAAGGAGTGAATTGGTACAAGTTGAAGGCTCTAAAAGGGAAAGGGGAAGGCCCAAAACTACATGGGTGGAGGTAGTAAGAAAAAATTTGATGACCCACGGCCCAACTGATGTTACGGCCCTTTAAGTGTTTGAATGACGGAAAAGGATTCATGTAGCTGACCCAATTAGTTGGGGTAAGGCTAACATGACAATGATAATGATGGAGGATTTCAGTAATGGCATATCTTTCTAGAAATACCATGGAAGACATGAACTGAACAAGAAAACAGACAAGCAGGACCTTAATATATCTCCATTTTTGGTATTATTGGCAGAATATTATAGAATTTTCTACATATTATTTTGTATACATACATTTTCCAAATTCGCAGATAAAGTACTTACATAATATATTTTTCAGCATATCATACAAAAGCATGAAGTCCACCCTAACACCAAAGGGGAAAGGTCACATAGCTTCTATCCTTCATAACAAAACTGCGACAGTTAGGAATTTGCCTTGCTGAATTGCTGGTTCCATCTAATTATCAAAACAAGAAAGTTCATCATGGTTCTAGTTAATTGATTCAATCAAGTCTCTGGATACTGCAAAACCACTTGTCCAGCTGTTTTATTTCTTGAAAAACCTCATGTTTCTGTATAGAGTTTGAAAATTGAAGATCAAGAATTTGGATTTCAAGTTTTAAGTAGAAAAAGAAAGGAATAATGTTTTATTCATCTAAAGTGGCACTAGTTAACTGGCATAATTTCCTATTTACTAATTAAGAGTTAGTACAGGTCGTCTAACCAAACAATACATTCAAAAAATAATGGTCTGCATCCAGAAATGCAGTGCAAATATATTGAGGGAAAGCGTGCATAGACACAAGCTTACATGCAATGTTAGGGGGAAAAAAAGTGCATACCTCTCCAGCTTTAACTGTGATAACGTGAGGTGTAAATCCAATTCCAGCAGATCCTGCAACCCATTCCTTCAATAAAGATAAATTGTGCCAAAATATTGGAAAAAGAAGACTTTAAACTAATTAAAGAAAATAATTAGCATGCTACTACATGAGAGAATATCATTGTATTTAACATCCGAAGTTCAACACTTAACATGAAAAATTTTACATGCATGTGATAAGGACACTAAACAATGCCCAAATTCTTGGTCATTTCATAAGATTCTCTAAATTGGGAGGGGGGGGGGGGGGGTATGCTAGTGCACCCTTCATGGGATCATTAGTATCGTGCATGATGTGCAGAACAGCCCAATCATCAATCTGGATTCGCCATTGATTTTATTCCATACCACCATCAGCATGCCACGAAGAAAAATCACAAAATCACACCAATCAGATGATTCTGACCTTTTGAATGTTAGTTGTTTTTGTCATAGCAGTCAGTTTCACAAGCCATAAATCGTATGGTTAGTATCATTTAAACAAAGTGCTTTGGAATCAAAACTGAGCAAGGCATGTGAAATGGATGTTTCAAGCTGATGAATAGAGCTATTTTTTCTGCCTAATTCGAACCAATATTTTTGCATGGCTAGTGATTGAATGGTCAGGACTGTCTGATAGATGTGATTCTTCTTTTTTTTTTTTTTACCATGGCCTGCTAATGGAATATATGGACAGACTAGACCAATGATTGGGCTGTCCCACATTTGTCCTCAAGCTAGGGCACATTTTTATCATGCCCATATAGGCCGGCACATTAGCATTCTCCTTTAAAATATGACTAGTGGTAGCAATGGATGGGGTGGCAATGGGTCCTATAGTCAAGGGCTTGGACCCCTAAACTTGGCCAAAGGAATCTAGGCCCGATGTGTAATGATGAATGACCCAGCCCGGCCTGTTGGCCTGGTCCAATCATCAAGTGGGCCACCATTATATAAAAAGAACATATGGTTTAAAGACACTAGCGAGTGGTTTCCATTCAACATACATGGGTAATTTAAAACACTTGCAGCTGGGTGGGGTCATGTTTCAATGATCAAAACCATTTATATGATAGAACTGGTCATGGATGAAGAAATTCTTAAAATGGATTATTTCAAATGTTCAATCATTTCACTCTTTTCCTTGTAGGGCCGGCCCTAGCCTAGCCCAGCCTAGTAGCGCTAGAGCTAGGGCCAAGTCCTTCTTAGGCCTGGGTATGTATGTATTTATGTACATATATACACATACACATTTATACATACATATGCATAGACATCATATATAATGTGGGTGTGTGTTATATAACTATGCATTATATATATATATATATATAGAGAGAGAGAGAGAGAGAGGTCTCGAGTCCAACTGGTTGGACTATAAGTTACAGTCCAGCCCGTGGATAACTTCCAACCTTTCATGCGTGTGCAACATCCAATCCATAGTTGGCCCCATCACAAGGTTCTCCTTGTGCAAAAGTCAGCCATGTCCACTCATCAAGTGGATTTTGCTGTTTATCAAATGGATAGAATTGTTTTCTTCGGTACAGCCCGCCGGATGAGTAGATAGGGCTGATTTCAGCCCTAGGTGATCCTCATTGTGGGGCCAACATATTGGAAGGGTTGGATGCCATGTGTGCGTGTTCATGTCTATATATGTGTGTGTGTAGAGAGAGAGAGAGAGAGAGAGAGAGAGAGAGAGAGAGAATTAGTCTCCTGGGAGCAAGATCATAAACACGATCCATGCGAGCAAAAAGGTCGGCCAGCTCGGGTGGGCCCCAACATGATGTGTTTCCGAAATCCACTCCGACCACCAGGTGCTTACCCAATTTTAGGTCTAGGGCTCAAAAACCAGCCCCATTCATGATACAGGTGGACCATACCAAGAGAAACAGTTGGGAGGGGAACCCACGCCCTTGATTTTTTATGAGGCCCATTGTGATGTGTACATGAAATCCACACTAATCCAAAGGGCCCAAAAATCATGTTAAATTATGATTCAAGTGGGCCACACCAAAGGAAACAGTTGGGAGAGAGACGTCCCCCAGTGATTTTTTACAAGGCTGGAAGGTGATGATTATGTGAAATACGCTCGACCCACTAGATGCCACACCAAATTTTAGGCCTAGGGCCAAAAAATCAAACCCATTCATAATTTAGGTTAGCCACACCAAGGGAAACATTTCGAAGGGTGGGTGTCACCCTAATACACTGTTTCCAATTGTGTGATCCACGTGAATCACGAATGGGGCTGGTTTTGAAGCCCTGGGCCTAAAATTTGGTCACACACCAAATGTCGGATCAGATTTGGGAAACACATCAAGGTGGAGCCCACCCCATCCGGCTATATACATATATGGAGAGAGAGAGAGAGAGAGAGAGAGAGAGAGAGAGAGAGAGAGAGAGAGAGAGAGATACATACGCACATACATGTATACATACGACAGAATGGTGGAAGCAAGACTACATGATGGACCTGCATTTTTCAACTAGTTTCCAAATTTCTCAGTTTCTTTAAGAGATCCCCGAGTTATGAAACCTCAACACTAGGCATTCACACACAAGGTTTTAAGATGATGAAACCAAAAACTGAAAATATTGCTCCTGTATTGCATATACTACAAAGTTATGAACTCGACAGTCCATGACATTGCTTACTCAAAAGTCAAAAGAAATAAAAGTATTAACGACTTTTTTTTTTGACAAATTTAAAAAATAATGTCATAATTCCAAGACTGATAAAATAGGAAGAAGTAAATTTATCTAGTCAATGGCAAATAAAAGATTATATAAATTGGTTTTTATAGATAAGATCCTTTTAACTTCTTTTCGAAGGAATCGTCGTCTGATATAGAACGTCCTGCTTTAATAAGATCAGCCTTCATCTGCTCTTTGAGTTTCTTAGTTCTTATATAAATCATCTTCTTGTATTGGGTTGAGCCTTTTAGGTTCAAAGTTTTCCTTTTTAAACACTGGATATGAAATTCCTGAAGGTCTTGATAATAGCTCACTATATTCATTTTCTAAATAGGATGAAGCCACCGATGAGGGGATTGACGAGGCAGAGTACCTAGAAAATGAAGGATGGTTAATAGCAAGAGGTAAAGCATTTAATCTACTAAATTTGATTTTTTTTACTTTTCCATCAGCATGTTCTACTATCAAGTGCATCTCATCATTAAAACTATGGAAAAAAAAAAAACAGATTCCATTATGGAAAAAGAAGAAAACGTCCAACTATTCACTAAAGACACTCTAACCCAATATGCTAAAAAATACAATTACATTCACATAGGGCCAGTACTAGCCATCAAACCCTTCACAAGACTAGGGTTAAACACATCTACACTTATCTATATTCGAGACAAAAGACTTGAGAAATTAATTGATTCTATAGTTGAAATGGTGGAAGCAAGTCTACATGATGGACCTGCATTTTTCAATTGTTCTCCAAATTTCTCAGTTTCTTTAAGAGATCCCCAAGTTCATGAAACCTTAACACTAGGCATTCACACACAAGGTTTTAAGATGAAACCTAAAATTATATATATTAATGTAGTGTATCACATATGACAAATATTACAAAGTTAAGAACTCGATAGTCCCTAACATCGCTTCCTCAAATGAAATAAAAGGAGTAACAACATTATTTTTGACAAATTTCAAAAATAATGTTAGAATTCCAAAACCAATAACATAAGATGAAGTGAATTTATCTGGTCAAAGGAAAATAGAGGATGCACAACCAATACAACCACAAGTTAATGATCAAATTGACCCGATAGCAAAACATGCCGGTGGAAAACTAAAAATTAGATTTAGTAGACAAAATGCTTTACCTCTTACTATTTATCATCCTTCATCTTCTAGGCACTCTACATCGTCAATCCCCTCTTCGGTAGCTTCATTCAATTTAAAAAATGAATATAATGAGCCATTACCAAGACCTTCCGGAATTTCATATCCAGTGTATGAAAAGGAAAATTCAATCTCTATTAAAACTTACAACCCAACAGAATAAGATTTAAATATAAATATTCTAACAATAGTAGAGTATAAAGAACCTGGTTTTTTTATTGATATTGAATTATTAAGAAAAGAGTTTAACTCTCATCAGTTAAAACATTAGTTTTTTATTAACTTCTCTAAAGAAGAAAAAGAATCCATCATAAAAGATTAGTACTATCAGATGGAGAACAAAAGAAAAATATTTTCTTCTTTAACAAGTTTAAATCTTATAACCACCTGACCTTTGCCATTATAACAAAAAGGCTTTTTTAGTCTTGAGAAACTTCAAACAACAAACAAAAAGAAAATAAAATGAATCTATACTCCTTTCGAGACTATTAAGTATAATGATTGTTCAACCCTCCCTTTAAAAACAATAATATGTTAAAGCAAAATACAAGACTAGTTAATAATGAACATTTGTTTTATATTATTGAGAAAAATAACTGTATCAATTTATGTCTATATACTCTCGGTAATCGAATAGAGATAATAAAATCTTTACTAAACTAAGAGAAGCCTAAAACGAAACAGGCAACTATTGTTAAAAATCTTCCAATATTACTAAAAGAGTGCCAGTAAATGGAATAATATTAGAAAAGAAGCACATTCGAGTATCAAAAGATTTTCAAAAAAGAAATATTCTTTCAAATTCATATACTAGACCTTGAGGGGAAAGATAAAATGATTAACACTATCTAAAATTTAAAAAAAAAAAAAAAAACATCAAAAGAATCTAATTTGGATAACGAAAGTTAGAATACAAACGAGTTTGTTAAACCTCAGGTTAATATATTATCTAAGACATCGATCCACACAACAAGAACAAAAAATTATTACAGAAGACCAGTCCTTGTTGACCTACAATTTCAAGAAACTTCAAACTTAAAGCTATCAAATTTTCGATGATCTTCATACAAATGAAATTTAGATGGTGTTCAATTGGTTCAACTCTGTAACAATATGATGATGTATGCTAATGCTTGCTTGGTTCAAGGAAACACATAGGAACAATTCCTAAGCTTAATCATACCAAGGTTTTTAGGATAATTAAGAGGATGGTGGGATTATCCTCTCACTCAAAATAAAAAATAATCAATAAGAACTATTGTTAAAAAAGATCGTGATGAAAAGCCAACACTTTCTAAATCAAGAGTATATAAATGATCAGTTTAACACATCGTGTTTAAATATTTTAACACACTTTGCAAGTACTCTCAAAGATATAGAAACAAAAACTAAAGAATGACTAATAAATTTACATTGTCATACCCTAACCGATTTTCAATGGTAGATGTATTTTTCGATAAATTAATAATTAAAAAGTAGTTTATAATTAATAACCAGTCTTAGTGCTCCTCTTTCAAGTTATGCAACATTTCTACATAAAACGTAGCACAACTCAGGGAAGACAGAGATTTTCCAATTAATTCCCTTTTAATCAGTTCTATTTCTTTATCACATAATTCCAATAGTTTGGGTTCCATCTATGACGAGCAAGCTTTTGTAGGAATATTCTTTTCATCAAATTCGGGGACATAGGGAAGAAATACAACATGTTTCTTTCTATGCCAGAAGACTAATGGAAGATCAAAACAATAATCTTTTTCTAGATTATTTTGAAATTTTGAGGTTTTCTTTTGAACCCTTCTTGAGAAATGTAAGTTGTTATTCTTAACAAGTTGATTTCTTTCTTTTAAATCTTTTATATAACTTTCTTTATGAGAAATATGATTATTTAATTCATTGACTTGTCCAGATTTTAATATCTCAGTAAATCCAAAGATTATTTCATAATTACCCATAGTATGACAATGTTGAGAATCAATAGAAAAATGTTGAATTTTTAGGAGAAAAGGCGTTCCAAAAATTACATCTTCTCATAGTCCTTTTTGCAATAACAAATATAATCTGAATACATTAGCACTTTTACAAATGTGTGCGTTTGGGAATTTGAAATTGATTATCATTCGTTTTGCAGTTGCAGTTCCCATGGTGTAGCTGGTTTTTTAAAAGAATTTAGAAGGAATTAATCCTTCTCCAATGCAATTAGCATCAGCTTCGCTATCAATTAAGCATGTGATTTATACACTAAACAATTTTGACTTTATTCATATGTTATTGTGTACCATTTTTTTAGTTAATATCAAGTAAGGGTGTTTACAAACTCTCTTCTTCTTCTTCTTACTTCGCTATTTTGCACATTTTTTTACCTCATTTTCCATTTCTAATTCCTCTATTCTTTTTCGTGATTCTTTTAATTTCCTTTTTTTTTGTTGAGCTCTCTTTGGAGGTCTTAAAGCGTAACACCTAGAAAATCTTTGGTTTTTAACTTATTGAAGAGTTCTCCAATAGAATTTTTTTTTCCTAATTTTCCTCTTTCCTGTTTGACTTTTGAATTTTCAACAAGTTCTTTTCATATATATTTTCTTTGTCTCCGAATTTGACATGTTTTTTTTTTTTTGAAGACAACTGGTGTCCCCACCTCTTTTTTGAAGTAAGACTATTCCCTGCGGATACACGCAATCACCCACAACCACGTGTATTGGGTAAAGCCAAGGTGGGGAACTGAACCCTCACCTATAGGGGGAACTGAGAACATTGAAAGAGACGAGGAATAGTCTTCACTATCAGACAACCGACAATTACAAACTTCATTTTCTTCTTCTTTGTCGAAAGAAGATGAACTTTCATAACTATGATTGATTTCATTTATCTTTTTCTTTGTATTTTATTCAAAACACAGGTATGCATAATGTCCTTTCTGTCTACATTTATAAAAAGTTGGGACTTTGACCTTTTGATTTCTCTTATCGATTGATCTCTTAGTGCTTCTTTTACCCTTTCTATATTTGTCATGTTTTTTTGCTTTAAATTTCTCATGGCCCTTTTTTAATGGATTTATAAGGGGCTCATATCCAAATTGGTAACAAAATCTCCTAGCTCTTTTTTACCAACCATTTTTTTCTTATGCAATTGGTCTTTTAATTTTAAATCTTTGTATAATATCAAACCTACTTTATTTATTTTTTAAATTAAATCACCATAGGTATATCTATCATAATTCAGACTTCCATTATTTAGTTCTCTCAAAGTATTTCATAAGTTTTCCCCAAATGATGGAGGAAAACCCAAAATCAACATTAGGATTTGCTATAAAAAGACCTTTAAAAAAATACATCTTCATACCATCAAAAATCGGTTAGAAGGGTATGACAACGTAAATTTGTTAATTATTCTCTAGTTTCTGCTCGTAAATCTTTGAGAGTATCAACAAAGTGTGTTAAAATATTTAAACATAATATGTACAATAAAAAAAATATATATACATCTTCATACCATCGAAAATCAGTTAGAAGGGTATGACAGCGTAAATTTGTTAATTATTCTCTAGTTTCTGCTCGTAAATCTTTGAGAGTATCAACAAAGTGTGTTAAAATATTTAAACATAATATGTACAAGAACTCGTGCATTGCAACCCATGGTCATGGACCCAAATCCATTAGTATGGAATGTTTTCTCTTCCAAGTGAAATCCCCCGATATATTAAAGAATGAAAAAAGTGCTTTTGTTGTTGTCAAATAAGAAGCCTTCATATCTTATAGCATGTATTTAATTCATTCGGAAGTCATTTTCAAATGTAATTGAAGGCAAAGAGGGAAGATTTCGTGAGACTGATCGTTTATATACTCCTTATTCAGAAAGCGTTGGGTATCCATCAAAATCTCGTTTAGCAACAGTTCTTATTAACTATCTCTAATTTTTAATGAGATAATAATCCCACCATCCTCTTAATTACCTAAAAACCCTATTATGATTAAGCTTAGATTTTGTTTTTGCACGTTTCCTTGAGCCAAGCAAGCATTATAATATATCATTATTAGTACAGAGTTGAACCAATTGATACTCAATAAGACCATCTAAATTTCATTCATATAAAGATCCTCCATAAAAACTTTGATAGCTAACTCTGGAATTTCTTCAAATTGTAGGTCAATAATAGTTGGTTTTCTGTAATAATTTTTTGTTCTTGTTGTGCAAATTGATGTCTTAAATAATCCATTTACCTAAATTTCAATAGACTTCTGTATTCTGACATTCATTATCAGAATTAAATTCTTTTGATTTTCTTTATAAATAGTGTTAATCGTTTTATCTTTTCCTTTGAAGTCTAGTGTGTGAAGTCGAAATGATATTTCCTTTTGAAAATCATTCGATACTCGAATGGCTTCTTTTCTAATATTATACCCTTTAATGCCATTTTTTAGTTAATGGGTGTACACTCAAAAATGCTCTCTTGGAAACCTTTCCCAGTTCTCATGGGAACTTTGTGGGCACAAATCCACTAGATGAGTCACCTCATGAAACCCCTTAGGCGGACCAAAAAATTGGTGGGTCATAGCAAAGTGGAAACGCTTAGGCCCTTGATTTGCCTTGCGTCTCTCTCTCTCTCTCTCTCTCTCTCTCTCTCTCTCTCTCTCTCTCTCTCTCTCTCTCTCTCTCTCTCTCTCTCTATATATATATATATATATATATAGAGAGAGAGAGAGAGAGAGAATTGGTCTCCACTCCGATCATCAAGTGCATGATCCAAGTTTATGCCTATGGATAAAATAATATAAATAAATAAACAAAAACAAACCCGTTAAATTTCCAAGGTGGTTGGACATCCAACCAATTGGACTTAAGGTCCACCCAAGGCAAAGACCTTTTACTTTTTGCCAAAGAATATTTATTACCATTTATTAATGGCCAATTTCCATGGTGGCTGAACATCCAACCGGTTGGGGTGTGTGTGTGTGTGTGTGTGTGTAGGCACTAGTTGGACCATATATATAGTCATGCTCACCTGCGCACACATGTTATGGGCACAAAATCCAAACGGTCCACGTGATGCAGCGCCCCATGACACCCCCAGGGCACAACTTTCAACCTGATCCAAAACTTTGGTGGGCAGTAGCAAAGAGAGGCAAATCAAGAGAGGAAATTGTTTCCTTTTGCCATGGCCTACCAAAGTTTTAGATCAAGGTAAAAGCTAAGCCCTGGGCTTTCATGGGGTGTTGCATCACGTGGACAGTTTAGATTTTGGGCCCATATCACAAGTACTCATGAGAACTAGTGCACATGTGAGCGTTTCACCACACACACACACACACACACACATATATATATTGTGCGTGTATAAATATAATATACATACACATCTCTATGTGCGTGTGTGCATACATATATATCTATATGTGTGTGTATGCATGTATCTATTATACACACGCACATACATATCTATATATATGCATATATACGTATATATCTATATATATAGAGCCAGGCACCGAGTCGAGTCAGACCGAGTTAGGGCTGACCCAACTCAATTCGATTTTGAAATAGGCCTTACCCGAACTCGACCCAACTCAGTACCGAGTCTAGCATGCCTAACCCAATCCGAGTCCGAGTCTGGCCTGGACAAATCCGGACTGAGTCCGACCAAGTCACAAGTACCGAGTCGGGTCGAGTCGGCACCGAGTCAGGTCGGGTGGGTATCCACGGGCTAAAATCACAACTCAAAACCTAGGCGCACTTGCCAAAATTGCAACCTCTCCATCAGCTACACGGCATCTCAAATTTGAGTATTTTTAAATATATATGTATGAGTCAAGTTTCGGATGGAGTCGAGTCAGTAGCCTCTCCATCAGCTACACAGCATCTCAGATTTGAGTATTTTTAAATATATATGTACGAGTCAAGTTTTGGATGGAGTCGAGTCAGTACCGAGTTGGATTTCGAGTCAAGTCAGGTCGAGTTACTGGGTGACGCGAACTCAACTCGGTTTGAGTTCGGATTGGACGAAGTCAACTCGGTTCAGATTGAGTCGGGTCTAAACGAGTCATCCCGTGCCCAACTCTATATATGTATATATACACACACATGCATATCTACATATGTACACGCGCGCGCATACATATGTGCACGTGCACACATACATATCTATATATGTGCATATATACATATATGTATATATGCACATACATATCTATATATCTGCATATATACATATATGTTTATAGAGGAATGCTCACCTGCGCACCAGTTCTCACTAAAACTCGTGAGAACTGTTTCAGAACTCATCTCCTGTTATATAAGCGTAAAATCTGAACCGTCCATGTGATGTAGCACCCCATGTAACCTCTAGGACCCAACTTTCACCCTGATCCAAAACTTTGGTGGGCCATGGAAAAAGTAAACGGTTTCCTCCCTTGATTGGTCTCACTTTTGCTGTGGCCCACAAAAATTTTAGATAGGGGTGAAAGTTGGGCCGTGGGGATTGCATCACATGGATGGTTTAGATTTTGCACTCATGTCACGGGACATGAGTTCTGAAAAAGTTCTCATGAGAACTCATAAGAACTATTGTGCACGTGAGCATTCCTCTATATTTATATATTTATATATGTGCATACATATCTATATATGTGCATATATACACACACACATTCATATGGATATACACATATTCATATGGATATACATGTGTGTGTGCATGGTGTGGCCCACCTAAGTCATGGATTGGCCTGATGTTTAGGGTCATGGCTCACCATGGAAGGGTGCACCTGATTAATGGGATGGATGTCCGTCACACATCAGGGGCCCATAGAGCTCAACCTCATAGTACCACGAACGCGCGCGCGCGCACACACACACATATCTATATATGTATGTGTGTGCAAACATACATACATATATAGAAAAATGCTCACTTGTGCACCTGCAGGTGTGTGTGTGTGCACGCGCGCATGCGTGCGTGTGAGTGTGTGTGCATACACATACATACATACATGTGTGTGATATCTATTATATGCGTGTAATACATGCATACATACATCATAGTGGTGGTAGCAAGCTATTGTGGGGCCTACATAATGTGGGTAAAAAATCGACCCATCCATTGGGGTCGCCCTTTGATGTTAGGCCATGGGCCCAAAATTCAGCCCAAACAAAAACTCAGGTGGGCCACACCATAGGGGATGCCAAACCAATAAAACCTCCCAGAGATTTGTGGGGCCCACCATGTTGTGTACGTCATCCAAGCCATTCATCAAACACACCTGACCAGGGTGAAGAGACACAGCAAAAATCAGGTGGGCAATACCACATGAACTTAGAGGCTTTAATCATGATTTGACATTGTTCCCTATGGTGTGGCCCACTCAACTGTTGAATCAGCCTATTTTTGAGCTATGCAGTGAACATGGGGGGCCAACACAATGGACAGAGCATATTGGATGGACACATAATGTGGGCCCCACAATAGCTTGGTACCACCACCAAGTGGTGGTACCAGTACCATAGGAGCACACATGGGATGTGTGTGCGTGCGCACGCATGTCTCTGCATGTGTACATGATATGTTCATATATATGCAATTACTTTCTCAAGAAATAAATAAGTATGCAATTACCCTGTTCTTCTTTTTTTTCCTTTTTTTATAGGTAAGCAGGGTTTGAACCAGAGAACCCCAATGTTGAAACATGCTCTATCTACCATTTTACAAATAAGAATTTAAAGTTGGATTTAAGAAATAGGGGAAAAACACTAAAAGCCTGACAAGATTAAATTTCATCCTTTTTTTATGGGTGATCATCCCATGTTTATTTTCTATATCAGCCAGCTCCTAATGATCACAATAACACGTAAGAAAATCACTAACTAAATTTGCAGTTTCTCACTACTCATTTCAGAAGAAAAATGTGCAAGGATTTTTATAATTAAAAATAAAAATAAAAAAAGAAGAAGAAGAAGCAAACTTTCAATAAAAAATCATCAACAACTCTACCACTAAACAAGAAATTTCATCCACTATCAAAACAGTGATTAGATACATAATATCACAATAATCCAATTATTTACCAATGATAATAATAACAAGGCCAGTGACAAGGGCAAATAGGTAATTTTGCAAATTAAATTCTTGGATCGGATCCAAGAAAACCCAATTCCCAGCAAAAAGAAATGCCCTTCTTTCATCTTTTACAGACCCATTTCCCGGTATCTCTATCAAATAATAACCATTTCGTTTTCCTATGAATGACCAAACTATTAAAAAGACAAACAAACAGAAACTGAAGCAAAAACAAACCCCATTTCATCAAAGCATTAAAGCCAAGTGCATGTTGCAATGAGATCCCATGCAAATTAAAGATTCCAAACTTCTATGCGAAAGCCCCATCATGTGGCAGGCCAACATAATGCAAATGAAGATCAGAACAAGACCAAAGAACCATTAAACCAAGCAATAAAATGATGAGGGGAAGGAAATTACCCAAGGCAGCCATCTGCTGCTTCTTTCCAGAGCCCGGCGGTCGCCCCCTCGCCTTCTTCATCGTCGTTGCCGATGGCGATGTTGGTGAAGACAACCCGCCACCAACGCTTCCACCAGACGGCGGGACAGGGGGCGAGACCGGGGTCAGTGCAAGGGCCATGGTGCCATCAGGGCCATACTTCCTGGGCCGTCCACGCTTTCTCTTCATCGGCTCACTCATGTGAAGCCCATGTTGGGTGATCGGTGCGGTCTGACCATCAGCACTGCCACCGCTCGGGTATGACGGAGGGCTCCCCATGATGGGTTTGTACACCGCTGCTCCTTCAGAACTGAAAGCTAACCGCATGTTTGGCATGGCGGGCGGTTGCTGTGGCGATGGGACTGGGTTTTTCTGCAGGCTGACGCCGCCAAAAGACTCTCTACCCGACATAATTCCTGGCTCAGATCTGGACAGACGGAACGCTTCTCTCACTTCCAAGCATCGAACTCAAACACCTTAAACACCATTAAGGACCCTAGAAATCCCAAACAGATACAAAACCTTCAACCAAAAAACAAATTTCAGTCCTCTGTAACTTTAAATCCCCGGACTTCTGAATTCCACCTAAAATCCCAACAAAAACCCTTTTAAAAAAACTAATTTCCAGGAATTTAGACTGATAGAATCCAAAACAACAACAGGTTCAAAGATTTTTATAAAAACAAGTCCAGATTTCAATCCTCCTCGCTCACTAGAAGCCCTAATTTCCCAATCTTAACTTTAAAAAACGGAACCAAAAACCTAAAGAAGCCATAATTATAGGAATTCCAGTCTCTTACTGAACAATTCTAACCAGACACTGATTCTACAGTCAAAACCGCTCAAGAAAACATAATCTAGAACATACATCCAAACCCTAAACCAGAGATCTAAAACCCTAAACCCTAAACATGAAAATAATCTCTCTTACAGAAATCCCACTCAAATAAAAATTTAAAAAAAAAAAAATTTTAATCCTATAGTAAAAAAAAATTAAAACCGGGAAAACACACAAAAAAAAAAAATCACCCGATCCTGCAAAAAAAAAAAAAAAAAAAAACACACACAGAAAATTCAAATTCAAGTCAGGAAATTCATCTCCTCTGTGAAAAATCGGTTCCTGAAATTCTCACTTTTCTCGATTTTTACCATATTAAAGGAAAAATACCAAAATCAACAGGTAATTTCGGTCGAAAAAGGGGGAAATTTCTGAAAATGCAGGGAGAAAATGAGAAATTTCGTACCTGAACGGAAAGAAGAGACAGATAAATAGAGAGGAGTGAAGGGAATTTTTTTTATTTTTTTTTGGGAGGGTTTTCAGAGTGGTGAAATGAGAAGGAATTCGCGTTTTTACGCCTTTTTTAATTTTTTCCTCTTTTTTATTTTTTCTTTTTTCTAGCCTGTTCCAGAACTTTGTTAAAAGCAGGTAAAGCAGGCCGAAATTGCTTTCGTACAAATTATTAATAATTATATTATATTTATATTTATATATTTTTAATTCGGTAAGCTCTACCCTACGGTCCGAGCTAAGACAGATGTGACATTTGGCACGATCGTCGGTGATGCAGCCGTCCATAGAGAGGGCTCCACAAGCTTTCGTACTCTGGCCGATGGATATGGATTATACACGAATACGTCGAAATCGCTTGGAAATTGCAAACGTTTCATGCAAGAAAGTTGCGTTAGACTGTCTTAAATTATGGCTATTTGTTTAGATTGCCATCGTCTGACCATCTGATTGGTGTACATTTATTGGACGGTTAGAAATGGACGTGGTTTGACTGTGACCCCGGGCACAGCAGGTTCCCACGGTCGGAAGCTGTTTGGGGTCCGCATAGATGCCGGTGACAAATCCACTCCGTCCATCAGTTTTGAAAGACCACAACGGTCCAGAAGTCTTAAAATCAGCCAGACGTAAAACTTATTTAATCTATACCACACGAAAAAGCGGGGATTGAACGCCCGCCGCTGAAAATTTTATGGTAGCAAGAAGTTTTGTATCAAGATAATATTTCGACCTAAAGTTTATCTGAGTGGTAATAAGCCTGTGAACGGTTTGGATGGAATATAAGCATCATGGTCGGCTCCAGAAAGGTTTCAACATTGGACGCATCAAAACTGCGTGAGTTTTCAATTCTTATCATTATCTGGTCCATCAAAACTGATGGACGGAGTGGATTTGTCATGGTAATATCTGTGGCCCCACACTGCTTCCGACCACATTAACTTTCCGTGCCCTCAGGCATAAGCAATCCACGTCCGAAATGAAAAACAAGCATCGGCGAATCAGAGGGTCGGATCTGAAACTGTGGACTGGCGACGGTGGTGCTCCGCCGTTTAATTAGTTCAGCTTATTAATAAATGTTCCGTGCTTCCGTTGCAGTATACTATCAGCGACCTGCAGACGGTTGATGTCGAAATGTAGGTTAACGGTCGTGATTAAACAAGAAAATGTCCCAGTTATTGGGTGGGTGGGATTGTACCATCGGCTCATTTTGTGAATGGCGTGATCCATGGTCAGTACGAACAGATCTTATGGATATTTCTGTCACGTGTTCGCTTTCCTGAGCAAATAAGTGCATGAACTCGCAGGATCTAAAACACTTCGATGCTCTGGCAGTGTGTGATGGATGAGGGTCCTTACTCTTAGAAATAATTCCGGGTGGTAGACTCCCAGGAGTTTCAACACCGGGTCACGGGTTCGAGTACCCACGGTGGTGAAATCCCACGGTGTGCGTGTGTAGGGTGTGTGTGCGCGTGTGGTGTGAGTGTGTGGGGTGGTGTGTGCGTGTAAAAAATTAAAATAAAAATAAAAAAAAAAAAAGAGGGTGTGATGGATGATAAGCGAGCACTCAGAAAGAGCGTACTTATAATCTGATTAATTCAAACTGGAAATCATCCATCACACTCTGCCAGAGCGTATTTATAATCCATCACACCCAGTTTAGATATATCATGAACCAAAAATTAAAGACTATTTGATTGCTGATTATCAGATTGGTGGACACTTATTGGACGGTTAAAAATGAAAAATATCTAATAGCCTTATTTCACCAATGAGGTGTCTCTAATCAGAAATTATGATTGTTCGACTAAGTTACGATCTTGGGAATTGAATTATCCAAGGTGAGATCTACAATTTAATAGGTTTAATTTGGGTTCCATTCTGCAAAGTGTACAGTTTCTGAATGCATGAGTATCAAGCGCCATTGAAAGCCGGAGTATCTTTCCCTTGACAGTGTAACTCCAAGTCTCCAACACTCTCAGTCCTGGGTATTTATTTTTCCGCCCCCTGTTGCCTTTGCCGGTTTTTTCTCTCTTTCTTTTTTGCTTTATTCTTCTTTATTTTTTAGGTTTTTCTTTTCTTTTCTTTTTGGATTTTTACCGCCAGCGGCACTCGTAATCTACCAAATAGCGACTCGATGAGCCAAAATTCCTAGCTGGACTTCTTAACAAGTGAAATTACTTAACTGCCCTTTTTTTTAAAGCAATTAAGAATTTTGGACCACATGGTACGTGTCGCATAAATAATGTACACTACTTTAAGGACAATCTAACTCAAGTGTAGCCCATCTAATAATTCGATCAAACAGATTCTTTTTCATGTAATCGTGATGGTAAGGTGCTTACATTGGACGGATGAGATGTTATACAAATATCACATGGTCTCCACATATGGATTGGCTAATGTACCATACACCACCAACGTGGCTGGTGTGTTGACGTCATCTATTCTATGGGGCTACCTAAGGTACGTGTTATATCCAAAATCAACCATCCATTTGGCAAGCTCCTCGCTGGGATTGAGACAAATGATAAAACCGGTCCAAAGACCAAGTGAACCCTGCAGCGTGGGCGCAGGGGTGGCTCAACATTTTTGATGCCTTATGCAAGTCATAAAAATGAGGCTTAGAATTTAATTTTTTGAGAATTTAATTAATAATAAAGTAGATAGTTGTGGCCTAAGGTTTTAAGTGAAAAATTTATTGAAAATGATGCTATTATTTTGAAAAGAGAATAGAATTAGACTGTTATTATTTATAGTACTAATTTATAGGATCTGTTTTAAATTTGTAAACTAATTTCTAAATGTTCCTATTTCATAGGTCTTTCAATAAGTTTTATTTCAAAAATTTTAGACTTTTTTTCTTTTTCTTCTAGGACCTTTATAATTAAGAAATTTTAATTTTGCTATAATATAAGGCCTTCATAATTAGGGAGAAATGTATTGAGTAACTCAGTACAATTAGCTTATTGAGTAAATTGTGTGGGTCCCATAGTCATTCATGCATTTTATCCGCTCTGTCAATACATTTTACCAGATAAGTGTAAGTTGTTAGCCAGAAAATGAAGCATATCCAAAGGTCAAATGGACCACGCCACCGGAAAACGTGTGAATTGAACATTTACCATTGAAAATTTTGTGGGGGCCACAAAAGTTTTAGATCAATCTGATTTTTATTTTCACTTCATCCATGTCTTTGTAATATTGCGAAAAGGTTGGATGACAAATAAATATCACTGTGGTCCATAGAAAGGTTTCAACGGTGGAAATCATTATTTCCACGGTTTCCTACGGTATGTTCCACTTGAGCTTTAGATATACCTCAAATTTGGGCTCAATCGCTAAAATAATCTGAAAAAATGGATGGATGGAGTGAATAAGACAAGTACATTCATGGTGGGCCCAACTGAGTTTACTCAGTACCGTTAAAACCTACTGAGTAACTCAGTACGCAATCCAATTTCAAATCAGGGGCTTAGGCGATTGCCTCACCTGCCTACCCTTTTGAGCCGCCCCTGTGTGGGATTTGATGTCTATAATTGAAACCTTTTTTGGGTCACGTAAATTCTGGATTAATGTGAAGTTTGGTTTTTCTCTTCATCAAGTATATATGATTTCATAAATATATTAGATTAGACTTGTACACTGAGTTAGCTCGATCAGCTCCTCGATTTGACTTGAAAAAGCTTGACTTGCCTCGGCTCGAAGTTATTTTTGGACCAAGTCGGATTGGTTTTTGAAGGTTGAAAAAATTTCGAGCCGAGTTAAAGCTTGCCCAAGCTCAACTCGAACCAACTTGGATTAAATCAAACCAGTGAGTTAGTTATTTTGATATGGATGTTGCTCGACGAGTATTTGATGAAATGACTCAACGAAGTGTTGGTGAGGAAATAATGGATATGCTTGGTGTTTGATTTTGATGTTGCTTGATAGGTGTTTGATTTTGATGCTACTTGGTGGGTGTTTGATTTTGTTTGATTTTGATGTTGTAAATCGGGTGTTTGATGAAATACTTGTAAAATGTTGTTATTATTTTGCATTATATGAGAAATTTAATATGCATTCCATGTATTTGATAAAATGTTGCGTAGGAATCGAACTCAGCTCGAATTACCAATCTGTTAACCAAACCAAGCCGAGCTGGCCAAACAAGCTCAAGGATTGAGCCAAGTTGAGTTCGAGATGGGGTTAGCTACCGGCTGAGCCGAGCCGACCTGTGCCAAGCTGGACTCAAATCAACCATGTACATCTCTATATATGGATAGAAAATAAATGCTACAGTGGACCATGAATGTTTTAATGGTGAGAATCATTGTCCTACTGGTATTTGTGGTGTGGTCCACTTGAGCTTTCGATTTGACTCATTTGTGACATAATGCTTTAAAATGATGTCATTAGATGGATGAACTGTGTGGATATGTTAAATATATCAATCATTGTCCTCCTGTTATTTGTGGTGTGGTCCACTTGAGTTTTCCATTCGACTCATTTTTGAGATAATGCTTTAAAATGATGTCATCAGATGGATGAACTGTGTGGATATGATAAATCTATGATCGTGGGGCCGTGTAACTTTGATCTCTAGAAGCCCGAGTGCTAGTCTCTGCAGACACGTATCCACACCAGCCCAGTCGGTGGTGCGTGTTACACCAGCCAATCTGCTTCTAACTTTCCCTGATTTAAAATTAAAAAATACAAAAATATATAAATACAAAAGCAAAAGAAGGAAAAGTCCAGAGCATACAGTAATTTCATTCCTAAAAGTATCCCTATGGAATTTCTAATCACCAGCATTGTAGGAATATTCCCATTTTCAAGGAATTTTGAGGTAAAAATCCTTTATATTAATCCCAAATTCACTCCCCCGATTGTGATTGGCGATCTGTTGGCGATGGACCATTAATCGTCACCATCACTTGACGTGGCAATGCGAAAAGATTTTTTCTTTTTTGTATTCTTACGGTGGCATATTTGAACGGTATGATTGAGGTAAACATGTGCCACGTGTGCAATTTGTACGTGCGTAGGTATGGATCATCACACTTCACATCGTATCAAGGTTTTTCTTCTAACTACGAGTACTACGTACTGGCGTATGTGCCTTTTCGCCCTTGTTGTGTGAATACGTACGGTGATTCAAGCAAATTGTCATGTGGCGCGCTCCAGTGGTACCGTTACCACCGAATGTGGATCCCACGTAATACACGAATGAAATCAAACCCGTCCACCAGATGCGTCAGTGGACGTTACATCCAGTGCCCGAAATTAGTCTCATCCGTGAATTAGGTGGGTCACACTATGGGGTAAGTGTTGGGAGGAAACACTCACCCTTGATTTATGTGGACAGCCCACTGTGTTTTGTACATATAATCTATGGTGTTCTTACCATTCGTGTGGCATGGATGAAGGGTTGCTATTCATGTTGGCGCAACGCAAATCAAGGGTGGGCGTTCTCTCCCACATTGTTCCGTGTGCTATGGCTCCGGAGTGGTCACACCTGCCAAATCACTATATAAATGGTCCACAGCCCATCATCGCCTTGGCCCACCTAATCAACGATCCTGATCAACAATGTGATTGCCCCATCTACTATGAGGGAGCTAAATAGTGAAGAGTTTAACACAACAAGTAAATGTAATTATATTTATTACAAATACTTGTACACAACAAGGGTATGCTTTACAACACTCACAAACTATCACTCTTGAATGGTAACTCTCACACACAAGGAAAAATTCTTTTTGAACTCTTAATACTTGGACACCTTGCTTCCACTCTTGAACTTACTCTTTTTGTTAATATATTTTTTGTGTGTATGTACATAATGGGGATATTTATAGGGAGCTATGGAAGGTTCTAAAATCAATATAACTTTAAAGAGTTCTAGAAGCTTCCAAATATATCTTATAAGGTTTTATTATATTCCGGAAGATTCTAAGAGAATTCGGAAGGTTCTAACATAGTCCAGAATGTTCTAGCATAATCCGGAACATTCCAGAAGAGTAAAGAAAACTCCATCAAACTCTAAAAGTTTCCGGAAAATTCTAGAGAATTCTAGAATTTTCCAGAAATGTCTGGAAGTTTCCGGAAGACTTTGGAATATTCAAGAGAGGTAGTGATGACATTTAACACTCCCCCTCAACACCAACTCTCACAATTCTGCCTTGGTCATCATGCCAAGTTGCTTTTTTTTCTTTTTTTTTTTTTTTTTAAAAAAAATTTGGTGAGTTTAGCATTGCTAAGTCCTTTCGTGAGTATGTCTGCAACTTGGTTGTCGGTCTTCACATCCTTGGGTTTTAGAACTCGTTCCCAAGTCTGATTTTGGTTTAATGTCTTAATCTTTTCTTCCATCGCCTTCTGTCATTCTATGTACCGGGATGCTTCTTCAAATGTCGTTGACTCTTTCACAGTCTCTTCTTCTGCTAAGGCAGCGTCCACGTATCTTGGGTTAGGCTTTCTCTGTCGAGTCGACCTCCTAAGTGGTGGGTTGTCTACCGCAACCTCCTGTTGACTCAGGTGAACCTCTTCTGGACTACTTTGATGTACTCCAGTTTGTCATGGACTCATAAATTTATCTGGTGTTCCAAATATATTAGGCACTTGCTCACCATCTCGTACTGTAGGTGTCATCTCCTTAGTTGAACTAGAGATTCGTCTCCTTCCCTTGTCTCCCCCATCTTCCCATGCAGTTCATCTTCTAATCCTTGAGAGTTTGGCAGCTCCTCCTTCAGTGGTGACCACTGATGAGGCTTCATCAAAGACAATATTCCTCGATGTGTAGCACCGACCAGTTGCAGGGTTGCAACATTTCCACCATTTCTTTTCACTGCTATAGCCCAAAAAGATGCAACGAATTACCTTCTTATCGAACTTGCTACGCAAGTGATCAGGCACAAACACATAGCATACACTTCCGAAGACTCAGAAGTAACTCACCTTGGGCTTTATGTTCTATAGCTTCTCGAAGGGTGAGACAAAGTCTAGTTTTGCTTGTGATAACCTATTGATCACATGAGCTGCCGTTTGCATGCACTTTGCCTAGAATCGGCTGGGCACATTCTTGGCATGTAGCATGCTGCGACATATCTTTGCAATGTGACAATTTTTTCTTTCAGCAACGCCGTTTTATTGTGGAGTACCCGAACAAGTCAATTGTCATCGGATTCTACACTCCTTTAGATAATTTGAGAACTCTTTCGACGTATACTCTCTGCCATTATCCGTTCGCAAGCATCGGATCCTTCTATCGAACTCACTTTCGACCTTCTCCCGAAATTCTTTAGATTTTAATAAAGTTTTTGACTTCTCTTTCATGAAATAAACCTAAACGTACTTTGAGAAGTCGTCAATGAAGGTCACCATGTAATGCATGCCACTAACCGATGCCTGTTTTACCCGTCCAAACACGTCTGAGTGAACAAGCTCCAAGGGTTCTTTAGCTATAAACTTTAATTCTTCATATGGCAATTGGTGTGCTTTGCTATATTGATACCCTGCACAAATTATATCTTCTCAAACATCCAGCTGGAGAAGACCTTTGAGCATAGTCTTCTTCATCATTATCTTCAACTTATGATAACTCACGTGCCCTAAACGTGCATGCCAGAGATCTATAGTCTCATTTTTCCAAGTCTTCTCTACATAAGCTGATTCAGCTGACATTACGTAGATTGACTCCAAGCGCCGTTCTTCCATAATGGGTGTACCTAACGGTTTAAGGTTTCGGTACACCTTAACATCCTCCGGTTCAAAGACCACATAATTACCAGAAGATGTCAGTTGTGATACTGACAACAGGTTTTTCTTCATCTCTGGCACGTAAATATCTTGCAACTTTACTTGATTAGGGCTAAATCGAGGTGTGATAGTAGTCGTATCTACGTGAGTTATCGACAATCTTGAATTATTAGCTGTTACCACCACCCGATCTCCTTTACAGGCGGATAAACTTGACAGTTTCTTTTTATCACATGTCATGTGATTTGTGTACCCTGAATCAACGATCCAATCGTCACTGTAGTTGATAGCTCCTTTATTGGAAAGCTATGCAAGGATCAAGTTTCACCGGTCTCATCCTATTGAGGAAGCAGCTACTTCGTCAGTGACTGTGTTAGATTGTTTGAGTGGTTCATCAAAATCTATCTCCTTCTCTGGACAGTTTCCTTTGATGGATTCAGACACTGCTAAAGATGCCTGAAAGTCCCAGTCATCTTCACTGTCTTCTTGGTGATTTCTAGAAGTCACCAAGTTACCTTCGCCTGATTTTTTCTTGAACCGACAATTTTTTTGCAAAGTGACCTTTCTTGCCGCAATTGAAACACTCTATATCATACCTTCGAGATTCGGAGGATCGTTGTTTATTTGTGTTGTTGCCGGATTGAACTCCCCCTGTCCGAGGACTTATTCCTTGCTCTTCTCTCTTCTTGGACTTTTCAAAGTTTTGCTGACTTTGTTCGCCCTTTCTGTTCTGCTGTCGATGTCCGTCTTTTTTATTATTGCAGTAGAGTGCTTCCTCTTCCTTGTTTATTGACACTCAAGCCATTTGTTTGCATAAACTTTCTTGATTGGCCAACAAATTCTCCAATTCTATGAGAGTAGGTTGAGTAGGCCAACCTCGTATTGCCGTGATAAAAGCATTATACTCGGGTTTCAACCCGTGTATAATGATCCTCCTCATTCTTTCCTCATGAATATTTTCTTTAGGATCCAATTTTGAAATTTCACGGCATAAATCCTTTACTTTTGTAAAGTATTCGCTTATAGACTTTTCTCCTTGAGTGGTGGACATTAACTCATTCTTTAAATATTGAAGTTGAGCATCATTTGTTTTTTAAAACAATGATGCAAAGGTGTCTCATGCCATCTTAGGTGTGTCGTCATCCTTGATTCGTCCGAGCAACTCATCCTCAGTGGTTGACTTGAGCATGTACATTGCCTTCCCAGCCTTAATCTTCTACTCTCGGAGTGCTTCAGCATTTTCCTTATGATGTGAGATAATCTCATCCACATTAACAACTTCCCACAAGTCCTGCCCTTCAAGGTAGGACTTAATGCGACTCCTCTAACTTTGATAGTTGTGGTTGTTAAGCCTCGTAACTCCGCTCGTTGTGTTCACAAAATCCGCCATCGTGACTTGGTGTGATTATCACTCCCTTTACCAAGCAAGCCAACAAACTTCACAGTCTCCAAACTGTGCACGATCTCCTTAGAAAATGGATCCCGACCAAACCTCGCTCTGATACCAAATTGAAGAGTTGAACACAACAAGTAAATGTAATTATATTTATTACAAATACTTGTACACAACAAGGGTGTGCTTTACAATACTCACAAACTATCACTCTTGAATGACAACTCTCACACATAAGGAAAAACTCTTTTTGAACTTTTAATACTTAGACACCTTGCTTTCACTCTTGAACTCACTCTTTTGTTAATGTATTTTTTGTGTGTATGTACATAATGAGACTCTCCCCATATTTATAGGGAGCTATGGAAGGTTCTAGAATCAATATAATTATAAAGAGTTTTATAAGCTTCCAAATATATCCTATAAGGTTCTATTATATTCCAAAAGATTCTAAGAGAATCCGGAAGGTTCTAGCATAGTCCGGAATGTTTTAGCATAATCCGGAACATTACAAAAGAGTAAAGAAAACTCCATCAAACTCTAGAAGTTTCCAAAAGGTTCTAGAGAATTTTAGAATTTTTCAGAAATGTCTGGAAGTTTCCGGAAGACTCCAGAATATTCAAGAGAGGTGGTGATGACATTTAACAAATAGAACCATAGAGAGTGAAACATCTTCAGTACATTTAAACACCATTAGCTTCACCTTGTTCATCCATCTTACCGTCCAATGCATAATTAGCGATTGGACAGGACTGTGCAAAATTCACAAGATGCACAGAAGCATCATTTGCACGGAAACGGATAGGCTACTCCCCCTGCCACCAGCCAATGGCTGGTGTTGGGTGTTCTGTGAGCCCCTCCATGATGTATGTGTTTCATCCATGCCGTCCATCTATTTTTCTACATCATTTTATAATATGAGAGAAGTATATCCCTAACTCAATTAGACCACATTATAGGAAACAGTGTTTAATAAAAGTTGACCATTAAAAAAAATTGGGGGAAATAAGAGTTTTGAATCAATCTTATATTTATTTTTTACCTTCATCTGGCGTGTATGACCTAATTAACAGATTTTATGTAAAATAAACAGTACAATGGGCCCTAGGAGGATTTTAGTGGTGGATATCCAATCACTATTGCTTTCTTGTGGTGTGGTCCACCAGAGATTTATATCTCTAACGGTTTGGGATCAAGTCCTAAAATGATATATAAAAATGGATGAATATTGGAATGGATGAAACATATACATCATGGTGGGGGCCACAGAGCACCGACCACCAGCCACCACCGGGCTGGTGGCTGGGGGAGTAGCCAATCCGTTTCTCATTGGGACCTTTTATTGAAGCTAGTTGACCGTAGAATAGTTGGGGTACCGATCAAATGGTTAGGACGATCCAACCAGTACGAGTTCCGGCATATGATCCATTCAAAAGGTAGCCCGTTGACTGGACGGCCTGGATTTGAGATGCATTCACGTATCAAAGAATAATAACCTTATGACCACGGAAGTTCATGGTGCATCCTCTTCACTATTCAACGATCGGTGCATGTTGATCAACGAACGCAGATTAGGAGTCGTGTTGCCCACGCCAACCCCCAACAGCTATATTGTGGGACTTATCTTAATATATGCATTTTATACCTATACTGTGTATACATTTTTGTAAGCTCATTTTAGAATATGATCCCAAAATTAAAACAGATTTAAACTACACCACAATAAATAGTGAAAGACAATAACACCCACCATTGAAACCTTCATCAGACCCACCCTAATACATATTTAGCATCCAACCTGTTAATAAGGTCACATAGAAGGATAAATTGATACAAGACTTTTATGGCTTTAAATTTTTTTTAATGATTATATTTATTCATCTTTGTTGTCCACTTGAGATATGGATCTGCTTGGTTTTTGATTTATGTCCTAAATTGAGCTGAAAACAGAAAATTATGTAGCATGGTGGGCCCACATCGCCACACAACACAACAGCTGACGGTGGTGTGGGCGTCCATCATCTCAATACCGATTCCAAGCAATGCAACTGGTGGGGCCTTTATAAAGTGACATCAATAAAATGCTTCCAAATTGCAAAAAAATAAATAAAAAGAATAATAATAAAAAAGAAAAAAGAAAAAAAAAACTATAAAACGTCTTATTGTAGCAACTTACCCGGGTTTGACTCGTCGATTGTTTAATTGCCCATCTGGAATGTCCATCTAATGCATTAGAATTCGATCTCGTCTCTCCAATCATATGATAGTAGCTTTCTATCTGTAGGACCTAGTTCAAATGGTTAGGATCATCCCATTAGAGTGAATTCTGCCGGAGTGGAGGCCAGGTATTGGCGCCTAGCAAGCTTGTCAAAGCCTTGAGTGCACGTGATTTTCACCTCACCATGTGAAGCAAGTTGAGATAGTTATAGTTCAAAACATGGACTCTATATCCAGCTAAATCAGGTTAACTGAACTCGACCTTTTCTTTGATTCCATATTTAAATAATAGGATTTTTTTCATATAGTCTACCTATATTGTCTTATTTTTAACTATTTCCATAAGATCAGCTATCTTTTGACATACATTCGGATGGCTAAGTTGACTGGGATTGATCAACCCTTATATATTTTTGCTGTTAGGCGGTTAGAAAATGAATTTTTACCCTTTGCAAAAGTTGCCTTTCACAGTACGCCATTTCAGGCAAAGAATTTCATCTCAACGAAAAGGCATGCATAGCACTATTCATATGGCATTTTTATATGTTGGTGTGAGAGGACAATCTTTTGTATGTGTGACTTTGGTGGGCCCACTGCAATGTCCATTTGATGTCCCTCTATCCATCTTTGTTGACAGCTTATGGAAGAATGTAAGGCCAAAATTTTAGCCACATCCAAAATTCATGGTAGGCCACACTACACAGAACCATGGGATTTAAGGTAAACTATTGAAAATCCATCGGCATAGTTATCTATGTGATGACTTGGACAAATTTTAACCCATCTATCTATCCATGCATGCACGTATCAAATCAAACCACACACACCATCATTCTTTCACATGGCACATATATGTGACACACATGTGAAAAAGGAGAATAAATAAATGAATATATATATAAACAAAATTTTAGAAAAAAAAAATGGAGGTGTAGCAACCCATGATGCATAAATATATATATATATATATATATATATATATATATATATATATATATATATATATATATATATTTATATATATATATATATATATATATATAAAATATTATTGAAGTCACATTATAGCGCATTCTACCAATAAGGACAATTCAAATATCATTGTATTTGCCTTCATCAAATAGCCAATGTATTTTCACATCAATATAAACCATCTAAATAGTTAAGTCCCTAACAAACTTCCCTATATACAATCTAACCAATTAAAACCATCTTGTGGAAACCATACCATTTGAACTATTGAGTTTGAATTTGAGGACCACCTGTTTATAAATATGAACCATTCATTATATGAACTATCTAAGAATACATCCAATGAACAATATTTTAACTATAGAACTCACTTATGTGTAAAACATTTTAATCAGAGGTATTAACATGAGCCTCAACATAAAATGTGTTACATATGATGAAGCATTTAGTGTTGACATTGAATATGGTATTGAGATTAGCATTGAAGTTATGAGTTTTAGAATTCATTTTAAAGAACTTTATTTGTTATAAGAGTTACAACTCATTTTACTTCACATGTGAATCACGTGCATGAACATTTATAACACGGAACAAATAGTATAAAAGGATGTCGTGAGTTTAGACATGAAGTGGAACCGTAAGTTTAGTATAGATTGAATGTGAGTTCATCCTTAGAATTGTAAAGCTTGGAGATTAGGAGAGAAAGAAAGTTGTCAGTGTGTGCATGGTGCATAAGCATAAGTTAGACAAGACTCGATTTTAAATAGTGTGTATGTCGAGCGTATACGTTATAAAGTTTGGTCTAATATTCCAAAGTAAGTAGGTGATCTTACATGGATTTCAAAATTTCTGATTTTTTGAATATTTTATTAGTTTTAGATTTGTTTGAATTATTAAATTAATTTATGAGTATTTAGAACAAAATTATTTAATTTTTAAAAATTTGTAACTAATTAATTTAAGTCAATTTTATCAAATTTAGATTAAGATTTGAGTTAGATCCTAAATTTTATAATTAAGTGAATTAAATAAACTTTTATAAATTTATATTGAATAAAATTAAGGAAAAAAATGATTTACATTAATGAAGATAAATTCATATTAATGTCTAACCTAAATCCTGAATTTTTGGAATTTAATTGAGTTAAGTTAATTATAAAATTGTAATTTGATTTGTAAGATGAAATTTTGAATTAATTAATGTAATATGATTTAATTTATGAAACTTAAAATATATTTAATCAATTTTGATAAATTGGTTTATAATCTAATTTTTGTTTTGAAAATTTAAATTTATTTAACCTAATATTTAATATTTAAAATTTTATTGGTTTAAACTAGTTTTCTAAATAATAATTATTGTTTTAAATAAATTTTAAAAAATTAATTCGATGTAATTCTTAAAGCACCGAATTTATTGATTTAAATTGAATTGAAAATTTTAAGTTTACATCTTACTTAGTTTCTGAATGATAGAAATATGAGTTTTATATTGATTTATGTGTAGATTTGAATTTTAAAATTTATTATTAAATTTAAATTTTGATTAAAATAAATTTCAGAATTTATTTAAAATAAATAAATATTAAAATAGATAAATATAAAATTTTACCTCAAGCACAGTATCTTTACAATAAAAGGTTAAATTGACTGTCAAAAGAAGAATTAGCAGAAAATTTAAAATACTTTACAGGAGAATAAAACTTTTATGGGAGAATAGAGAATGAGTTTTCATTTTTTACATGCCAGATCATGAATTAATAACTTTATCAAATTCCCAAAGTTTTAATTAATTTGTTGCATGGGCTAACCACAATTACTATCACAACAATACCAATGGCCAGTTGCATCAGTAACTTTGAAGTTTTTACTGATGTGCCTTACCCTCTCCACCATTTGATGTGGTGGGGTCTACTCGAGACTTGTATCTCACTCCTTCTTTGGTTCATACACTAAAATGGACTCTCCAATTGGACAGACAGTGTAGATACAAAACATACCTCATGGTGAGGCCCACCGAACTTGAAGAAGTCACTTCGGCCGGGAGTCTTGCTACTTCACCTGAGTAGCTACATGACTTAAATGACGTCATCAAGTTCCATGATCCTCACCCTGACATATGTTTTGTATCCACACAGTCCGCCCATCTAGAGAAATCATATTAGGGGGCGATCCAAAGAATGAGTCTAATTCAAAGTTAGAGATGACCCCACCACAAAAAACAGATGGGAGAGTGACGCCCACAGTAAATGATTTTAAGGGCTACTAAAGTTTTGGATCAAGTTAATATTTGTGTTTTCACTTCTTTTACGTCTGCGTCAACAAATGGACAGGTTAAATCTCAAATAAACATCATGATGGACCTTCAGAAAGTTTTAACGGTAGGTGTCACTCTGCCCACTGTTTTCTGTAGTAGGGTTCACCAAGCCTTGAATTTGTCTTATTCTTTGGACAATGCCTTAAGATGATCTCTCCTAATGTATGGACTTTGTAGATACAATACATAGGTCATGGTGGGGCTCACCGAACTTGGAGACGTAACTTCAGTCACTCGCTACTCAACCACGTCAGTATCCAATCGCGTCCTATGATATTATAAAACCGTAAATCGCATTAACTTTTTTCTTTTTCATTCTCTTGGCGCGGGTTTATCTAAATTTGAAACCTTATCCTACTGTATTAAAAAATTTGGCTTTAATACTATGGCAGAGTTTGATGGTTCATACACATGCACCTAGATATTGTACAAGCTGTATAACTCATATTAAGCGGTTCAGATTATAGGGGAAACGGTAGATATATCATGGCCCAAAAACTGGATTGTCTAAAAGATCCAAATTTCAGATCAGGTGGACATTCGATGATCTAGTTCGGTCCGTTGACTAGTTTACTTTCGTTGCCATTTTTAGATGTCTAAAAAGGGCGATATTTCAATTGGGACACATGATGTACAGTTGAATTTGGGTTACAGATATACCATGGGTATAATTTCTGAGTGCATGCGTATGAAGCTCTCAAACTGCCAGAGTATTAAAAAAGCCCCTGCTTAATAAAAATAAAAAAGCGAGGTGCTGCTATTGTGGACCACACTTTTAGGTAGACCAAAGGCCTAAGCATTTTCCAAAGGCGTGATTTCAGAGAATCTTTTCAGAAATGAAGAAAAAGACGAGAGTAATGGGAGACCTTTTATTTTGGAAAACGCTTTGTACCTCCCCTAGGTTAGGCACCTACCCAAAAGTAATAGTACACGTCACATACTCACTATTTCCTATGATGTGGCCCACGTAACAGTTTGATCGTCATTTTTTATGGATCCTACGGTGAATCTTAGGCAACGTATCTTATGGACGGGGTGGATCTTATGAAAGTTCCACCCACATGGCTCTAGATTAGCAAAAGTAACTTAGCGCGAGGTAAGCAAGCGCGGTTCTTTTATTTTTCTTTTTTGAAGGTTACTGGAAAGCTCGAATGCATGCTGATGTATTGCAATACGATACGTCAGGACATTAGCTTTTGAATGGAAACGGATTGGCCACTCCCTCTGCCACCAGCCAATGGCTGGTGGTAGATGCTCTGTGGGACACGCCATTTGTATGTGTTTCAACCATGCTGTCCATCTATTTTTATAGATCATACAAATTTTATGTATGAGACCATAAATATGTATACCACAATCTCAAGTGGACACAGGAAGCAGAGTTGAATGAAGGTTGACTATTAAAAACTTTTTGAGGGCCATAAAAGTTTTGAAACAAGTTGATATTTATTTTTTTCCTTTATTTGAGTTTGTATGACCTAATCAACATATTAGATGTCCAGATAAGCAGTACAGTAGGCCTTAGGAGGATTTTAATAGTGGATACCCAATCACTAATTTTTTCCCGTGGTGTGGTCCACCTGAGATTTATATCCCTCTCATTTTTGGGATAAAACCCTGAAATGATTTGCAAATATGGATGAATGGAATGGATGAATCATGTACATTGTGGTGGGTCCCATATATCGGGCGTAGCCAATCCGTTTCCCATTTTGATATGATCATCTTCCAATGAAGAGCCTTGCCTTTTGAGGCGGATTTCATGCTAAAGCGTTTCGTAGGAAGTTCCTGCACAAGGATGCTGGGTGAGGCCCACTACAATGTATGTGAGAAATCCATTCCGTCCATCTGTTTGGAGATATCATTTTAGGGCGTGGGACAAAAAATGAGACGGATAAAAAACTCAAGTGGGTCACGTGAGAGGGAAAAATAGGGAAAGAAATTTCTACTGTTGAAATCTTCCCAGGCTCCACCATGATGTTTATGTGTTATCTAAACCGTTTATAAGGTCATTGTCAATGAATGAAGTGAAAAAAACAAAAATATAGACTGATACAATAATTTTTTGGGCATAAGAATGCTTCAACGGTTCTCACTAAATGATCACTGTTTCCTCTCGTGTGTCCCACTTTAGTTCTATATACACTTAATTTTTGACATCAAGTTCTTAAATGATCTCGAAAAACGGATGAACGGATTGGATTTATCAAAAACATGTTGGCAGGCCCCACCCAGCATCCTTAGGCAGGAACTTCCTGCCCTAAGGCTTTCGCAGGAAATCCGCGTCCTTGCCCTTCATTGTAGAAAACTAATAAATAAAATATTTTAATTGGACTACCTTTTGAATATGATCATCTTCCAATGAAAAGCCTTGCGTTTTATTGTAGAAAACTAATAAATAAAATATTTTAATTAGTCTAATTTCAACCCTACGATAATTTGGCTCTCTTGTTTTGAACGTGAATGGTCGACATAACTTTTGTATAATTAATGGATTTAAATATTCAATCGGAAATTTATTTTGACCATCTTTCATCGAAGGCAAGTTCTATCCAACAAACGGTTTGGATCATTAAAAAAAGGCCCAAATCCAATCTCTAAAGTCTCTACGTCTCTTAATGTAATAAGTAGGGATGTATTCGGGCAAACCTTGCGATTGTAGCCGTTGGACCGGGGTCCTTTCCAATGACCCAAATAGTCCTCACCATGGATGGTGCGCAACCAAAAAAATCTTTCGCAATCGAACATTTCATCCTTTTGATTATTTAAAAGTTTATCAGACCGTCCATATTCAAAAGAAAAGTGTCAAATGATCAAAAGCTTGAAACTTATTTGAATCAAAATTTTTTATTTTTATGCCCCCATCCAAGCTGTGGTCCACCATATTTAGGTCATTGAAAGATGACCCAGGTCCGTACATGTCGTATTCGAAACGTGAGGGTGTAATCCAACAAACCTCTTCAAAATAATATTCATTTAATTAGAAGAAACAATGGGGAAAATCAACCTTATCTTGACTTACACGGTAGGAAACCAATTATATAATCCTGGTCGGAAGCGGATTGCGTCCTGCCCACGCCTGGACAATAATCCGTCCAGGCCGGGATCTGTAGGGCCCACTTTGATGTAACTGCTCTATCCATGCCGTCCATCTATTTTTCCAAACCATTTTTTGATATGAGCCTTAAAAAAAAGCAGATCCAAGACAGGAGTGGACCACACAGTGGGGATTGAACGATCACCATAAAAATCTTCTTGGGAGAAGTTTTGGATGAAGCTGCTATTTGCGTGTTCCCTTCATCAAGGTCTATATGACCTCATGAACAGGTTGGATGGTAAATAAACACGGTGGTCCTAAGAAGGTTTCAACGGTGGATGCCATTGTCTCCACTGCTTCCTGTGGTGTGGTCCAGTCCACTTGAGTTTTCGATCTGCCTCTAGTTTTTGGTCTAATACCCTAAAATGTTCTGAAATAAAATGAATGGACGGTGTGGATAAAACATACATATCATGGTGGGCCCCACAGAGCCCCCTCTTGGACAGATTAGCGTCCAGGCGGGGCAGGACGCAATCCACTTCCAAAAAAGCCAAGGGAGATGATATTACAGCAGGGCCAATCCTAATATCGTAGAGTCATTTATCTAAAGTATATTTGTAAGTGTGCTACATTAATCGGATCCATGCATCTTCTGGGCCATGCCAGAGGTTGCTTTGTTTTTCTTTTTTCAATATCAATTAGAGCATTCTATCTATTTTTGCGGCTGACATTAATTTGACGGTAGAAAATAAACATTTGATAAATTTTAAAAAAAAATTAATGGATGTGATTGCATAATATTGAACTATGGTACAAACTTGGTAGCCTCCTGTATGAACGGCCCCAATTGATGCATCGCCCTACCACGTGTAATATAGAGAGATGGTCTTGAATTAGAGATGATTCTACTATTTTCCGGTCCACCAGTCCATACCGGATCATTGCCCAAGTGGAAAACGCCTCGTGGAGGTCATAAAGAAGGTTTATTTATTTATTTATTATTATTTTTTTCTAAAGTATGGAGCAAGTGATCTGGCTTGTTTGATTTTTTGGCTCGGGTGTAATTACCTTGTAAATGAGTATTTATTATTTACCAAGGTAATTACGGCACCTTTCCTGATACTTTTTAAACACTTAAATTGAGAAATTTGCAAAAGAAATATGGGCCCGCCATATTGTACGTGGCTTATCCACATCGTCCATTCATTATGCCAACTAAATTTAAGCCATGAGCTCAAAAATTAAGCAGACCCAAAGCTCAAGTGGATCACACCACATGAAATTGTGAGAATCGAATGTCTACCATTAAAACTTCTTGAGGCCTTTAGAAGTTTTAGATGAAACTTATATTTACGTTTTTCACTTATCTATGTCTATATGACCCTATGAACGGATTAGATGGTGAATAAACCTCAATGTAGCCCATTAAAAGAGTCAACTTTCAACGGTAGATAAATTAAGTCCATTGTTTCCTTTTGTGTGGCTTAATTGAGCATTGGATCTTCCTTATTTTTTAGCTCTTGCTCTAAAATATTCTAATAAAATAGATGGTCAACACGGATGTATACATCCCAATGGCCCCCACAAATTTAAGTCAAATATTTTTTGACTGGTTTTCTAAGCGGAAATACTCACTCATCTTTAAACAAGTGAAAAAATAGTAATTACTTATTTACCAGGAATTCATCAGTATCATGGAAAATCAAACGGGCCTTGAAGGAAATGACAAACAGGCTAGTGACTTTTAGTTCAAAAGCTTTGGCTTATTAAGGGACCGTTTGGTTGGACCAAAAATCAATTTAATGATATGTAAGGGCGGTTTGACATCATGAATTTTGAGCAGCTAGCAAGTGGAATCAAAAGAAATTATTATTATTATTTTTAAAAAGCATGCAACCCGTACTCGAGGGAAATGACAATCACGCTAGTGACTTTTAGGGCCCGTTTGGCCGGTTGGATTGGAAGGGATTAGATAGTAGTGGAAGGGATTGGATGATAAATCCCGGGAATGGCCGGGCGTGCCAAACAGTGTAGGTGATATGATCCAAATCCGATGGATCTTCAGACAATCCACTGACAACACCATCATTACCTTTAAATCCCATCCAATCCATCCTAATCCGTTCAAATTAGCCTGCGACGTGTTTGGTTCGTAGGATTAGAAGGGATCGGAAGCTTTACTTGCCGGATGGGCCGGGCGTGCCAAACGGACTGGATGTATGAATCCATGGATATATCAATCCCATGGATCTCAAGACAATCCACCGACAACCCCATTATTACCTAAAAATCCACGCCATCCACCCTATTACCATTCACTCCCTTCCAATCCACCCGGCCAAACGGGCCCTTAAGTCGAAAAGCTTTGGCTTACTAAGGGCACGTTTGGTTGCACCAAATTTCAATTTCATGATATTTAAGGGTGGTTTGGCATAATGGATTTCAAACCGTTAGGAGGTGGAATCAAAAGATATTAAAACAAAATAATGCTCGACACCACTTAAAATTTTGGATTTTAAATCTTACTTGGATTGAAAATCTTCAAAAGGGCTCCTCATAAAATTCAATAAAAAAGGTGGAGTAATATACTGAAATTCGAATACTCTTAACAAGTATTAAATTGCTTTCTCTTCCTCTTTAACGTCCAAAATTCAAATTGTTGAAAATAATTTCTAAATTCCAAATAATTAAAATTTTAAATTATTTAATGCACTAAAATCCTTTAAAATTTGAGATTGAAAATTTAGGATTTTAGATTCTTAAGTCATAATCCAAATCGATGCTGAACTAAGTTGCAATTATTTCTTTCTAAATAAGGGTGTGCTTGGAATTGTCCTATACCAGTAAATGTGTAATGATTACAGTAGACAAGTGGGTAGCTGACAGTTAAGAGCGCATGAGTTTGGCGCAATCAAGAAGATGAAACTCATGGGGCCTAGCTAATGTTTTTTTGTTCAAAGTTACACAGACATAAAGATTTCTTATTTAGGTGATATGATAATGAAGTCATTTTGTTATAGATGATTTATCATTCCAACCAACTTGATTTATGATTCGAATTGCATGTAACAAATCAGCAATGATCTCAACACATTTATGCTCTACATAGATAGTCCGCGATGTGGGTCCCATTATTGATTGGTCGTCCCTCACAAGTATCTTTAATCAAATGATTTTTACCATTTCTATTGATGGCTTGGCAATGGTTCATAACAATCATATTTGAAATTGCTTATAAATGATATTAATGATTCATCATGTAGGGCCCACCTTTGATTGTTAATCCCTGTGAAAAAATCACTCTGATTAGACAGCCCATTTATCTTGAAGGTCACTTTCAACTGATGATCTTAACAATTGAGTCTTGACAGGGAAATGGATGATTTATACTAATATACCAGAAAATGTACAACCAATTACGTGGACTGTCAATCATGTGGCCCCTCTTGACTGTCCATAACTATCTAATCACCTTGACAAATGATCCTAACCATTCGATTACTAGCTGGAAAAAATGGAGGTCCATATCTATCATACTGTTTGATAATTGATGTAGACCATCCATCATATGGCCCCACCTTGACTGCCCGTCTCTCTCAAAAAATCACTTTGGTTGGATTTGTTCATTTCTCTTGAAAACCACTTTGATCAGACGATCTGAACACTGCCACCAAAAGCCATCAAAATAGATGACTCATAATGATGTACTAGAAAATATCCGACATTAATATGGACCGTCTATCATTTGAAGAGCTCCTTTGACCGCTCACCTTTATCAAAATCGTTTGAATGAATGATACTCACCCCTCTATTAATTGTAAAAATAAAAATAAAAATAAATAAATAGATGGTCCATTATGTGAGTTCCACTTCTGATCGCCCATTCTTCTCAAAAATCACTTCAATCGGATGATAATAAGAAAAATTGGTTGTCCATATTGGTCATTCTAGAAAAGGTATATTTATTCACTTTTAATAGAACCGAATTCACATTATTAGTCGGATACATAGGATCGAATTTGGAACCTTAAAACAGGCTCCGTTTATAATCGGATTATATTCCAATGTGGACGCGAGTTGCCTGTGACCCACCACAGTAGCAACGGCCCATGAGAAATCTACTCGGTGCATCGGTTTCTCAAGCTAACAATAGGACCGGAATTCAAAATTCAGGCAGAACCAAAACTCAGGTGGGCCACATGATATGAAACAGCAGGGATTGAGCTTCCACCATTGGAAACTGTGGGGTCCCACAGAAGTTTTAGATAGGATGATGTGTTCGATTACAGTTTATCTCAGTTTTAATAAACTTATGAACGGCTTGGATGGATTATAAGCATCATGGTCCACTCCAGGAAGGTTCTAACAACGGACATTTCCGTTCTCACTGTTTCCTGTTGCGTGTTACATCTGAGTTTTGGATTACCGTCCAATAGTGAGCTTGAGAAGCCGATGGATGGAGTGGATTTCTCACGGGAATCTTCGTGGCCCCACATAGCTTCCGACCATAGGAACTTCCTGTGGCCGGGAAATAGGAAATTCGCTTCCTTTCACGAATGGATTTGATGCTTTAAAGGTGTGGTTAGGTTTTGATGGGTGGTTTAAAGGTTTAGAGGAAAAAAATAAAAAAAATCAAAATTTCTTTTAATGAATTATTGTATGAAAGAATGGAAAAAGTGCATTAACAATCTAACTGGATCGAATTCGAATTTTCAAATCTCTAACGAATTCGAATGATGTGTTTATAGGATCCGTCGGATATCGATTATTCTTAATCGGATCGGATTTAGATATGCGCAGACTCACTTCGAATTCGATCCGTTTACAACTCGAATCGAGACTGTTGGCCCGATGCAACCCGCGATGAATGGACCACACCAAAAAAATCTCCCTCGTTGAAAGAACCCGGCCATCGTTCGTGGGCCTTTTTCAGTTTGAATGTGGAATGCTGTACTTTTCTATTGAGTTGCTATCTTCCGGGCACAATTTGAAAGGCCAGGATTGTCTCATTGAAAAGATCTTTTGGGTATGCGCCTATTCGCAATGGGGCTAACGAGCCAATGGTCCGGATGAACCCTGTCATGGAGAAATCTTAGCTATCATTTTTCTGAAATTATGTTTTCTTCCGCAGATTTGAAGGCCACCGACATGTGGCTTAGATCGTCCCACTGTGTGTGGGTTTAACCATTTGTAATCCAAAATGGGGTAACGTAGATGGACGGTCCAAATAGATAGTTTACCCCGTCATGCGTATAGAAGGGATCAAGCCATTTATTGAATATGGAGTAGAACAAAATTTAGGGATTTTTATATGCCATCTTTAAAAAATTATAGAGTAGAATAAAATGTTTGGATTTTTACGGCAAAGGGACAGAATTGCTGAAATGCCCTCAAATTTTTTATTTGAAAAGTAATAAAGTTGTGAATTTGTGGATCATTTTGGGTGGTGTATGTTATTTTTAGGCTAGGACATTAATATAGCGGTCTTGTTCTCATGCGTGAATTGGATATTGGACCTACCATGCCATGATATGTGTCACGTGTACATGAGCTTTATTGCATGTACGTGTGGACCAAAAAAAAAAAAAAAAATCTAGATTTTGAGCAGTTGAGAATTGACATCCAGGGTTTGTAAAAGTGGGGTTGTTTAGCATCCTTGAAAGTCTTGAATTTCAATTATAGAATGGTTCGAAATTCAAAATTTTTATCCACTTTCAATTACCAGGGAGACCACTAACTTGCCAAAATCCAGAATTTTGGGTAATCTCCAAGCATCGTAATTACCTCTTCCTTTTCCAAGGTAGAGCATGTGGAAAGGTGGCACGAATTGTTTGAACCAAGGAGGGACAAGTTCACATTCAATCACACCCTTGGCTGCTTTAACTTGCATTTACACCATGATAACTAAATGCTACAAAAATCAAACCTCTATGCAATCAATGTGTGAGCCGTACCATAGAAATAAAAATAAATAACTACATAAAATGATATATAGAATTTTATTTATTTTATGAAATTAGTAGACCTACTTTTACAAGACACCAAAAGCTTAAAGTAGTCTTCTCAGACAAGGTTATCTTACAATAAAAACTCATTTCAACATCTTATATTGCACACATTTGTCATATTTAGAAACTTCATGTTGTATATATATGTCATATTTAGAATAATTGAGAGCATTTAATTCATCACATTCATTACTCTGTGCATATATCATCAAATAATTTCAAGAATCCAAGAGTAAAAGTCAAGGTCACTAATACAATTTCTGAAACCTAGGACTGAAAATCCACGCTGGCAAACGAAGTTGAAAACCAGGATTTCAATTCCACTAGCACCATTTAACGAACGGTGATGACTCATCTTCCTTACATTCGGCACTCATGTACGTCTATCTCGACCATCCAAATTGTAGGCCAGATTGGATACAGCATCTCTAAAGTCAGACTGATCAAGAATCCTAACCGTCCAATTAATGGCTATAAAATCTACCTGTCCATCAGAAGGCCCCGAATCAAAAGATTAAGACGTCCTACTCCTATCAACGAGAACTCCTTGGCATAGTCTATCAACAGCGGACTACACGTATCCATGGTTCCCAAACCTTGGACAAAAATCATCACGACTGAAAACCAGACACCCATGCAATCGTATTCTTACTTGTAGACGCATACGCCCTGGTAAACTACTTTAGGAGAGGAATTATCAGACCCGGAGTATGCATCTTTACAGAGTATCCACTCGCCCATCATGCTGTTGTTTCCCATGATGGATGGGCTTAATCTGCAAATATCCTTCAACGTGCACAATATTTACCTTTCAGTATGCGGCCGACAGTTCGGACGGTTGACAAGAGAAATATAATGGTCCACAACTGAATTAGGTGCTAAAAGTGGTCGCTGGAATCATTTGAGTTGGGGTAAATTTTAGAGGCATGCTCCATCCGCTGAGCCAACTATTTTATCCGGCAATGATTTACCACCAAAATAATCAGGCAATGATTTACCCATTGAGTGTGGACTGTTGGCCACCTTTTTTACCGGATAAAAAAAAAAATTTCTACAACTGTCATGCATTGGATGAATGGTACAGATCTGTTAAGCATGTTACATTTAAACGGATGGCCTGCACCTTATCTTTCCAAGGTAAAAGAAAAATAATTATTTACAAAAGGATAGTGTACAGAGAAGCCATTCTACGAAATGACTATTTTTTCCCATCGATTCATGACTTCTTACAACTCTTAGCGCCCCTGCGGAGCCTCTTCAAAACTGGCAAACGGATCACTTCCCCATCATCCTCTGTCTGTGTCGAACCCTCTCCACTGTCAGCTACAAATCACAAGCACAAGCAAGGACAGGTCACAGTAAAACGGGGGCCCACAATGATTCGATTATACAAAGAAGTCTAATGTCCTTAATCCCATAGGCACAGACCCATTCTAGAGTTGACATGGTGACCATGGATGACTAAGAATCTAAGCACAATTAATGATGGACTACCAAAAATAAGGAACCTGATAAACTCTGATCAAGAAAATTTCCTAGCAGTTGCATTGATTTGGTTATAAAATCGCAGATTGGGTCTAAATTAGGCCTATCTGAGGTCCAAGCTTCAGATTTGGACTATCTGACCATCAGAACAGAATACCTCAAGCATCCAACCAATGCAAAATGCAGATCTAGAACAAACCAATGGTCCAGATTGAACTAGAACATATCCGTGACAGGATGACTGATGAATGCCAAGGCAGCAATCCAGTTGGGCTGTGACGCCTTGTATATTCATCAGAGGTGTTTTGGAGCTCTCTTCTCCACAGCCCACAGCATAGACATTCCCATGCAGTTCTGAATTCAAAGACACATGATTGGCATGTAAAGGTGTTTGATGCAGTTTGGACTTAGTTCTAGTTTCCCTGTTTTATCCATCCTTTTGTTGCAAGTTGAGATGAAGTAGGAATGATTCTTATTTGGGTCTGTACACTTTTAAGCGTTGGTTTCTTTGCTTCTTATGTAGACTCCTGTTAGCTTAAGAATAGCTGAATCGTATGGTTTTCTAGAATCAATAATTATTTTGATTTAAGTTTTTCTTTTGTTTGTAATTTTAAAACATACAGTGTTGCTCCTATTTATTTCCTGTGTTGCTTTCATCCCCGCCAAATATGTGTTGATTCTTGATATTACATGCATAGATATGTTTTGAGCATGCAGAGTCCTTTCTATTGGAGTTTTATCAGCCTTGTGATCTATTGAACTTGGGAGATCAGTTTGGAAAGCATCTTCGAAGTCATTTGATTTAAATTCAAGCTCTTCAAATTGATGGAATCAACATGGATGCATGATGGTTTTCTGCCATCTCTTAAATCATGGTGTACATACACAGCATGGATGTACATCAATCTGGACAGTCCAAATCACGGCCCATTTCAGAAGGAGAGCACTCACAAAAGTACAATGATTCAATGAACTAGACTGCTGAGCTTTTCCTATTGGTAATCCACTTGATAGATGGTTAGGATTGCACTATGGATAGGGGTGTACACGAACCTAGCTAGCTCGGTTAGCTCACTCGACTCGACTCGAAAAAGCTCATTTCAACTCAGTTCGAAGCTGAGTTTGAGCCAAGTCGAGATGATTTTTTGAGCTCGAAAATAAGTTCGAGCAGGCCCCAGCTCGATTCGACTTGGATCGAATCCAGCTCGAATTGAACTCGGATTGAACTAGTTCGGTGACTCGGTTACTTTGCCATTGATGTTGCTCACCAACTGTTTGATAAAATGCCTCAACGAAATGTAGCTGGTGACAAGGAAGTTTTGACTGGTGGCAAGGTGGCAAGGAAGGTTTGGCTGGTGGCAAGGAAGGTATGTACATGAAACAAATACCTTTTTTCTTTTTTTTTTTGGTTTTTATGTTACTTAGAAGGTGTTTGAGAAAATACCTGTAAAACCATTGTCCCTGTTTGTAAAACAGTGGGATTTTGAAGCTAAAGTTCAGATGTTTGTGGAAATGCCTCAATGGCGAACTCGGCTCGATCTTGGCTCGAACTTGGCCCGAGCTGCTGACCGAACCGAGCCGAGCCGAGCTTGCCGGTCAGGCTCAAGGACCGAGCCGAGCCGAGCCGAGCTGAGGTCATGCACTGTTTGAGCGGAGTCGAGCTGAGGCCAGCTCGACTCGGTTCGACTCGATTTACACCCCTAACTGTGGATATGCTCTAGGATTGTAAAAAATCAGGATGGTCTTGACTGACATACATGAATGCTACACGCACCATTTAAGAAACAGTGGGTTGCATATGTACAAATATGCTATATTGAAGGATTGAAGAAGTCGCACCCTTTTTACATTGTTCCGCTTTTCACAAAGGCATTCTGGATAAACCAAATGCCTTTTGGGTTAAAAAACTAAAATCAAAGACAAGATTCAACTGTTCATTCAACAGGTCCTTATACAATAATATCTAATGATACATTTATTAAATGAGCCATCAGTTCAAAAGATCTGCTCCTAACAAAAGTCTATGAAACCGGTTTCTAAAATAGCGTCCTGCTTGCATAGATAGCTATCTTTATACAGGTTTTCCCTTCATCAACAGTGAGATAATTAAATATTGTTTCATATTAATATGCACCACGATGTCAATAAAACGATAAAAAAAGAAGAAGAAAAGCTAAGAAAAATCCACATATGAGGTTTAAGTTATTTGAGATGATGCATGTAGCTATTTGTGCCTAGGCCTCAAGCTATACCTATTAATAGCATCATTAGTGTTTCTAAGCTGCCTTTAAAATAAAAAAATAAAAAAAATGACTTAGCACACGTGTTTATGACAATTGCAGCATCAACATCCATCTGAATCAGAGTTGGCGAACTCAAGCTCTCCAGGGCTTTCAGAAAAGAGACAAAATAGAGCTGTGAAATAAAATGAATAAATAAATATACCCTAGCAAGGGCACAGTTTAGAGAAACCCAAAATGGGATTTGGGCAATGGCAAGAAAAACATAAACCAATTATCAAGAAATTCTTGAAATTCCCATTTGTAGTGTTTGGATGTATGGCTTTTCACGATAAAACACACAGATTTGCTGCCATTACATTGAAATTTAATCAAATGGCTTTACTGGGTTTCTTATATATTCAGACGACGAGACTCACGAATATGAAAGACTTTACCGGGTTTCTTATATATTCAGACGACAAGACTCACGAATATGTAAGATCTCTGATGGCTAAAAGTATAGAAGCCTAGCTCAGTGGCATTTCTAAGGTACTGAGGTTCCAGTCAATATTCGAAAAACTCATTGATCAACTCGAAACTTGGCAAGTTGGTCAACTCAGTTTGGCCATGATCCAACTACCGGGTTCAAGTTCCAACCTTCAGTTTGGCAGAGTCTATCAACAATTTATTTGATGTTTAAACAAAAAAAAAATGGTGAGTCAACCAGGCATTGTTTCAGACTTCCAGAAAAATATGTTTAAAATGGAGGATAGTTTGGTATGGCTTTTCAAGACATTCAGTAACTATCCTAGACATAAAGAATAGTTAAAACGTAAAACTTAAAAGTTTTAATGTAAACATTTTGATGCTTACCATCCACCATGTAATCGACCGTATGCTCAGGCTTAAGTTGTTCCTTTTTGGAATGACATCCAGAACGCTTTGCAGTGACTGTGACCACCCCACGTCCAACCTGCTCCTCAGGATCTCCACACTTGCCATTAAATGGTGGCATACAGCAAAACCTACACCAAAAGGCCACACACACACACACACATACACACACAAAGATGGAGAAAAAGTTGCCATGATTAGCAAAGATAATAAGCAAGAAACAGTACTCCCGGATGGGTGGAAGTTAGCAGATGAAAAGGCTTAATTTACCTCAAATCAAGGATATTGCATTCCAGAAAAAAAAAAAAATCGAAAATATACCATGTAGTTTGCCTCTCATTTCTCATACCAAAAAACAAAAAAACCAATATGCATTAGGAAATGGCTTCGAGAAACAAATGTGTGGAAATTTGTGTAGAAAATGGTAAAACTAAAATATATACCATTACAATAAATATTAAAAATTCCTGATTAATAAGGGGCATATTGACAGGTCTAAGCATGCAACAGTAAAAGGACAATTAGAATTAATGACATTATCAAATGACATTCCAAGCATATCGATTTCAGACTGATCTGCTGCAGCACAACATATGTTCCTAGATTCCGCATGCACCCATGAAATAATGTTTCGAAAATCGACAAAGGCACACAAATTAGAAACACACTTTCTCTACAAACAGGTGACCGCGTGCGTGTGTGTGTGTGCCATAAGAAAAAGGTAGTTCACGAACCATTTTGCAGGCAAGCTCTCCGTGTTGAAATCGCAACTCAATTTCCTCCACTTCCGGCATTGGTCACATTGTACCCACTCATGATCAGGATTGTAATGTGCATTGCTTTTTTTCTGAATAGCCAAAAGCAAGCGGTGCCAGATTAGAAAAAATTGCTATTAAAGAAAAAGAAAGTGTTTGTATGAAGAGGGAAGAGATAGGATACAGTGAACCCAATTGCTCATAATGCATATCCAAAGATATTAGATCATCCCACAAATTTCAACACAAGATAGTTATATATTTAGTTCATACAAACTGAAAATCAGCAAGAATTGACATTTTTTAAAATTAAAATTGTTACTTTAAAATCGGTGAGAATTTACATATTCCAGCAAATTTGACACAATTTCCAGAAGATGTATATTAATTTCCATCTCAGGAATATAGATTTCCTAAAAAAGTCCCTAAAACAGATTTCCAGCAATCTAAAACAAGTTCCAGTAACCTCAGGAACTAATGAATTGCAAACAAGAGAAGGCTTCCATCATTATCATCCAATCATTAACTCAACAAATTTTGGCCGGCAAAAAGAGAAGGCTTCAATCAAATCAAAAAGTTAAGCACCAATGCCCTGACCGGCAGGTACCCAATAGACCCAACCCAATTTTAGCAGGTATGGTTCCCATTTTTTGGACCTGTTAGGAAATAGTGTTAGGTTTGGGTCTCACATTTTGGACCCGTTTAAAAATTGGGTCTGGTTAGTTTTAGCACTACACTCATATCTATATCCAGACACACACTGCACACACACATAGATCATTCTAGCAACAAAATCAGGTTTTTCCTATACTACAAGCACATAAAAGAGCCCATTTACACACTATGCACGTGTGTGTGATCTTATCCGTCCATGCGTAAGCACAACCATGCAAACATTCTTTATTTGTCCCAAACCCAACTTGAAACCTAGATCCAAAGACTCGACACATACCCAAACCAATCTGGTCCATGCTTGGGTTTTCAGGAACCAGATGTAGACCCAAAGGGACCTGTACCAGGCAAGATGCCAACTGGTAGAGAGCACCACCAGAACCGACCAGTTGACAAACCTAACTAACAATAAGTTCTCCTAGTGCCAACTGGTAGAGAGCACTACATCAGAACCGACATCAAGTTGACAAACCTAACTAACAATAAAATGGATCTCCATTCTAGTAGAGAGCACTGTGTGTTCCAATAAAATTTGGACAGGCCCTATTGCTCCTAGCCATATGCCCTACCATGGTGCTAACCCTTGTCTACACAATTACCAGCCTTGTGCAGCTACACAGGGCTGCATCGACATGCTCACCTATCCCACCAACATAAACTCTTTGACAACCAAAAGCTAGAGGATCAACATCATAGATTATTGGATTCCTGTCATGTCGGGCATGTTCAGATACAATTCGTACAGGTTAGTGCTCATAGCCCTGTACCACCACACTGGGATAGCTTTAGTGCTTATAGATATGTGCGATGAGGTTAGCAGTCATTGAGGCAGTATTCACGTGATTTAGGCAAGGCCTATCTCCTGGTAATGATGTGGCCTATACGGAGTTGGATTAGGAGTTACTGAACTAAGTTAATACTTAAGAACTTCAGGTGGAATCTGTGATAGTAGACTCGAGGTATGCTTATTAATGTCTATTTTGTGGTGTAGGTGAGCAGCCACATGCTAGGAAAGCAGCTTAGTAGAGCACGGTCCATGCTAAGAGCGCTCCTCAATCGCGCAACACGCACCCCACATTCGAACCATGCATCACATTTTGTACCTTTGATTGTGCTATGGGGGCTCCCCTCTAGACCCTCCAATGCATGCTCCACGTTGGACCGCACAACATGCGCCACATACACGCGTTCCATTCTTGTTGCACCTCGTATTTGTGCTCCCCCTTCAACCGCGCATTCCACATCTCCTCTTTGTTGGGTTTCAACATCTGCTCTTCCTCTCTATAGTGCTTAAAAGGAGGGAATAAAATGAGAGAAAATAATCATAGTGGGCTCATCCACTTGCATTTAACTAGGACCGTGTTGTCGGCATACAATCTTTACCGTTAGATAGCGGAGGTGAATAGGCTTGTTTTCTAGCATGTGGTTGATTTGAGAGGACACTAAGTTGTGTTTCGGTTCCCTGAATTGGTTGTGTTCCCCCACCCTTGATTTTGTACAAGGCCTCCCGTGCTACCAATGTACCATACACTCCAACCATAAGATGCTTCAAGGTCCCCCAAAATATTAGGCCCATAAGTAATTCAGGTGGGACACGCCAAGGGAAAGAGTTGGGAGGAGGGATGCCTATCCCTAATTTTGTACGGGGCCCACCGTGCTGTGTATGTGGTATCTGGACCATTCAGCCCCTTCATTTGCACTGGACTTCCTCCCTCTGTGTGTGTGTGTGTGTTCATAGTGTAAAACAATAAATTTTGTTAAAGAACACTGACAATAATAGTAAAAGCAACAATAATAGTAAAATAATGACAATTTCGAAATATGACAACAGATGCATATGCATGTCTCAGTTTCAGGCGAACCAATTCCTCTTTCTTCAACAACTTGCTTATGTCTAACAACTTCCAAATTCCATGGCTATATCAGCAAGATGGAAGTAACAGTTGGCAGCGGGCTGGGCTGAGCTGAATTTGGATTTCGATTTCGAGGCTTTGCCCACTATTGGCATGGCCTAGGCTAGGTTTTTAGGCCCATCAATCAAGCCCAAGCTGGAATTCGGGCCTGGGTCATAAATGATCCAAAGCCACACCTAATTTTGACAACTCTCTGTTGAGCCCATCTAGGCCTGCAATTTGGGCTGGTCTCAACCTGAGCACAGCTAACCAAACCTTAATTTAACTCGTGCTGGGTAAGGTGGGCTTAGATTAAAGTTGGGCTCAGTTTGACGTTTGTAACGTGATTTAGATGCAGCTATGGTTCAGATTGATGCATGACCTGGCCAATATGCATACTCAATCCAATCTAGAAGAGTTTGGGTCATCCACGATGGGTATCTTCATATTAATGGTCTTTTAGAATCCATTACCCAATTAAAAAAATTCAGGTCAGGTGGGTAGTATGAAAAGATGTCAGGCCAGAATTGATGGGTCAGGTTTGGATTGACAACTTTGTTCAGTTGGGTTCAGTTGAACCCAACCAGAACAAATTTGCAACTCTAAGCCTAAGCTGTTTATGATTATAATGGATCAGTATTCGGTTCAAATGCCCCATTCAATTAATGGTGGTCCGGTCGAGGCAAGACTCAGATAATCAGTTAAGAGACAGATTGATACCCCCGCTTAACGGAGCCCGATTCTACCCATTTCCAACCATAGCAAGGTAGACGGTACCATTATAAAGTAGAAGATGGTCAAATGACAACAACGACAGAGGAAGTGTGTAGAATACCAAGTGAAGCGTATCAAAATGAGCATCCCAGTATTCATCTGATCTATCACCCAACCACTTCTCCAGCTCAGCATATTGTTCACAATCTTGGAAACCTTGCTTATTGCTATGTACCCATACACGCCCATTCCTGTCATTCTGCACCAGGCACAAAAAGAAAAAGCAATTCTTATTCTCTGTGAAGCACATATCAACTCTGTTAAAAAAAATCATTAAAAAAAAAAAATTGTATAAATGTCTAAAGCTCCATATATTTCGAAAGAAAAGCAAAAAATCTCTTCTTCTTTTTTTTTCGGGAAAATTTGAATTAAGCTTGCCCTATTTAAAGTACAAAAAAAGCAAGGAACTTTTGAGGCCAGTTAAGGATGGGCATTAGTCATTGTGACCAATTGATAGAATGAAGAGAAAGGTAGAAAATTTTAGTGCAGATCAATTTATAAAAAGGATTACTTGGAAATGGACACGTGATCAACCAAGAATGATACTTCATTAGTCAATTATCTGATCACATTACTACTCATGAACATCATCATCATCTAAAACCTTATCCCAACTAATTGAGGTCTGCTACATGATCATTGTTCCGCATCCTTTTGGGCCTTCCCCTTTCCCTTTTAGAGCCGTCAACTTGAACCAACTAGCTCCTTATAATTGTTGCAGTACTTGGTCTCTATTGCACACGGTCTCCATTGAATGTGGCCAAGCCATCTAAATCTACTTCCCATATCTTATTAATTACTTGGTGCTACTCCTAAATTCCTTTGAATGCATTCTTTTTTAGTTCTATCTTTTCTTGTCTTGCCAGTCATCCATCTCAACATCGTCATATCAGCTACACTCGTCCTATGAGTATGTTGTTCCTTGACTGACCAACATTTTGTCCCATAAAGCATGACCAATCTTATGGCTATCTTATAAAATCTCCCCTTCAGTTTGATTGGCATGTGACGATCCCCATTGATCATGATGACCATAGGTCTTGCGTGGACATGATATTAATGCCATAATTACTATACGTGTTTACTCTAAATTGTACATCTATTGATGGGTTACATAGAGGGATTATCCGGTTGTCTTTAGGCACATTAGAGTGGACAAAACGACCGTTCCCTAGGGGAGTGTTGTGGACCATGGATCTCATCTAGAACGTCCATGACCATTTATGCAGGTTTGGGCCACCTGCGGCAGTAGGTGGGCATCCAATGTGAAAAGACTAATGATGAGTCAGGATGGCGGTCTTCACCATCGGGCACAGTGACGACTGTTGAGTTGGTGCATTTAGCTACCTCACATAGGAGTGAATGTTCATGGATATGGGATCTTGATACTAGATTCTCTGGACACTTGCATTGGAGCGCTTCAAGTCTTTGGATTAGGAGGCCCATCATGTCCAATCATGATCGACTTATGTACTAGTTGACTAATCTTTCAACCTTACGTACGAGGAGTTCAAGTTCCTAGCGTAATGTACTTGGGCCCTCCACGAGTAGTGACTCATATGTGGGTGTGGTTGGGTGCATGCTTTGAGATACGGTTGAGATCCATATGATCCCACAGGATCCACTAGTTGCCTAGGAACCCTTTTTGTTTTCTTAGATTATAGAGATTAGACCATTCATCAAGTTATTTTTAGTTGAGCCCAACATTGAAATGGTTTTTACATATTTTCAACAGTTGAACTTTTACATTGATTGTTAAAAAAGTTTTAATCGCACTTGATGGCAATTCGATGGCAAGATCTTGTGGTCCACCCATTAATTTGCATAGGTATTGGATCAAGGGAGGATGGTCATGGAATAGTGGAGGGATTGTGTCAATTTGGTACAAGGAGCAAGTATGAATCCATAGTGGTGTTGGGGGGGGGGGGGGGGGGGGGGGGTTAGGGGACTAGGGACTTGACTCAATATAGATCGTCAACCCTTTGGAAAGGAGTTTGTTTAGTGAAAGCAGCTTTCTTACAAGGTGTGGGGTTCTCCATTGGTAACGTTGAAAAAAAAAATAAAAAAATAAAAAATCATATTTTGGGAAGATGCGTGGGTGGACTCTTTTGCCCTAAAAGAGAAGTTTCCCTCCATCTTCGGTTTAGCGATAGATCCCTCCATTTTGGTGAAGAAATGGATTTTCTCGTATTGGAGGGGTGATAGTGTGGGATCCCCTGTGTACGCGTCTCCTTCGAGATGACAACGTGGAAGAGTATGTTAATCTGTTGGAGCGCATTCACGTTATTGTCTCGGATGTTTTTGAACCAAATAAGATGGTGTGGAGAATCGATAAGATTGGCGATATTCGATCAAATTGTGTTCCCCCCGGGATTGTAGCATTTGAGTAGCTTGTCGAAAGAAAGAGTCTTTAACGTGGATAATCTGAGGAATGGTGCTTCCTAGTGTGTATATTATGTTTATGTGTATGCAAAATGAAGAGACGATGGACCACCTTATTGTTCATTACACCCAATTAGGTCCAATATGGGCTGATATCTTGGGTCAATTTCATTTGTTGTGGAGCCATCCAAGCTCGGTAGACCATTGCTTGCTTGCATGGCATGAAGTCAACTTTGGCCATCCGAAGAAATCTCTCTGGAGAATGGCTTTACTAACGCTTTGGTGGGCAGCGTGGGAAGAAAGAAATGCGAGGTGCTTGAATAATACCAACAAATCAATGGAAGGCATCTCCCATAGAATCAGATTACTAATTATAGAATGGGCTTCTTTGGTTTCCAAGCTTAAGGGTAGCAATATCGAGTTTCTTGGAATGTAGCATAGTCGCCGCCTTAGCGTCTCTTTCTACTTGTTGTTTCTTGCTTTGCATTGTTTTAATAAAATTTCGTTATCTTTCAACAAAAAGAAAAAAGAAAAAAAGAAGAAGATGAAGAAGAAGAAGAAAGAAGTCTCACAGAATGAGATGTACTATAACAGATGCACCTCATGAAACCCCAAGTCCTTGTATGTAGATTCTATCATATTGAGAGAGAGCACCTAGCAAAAGAAGGATCTTAGATGTCCCTACCCTTGGGTGTCACTAGAGAGAAGATATAGGGGGAGAGATCTTCTCTCCCTTCTTCCACATCCACACGTCCACATGCGTGGGGTTCACTGTGCATACAACTCTCATTGCGCACGCCCTAACCCTGCTCTAGGTGTGTGTGTGTGTGTGTGTGTGTGTGTGTTGGCTCTCTGCTTTCTCCTTCATTTGGAATATATCGAGGATAGATCTTTACTAGAGAATCGGTCTCAGCAATATCCATGGACCAAAAAATCAATTTTGAATGAATTCTACATAGGGATCCTAAAAATAATTAAAATATAATATTTTTTGAAAGTTTAAATTCCGTATTATTTCTAAAAACTCTAACACTAAATTCCTGTTTTCCCTACTAATTTTTTGCCTACAAACGTGTTTATATTGACCTTAATTGCTAAATATACTTATTGATCAATTAGCAAAAGGGGCATAAATGATGAACTTGCCAATTTAAAAATAAACAAATAAATTCCCTCATAAATGAAGTTGGGAAATGAAAGGCCCATTTTTTAGGCAATGATATGATGGGTATGATATTTGGGGGAAAAAATGATGGTTAAGAGGGATGACCAACCAAAGGCAGACTCCACATGATTAAAGATCTATTTTTTTATGACGTCAGGGTGCCCTCGCCCCATTTTAAGGCAAGATTATAATCAATTTGGAACATCAAGTTTCCGAACTATTGCTTAGATGTTAGCATCATCTCGTCAAAGTATTTCTTTTAAGTACTGAGCAATCAAAGGTAGATCCCACATGATAAATAATAATCAAATAAATTTCCTAGCATAATAAATATGGATCATCCTAATGCAGGGGCATTTCACACCGAGCTCGAGTGGGGTAGCCTGTGGGATGCGGGAATACACTTGGGGTGGGTGACCCATGTGATTTGGGGCCCACGGGAGGTCTCGCGTTCGAGACTCTTCACCAGGGGTGAGTGATGCAAGGGCATTTCACACTGGGCTCGAGTGGGGTAGCCCGTGGGATGCGGGGACACACTCGGGGTAGGCTGCCCATGTGATTTGGGGCCCACGAGTCCACGAGGGAAGTTCGGCCGAGGTTCTAACCCATAAGATGTGGGGCCTGGGCTATGATATAAACGGATTAATTCGCCATATTCTAACAGTTCGAGCTTTTAGAGCAAGTGGTTAATTATCCTGTATCAAATTAGTATCAGAGCGGGAGGTCTCGTGTTCGAGACTCCTTACCAGGGGTGATTAATGCAGGGGCATTTCACACCAAGCTCGAGTGGGGTAGCTCGTGGGATGCAGGGACACACTCGAGGTGGGTGACCCATGTGATTTGGGGCCCACGGGGAGGTCTCGTGTTCGAGACTCCTCACCGGGGGTGATTAATGCAGGGGCATTTTATACCGGGCTCGAGTGGGGTAGCTCGTGGGATGAGGGGACAGTTGGGGTGGGCGGCCCATGTGATTTGGGGCCCATGGGAGGGGGGGTTCGTCCGAGGTTCTAACCCATGGGATGTGGGGCCTGGACTATGAGATAAAGGGATTAATTCGTCATACTCTAACAGTTCGAGCTTTTAGAGCAAGTAGTTAATTGTCCTGCATCACATCCACTTCCAAAACCAATGCTTAATTGTTAGGGTCATCCAATCAAAGTGAATTCTTGCGATGAATTAAAAAAATAATAATAACGGTGGGCCTGCATAATAGAGGTAAACAATCACATACAAGATCAATTTCTAGTTACGTAGAAAAGCTTCTACATAATCCCGTTCGGATTGAGCCAACTTCCGTTACAATCGTTCATTCTATTTAAAGAATCTCCATCCATAACCGTACGTGAGATTTTCATCTCATACAGCTCCTCCCTTCTGTGCATAGTAATAAGGCGAATAATCCATGGAATACAAAAAGATTGAAATATTCTTATTATGAACTAACAAGGGCTAGTGTTTTTAAAAGAGATCTCTAGTTTAAAATGGACCATCCATTTTCTTACAATTGATGTCATGGTTAGGATATGTTTATTGATTTTTCGTAGGATGTAATAAAAGGTGAGCATTGTGTCATGGATGGTTATAAATCAACAACTAGACCTTTATTATAATCACTACGATCATCGGTTTCTTCCAGAGATATCGGTTTTCCCTTGTTTCTTTCTAAAGACGCCTTGGGGCTTCAATGGAGCTTGGTGGTTTCCATGAATCCTGACTTCTCGCTCCAAGATCTTCAAACATGGTTCGATTTTTTATCGTAATCTTCGACCTAACAATCTTATCATCCACTATCTTGATCTAATTTTTGTTTGAGTTTCCTTATGTCCATCAGAAGACCTCGATAAAATCATCTTCATAGGTCAAATTCCTTGTGTTGGTCTGGTGGCCTCCATTGTTAGACGGTCAGACTGGGGTCCCCTTTTGGTTGCTCTAATGTTTGGTTCCTCATTTTGGGCATCCCATTAGAACTTTGGTCATTCGAATTCTTTAGGTCTTTGGGGTCTTGATTAGGTGAGATTAAGATCATAGATGAATCTTCTAATATATGAGAAGAATTCTGCAAGGTGAGAATCCTCATCTGGGTCGGCAATGTCACCAAAATTCCATCAGCTATGAATGTCTCGGTGTGGAAGACTTTCGTAGACATTAGGGTTCTTCAAGAAGGTTCTCTGGAGCACCAGATGTGGCTTAAAGTCGAGGTGAGGCAAATTCGTAGGTTTAATTCCTGCTCCGGTTGTCGGAGTGAGAATGGCCATTTCCAGATTCCTCTTCTTGCTCTGGAGTCTTGTAGACCAAAGGGACATGGCAAGTATGCAAGTGAACCTTGATCAATTGATAGCACTCGTGCAAGGGGGGCAGGTCACGTGGAAATCGTGATTTGGACCAATCCCCCCTCTGAAGTTAGCATATGCCATCGCCTCCCTCAAATCTCACCCCCTAGTGGGGACCCTAAGCATTGGATGGTCGAGATTGGCCCCGGATGTGCATCAATCCTCGTTGTTGCTCCTTCTTGTCAATTTCTCACCCATCAAGATAGCTCCTCTTATGGGACTATTCCTTTTAAGACGTTGGCTCCTTGGCCATGCAATTGGTCCCTTCGACTTTAATGTGGTCCTCGAGTGCAATTAATCCTGATGATAGCATTTCGCCTCTTTCTCTAAGAGACAAAGAAAAGCACCCATTTCAACATCAAAGAGGCCTCTATGAGCACAATGGTGTATGCGGTTTTCAATTTGTCGTTGCTAATATTGATAATATCTCAATATTATCGTTACTGCAACACGTGCGATATCAAGACCACAATCTTTCATTTCCTTTCCGGTTGTTAATGATTTTTTGGCAAAATATCATGAGTTGCTGATATTTTGCAATATTGATGGATGCTTGGATGAATGATTGAATGGTTAAATGGAAACTTACTATGTATATATTCTTTTTACAAACTTTTTATTCATAACTATGCAACAATACTGATACTTGGAACGCTACTTGGAGGAATCTTTGATCCACCAACCCCATGGGCTGGTTCTGTATATCCTTGCCAAAACCTTTCTCCATATGTTTTTATCCTCCAAAGTGAACCGCCATAGCCGCCCCCAATAAAGGTTTACCTCTTCCCATCTCAATAGATGGAACTTTTTCCTTTGCTCTTTCCTCTCCATAGGAAGTCACGTCAAAGTTCTTCCAGCTTGTCCAACACCGATCTTGGGCATTTGAATAATTACATGTGGTATAGAGGCATGTTGGTGAACGTTGCTTTGATCGATGTCAAACGACCTCCCAAAGATAGATGATGGTTCTTCTGGAAAGAGAGTTTCCTCTCAATGCATTCTTTGACTGGGTCCAGTATTTCAGATATCGATACTATCGGCCGATATATCGGTATCGCACCACTGCGAGACGATATACTACGATAACCTCCGGAAGATACCAAAAAATCCCAACTCCAGATATCGGCCAATATTATCAGCGATATCGCATGATATATCGACGATATCGCCATTTCCTCTCCATTATTGTCGGACATCAACGCACGGACAGTCACGGGTGGATTGCAGGGGACTCACGAGTCCCACTGTAGCTAACCACCCACACACACCATAAAAATCGGATCCGAGCAATGGGGAATTTTAAAAAAAAAGAAGAAAAAAGAGAGAAGTTGGAGGGACCTGGCTGTAGCGGTGATTGGAGGTGGGCCATTCGACAGGTAAGTGCGATTTTCTTCCCATTTTCTTCATCTTCCCTTTCTCGGAAATTCCGGCGAGGAATCAGGCCGGATCGACTCACCGTTCCTTCCGAAACGAGATTTGAGGGGATGAGCTGGATCGGACTGCGTGGATGGAGCCATGGAGGTGAAAATGAAGAGGGAAGATGAAAAGAGGGGCGGATGGGGAAATCGAGTTGCGTACTGAGTTACGTACGCTCTTATCGTACTGAGTAAACTCTATAGGGCCCATTGTTTAGCATCTAGTTCATTCACGTCGTCCATCCGTTTTTCCACATCATTTTAGGGGTGGAGCCCAAAAATAAAGTATATCAAAATCTCAAGTAGACCACACCAAAGGAAACTGTGGAAGTATCGATTTCCACCGTTGAAATATTTATAAGGCCCTCAATGATGTTTATTTGTCATCCAAACTGTTCATAATATCACAAAGACATGGATGAATGGAAAAAACAAATATCAACTTGATCTAAAACTTCCGTGGGCCCCCAAGAACTTTGCAATGGAAGACTTCAATTCAAACTGTTTCAGGTGGTGTGGTCCACTTGAGCTTTGGATATGATTAATTTTTCTTTCAAAAGCCCTAAAATTATATGATAAAATGGATGGACGGATTTGATAAAATGCATGAATGACAGTGGGACCCACAGAGTTTACTTAGTACACAGTGCGCAATCCACTTCGGCGGATGGAAATAGGATTGTGTACTAGTTACTCGGTACACTTTTATCGTACTGAGTAAACTCAGTTGTGGTCCACCTTGAATGTGTGCAGTTTATCCAATCCGTCCGTACGTTTTTTCGCATAATTTTATACGTTGAGCCTAAAATTGAAGCATATACAACGCCCAAGTGAACCATACCACTGGAAACAATGGGAATAGTGATTTCGACCGTTGAAATCTTTCTAATGCCCAAAGTGATATTTATTTTTCATCCACCATGTTCATAAGATAAAAAAAGACTTGGATGAAGTGAAATAAAAAAATATCAACTTGATCCAAAACTTCGGTGGCCCCTAGAAATTTTCAATGGTAGATACTCATATCACACTATTTCCTGTGGTGTGGTCTATTTGATCTTTGGATATATATATATATATATATATATATATATATATAAAGTATATGGATTTCACGTAGAAATTAACTTTTTGATGACCCATCATACGTGATCCAAAATCTGACCGTTCATGTGAAGCAAGACCAGTGAAACCCCCAGACCAAGTTTTACTTTTATCTAAAACTTTTATCCATACCGTCCATAGCAAAGAGAAATTCAAATCAAGAAAAGCAAGTTACATTTTTCACGGTCCACCAAAGTTTCAGATCAAAGTAAAAATTCATACCATGGGGTTTCATGAGGTTCTGCTTCATGTGAACCGTTCAGATTGCAAGATTCATCAATGATGGGTCATCAAAAAAGTCACGTATGGACGTCCCATAGTGTAGCGTTTTCCTAGTATATGGACTCTTTTAAAATGGATGGACAGTGTGGATCAAATAGATAAATCACAGTGGATCCCACAAAGTTTACTCAGTACGCTTAACATACTGAGTTACTTAGTACATAATTAGCTTCCCCGCCGATGGGGTAAATGCTTTCCACCGTTGAAACCTTTCACTGATTTTTATGGTGGGGTCCACTCGAGCTCTGGATTTGAGCCATTTTTTGGCTCATGCTATAAAATGATCTCTTCAAATGTATAAACGGTGTAAATAGAAAAAATACATCATGGTGGGACCCACGCAACTTGGTGACGTATCGTGCCCCCATCACTGACGAGCATTCACATTGGATTCCATTCATTTTTACTAATCATTTTAGGCGTTTCGCCCTAAATTGAACCATATCCACAACTCAAGTGGACCACATTACAGGAAACAATGTTGAATGAACGTTGACCATTAAAAACGTTGTGGGAGCCATAAAAGCTTTGGAACAACCTGATATTTATTTTTCCCTTCATCTGGGTCTTTAGGACCCAATCAACAGATTGGATGTCAAATAAACAGTACAGTGGGCCTTAGGAGGATTTTAATGGTGGATATCCAATCATTATTGTTTTCCTTTGGGGGGGTCCACCTTCGATTTACATCCCTATGATTTATTGTACCAATCCCTAAAATGATCCGTAGAAATGGATGAAACAAATACATTATGGTGGGGCCCACAAAGCACCGACCACTAGCCATGAGGCCAGTGTCAGGGGGAGTAGCCAATCCGTCTCCCCGTGCACTGACGGGTAGCGTAGCCAGACTGCTGAAGTGACGCACCAAGTTCTGTGGGGCCCACCAAGATGTATGTGTTGTATCTACATCGTCCATACATTTGGGTATATTATTTTAAGGCATGTGACAGAATGAGTCAGATCCACTGTTTTCTGGACCTAAGAAAATTTTAATGGTGGGCCCTATATAAAGGAAATTTATTATGTGCATATTTTTTTTGAGATATTATGATTTAAAAGTGTGTATTAAGGGCCTTTTTAACAATCTCCAAAGTTTCATTAAAAAATTCAACCATTTTTCCAATGTTTCCCCATGTTTCCCAAAAAGTGCGATAAACTATGCGATACAAACGATATATCCCATGCAATAACTGATACGTATCTGTAACCCAACGATGTGATACATTGTGCAATACCGATATTTCGAACACTGACTGGGTCACATAGATACTTTGCCAGTTTGCCTATACATAAAGGCAACCCAAGATATGTAGAAGGGAAGGATCCTACTTCGCAGCCAAAAAGATCTGCGCATGATAGAACAATTTTCTGCAAATTGTCTATCGTATCTTTATTTGCATCATAGAAAAGGATGGTGCCATCTACAAACTAGAGACGAGTGATTGATATTCTTGACTCACCAGTTTTAAATCCCCAAATTAGACCCACTTTCTGGCCTTTGATGAGCATCTTGCGGAAAATGTTAAGCATTTTGATCAATGATTCACTTTCTAATCTCCCTTTATACTACATGTCATTCTTTTGATGTCCAAAATCTGTTAATCTGAAAATTGACAAGCTTTGTAGAAACTTTATTTGGCAAGAAAGATCCATGTTTGGGAAATTTCACCTTCTCAATTTAATTGTAATGAGATTTGCAAACCTTTTTCTAGAGGGCAGGGCAGGTATAAAACATCTTGACCTTGTTAATTCTGCATCATTAGTCAAGTGAATTTGGCATTTTGCGGAGATCTTCTATGGAAATCTGTGATTAAGGTTAAGTATGGTGTGGAGACTAAGGATTGGAGGACGAACTAAAAAGTCCTACAATTATTAGGCTTCTGCCCTGCGAAAGGAGATCGAGAAAATGACTAACCACATTTTCGAAAACACTTCTTTCTCATGGGTAATGGTAGAAGGATTAAACTTTGGGTGGATAGTTGGGGCGGGGACCCACCTCTTCAGGCCTCCCCCTTGTTGGCTAGCCTTTACCCTAATCTCGATATTTCAATCATTGATTGCTTCTCATTTAGTGGTCAGAGTGGGATGTGAACACCTCCATTCAGCGGGAATTTAAAAGATGACCAAATCGACGAGTTTTTAGCTCTCCTTTCTCATATGCAAGGCTACTTAGCGGACCCAAAGTCTGTTGATTCATTAGTTTGGAGCCACAAAAGGTTTAGAGCTTTCTTGAATAGGTCTCTTCTTCATATCCTATCCTCCCTGGAGTCCTCAACTTCTCTGAGCTGCACGGGCTTGCTTTGGTCTTACGGTGCCTCCATGAAGAGCGTTGCCTTTGCTTGGCTAGTTAGCAAGGGTCAGATTCTCACCATCGACAATCTTTAAAAGAGAGGTCTTGTCCTTCCAAATGTGTGATTCCTCTGTCTCGCGGACGCAGAATTAGTAGAGCACTTGTTTCTCCACTGCCCTTTCTCCCCCACCGTTTAAAATGGTGTTCTCTAGCAAGCGGAGGTGTCTTAGGTGATGTCCAACTCCATCAAAGGCCACCTCAGATCTTGGAATGTTGGGGATGGAGGGAAACTTGGAAAGAAGAGATGGAAGCCTGCACTTCTGGTAGTTTTGTGGGCTATTTAGTCCGAGAGAAATCGTCGATGTTTCAATAACAAGAAGGCTTCAACTTGGGGGTTCTTTGTAAAGTAGGTAATTCATCAAGGAGTGGGCTCTTTGATTATATGGGTTGTCTTGATCTTGCTGGCTTTTGTGTTTTAATTTTCTTATTATTGTTCTGCGTCTTTTTATTTTCTCGTTGGATGTTGCCTAATAATATTATTCATCTTTTTAAAAAAATTATCTATTATACTTGATTGATGGAGACATCACGCGCGCACACACCACCCTCCTACGCACGTACGCACGGAGGAGGGCCCCACTGTTGATCTGTCTCGATGACGACGTCCATAGAGGGCCTCCTGGTTAGAAGACGGAGTTTTGGTTCAAAAGAGTGGGCTCGATAGTCAAGTAAATCCCATCATGGGATCTCATGATCGTGGCCCATTAATCGGATTAAGTTCATATTTTAGGTTTTGCTTATTTATGTTATTTAGAACATCATGAACACTTTAGATTTCTTTGATTAGTTTTATTTTGGTTTACTTCATCGCCAAGTAATAGGTTGTGCACAAGGCACGAGTTTTGAGGTATAGGATTTTCTTATAAATAGGCACCCCGTGTAGTTCTTTTGATTCATTGAAGAAATAAAAATTCCCGCGTGTTTTTTTTCTACTCTCTGAGTTTTGAGATGTGGAAAAATTCAAGTGGGTGCGAAGCCCTCCCTTTTCGAAGGGCTAACTACTGTGGTACGAAGCCACGCCTATCCCAATCCGCCCCTACCATCTTCCATCCATATCTCTCACCTTCTACAACCATCCTTGCTTCGAATCCATCATTTTTTGTAGCAGATCTTCTCCCTATAACCAGTTTCCATAATCTGGCCCTGCAGGAGGGCTGGAACTTCGACGGAGCACCACGCCCAGGTCGTTCGTCGGATTGACATGAGATTTTGGGGTTTTGAAGCTCAGGTCTGGCCGACCAGACCCAAGAGAGCCCTTTTTGGGTTCGTGGGCCCCACGCATGTGCGGCCAGCCATCAGCTCACATGCGTCAGGGCCCCCCCCTTGCTGTCCACGCACGCAAGTTGGTTCTAGGTTCTTTTCTCCTCTCTTTCACTCCTCTCTCATCTGATTTCCCTAATCCTAACCTTAGATTAGCCTAAATCCCCAATTTCTACCCCTTTTCTCACCATAGGGTTCCTTGAATTGAAATCGGTGAATCCTTTAGATTAGGAGTTGGTTATTGTGCATGTGTGGATGATTTCTATATCCTTTTGAACATCGTTTGGTCCATAATTTTACTGATCCAGTCCTAGCCCATGTAGGCCTGGACCCGCATAGATTCTCCCTTGTTTGAATGTTTGGACTTTTGTGTGGGATGTGGATTTTTTATGTTATTGTTTCTGAATTAGTATGATCTAAGCTTGAAATCTTGCATATCATATTTAAATTTCATGTCCTACATCATTGATCAATATATCATACATTTCCCTAGTCATCGAACAAATGATTAAAATCATCCAATCAAAGTGGCTTTTAAGAAGGATGAGCAATAAATGGTGGGCCCACATGACGGACGTTCCAAATCATTTACAAGAGGGATGGATGATCCAAAGGTTGGCCCATATGATGAACATTAGTCAGACATTTTAATGGTAAAACAAATAGAGATCATACAATCAAATTCATTTTTTAGGAGAGTGGCGATAGGAGGAGCACATGATGGAAGGTCCATATCACTAACGGGACCCGTTCTAATATGACAAATATGGACAATCCATTTCCCATCCATCGACTAGATGGTTTGGATCATCATAATAGAGTGGTTTTTCATAAGGGTAATCAGAGGTGAGCCTCACATCATAGTAAGTCCACATGAATGGCTGGAACTATTTTAGTATAAATCAATAGGGACAGTTCATTCTGAGATGGATGGGCAATCAAAGGTAAGACTCTCTCTCTCTCTCTCTCTCACACACACACACACATATGGACCATATGGTATTCTACCAACATGGTCGTGCATAAGCAAAAGTCTTGAGTTAAGCTGAACAACACATGACATTATTGAGAAATTCAAAGCATCTCAAGTCAATAGACAACAAATAGCCCTTAGAGATATCCTCATAGACAGATTATCAAAGGACAAAACAGCTAATTTTATATTTCTGCAGAACCTGTACCATTATATCTGTAACGTCTATGACCCCAATTATGCCTCGGCCCATGTCTGCATTGTGGACCATGCCTCCCACTCTCTTGTAAGCCTATCCCAAAAAAAAGGCCCAAAAATCAGGACCTAAAACAGTATATTGAGATAAGGATATTGTAATCTTTAAAATTACAGGCAAGGAATGAAACATAAAAGAAATACTTTCTATAGTAACAAACTAATATAAATAATTGAAGTTGGATTTCCATTTTAGGCCTTGCATATTGCTAAGACAACACAATTCCAGGAATAAATACGACATAGCAGCATTTTCTAACAGTTCAATGAGAGAGAGGACATCAATTAATCAGTAGAGAGACATGATAATCAAACAAGTCACTATCGATAAAAGAAAGGAATCAACCAAGTCAGTAAAACTGATCAGCCCCCTACTCTTATGCCTAATTGGCTTAAACAAATTGATAGAAAATTCAACCCAGAGAAGAAAATAAAAGCCTCTAAAAAATATAAAAGCACCCTTTCCATAGTTGGAATGATGCTTCTCAAAGAAAGATGAAAATGAACCAAGATTTAAACAGAATAAGAGAAAGGATAGTGTTGTGTCAAGCAGCATGAAAAAAACAATATTAGGTAGATCTGCCAATTACTCATGAAAGAAAATTCAAAAAATCTAAATTAAACTTCAAAACTCCTTAAAAGTAGCAAAAGAATGGCCCAAAAAAGATCAAGTCACTATCGATAAAAGAAAGGAATCAACCAAGTCAGTAAAACTGATCAGCTCCCTACTCTTATGCCTTATTGGCTTAAACAAATTAATAGAAAATTCAACTCAGAGAAGAAAGTAAAAGCCTCTAAGAAATTTAAAAGCACCCTTTCTGTAGTTGGAATGATGCTTCTCAAAGAAAGATGAAAATGAACCAACTTTTAAACAGAATAAGAGAAAGGATAGCGTTGTGTCAAGCAGCATGACAAAAACAATATTAAACTTCAAAACTCCTTAAAAGTAGCAAAAGAATGGCCCAAAAAAGATCTGCTGTTGAACAAATGTGTGCTTTTCCCACAAGTAGAGGTTTTAAATGTTTGTGCTAGATCACACCATGAAGTTTACCTCAATCAAACGGCCATGCCAATACAAGAACATTCCGCAATTCACCCTCTCCCACTCTAGTTGACTGTAGCCCAAAATCAATCTAACAGCTTTACCCATGATTTTGCCATTCACTATAGCAGTCCGGTTCAGGGACTTTGCCAATGGTCGACTTTTTACCTATCAGAAGAATTGAGCAAGCATATAAAATCCATAGCTATGCACTCCTTGCAGTAGACTAGTTTTCTCTTTCTTATTAATGAAAAATTTACTGATAGAAAATTTCTGAGCAAAATATTATATGAGGAAGAAGAAGAAGAAGAAGAAGCATGCAATTACCAATGAACCTTGGACAAATATCATCATACGAGGATCTAAGAAAATAACTTCAAAATAAGCTTGAAGTGAATAGTCCAGAGGAACCTGAGAAGCCATGTAAATAGAGATACACATAAATGGTTATAGAATGATGACTTGTTAAAGACTTTAGAGCAAATACACCAAGCTAACCAAATAACTTGAGTGGTGGACAAGCATATCACTCATCAATACAGACATGCATAGATGCAAGCACAAATGCCACATGTGATAGCCAAGTTGGCAAGCATCTAACAATGTAAGTATGCATGGCTGCATAAGCATTCACTTGAAGGATGATTAAATAGCTTGACCAAAGTTGCAGAACCCACAAGACCAAAATACATTACCACAAAATTATATAATGCTATAGATTCAGCCTAGACAAGAGAATTGTCACCTTCAGCAATAACAACAATAGGACCAACCTGCTTGCTAATTTGTCCGGGTCGTGACCTAATCCGCTCAGAACGAATAACTATATCACCCTGCTTCTGATTTGGAGAACTCTGATCTGTCCACTTCATACTATACTTCAAGCCCCATCTATCCAAATTCCATATGTATATTTGTGTGCCAGTATGTTCCCCAAACAATCCTAATTTCTCACCAATAAAATACTCATTGAATGGTGAAAATTCCTTTATGGCTTTCAAATGAGCATTTGCTGATGCTTCAGAGTTGATACTTGTGTCCACCTCCATAAAATTTTTACGTCTGCAGTAGCTTACAATGGGAATCTCAATATTCTGCAGTAATGTACACATGTATAGTCACTTGTTATGAAATGGAAAACTTAGAAAGAAAGACCTGGTTAAGTGCCAACAGAACAATATAGCAGAAATTACAGAGGAACCCGTTCATGCCAGATTACATCTTTGTCTTCATTGAAAGTTTGCGACAGTAAGGCTACAGATCTAGAGTGGGAAGTTTGGGTGAGAACAATGGCATCCTGTCCAAGCCTCATAGCTCCAGTCTGTGAAGATATAATGACCAAAATCAACACAAATCATGAGGAACAGATCACCAGAACAACTGAATCAGGTTGGAAAAGTCACTTCCTTCTTTCACCATAAAACATTGCTAAAAATAATAAATGGATATAATAATATAACAAATTTTCAGAAGCTGAATGTAATTTGCTATTAAAATCATGATGCAAATAACAACATATAAGCCTCTCCCCCAAGAAATTTTGGGCCGGCTTTTAAATAGTAGATTGGCAAAAGTTCCACGATCAGCTGCTCAACAGAAAATCAACTTCCGCTTTAACATATGCATACAAGTCAAAAGTTCTGTGTGGATGTGTGAAAGCAAATTGATGAGTGTCAAATGTTGCATATTAGACCCCGAGAATTGCCTAATTTTATATGCATGATAAGGCCTAACATCGGATTTTAATTATATTTTCGTTACAGGAGGAAATTAGGAGCGTGTATAGCAAAATGATGTTAAAAACATGGATTTGACACTCCAAAATTACCAGAGCACGGGATGGACTCCAGAAAACCAATAGTGAAGATTTTACGCGCTTGGAATTTGAGGAAAGCAAGCCAAAGGGATTCGAAAAAATGCCAAAAAATCCGATAAATGCAAGATCACATGTTTTCCGCCATCGATCAACTCAAAACTTCATACATGTGATGAGGGCCATAAATCAACCGTACATATTAAATTTCAGCCCTTGCAGATCTTGGAAAGTGGTCCAACGGACAAATCAGCCCGTTAATCTCCAATTTGGGGCCCACCTGATATCTGGAGATTGGGTTCAAATTGGATTTACTGGGAAACAAATAATATGAGGAAAAGGATAGACCCTTTTTTTCATGCGATTTCATACAAACATTACAAGTGGGCCCCGCACATGATGCATGTACACCATGCACCATTTGTACCATGGGACCGGTTAAATCTTCGGTCGGCCTGCGGGCGGGGCCAACCCCGCTCTTCCCTCTCTTGCTTCACAAAAGGCGCAACTGAAGCGGTACCGGTCTTCGGTAGTGGGCCCACACATCGCCCAAATGGACGATCCAAGCCGTTCATTCGTTTCTGGGTCGGCATTTACCCTCGCCAGGTGAAATTTTGGTCCATGCATAGGGACATGTGTAGATCTCAAACACGCAGATGGACGGTGAGTTCAAAAGTCGTAGGCCTCATCATCGACGTAGTCAAACTCGCATTCCCGACCTAGCTTCGTCCTCCACATAATGGACGGAGTGGATCTTTCATATGATCAACGTAATGGGCCCCACCATTATCGAATGCGGACGAAGATCCGCGTCCGCGTATTGCGTCTTCGCCCGCCCATTTTGCGGAAGATTGTGGGCCCCACCCGTCACCGTGACGATTCGATCCGAGCCGTCCATCTTGTAGAGGGCCGCGAGCACTACAAACCCATGCGATATTCCAATCCCATGCGTACACACGTGCATGATCATATATATATATATTTAAAATTAAAAAACAAAAGGCGCGCAACGTTCAGCAAAACCGATCTCTTCGTGTTTTCTTCTCTGGGCCGCGTTAATGGACGTTCAAAACCACCCATTCTTGAGTCGAAATTTCCCTCATCTTATTATCCAATCCAATGGACGGGGTGGATTTTTCTAAAATACCTCTGTGGGGCCCACCGATCATGGTTGCGAAAATCCGCACTTCGAGCTAATCCGTCTCACGACTTCTACACCGATTCCACCATCCATAAAACTCAGCATATAAAAGGGAAGTTTTGGACGTGGGAAAGTCATTCGAGATCCGAGAGAATGGAGATCCATCTTAGCCGGGGAGAACTTTTTCGAAGAAAGAGAAGGAGAAAGAGAGAGAGATTGTTCGGTTTGGAGTTCTAATTTATGAATTTTATTTAATATCTTTTTATCTTTTTATGGATTTTATGGGTAACTAATCTCTCAAAGGAAAGAAAAAGAGAGATGAAGCCTAATTTGATTAACTCTTGTATTAGTTGATTTACTTTGAATTTTAATTAATTTGTTTCTTTCTTTGAGTGGGCTTTACCTAGAACCCAAATAAATTCCATACTTCTCCATTTATGAACTTGATCAAAGTATATAGATGGATGTTGTTTGGATGCTTATTACAGTGCTTGGGTCATCAAGAACAAGTTTCCTATAGAGGAAGAAACAGAAAGAGCTTTAATGAATGTACATTCCATGTGCCCAACCAAGGACATGGAATTTGTTATTCATGGCATTGTAAGCAATTAGAGGATCTGTATGCTTGATTTAGACATGATTGTGCTTTCTCTATTTAAGTGGTATCAATCTAGATCAAGGTGAATCAACAGACAAAACAAGGGTTAGGATAATTAGGGGTGGATTCGAAAGTCCTAGTGCTTTCTCTCTGATTGAATTTTTTTCCCTATTCTTAATTGTTTTTCCTAAAATTGTGATTAGCAGTTTAGTTCATTATTCATTGGATTAGTTAAGAAGAATCTTAGATTTGAGTTGTGACAACCAGTCCTCGTGGGATTCGACCTCGATCTTACCGAGTTTATTACTACATCACAACCCTATACTTGGGGAGTGAACACAAATATCGCAAAATGTGCATAAAAGACATGGCATCTTCCATGTGGTTTTGTGGAGTACATTGTCAATAGAAACATTTATGCAAATATTCTTAAGAGGTATCGACATATAGCACCCTCAATGCAAACAAGTCAAATAACCCCCTTTTCGTATTCCCAAATAAACACTGTTGTTTTCCATGTACACTAAAAACCCAACCTGTGGTTAACATTGGCTAGCAAACCGTACAGAATCATGTTCCGCCATTCCACTCTATCAATGCCTGTGGCCATACCTTCATTTAGGCAAGTGTTTTCAGTAGTGTGAGTAGCGTAGCGGTAGCGTACGCTACGTAGTGTAGCATAGAAAAATCGCTACATAGCGTATATCCCCTGTAGCATGCGCTACAGGGGTCGTGGCGTATGCTACGGCTTCGTAGTGTATAGCGCAGGTAGCGTGCGCTACCTGTAATTTTGGGGAGAGCATCGTAAATGCCAAAAAATAAAATATAAAATATAAAAAAATTGTAAGAAGGTGATTACTCAAACTTTGACTAGAAGAGGTACGCCCTTTCGAAAGAAGAATTCGGTGGGCCTTGATCGACAACAGTTGAGTTTCGGTCTTCCACAGGTACGAAAAAACCTCCCCTTTTTCTTTTTTTCTTCAAATGGATGAAAATTTTCAAAATCAACGAGAATTCCGGCGAATAATCTGCAATCTCTCGAGAATTTTGGTTCGATTCGAGAGATTTGGGTTCAAATGACCTGGAAACCCTCATTGGGATTTAGGTTCGATAGAAACGGAAACCCTATTCCCCTTTCGAAAATGGCATCGACCCTTTTTTCGGTAGCGGATTAGCTACGATGGGTTTAGTAGCTAGACTCGCTCCCCTTTTCAAAAGTGACGTCACCAAGTTCCGTGGGCCCCACCATGATGTATGTTTTGTATCCACACCTTCCATCCATTTGTAGATATCATTTTAGGACAATATCCAAAGAATGAGTTAAATCCAAAGCTTATCGAAATACCGAGACTGACCATAAATCTTAGAAAACATTATGAAAAAACTGGGCCGGTGGCGCCCACCATTAAAAACTTCAAGGCCACAAAAGTTTTAGATCAACCGATATTTGTATTTTCCCTTATTTCGTGTTTTTTGGAACATTTGAACAGGTTGGATTTCAAGTAAACATTATGGTGGGCCTTAGGATAGTTTCAATAGTGGTAATCACTTTCCCTACTGTTTTCAGTGGTGGGGTCCACTACAGCTTTTTATCTGCCTCATTCTTTGGTTCATGCCCTAAAATGATATCTCAAAATGGATGGACGGTGTGGATACAACACATACATCATAATGGGGCCCACGGAACATGGTGACGTCACTTCAGTAGCCCACTCGCTACTCAACCTCTCAGTATCTAATCTGCATCCTTTATTTTGGGGGCACAGCTCATGTTACATTCGTGAGGCGTAGCGTCATGGGCCCCATTATGATGTAACGTATTTTATTTGCTTTGTCCATCTATTTTGGACACTCATTTTATGGAATGAGCTAAAAAAAAATTGAGTTAGATCCACATTTCAGGTGGACCACACAATGGGAAACAATGTGATTGAACGTTTGCCATTAAATTTTTTTTAAGGCCCATTGTTCTTTTTTTTTTTGAATTTTTTTCGATGTGGAGACAAAATAACTTGGTATTTTCAGTTTTTCTTGATTTTTTCCCTTTTAAAATGCCGGTTACTATCAGTTTTATGTTCTTTATACTTGTATTGTACTTAATGCTCTTAACTTTGGGATTTTTATTTTGAAAAATGTAACATTTATATATTTTGCTTTTTTCTTACTATTTAATATTTATCATATATATATATATATATATAAAATTAAAAAAATAGAAGTATTGTGTAGCTTACGCTACGCTATTTCGCTACACGCTACAGAGGGTTGAACGCTACGCAACACGCTACCGCTATTTAAAACACTGATGTCATCAAGTATTTTCTTACTGCACATGACCAAACCATCTAAGTCTACTTTCCCTCATCTTATTATCTATTGATGTTACTCCTAAGCTCCCTCGAGCGCTTTCATTTCTAATTATATCCTTCCTTGTCTTGCCGCTTATCCATCTCAACATCCTCATTCAGCTACACTAATCCCACAAACATGTTATTCCTTAACTGCCCAACATTCTATACCATAAAGCATGGCCGGTCCTATAGCTATCCTATAAAAGTTTCCTTTCAGTTTAAGTGGTACAGGATGATAACATAAAACTCCAGCTGCACATCTCCATTTCTTCCACACAACTTGAATTCTACGAGCAACATCCTTTTCAATCTCTCCACTGATGAATTATTGACCCAAGGTATCAAAAGTGTTCATTTTAGGAAGCATCTAGGTCAGCAATCTTAGCTAACCATGGTTACTTTTCGACCCAATGTATCGAAAGTGGTCATCGTAATAAACTTTTTTTGGTCTAAAACGATCTTTTTACCCTTGTGCTAAATAAAGACAAGAAAATTGACCCTTTTTTTTGTTTAAAAGGCAACAAACTGAAAAATGCATTAAAAAAGGAAAGAGGATACAAAGGAAAGAAAAAGAGAGAAGCAAACAGAAAAAGAGGCAAAATTGCTGAGATAGCAGAAGAGCCCTAGCTACCTAAAAAGCTAAAATCAAAATTTAACAGATCCTGAACATTAACAGCCCATTTGATAACCATCTTCTTCGCCCTAGAACCCACAGATGTAACAGAGGAAGAATTATCGTTGAAACATCTCTCATTCCTTTCAGTCCAAATAGCCCACCAAATGGCAAGGATTGCCATGCGCCAAATGATGGATTTGAGCTTCCCAAGCTTAAGGCCATTCCAAGAGGATAGGAACTCAGTAGTAGATTCAGGGGGGCACCAAGAAACTGAAAGCCTCTGACAGAGATCAGTCCAAATAAGTAAAAAAGAAAGAGCAATGAACCAGTAGATGATTAACAGATTCAGCCTCCCGCATACAACACAAACAGATATTTACGATCTGCATGCCTCTCTTAGCCAAGTTGTCTACTGTAAGGATTCTATTGCGACCCGCGAGCCATCCAAAGCATATGAATTTAGGAGGGACCGGGTATTTCCAAATGAAGGGGTTGGCGTCGCAATGAGAATGCGCTGCAGGATATATGAGAGTATCTAGGGACTTCATGGAGAAAGAGCCTGATTTGTCCAGAGACCACCCAATATTGTCGGACTGAGAAAAGAGAGGCATTGTCTTTGAAATGCAGTCCTGAAGGTCCGTAAATTCCTTGATTTCTTCATCATTCAGGTTCCTGATACATCTAATATCCCAGACAATTTGCACCGACGATATGGAATAGCATCTGTTGATGTAAATATCTTTGTTGGGGGAGAGCTGGTAGATCTGAGGAAATTGAAATTTGAGCGGCTTTTTCCCCACCCACAGATCTTGCAAGAAGCGGATAGAAGACCCATTACCTAAGACATAGCTGCAGTTTTCGATCACCAGATTTTAGTGGAAAGGACTCCTCTCCATATATGCGAAGCCTAGTAATACGAAGAATCTTTTGGCCACCATCCACCATGAGATGAACCATACTTCCCTTCAACAATCGAGGTCCATAATGCGTCTTTCTCCGTCGCAAATCTCCAAGCCCATTTCCCAAGCACTGCAGAATTCATAAGTTTTCAAATTTTTGACATTAGCACCTCCCTCCCTGAACAATTTGCAAACTTCATTCCACTCCAACAGATGGAACTTCCTCTGATTTTCCTTGCCAAACCAAAGAAAATCCCTTCTAATTTTTTCAATCACCTTTAGAGCCGTGGCTGGACATTTGAATAGAGACATAAAATAGAGGGGAAGGCTAGAAAGGGCTGACTTGATCAAAGTCAAACGACTGCCCAACGATAAATATCGACATTTCCACGATGCCATGTTTTTGTGAAACTTGCTGATAACTCTGTCCCACAAACTTCGGCAGGGGTCCTACAGCAAGGGGGAGGCCGACAAATGACATCGAGAAGGAATCAACCTGGCACCCGAGCATAGCTGCAAAGGATTGAATCATCGAAGAGGACACGTTAACTCCAAAATCTTCGATTTACTCATGTTGATCATGAGGCTAGAAACCGCTTCAAAACAACGCAATGTGATAAGGAGATTCCTGATGCAATCCGACGATGCGCCAGAAAAGATGAGGGTATCGTCAGCAAACTGAATATGGGTAATGGGATCCGCTAGGCCGGGCATCGCAATTCCGTGAAGAAGGCCTTGCGCCTGCCCTCTGATCAGCATTTGAGACAATGCCTCACCAACAATTAGGAAAAGAAGGGGGGAAGAGAGGGTCCCCCTGGCGCAACCCTCTCAAACTTTTAAAGAAGCCCTTTGGAGATCCATTAAGGATAATAGAGAAGTGGGTAGAATCGATGCAAGCCTTAATCCACCTTCTCCGTCTGATCCCGAAGCCCATACGAGCAAGCATGTACAGGAGAAAATTCCAATCGACATGGTCATAAGCTTTTGCAACATCCAACTTGCAGAAAATCCCTTTCAACTTAGACTTATCACAAGAGTGAAGAACTTCATTAGCAATGAGGGCTCCATCCAGAATCTGTCTGCCTGACCTTGGAGAGACGAGCATATAAAATTTTTGCAAGGATTTTGTATGGACTCCCTATCAGACTAATCGGTCGGAATTGAGAAAAAGAGTTAGCCCCTGCCACCTTCGGGATAAGAGAGATGAAGGAAGCACCGAGACCTTTCGAAAGTCTTCCTCTAGCATGAAATTCTTGAACAAATGACAGGACATCATGGCGGACTGACTCCCAAAAGATTTGATAGAAACTCATCGGGAACCCATCTGGCCCTGGGGACTTGTCCCCACCTAAGGCATCAACGGCAACTTTCACCTCATCTTCTAAGAATTGGGCCTCTAATAAGTCAGCATCTGCACTCTCCAAGTGTTAAAAGAAATATTATCTAGGCGCGGCCTTATCCACTTTTCATCTGTTAGGAGCTGTTTGAAATGAGAGATGGCAATACCTTCAATCTCCGATTTGTACTCAATTCTGTTCCCATTATCAGAAATACTGAGGATAGCCTTGGACCAAGCCTACATCTTAGCCATGTTATGAAAAAACTTTGTATTTTTGTCACCATCAGCAATCCATCTAATTCTGGATTTGATCCTCCAGGAAGCTTCATCTTCAAGAGTTATATTCGACAAGTCCTGAATTATGCTAATTCACCTGGACAGGGATTCAACCGAAAGCGGGGCAACTTCAGACTCTAAGTCTATTCTCTGAAGGTTGGAAAGAAGGGCTTCAACTTCGACCTCTCTCTTTTGGACTAACTGATAGCGCCATTCCTTGATCTTGGACTTGAGAAGTATGAGTTTATAGAGCAGCTTATGGCCTGCATAACCGTCTACCTTGAAGCTAGACCACCATTCAACTACGTTTTAACAGAGACCCTTTGATTGAAGCCAAGAGGAATTAAACTTGAAAGGCTTCCGACCCCAGTTGTCGTCCTCCACAGTTAGAAGGATCGGACAATGATCAGACATAGTTCTCGGCAGAGCTATTTGCTTAAGATGAGGGAAGACCTTCATCATTCGAGAGAAACGAGGAATCTATCTAGACGTGTCTGAATAGGAGCTGCCCCGCCGTTAGTCCAGGTGAATTTGGCTCCTAATAGAGGTAAATCAATGACCTATTGATGCTGAATCCACTCGGAAAATTCAAACATAGCGGAAGATGGTCTTCAGTAAATCGAGTAATATTGAAGTCACCGACCACGAAGGACGGACCTATAAAGGATTGTCTGACCTGGGTTAGCTCATCCCAGAAATCATCCCTAATTGAATCACCGTTAGGCCCATAAATAACAGATAAAAGACATTGAAAAGGAGAGGACTTATCTTGAAGTTTAACCGACACCGACCAAACGCCGCAGGAGGAAGAGAGGAGATCCCACTTGGACGATTTCCAGGCAACAAGAATACCTCCCGATGTACCGACAACATCCAATGCAACCCACTTAGCATCGTTCGCCCTCCACAAGGTAGCAAGCAGACTGTCCTTGAAAAGAGGAACTTTAGTCTCCCAGAGACACCACATCCGGATTACACCTAGTAATGGAAGCTTTAATCAAACTCCTCTTGCGTTTGGAGCCAACCCCCTTGACATTCCAAGAAATTATTTTCATTGGTTAACTACAATTCCCCGGTTGCCCTGTCTCTTGGGTTTATAAGATGAAGCTGAAATAAACCCAGGACTGGCTTCCAGACGCTGCAATTCGCGACTGGTGGAAATTTAAGCTAATTGTTTTCTTGCAGATTTGCACTTTTCAATGGGTCTCCCTCTATTCTCAATACACTGAAACAGAGCAACATATTCTTCCAGTCGGTCTCCGAAGGACAAACCGAGGGATCTCCCAACCTTCCCAATGACATCTCTAATCCATCTCTTATTCTGAATCTTAGCCAATAGATCGGCCTCATTCCTTTCCGATGGTTCTTTCTCAATCTGTGCATTCGCAATCATCTGCAAAGGTTCTGCCATTAGAACGTCACTAGAGAGGTTGGCTTGAAATAACGTAATCGGGCCCAGCTCCGACGCGTCAACCGATGGAGGGGAGGAAAAGGATGGAGAGGATGGACGAGATTGATATTCTGAAAGGCTGTCTCTCCCAGCAGAGTCAATTTCAGGATCGAAAGACGGACTTGGATTAGAAGAGCAAATCGGAGTAAGAAGGTGGTTGGGGGTTTTCCATTTAATGCGGGAGAATCGGCATCGATTCGGGTATCTTAAATAATAATAGTGGGGGTAGAGTGGGGGTAGAGGAAATAGATGTTGACGGGTGATGGAAAATTGATAATGAGGAATCCGGATTCAGATCCAGGCCAGGGTAAGAGGACTCGCTCGAATATGTAACATTGGAAAGAGGGGCCTGGATATATGACGCCCGTCCCCATGCAAGGCCCGGGAGAGAAGCGGAACGAGACACGTGTCCCACAAAGCGTGAAGAGAAGGGAAAGCGTGACAGAGCAATAAGTGCTTCTGGCGACGATTGATGACATGATTCAGTAACCGGCGTGTATTCGGAAGACTCCCCCAGATAAACGGCTGCCTGCGCTTTCTCCGAAGCTAACATGTCAACTATCGCTCCACGCGTCAGCGGGTCCATTGACGTTAATGAATCCGCAGACGGGCGAGATGGAGCTGGTACAGGATAAGTCGGCCAAAGCGACAGAAAAACACCACGTCTCCCGGAGAGCGAGTGTACAATCCTCTCCGCTGCAGACGTTAGATAGACTAGCAGGCTTCTGTGATGGTGCTCCGCAGGAGTAGCGACCTTGTACACCTTCTGGTGTAAAACATCGGTGGTTCTTCTTCGTCGGCGGTTTCCGTGGAAGAAATCTTCCTTCTCTAGTGCGCCATAGGTCACCCCACCGAGGGAGCGGATCATCCTGAGCATCTTTGATGACCGGAAATTTCAGAGAGCGATCGTCAACCAACACTTTAACAGATGAAGGCGGCAAAACTCCCTTCTTCCTCCTAACTCTCACCCTAATGACGCCGACCTCCTCCCCGAGTTTCGTCTTAGGGTCCAGTTCAAGATATGATCCCAGGTAGGCAACGAAAGAAATGAAGAACTCATCGAACCACAATTCCAATGGAATTCCCCATATTTGGAACCAAACATTTTCCATTCCAAAGATGGAAAAGTCTTCCCACTTCATGACTCTGGCCACCGAACCGCCAGAATGTAGATGACCTGCCATCAACAGCATATCTGGATTAATTCCCGGGCACACCTTCACCCAGAGTTCTTTATATCCCAACGGTTTTATCTTGTAGTTGCCTGGCCGAAAGCCCGTAGTTTCAATGATCCAGTCTTTCACCTGAGATATGGAGGCACCTTCCTTACACAGGATGACAATCGTATCCTTTAGGTCGTCTCTAGCCCTTTGGAAGTTTACTATATTGACTGAAATGGGAACATGCTCCTTTAGAGGAGGAGAGCCGTGAATGTTGATCAAGCCGATATTTGTTTTTTGCTTGAACTTGTCATGACTACGATGGGACCTCAAATAAATGTCGTTACGCTGGGCCTAAGAGGTTGATGATAGGAGTAGGCATGGCTTCGGACAAAGGGGAGATACTGTGAGGAGAAGTGGGTGCATTGTTCAGAAGAGCCTCCTTGAAAGAGACAGGCGTCAAGGTGGCAGGAAGAGGAGAGGGGAAAGTAGGGGGGTTCATAGGCTTGGGACGATACACCTTCGTGGCAACAAGGGAGGCTTGAGGGGAGGGATGAGATTTAGGCCGAATCTCGCCCTTTGAACTAGCAATGGACATCCTACAAACTTAACACCGTGCAACATATCCACGGCTCTAGCGAGCTCAGCTTCAGACGACATACGAACCAGCGCAAAGCCTCTATAAGCTCCAGTATTCCGGTCTCTAGGCATCACCACGCCCATAACCGTACCCGCACGGCCAAATATCCGCTCAATATTGAGTGGAAACCATCCCCTCGGAAACCCTTTCACAAACAGGGTAGGATATGCTACTCGATTCCTGGCGGAGGGACCCAAAGTTCTAGACTTCCGGCCAGAGAATCCATGAAGATGCGCAAACCTTCTCGCTTTGTCCTGCTTGCTTCGGTTCCAAGCAAAGTAGGAGCCTTATTCTCCATAGTATTCAAACCTCTTGAATTCGACGAGTTCTTGCTCGACTTCCCATAGTTGATAGTGGAGCAGTCTCCCCATCTTCGTGGAACGGTGTCGCTCGGCTTCATCATCTTCGTGGAACAGTGTCGCTCGGCTTCGTCATCTCCCTTATTATGGATGCTAGTCAAGATTGCGCAAGTAACCTCCAATTTTTTGGAGATCCAACCGCTGTTGACATGGGCCCACCAATGTCACAAGATCCGAACCGCTTTTAACAAACACCAACGATGTCATATGATCTAGATTGTCGCATGGTTGACAGGTTGAGGTAATGTGGGCCACGCCATTATTAGATGAAGTTCAACATGTGTCATGCAAGATCCAAGCTGCTTCTAAAATGGGTCCCACGAATGTCAAACGATCTAGACTGTCACATGGTTGAGGTGAGATCCAAATCGTTCATAATTCGGTTTTCAAGACTTGGGAGACGGAGAGGGAAAGGAAGAGGAAGGGTAGAAATGAGAGGTTGAAACATTGGATAAGGGTAGAAGAAGGTTAGGTTAGGTGCTTTAACCGAGGGTTAAAAATATCATTTACGAAAGAAAACAAAAAGTTTTACAAACCCAACCATGGGTAATTTTTTCCGTTTGAAAACTATCAGCATCATGGTGCCTCTAAGGTGATCCTTTTTGTTTATATTTGTTTCCTCTATTGAGTGGTCCTAATAAAAGTAATGTTGCCACTTAAAAAAGAAAAAAGAAAAAGGACAACACCTTGACAAGAAACATTTTGTAGCAACAAAGTCTCTCATAAATCTAGTGTCTCCTGCCTCATTAATCAATTTACATTTCAGAACTAAAATGGCAATCTTCTATTTATAGATCAGCAGCTTCGATCAACATTTCTTTTGTCAAGAATAACGTCAAACAAATATAAACCGCCACTCAAGTAATTGAAAGGACATTCAAATTAAACAAGATATTCCAAGTGGTTTACTTTTTTGAAGAGTAACTCTATAAGTTGTTTTGCATTTTAAAGTGGTTTTATTTTTTTTCCTTTGAAAGGTAAGGGATGTTTTATTGAAAAAGGGACGAAGTGAAGCTAGGGCAACAAAAGATTACAGGCCAAACAAAGTAAAAAGATTACAGCCGTCCACAAAACCTAATCTGGATGCCCAACCCATCACATCGAACTTTACCAGCCTCACTTCCTCTTCAATGAAGACACATTTATTACGGAAGCATTGGTTATTTCTTTCTCCCCAAACAGCCAAAGCACGGCCATATGCATTAGCCTCCACACCACCTTGCCTTCCTTCCCAACTCCACCTCCGCCTCCATGCATGGGCCAAAGGAGGACCTTTATAGGGTTTGGTATCACCCAAGCTATGTTGAACAGGCCAAGAAGCTTAACCATCGCCTCCCAAACAAGAGCACAATGGATGAAGAGGTGGTTAACCGACTCCACATCTTTTGTACACATTACACATGTTAGGTAGTAGCACGGATCTGCTTTCAAGGTTATCAACAATTAACACTCTCTTCTTCTCCACTAGCCACACAAAAGCCGCCAACCTGGCGGGAAGACTATAAGACTAAGAACAATGTAAAAGCCTTGTGCACCTCCATTGGTAGCTTTCGAAGGAGCTTATAGAAGGATCAAGCCAAGAAACTTCTTGATTAATTGACGTGCCACACCAGCAAATCCCTCTCCCCCAGGGAAGGACAATAGCACTTCAAATGGCTTAGGAACTTGACCAACTCATCTACCTCTTCTTCCAAGAGATTCATCGCGGGGGGAGACCAAATCGTGCCACCTTCTAACATAAAGAAACATTGAGCTACCATCATGTTTCGAGCCAAAAAGGGAGGAGCTAAGGGAACAAGATTTGAAGCAACCTGTCCCCAAACATCCTCTTAGAAATGAATGTGGTTGCCATCACCAAAAAAGAATGATTCCCCTTCCTTGAATTTGTGCATCATCGTGGACACCGCTCTCCATAGCCAGGACATCCTGCAATGAGAAGAATGTCTCACCCACCATCTTCCTTGAGCCCCATACTTGCTAGCAATCATTTCATGCCAAAGTTTTCCCTCTTTAATGTCAAACCTCCACGGTCATTTCCCAAGAAGAGCCATATTTATCTCTTCTAAGCCTACAATCCCCTCCCCCCTCCCTTCACGAAAATAGGTTGCATACCTTTTCCCGCTTTATAAGGTGGAATTTACAATAGAGAAGCTTTGATGAGCATCAATCTTCCACCTCGAAGAAAGATGGTGGCTTTTCCATTGCGATAATTTCCTTTCAAACCATTCTAATACCTTATCCCAAAGGGTTTAGTTGGCTTCTAATGCAAGGAGGAAAGCCAAGATACAATGGAAAGGAGCCCAGCCTGCAACCAAATACTTCGACAAAGCCAAAAACCTCTTCTTTTGTCATCCGTATGCCTAACATCTCACTTTTGGAAAGGTTAACATTGAGACCCGAGACAACTTGAAAACATTGAACAATCTTCCCCATATTTTCCACCACTTCTTTATCCTCATCACATAAAAAGAATGATGTCGTCAACAAATTGAAGTTGAAAAAGCTGGACACTCACATTTGCCACCTTAAATCCACATATGAGGTCAACCTCTTGACCATGGACCTTTTTCTAGCATTTTACCGAGGGCTAAAGCCACTACTAAGAACAGAAACGAAGATAGAAGATCGCCTTGCCTAAGTCCCCTTGACAACTTGAAAATGTCTTTCAGGGACTTGTGATGGGGACATCCCGCGCACACTGTCCACACGTGCACGCACACCACCCTCCCCACGCTCGTAGGCTAAAAGGAGGAGGGCCCCACCGTTAATCTAGATCGATAATGACGTCCAGGGAGGGCCTCCTAGCTAGAAAACGAAGTTTTGATTCAAAAGAATGGGCCCGTTAGTTAAGAAAAGCCCATCATGGGATCTCATAATCGTGGCCCACTAGTCAGATTGATTTCATATTTTAGGCTTTGCTTATTAATGTTGTTTAGAACATCATGGACGGTTTAAATTTCTTTGATTAGTTTTTATTTTGGTTTACTTCATCGCCAAGTAATATGTTGCGCACATGGCGCGAGTTTTGGGGTATAGGGTTTTCTTATAAATAGGCACCCCTTGTAGCTTTTTTCATTTGATTGAAGATTAATAAAAATTCTGTGTTTTCCTACTCTCTGAGTTGTGAAGCCTAATTAGGTGCGAAGCCCTCCCTTCATCGAAGGGTTAACTACCGTGGTGCGAAGCCACATCTATCTCGATTCGCCCTCATCCATCGTCATTTCTACTACCCATCTTCTACCATCCCATCTTCTCATCTCACCCCATCATCTACACTTCGAATCAATCATCTATTGCAACAATTCTCTTCCCCACAGCAGAATTTCAGAATCTGGCCCTACGGGAGGACTGAAACTTCGGCAGAGCACCACGCACAAACCGTACATCAGATTAAGTTAAGATTTGGAGGTTTTGGAGTCCATCGACCAGGGCCAAGGTGGCCTTTTTCTGAATAGTGGGCCCCACAAACATGCGGCCCAAATCACACGCATGTGTGTCTGGGCCATTGTTGTTGTCCACACGTGCGGTACTTCTCTGGTTCGTCTCTCCTCTCTTTCACTCCGCTTTCACCCAAAATCCCTAAATTACTCAAATCTCCAATTTATGCTATTTTTCTCACTCTAGGGTTCCCTGAATTGGAATTTCTGAATTCCTTCGATTAGGGACTGATTACCATGCATGTGTGGATGATTATTTCTTATCTTTTTGTATCGTTTGGTTCATAATTTTTATTGATCCAGCCCTATCATGTGTAGGCCTGGACTTGCATAGATTCCCCTTAATTGAATGTTTGGACTTTCATGTGGGATATGGAATTTGCGTAATTGTTTATGAACTAACATGATCTTAAGCCTAAAATCTTACACATCATATCTGAATTTCATGTCCTGCATCAACTTGTCGACTATAACAGAGAAAGTTGTTGACTAGCAATCATTTTATTTATTTATTTATTGTTCTTTTTTATTTTTGTTTTTGATAAGCTACATTTGAATCCAAACCTCAATGCCAAAACACACCATGTCTACCACTTACCTACAGTCTTGAACCCATATTTTATCCATCTTTAGTATATGTCATCTACTTAAAAGGCATAGGGTGAGGATTTTTTATGCTCAGGTTTTTTTACAATTGGATTTGACAAGATTTGTTTGCGAGAAGAATCCTTACAAGTTGCCCAAGAATTTGTTTGTGTTGTCGAATTCTTCATCCACATGATAAACAAAGTTGCACAAAGGGAAACAAGGATTGAGAAATAATAAAAGTTGTTGTAGAAGAAAAGCTACATAATAAAATAAAATAAAATAAAACTAAATGAATGATACCTTAAATCCAATGCCAAATCTTCCAATATGATCTGGATCATCCACCTCTGGTTGCTTGTGCCCAAAAGAAAGCATTCTCAGAATATCTAGGTGAGACATGCCGTGCCCATCATCAATGACTGAAAGCACAGGAATGGCTCTCCCGTCTTTCTTCGAATATAGTTCCTCGATAGAAATATCTAATCTGTTGAACAAATCACCATTGAATTTGATCAAATATGACAAATGTCATTTGTGCAACAAATAAAATTTAAGATAGTATACAACAAGTAAAATGTTTGACAAAAAAGAAAGAAAGAAAGAAATGAATCCATTCGTCTTTTTTAAGCTGATATAACCATTATGTTTACAATAACTAGCACAGAATAGCTGCATTCACCTTGAAGCTTTCGCATCTCTTGAATTGTCAACAAGCTCTGCTATTGCACCAAAAATCCATCCAGAATGAGCTTGACCAAGAGTTCTGAGGTAACTTGGATCAGTCCGTACAAAATTCTTCTGGAGACAATCATCTTGCTTTTGTAACAGAGACCGACATCCATCACGTCCAGATTCATGAGGAGAAGGGTCGCGGACAGTATTTGGAAGCTTGGCTTCTGGAGAGTTTCGTCCTGGATGTGCACCTGAGTCTATCTGTGAACAACTTCTTCCCTTAACATTTGCATCTGCGCTATTTCCTCCCTTAACATTTGATTCTGCGCTATCACCTATTTCCTCCCCAAAACAATGTGTAGTTTCTTCACAAAAAACTGAGGATGCAGCCGGTGTACCCACCACACCCAAAGAACCTGGTTGTATAGCTTTCAAGCAAGAACTTGATGGCATAACGCTTGGGTGAGCATGTCCACCAGTGGCAGGCTTTTGCATGGATTCTGTGCATAATTTCCCTAGATCATGAGATTCCATCAGTGGTGCACTCTCCAACAAATTTGGCACATGAAAAGAAGAGGGGGAGAGAGAGAGAGAGAGAGAGAGAGCAAACACATGAAAAGAAGAGAGAGAGAGAGAGAGAGAGTGTGTGTGTGTGTGTGAGAGAGAGAGAGAGAGAGAGAACAACTGCAGCACCGAAAAAGCTATTACTTTGAGATACGCACATTTGGAAAAATATTTAAATAAGAGCTTTTTTGAGGGGTAGTTGATACCATTTTTAAATATTATGAAAGCTCCATTATAAGAGCAATTCATATGGTGGTTTTGGTGGATCTCACCATAGATGGACCATGCTCCAAATGGCAAAAGACTGGATGGCTACATACGATCTTCATGTTTTAAGACAATTGGGCCATCCATTATGTCGGACATTGGATGTGGATTGTAAATCATATGGAGCACAACTTTGGTGTGGATCGTCCATCGTGAGAACCAAACCTTCATAGTGGGTCGTCCATCATGCAAGGCCCGTCTTAGATGTGGACCATTCATCACTAGGGGCCCACTTTGATATAAGTCATCCATCATGTGGGGCCTAACATCAATGCTAAATGTCCTTTATGTGGAGTCCTTCAATGTCAACCACCCATGACATGGAGTCCACATTTGGTGCGTCCATAGAGTTTGCACCACCATTGAAGTGGATTGTCCATCATGTGGGGCCCACTTTTGATATCTACCATTCATCGTGTGAGGCGCACCTTCTATGTGGATCAGCAATCATGTGGGCCACTTTGGATATGGGTTATCCATCATGCAAGACCTAGGATGTGGACCGTCCATTAGGTGGGGCCCACTTGATGGGGATCGTCCATTACAAGGAGCCAATTTGATGTGGGCCATACATCATGTGAAGCCCATTCCGTCCTTTATGTGGGCCCACCTTGCTGTGGACCATTCATTGTGTGGGGCACTACCTTCAATATGGGTCGTTCATCATGTGGGCCCACCTTCAATGACCATCTATCATGTGGGGCCCAGTTGATGTGGATAGTCCATCATGTGGGGCCACATTTTGATCTGAGCCATCCATCATGTGGGACCCACCTTTGATGTCCACCATCCATCATATAGGTCCCCACTTTGATGTAGACCGTCCATCATATGGAGCCCAACCTTCAATATGAGTCGTTCATCATGTGGGACCACCTTTAATGTCAACCTTCCATCATGTGGTCCCACTTTCAATGTCCACCATCCATCATGTGGGTCCCACCTTTGATGTGGACCGTCCATCAGGTAGGACCTACTTGATGTGGATCATCCATCATGTGGGGCCACACTTTGATGCGGGACATCCATCATGTGGGGCTCACCTTTGATGTGATTGTGCATTATGTGGGCCCACCTTCGATGTGGACCATTCATCATGTTGGGCCCCACCTTCAATATGGGTTGTTCATCACATGGGCCTACCTCAGACAGATTGTAAAGAGAAGACAAGAGGGTAAGATGGGAATTACGTGAAAAGTTTAAGGACAGACTTGTCCAAAAATTAGCCAAAAACGTCTACCCACTTAAGCCAAATATGCTCTTTTTCAAAAAGTAACCCCTCCCCAACTTATAAAATTGGAGCTTATTTACTACTTTCTAAACAAATAAGCCCCCTAATTAAACTTTTACCAAACAGTCTAAAAGCTTTTTTTAGAAATGAGTCAATAAGCTCTTATTTGTAGACATGTCAAATGCCCCCAAGTGTGTAAGCTGTTGCCTCCTTGCAAAAGGACTTGAAGATCGCCACATGCATGCCAACGTGCAAAAGCGGACTAGAGAGAAGGTATTCGTGCAAATATCTAATACAACCATCTCCATTAGTTACAACACTTGTAACCAGACCAGACCAACAGCTAACAATGGTTGCCTGTGCAATCAAAAATCCACCTCACCTGATGGAGCAATAGACTGCTCATTTACTTCACAGGATGGTGTCTTTGCACGATACTGAACTTGAACATGGCTATGATCTGAACCTTGATGTGGAGGAAGTATGTAGAAATCATATGCCGTGCAGTTCACAGCAGCAACCTTCAAAAGCAATGAGAATGATAAATAAATTTAAAATAAAATAAAATAAAAAGATGAACTCAATGGCATCGCACCAAATGTTATATCATTGAGAAACACGACGATCAACGATTGTAAATTTGTTTTCAGAAAAAAAAAACTCTCCAGAATTAATTAAAAAGTGCAGCTCATGAGGAGAATCTTGTCAAGAAAGCAGCAAGTAAAGAATGACATCAACTCCATGACCAACATTGCAGACATCAATGAGATGCACTGGCTTCCTCTCCTTAGAAGAGCTACTAGTAGAAACTGCATTATGCATTCAACTAAAAACAGATACCAAAAATAAAAAATAAACAAAACAATGCTAGCTCAAGGAGAGCATTGATATGCATCACCTTAAGTCGAGGCAGTTGATAACCTATAATAGCCTGCAATCAGAGCATGACAGCCCTGAGGTGCTTGACTACCATCTCTTTACAAATATTCAATTGAGGTGGATGTGAACACACCACTCTTGGCTGATGGTGCAAGGTATATGAAGATAGAAATAATGCAAAATACAATTGAATAACCAACAAGAGGAACAGTACAATCCAGAAGACATTTTTACCCTGCCGGTATCCCGTAGGAAAGTAAAAAATACACCCCACTCTGTCCTTTGCTGAGAATTCTCAAAGGTAGGGCGCAAAGAAAATACAGGCAAGCCAGAAAGTGAATATCTTGTTGCTGGTTTTATTTCAGATATGTTCCAAGAACCTGGGCTGCAAAAAAGGTTAATGTCAGGAAACAAAAAGTTTAAAATGCAAGTAAATGGAGCAATCTATCAAAAGACTAACTTATCCAAATGCTAAATGCACAGCTGAAAAGAACAGAAGTTGCATTAACACAAAAGAAGTGAACACATGGTTAAGTTTAAAATAAAAACAAAACAAACAATGCATTATCATTCTCAAAAGGCCACTATGTAGCATATCCGCTGACTTATTGGGAGTGTTTCGAGAGTTTGGCAGCAGGGTTAGCTTAAACTGGAATATGCTACTTATTAGGATAACTCAAAAGGTTGATATCCAAGATATTTCGTAGAGCTATTGGGTTGACAGTGTTCTTTCCTGGAAAACTATTAGCCACTATTTGGAAATAGATGGTATGGATCAATTACATTTAAAAATATCTAATCATTAATCTAGATCCCATCATATGGCCATCTTTGATTTATCAACATGTGAATAATCACTTTGAACAAACTATTCTAGCCATTCAATCAAAAAGCAGAAAATGGGTCATACCGATTAATTGTATTGCAAATAGTCCGACAATCGATCTTCACCATTCATCATGTGGACCCTGCCTTTACTTGCCTATCCCTCTCAAGAATCACAATGATTGAATGATCCTAACCATCTAACTAATCTAGAGAAGTGGATGGTCTAGATTGATTGTGCTAGAAAAGGTCCAATCATTGATCCAAATTGTCCACCAAGTGGGGCTGACCTTCAGTTACTCATACATCTCAACAAATACTTTGATTGTACAATCCTAATTCAATTCGATCAGATGATCAAATTGCTAGAAAATGGATAGCACATATTAATATTTAATAGTAGAAAAGGTCCAATCATTGGCATGGTACCTTCATCATATTGGGCCACTTTCACATGTCCCTCTCAAAAATCATTTTGAATGGACGATCCTAACTATTCAATGAATGGAAAGGAAATGAACAGTCCATATTGATTGTTCAAAAGATCCAATCATCAGATATTGCCTTCCTGTTGTGTGGGCCCACCAACTTTGATACACATGCATCATAAAAATCACTTTGAACAGATGGTCCTAACCATCTGATCAATATCTAAGAAGACAGATAGTCCATGTTTATTATATTAGATAAGGTCAGATTATTGATCTAGATCGTCATAATGCATGACCCACCTTTGATTACCCATCCCTTTCAGAAATCACTTTAAATGGGTAGCATTATCCATCCAATCAATGGCATGGAAAATGAAGTCTATATTGATTATACTAGAAGTTTGATCATAGCTGTGGACTGTCCATCATGTGTGGCACCATTGATTGCCATCTTTCACAAAATCACTTTGATTAGAAGGTTCTTACGATCCGATCAATGGATAGGAAAATGGACAGTTCATATTGGTTAGGCAAGTAAGGTCCAAATTTATCTAGACTAATAATCTTCCAGGACCCACCTTTGACTAGAGATGGTCCTCAAGAATAACTTTGATCGGAAGAATCAAACCATCTGATCTGATCAAATTCTAGGAATTTGGATGTTCTCTTGAAAAGTCATATTATTGATTTACATTTTCCATCGCAGCTCACCTTCGATTTCCATGGTTCTCAAGAATCACTTTGGTGAAAGGTCTTCAGCCATCTGACCAAGGATCAGGAAAATGGACAACCCAAATTTATTGTAATGAGAAAGGTCCAATGAGGAACATCTTGTGGACCCCACTTTTAATTGACCATGACTCTTAAGAATCACTTTGATGGGATGATCGTGATTCATCATCGGTGCACAACATGAATGTTTGTGGTTACGCTAACATGACATCTAGGTTTCAGTAACCATGTTATTTTGTGGTTTAGGTGGGACGACACCAATTGCGTTTACACTATTCAAGGCCGTGCCAAACAGAATTTTTTAGTCTTACTTGGTTAGCGTTTCCTGGTTAGAGTCATTAGACCTTAACCTCGTCACCAAACACAACCATTGTACCCACGCAACAGCTAGTGCAACAATAACACAAGGGAGTATGACATCCGACAAAACAATGTGTAGCTACCCTAACAAACACTAATTCCAATGTAACAAAAAGGAAGCTTAATTGAGAAACCTAACATGACCACCAGCGCCATCATCGCCTACCCAAATATTTGGGATCAGCTTTACCATACATGTTTGGACAATCATTCATATCTAAAGCCCTATTCTCAGTAAGTGACTTTAGGCCTTCCCCTAGTCCTCATTTCGGGCCCTTCAACCAGAACCAAAGTCCCCTTCCTCCCCTGACCTTCTTTAGTTTTCTTATCAATGAACTATTTCGATTAGCTCCCATTCATTTTATCTCCTATTGACTATTGGAGCTACTCTTGGGCTACAATGAGCTCATACTTGATTCCATACTTCCTAGTCTTCCACATATCAATCTCAGCAACCTCACTTGTGCAATGCTGTGGATGCGTTTACATCAAAACATGCTCATAGTGCCAATGGGGATCACCTGCTCAAAACTGTGTGATGGCTAAAAGGGAGACTCGCCTTCATGGAAGTTCTTCCATCCTGGTCTATTCATATGGAAGGACATTCGAACACAAAAATATGTGCAGACAATGGAGTAGAATAACCTAACCATTTTGAAATTATATACAACATTGTATTTTTGTTCAACGTTCACAATTTGACACCATCATCAACCAATCTCTTTTCACCCATAAAGTTTTATTTTCATTTGTGCATTAAAAATTCAAGATTAAACTTCTATGATGAACAAGTAGGGAACCATACATAATTTATCATAATATAAGCAGACAATAAAACAACGGGCTGTCGATGAGAAGTCAGCATACATTTTAAGAGGCGGATTAAGGCATTGTGTGCGGCAAATAGGTTTTCCATCTTTTCGCAGCAACACACGGCAGGCGAAACCATCTAGAAAGATAGTCAAGGTTAGCACAGAAATAATATTCCTGAATGGAAGTCCAAACAATTTTCATGCATAAAAACATAGGAAGAAAGCAATTTGACAAGTCATAAAATTATTAAAGTACTGGAAGGAAAAGGTGTTGACCTTCAATTGGAGGCTCATTTAAGTTCAGAAGTTTATCTCCCATTACATAACCTGTAAAAGTTTATCCAAAATTCATGCATAAGAGGACGAAAAAAAAAAAGTAGAATTAAAAGCAATGACCATGTATACAGGAGAAGAAGAACAAAGGATAATTGAGTACAAGAAGTATAAAACACAAGCTCCATCACAAACATTGCACACAAGCATGCTGCAATAGATTGCCCTATACTCAAGTAACATGAATACCTATATCAATCCAATACCCAAGTTCCATAGTCCAACTCCAAGTCTTTCCATACTCGAAAGCTATAAGAAGGAAATAGATTGCCCTGGTTTTCAACTTTTTACACTAGATTTACATGGAAAATGAGCCACTCAAGTATTTAGTACAGAATATGGTGCAAGGTATGCTACATTGCTGCTTCCTCCAGTACACAGTATGCTATTGGTAGGATCATGGAGGTCACTTTGCTACAAACTAGCAAGTACATGCAATATATCTATACACAAACTGATATTGTAATTCCATATAAATGATAAATTGTACTGTCACAAAATACTGCATGCATAATATCTTCACTGCCTTAGAGTCATATTGATGGCCCGTGCATTTATCCTTTTGTTTCATTGGGGATGAAAACCTGATATGAATCGAAAAATGCAAGCCATGCTGAACAGAATTTAAAATAGATGTGCACATCTATCTAAGCCTAGGTTTGGTCAAGGAGTTAGTCCATTCAAAATTTGGGCATGTTTTAACCAAAGCCAAACTTATCTTTCTTTTCTGCCAAGGAATTTGCTCATAGGTCAGGGCTAATCATTAGGCATATGAAATACACACACCTCTCCCTGGGCAACAAACAGAAGAAGACACCTTCCTACTAAATTATGTAAGTAGTAGATTCCAGCATGATACTTCACAAGTGATTAAATGATATTTATTAATGATAAAAAATGATACTCATTTGAACATTTTTAGATGCAAATAGAAAGCTCTTATAATAGATGAAGTCTTTCAAAGGAATTTAGTATAACTGTATAAGATTATACTTTCTGCAGTTTATGCAGCAAGAAATATTTCCCAAAATATGAAAGCATAGTCGAGTGTATTCAAAAAATGTTACCCTCAAAAGGTTAGAAAACATGGGTACATTTTTTTCATGAACTCCTAAGAAAAACAACCTTACTTGCCTCGCCTATTGGTTATAAGGGAAGGAGGCAGGATTTTCTTTTAATGTGATACAAAAATACAAAAACCCCCTTAAGCTAGTGGATGGAAAGATGTGATACACACTAAACCATCCCATGGACAAGAAGAGCACACGAAAAGAATGGCTAGAGCAATGACCCTCTTTCAACCAAAAAAGGTCACAACAACTGGTTGGTCAGCCCATCAACATGGTGGCCCAACAGATCAACAGTCGCAATCTCCAAAAACGTTTTCCATTGGTACCATTTATAACTTCTAAGAACCGATCTCATTACTGGCATTTCCACATTTTAAATTTCAAATATGTCCCACGTTATAAGTTTATAACATCTTTTTATTTTCTTAAAATATTTCTACAACCAACAATAGATAAAACCAGCATGTTTCCCTTTTTCTTTCAGTCTTTTGTCGTGACTCGCTACTCGTATACGTCACAAACATGCACGCATTACGAACCAAACATCGGGTAGGCCCCAACTTGGATGGGCCATAACCCAAAGCTCACACTGATAGGATGATCCCAACCCTTGGATTCGAAATTTTTCTGAGAGGATAAAAAGGATTGTCGAAGGAACTTTTGGGGAGATATTCTATAACCAACTATTTTGCATCCCCGAAATTCCTCCTGCAGGATAATTAGGATGGTGAGATCTCTGTGATTTTTGGGGTATGTTCCATCCATGGTAAAACCAAACAGAATATTAATTTCAATCATGTACACATTCAGCACTGTTCAAAAAAGCAATTCACTGATAAATTAAGCAAAAGAAAACGACAAACACCATAGACCGCTGATTTTAGTCCCTCAATTTTGAGTTGAGAATTTGAACACAAATATACCATGCACCTTTGGTATCTCAACATTCTGAATATGCTCCACCAAGTGATCAATGTATCAATGGTATTGGCCGAAATATTAACTGACGTTATCTGTATCACACATGGGCGATACAAAATCTCATAGTATTCTCAATATTCCCATGTATTGGCTATGCATAAATATTTGTGATATTTTGTTGGCGTGCCATCAATATTTAGTCAATGTTTGCAATTTTCCACTGAAACCCAAGAAAAACAGCAAAAATCAGGTAAAGCAATAATAATAATAATAGTAACTACTTTTTTACTTTTTTCAGAATTCTCTTTGTAGTTGTGTTTTAACAACTCTGCTTTATTTGAAATCAATACACAGACTTAGTAGAGAGATCACAATTAGAAAGGGATCTTTGAGCATAGTTTTGTCTCCTGAACAATGAAAAACTGTTGTGCATAGTGTTTTTTTCTTGTAATGTTTGAGTTCAAGTGTGTAGTTACGTCTTTTAATGTTTGAGTTCCAAGTGGGTAATCATTTTCTTTTTTGCCCAATGTTTCCCCCTGACTATGATACATTATGCGATACATGCAATATTTCCCGATCTTCCCATGATGTTTCCATATCCCAAGGGTGGGATACATGGTGCAATGCCAATACATAAAACATGGACTCCACCGACTCTTCACACCAAGCGCCTTCTCTTCCATAGTGTTCCAATCTACCAAGGTATCTCCGTTCTCCGTTGAACCACACCATAACCATTCATTGTCTCCCACTCACCTTGCCCTCTCAAGTATAACTCCCTGCACAGTTTCCAATGCTCATAGGTTTAGTAGTCGAGACTTCTACTCGCAAACAAAACGCCATCTCTGTCCTTCTTTTCGCCCTACTTGAATCATAAAAAATCATAGATGCGTGGTATGCCATGTAACAACCACGCTCACATACATACAAGAGAAAATAGAAAGAACAAACCCGTTCTTCCTCGCATACATATGAAATTCTTTTTAGAAGATTTCCTATTCCAGACGGAATTTCGAGCGTAAAAAGATAAGACATTCCAATTGAAATTCTATAGAGTAGAAAACAAACAGAATACATCCAATGGAAGGAAAGTAAATAAAATAGATACTTGAAAAATCTTCGAGAAAGCAAGCTACATTAACGAAATTACTGAAACTGCATTATCTTTTTCTTTCTTTCTTTCTTTTAAGAAAAGGAAACCCTAGAAAAGAGTTCTAACCTTGGAGAGTAGAGAGTGAAGATCGGGACCGTTCGGGCGAAAACGGCGTTGTGTACGGGACGGAGAGAGCTTCTTTCAGTTGTAGAGAGAGGGAAGGAAAGGGCTAGAAATAGAGAGGAAGAGAGGGCTGGGGGGGGGAGAGAGACAGATAAGAGCGAGAGAGAGAGAAGGTGGTTTGGTTTTCAGGCGAGGGAACGGAAGGGAACTGAAACGTTTCCTTGCATGAGAGAGAGAGAGTAGGCAAAGACAGAGCAGCAGATGCATTGACTGACGGTAGCAAATAAGTCCGTACGAGTTACGGTATTCGATGCGCTGGCAAAGTAGGGTTATCCGGGCGACCAAAACCTTTGCACGAAGGTTTCAACGGTGGTCATTCAATCGTCACTGTTTCTTGTTGGGTACACTTCCGGGCCTGCGTCGTTTGCGCACGCTAGCGCGGCTTCGACGGATCACCGGATCTATCGAGTTCGGTGGATCCCTGCGTGGCCCACCGTCGTATAGTTGTCATACATTCGTTCTGTCCATCGGTTTTATCAGTTCAGCATATTCCAAAAAAAATGAAGCAGATCCATATATCAGGTGGACTTCGCCGCATGAACCAGTTATGATTGACTATTAAAAACTTTTTATGGCCACAAAAATCTTGAATCAAGCTTGTATTTGCATGGATCCTTGTCTCTGTCTTTTTCACCTCATCAATAGGCGTATTGCAAATCAACATTTTTGCCTTAATAAGTTTTTGACAATGAGTATTCAATCTCCATGGTTTTCAGGGTTAAACTTTTTTTTTTGTTCTTGTTCGTAGTGGTGATGAAATGATTGCTGTAATGGGAAGATGACAGAGCAAAAGATCTCATACTAACTTAATCAAACAAGTCAATTAAATCAAATTCATTTCTCAATTATCATAGTATATTCATGTCAATCATCATATATGTTAATTAGCATAATTAGTTGTTTATATTCATTTATAGTATAAAAAGTAGGGTTAAATATTATCCTTTGAAAATTGACTGATTATTTTAAAACATTTAGTGGCTAAATAAATGACTGATCTCCTTAAATCTCAATCATATATAATTGCTCAACGTGTCACCCTATCTCATCGCTTATGGTCAAAGTTGTTCGGTTAGAACCGAGCCACACAGTCAATTTTAGTCCACCCACACATTTAATATATGATCAAGTTTGAAACTAACAGAAAGCAAGGCCCGCCACGTTTTGGACATAAATCTATTATGTTAACATGTGATAACCATTATTTAAACCGTGAATATATAGCAAAAACTAGCCCCAAAAGAAGCTATGATGAGCCACACAATAAGGAGTAAAACAACTCCCAAAACCTGCACTATTTGGGATGGGCTGATTGTTGTATTTTCAAATCATAAATCGTGGGACCCTTATCAAAGGGTACAGTGAAAGTTACACGATGTGGTTACTTCGTGCAGGCTAATAAGTGACATCTCATCTCAGTGTTATATGTAATGTGGCCTACTTAAGTTTTGCATATTATTAATTTTGTTGCTACCAGCAACCAAATATAAAAACACGATGAATAAATTGCTTTTTGCATTAAACCATGATAGCTCCACAAGCTTGAGTGCAAAACATGCGGTGAGGAAAGTGGCAAAAAGTCAACATAAGCTTGATTAATTGGATGACTCCAACCTTCGTGGAAAAAAAGTCAATTTAAGTTTTAACCATTTGTGTGATGGTTGCCTTTCCGACAAAGATCATTGAGTTTATCTTCTTTGGTCGTGACCCATCCACTAGGGTCCCAAAATGAATATTTTCTATTTATGTATGTATTACACATGTGCAATGGCTCAGCGTAATTGGAGATGGACAGAATTTGCAATCACTGCAAATTAACATTACATTGTTCTTAAAAAATCTTTTTACTACATGAATCGATGCATGTTTTTATCACTATATTTTTATTATCATTTGATATCTTAATAATATAAAAATATTGTCATTATACTTTCATTATGCCAATTTATCAAATATGAGAATATGAATCAAATTATGTCTTGAACAAGTCACTGATTATTACAATTTATAACTATTATATATTTATTGTTATATTTTATTTTAAAATAATATAAAATTTGAATTTTCAAATTTTCAGTAATTTCCCTCCACATTTGAAAAATGTTAGTACTTTTATGTTGTGGGTTTTGTCCCATATCGAATTTAATGAAGTAAACTATCTTATATATAAGATAGGCTTTTTGCCTAGGGCTTGTGCCCCTTTCAGGGAGAATGTGAATTTGGTCTTGTGAAGGGGCTATGTCAATAGCTCTAATCTATACTATTGACCGCACGCGCAAGCACACGCCAAGCCGAGTGCCTGTGCGCGACGGGACGGGACGAGCTTGGCGCAGGTGCGGTGTGAGTGTACTCGTAAAATACAGTGAGTGTACCGCTGGGATCGGGTCATAGTCGTTATATCTCGAAAGTCGATTGTTTTGAAAACCTGTTGCACTTGAGACACTGTCCAAGGAGAGCAAATTCGATTTTAAGCCGAGTGACTCAGTCACGCCTCGACTCAATACAATAAGTTCTTCTTCCTTAAAATTTTATTTTCTTTTTTTATTCTCAATTTTAATAGTCTATTTAATTCAACCATATAATCTAACATTTATAAATCATTACGATGCATATACATCACATATTGAATTCACATGGTAGGCCTGCTTATATTTTAGAGGCTATTGTGTAAAAAATCTCACGATGGTGTGGGTGGGTGTGTGGCGGGTGCATGCTTTTAAAAAAGAAAAAAAAAACAAAGGAGAAGAGGCCATTGGAAATTCAATGTAAATGGGGATAGATAGAGAGGCCGAGTGGACCATATGCCAAGAAGCCACGAGAATTGAACTCATACCATTAAAAGCTCACCGTGGGCTTCATAAAATTTGCATCTAAGATGATATTTTTGTTTCCCTTTATCCGTGACTGTATGACTCATGAACATGTTGGATGACAAATAAAAATCAATGTGGCCCTAGGAAAATAAATAAGTTTTAATGGTTGACATCTTTAAGATCATTGTTTCCTAAGGTGTGGTCCACTTAAGCTTTTGATTTACTTCATTTTTTTTACTCATTCCTTAAAATATGCTATTAAAAAGGATGTACGGTGTGGATCAGTTATATAGATCATGATGGGGCGTACAAATTTAAATCAGCAGATACGTGATTTTTGACGTATTTTCATAACGGTGGAGTAAGCAATAATTACTTATTTTCATGCATTTACTAGAAAAATTACTCATTTCCATGTATTCATACAGTAATTTCTCAGCAATCCTTTCGCGCCATTGATTGGTCTGGATTGGCTATCACATGAATATTAAAGTAGGCCCTACACAAAATGAAGCGGTAGTCTCGTTTTAACTTTTTCCTACGTTGTCGCTTGCGGGAGTTGCGAATAGTCATGAGCTTTGGAAGGCTATCTACGATAATAGGGTCATGCCACATGGCCCGATGTGTAGTCTCTATCAATTATCCGCTAGATTCGTATGTTAGCTGTGCTTCATTTTAAAATGGTGGTGAATCTTCAGGCGCACTCATGCAGAGTTGCACAGTAATCAAAACCGTCCAAAATCCCAATTCAGCTGTCTTTGGAGTATAATAAAAAGTTTCATTGAAAAGAGAATATAAACGGTCTGATTTTACCTTCGAATTTGGACTACTCACTTACTTTTCGAGTATCCATTTGATAGCCGTGAGTTGGATGGTTAGGATTGCTTGATCAGTGTAATTCTATACGAACAATTCATTGGACCCATAATTTAGATGGCCTGAATAGCTGCAAATCATGGCCAGAATAGAGGACCCTTCGCCACCATGTTCATGAAAATGGTGCTCGACTAACATGGAAACCAGACCAGACAGCCATATCCGCGCTTCAGATTCAAAATCTCATATAGCATGCTTATTTGGTTGATATATCGCACCTATATCTGTAGCGCGTGTATGGTGTCTTGAAGCGGAGTATTTGCCTTCGGAGATCCAGTGCTTCGGTACTCGCTCCTTTTCACGATGCACGAACGTGGTCGTGCTCGGAACGGGCAGGGGCTCTGAGGGCCACCTTAATGTATTGGTTTTATCAAACTGTCCATCCATTTTTAAATATTATTTTTAGAATATAATATCAAAAATGAGATTTAATCAATCCTCAAGTGGACCACACTAGAGGAGCAGTGGTGATAGTGACACCCACCGTTGAAATTTTTATAGTGCACACTAATGTTTAATTGTCATCTAACCTATTCGTAACGTCACAATATTTATAGGCCGTCCAAACCGTTCGTAGAATTATTACCACTCAGACAAACTGCTGGAGCAAATATCATCCTGATACAAAACAACTTTTACCGCCGGGCTTTCGATACCACTGTTTCGCGTGGTATAGCTGAAATGAGTTTTGGATATGGGATTCGTGAGGCGCGGATTCGATACTGACAAGTTCAGTAGCCAAATCACTATTGAAGTGACGTCACCAAGCTCGGTGGACCCCACCATGATGCATATGTTGTCTCAATACCGTCCAACCATTTTTAGAGATCGTTTGATGGCATTATAAAGAGAATGAGATACATCTAAATTTCAAGTAGGCCAACTACAGAAAACCGTGGGAGCAGTCACACCCACCGTTGAAACATTAATAGGACCCACCGTGATGTATTTTTGAGATCTGATCTATTCATAAGTTAACACAGAGATAGACAAAGTAAAAACAAAAATACCAGCTTGATCGAAAACTACTGTAGCCCCTAAGAAGTTTTGAACGGTGGATGTCACTGTCCCCACTATTTTCCATGGTGGGGTCCACGTGAACTTTAGATCTATCTACTTCTCTTTGTAATGCCATAAAACCATCTCTAAAAATAGTTGGACGGCATGGATACAACATATACATCATGGTGGCCCACAGAGCTTAGTCACGTAACTTCAGTAGCGATTTGGCTACTGACCTTGTCACTTGTCAGTATCCAATCCGCGCCCGGATTTGTCGCGTCCATGTCTGTGGCCCCACACAGCCCCCGCAGGAAGATATCTGTCCTCGGTCACATGCGTTCCACTCTCGTGCTAGTGCTGCAGGACGAGTAGCAGATTAGGTGTTACCGAGTTAACACTTACCATTACCGCGTGGGCCCTACCTTGATGAACTTTTTAATATCTCCGCCGTCCATCCGTTTTCTCAGTTCATTTTAGTTCGGGTGGACTACACCATTAGAAAAAATATGATGGATATGCTTTCTATGGGCCCTGGGATGTTTTTAATGGTGAGTTCAATCACCAACAAGATGATACTCTCTTGCCGGAACAGCAAGATGATACATAACCTCTTCTAAAAGGACATGTGGCAGGGTGATGCAGAAATCAGATAATAATTACGTCCCTGGCGTGGATGGTTTCAGATTGTTTCGGTGGATCCCCTATCCTCCTGTTTCAAAATTACTGTTTCTCTACATTGCGCTGGGCCTGTAATCCGTACTCTCTACTAAAAGGGCTGGACCACTGACTTTTTAAAAGCATTATCTAAAAATTGAAGCAATTAAAATTTCATATAAACTTAAAATCCGTACTCTATTAAAAATCTTTTATAATTTACAAAAGCTTTGCATCAAGATGAAATTTGCATGGTATCTGTGCATAAGTCGTCCAAATAAATTTTTTCATTTTTCATTTTTCATTTTTGGGATTATGACCCGGTGTTCCATCTAATCCCCTCTCCATCAGAGAACGTTAAAGTAGCTCTAAAAAAAAAAAAAAACTGTGATAAAGTAAGCCACCTGTCCTCTCGGCGATACACAAGCGAAACTGATTTACACGTTGCCTGCCCACGCGTCCTGTGAAAATGGATCACCCATGCCACGTTTCTTTTGGCTACCTTTTGGCCACCGTACGCCTATAAGTAGCCGGACTCGGATGTAAGCTGATTGCCTGCGACCAGGCACAGAGACGTGCCTCTAGTTGTTTGGGTCCACGTACATATCCTTGATAAATCTACTCCGTCCATCTCTGTTTTGAAAGACCCCACCTTTGATGTATGTGTTATATAGACGGGATTTTCCGATAAAGAAGTTCATGGGGCGGCATGCTAGGTGAGGCTCACCGTGATATATTTGTGAGATATCCATCCTGTCCATCCTAGTGGGCCCATGAGAGGAAACAATGGAAATTCAGTAATCACCTTTGAAACATTTTAATGGCTACAAAAGTTTTGTATCAAGCTAAGTTTTTCATGTTTTCACATTATCCCAATGAGAATGACCTTATAAATGGTTTGGATGGTAATATAAACATCAAGGTGGAGCCCACTAAGGTTTCCATGGTACAAAGTTCTTTCTCTATTTTCTCCAAATGTATGGTAGCCTAGATCTTGCAAAATGGATGAAAACATCATGGTGAGCCCAACTTTGCATGAGATCAGCGTCCATGTTACATATCCATGCCATCCATCCATTTTACCAGCTCAATTATATGCATTAGCACAAATTCATCATAGTAAACAGTGGTGATTGATCGCCCACTAATAAAACCTTCTTAACGCCTAAAGTAATGCTTGTTTACCATTCAACCTATTAATAAGGTCAAGCTTACCTTGATGAAGAGCAATACAAATATCAGCTTCATCTGAAAGCTTTTCTGACGCATATGAAGTTTTTAATAGTCAATCATTATTATTTCTTATCGTGTTGTCCACTTGACGCATATGAAGTTTTTAATGGTCAATTATAAGACTGGTCACCAGCGTAACATATTTCGTACAACATGGTGTCAAGTCATTAAAATAGGCCGATAGTCGATGGTCTATAAGCAAACGAAACGATACCTCACTAAACCTAAAGGCACGTGCTACAACATCTGGAATTAGCCACCTGTCATCGCCAATATACTATGAATGCATGATTAACCAAACCATTATTATTTCAATTACAACCAACCAATTTAAGTAACTCAATGGTCACTACAGGGGGTTCGTCACCAGCGTAGGCCGACAGTTCGGGTATAGTGTCCCATGACCACCATCCCCGGCTCATGAGGTTTTCTCATCTTATGATGCTTAATGGATGTTCATCGACCAGTGGCCAATCAAATACGATAATTAAGAATTATCATCGCATGGTTGTAGGCCATCGAAGCCACACAAGACAACCATCAAAACATAGGACCGATATTAAATCGCAGCGGTAAAAATATGCATGGAATATTAAGTCGAGGCGGCAAATGAGTCAGATAAGGTTAAATCAGAGCGGTTAAAACGGTCATTTCTAAGTTACTCAAGTCATATGACCTATGGATGGTAAATCTCACGTATAGTGTCCTATATAACCTCTAATCGAGGGTCCATTCTTTACCACACTCCATCCTGTTACATCATAAGCATGGGTTCACATGCACAAGGGAGATCACCCACCGTTAAGTGCAGTGAATAAAGATTTATAAGCGACTTACAACGATCCATGATGAAGTATATAGTTCTGACATGCTAGACATAAGTTAATTCATAATAATCGTAGTAAGTCATAAAAATAACTATCAATTAAACAAAGAGTTATCATGTAAGTAACTATAGCATGCAACTATGGTTCACAACTATCAACCATAAATCAGATATAAATCATGTCTTAATAATTCATACTAGTGTAAGAAGTCGCATTCTATGAGATAAAAATTTTGATTTTTAATAAAGACTATAACTTAAACTAATTTGTAAATGAAAAGCTTAAGAGGAAGAATCATCACCTGTCAATCGAATCGCCACTAGTGTTGCTAGGGAATGTGTGTGCCTTTAAAGTCGAATCATACCACAAATCATGAACTTGTACAATTAGATCCAAGTTCTATGCACTACCTAGATTTAAGGTCATAGCATAGGGCTTGAGTTATTTATCTTCAGGGTTTTTAATATAAAATTAGGATTTTCATCCTAGGGTTTAGTCCTAGCTTAGGTCTTTAAGTAATGTTTGTTTACCATTCAACTTATTAATAAGGTCAAGCTTACCTGGATGAATAGCAATACAAATATCAGCTTGATCTGAAAACTTTTTTGACGCATATGAAGTTTTTAATTGTCAATCATTATTATTTCTTATCGTGTTGTTCACTCGAGGTTTAGATTTACTTTGTTTTTTAGATCACCACCTAGAATAAGCTAAAAATTTGGACTCAATTCGTTTTTGGACTGATGCCCTAAAATAAACTCGAAAAATAAATAGACAGCATATATATACAACACAGGCATCAAGGTAGGCCTGCAATCCGACTTGTTTGAATCCACACCCTTTAGTTGGTGGGTCATTAATGGTGGTCCTAAGTGGTAGATGGTCTTGCTCCCGTTTCCAACCCATCCAAGAGCCCACACAAAAAAGTGGTGCAAGATCCAAACCATCCATTGGGTAAGTCACTCAACTTAGATGTTTTATGGTTTGGCCTACTTTTAGCCGGATTAGATTTTCTACAAACGTGACATGTGCGGGTGTTCGTCTCAAGGCAACCATTGTGATTTGTGACAAATATCCTCACAATATTATTATAGAATTTGATTAAATGATATTTTTGCAATAATAGCTGAGATTTCCAAAGTCTCGTCAGATTCTTTCTTTCTTTTTATTTTATTATTATTTTTTTAAACGATTTTAACATGACTTTAAAGGAAATGTTATTTAAAAGTTGAAATTATTCTTTTTTTATACTTTCATTTACAAATTTTAAATTTTTTTAGTTGTTTATAATAAATATTTTGAAATATATATTTTCTATGAGATTTTCTATTAATACCGCCAGAAAAACCTTCAAAAACCTGAAAAATCTCCCCAGAAATTTATCAGCAGATTAAATGGCCTAAAATGATATTTGTCGCTATGGTCCAGGATGATGACCTTTGTCCGTAGTCTTTGCAGTATTATAGTGTATTATAGTGCATGTTTGGTTGTATGTACCTATCATATTCTAATAAAATCTACTGGTTACTACTTAAACAAATGTTATGGTGATCCGGTCTACATTGCTCCACCACTGCTCCAACCAATCCAACTCATGACTTCATGATCAGAATCTTTGCTTGTGTAACTTTGTCGGGTGCAGAAGTAAGGATTGGGCTCTCATTTTAACGCTAATGAGGGTGGTATTAATTTATTTTGAAGTCGTCAAAAGTTAAATTTTAGCTTAAGATCTACAACCGACTAAAAATTATAGAATCATTTATGGGACAAAAGATTAAAGGATACTTTGATCCGAGTGACTTTTTGTGGTTGGTTTATGCCCAAAAATCTTAAATAATGGATTCATAAAAGAAAATGATTAAGCACCATTTCTCACTACTTGTTAGGGGTGTACATAAACCGGGCTAGCCCGGTTAGCTTGCTCGACTCGGCCTAACCCGGAACTCAATTCCGGGTCAGGACGGGTCAATTTTCTAAGCCCGTTCTGAGTTCAGGTCAAGTTCGGATCTGACCCAGTTCAGCCTGACTCGGCCTGAAACCCGACTCAACCTGTCCCGGCCCGACCCGTCCCTGCCCGCTCGTATTTTAGGGTATATATACCCTGTTTTTTTAAAAAAAAGCCCTACCTCGTCCATCGCTTTTCCTTTCCCCTTTTGAGAAAACGCCCGACCTCAGTGGCACGAAACCCTCTCCCTGCCCGGCCCCAGCTGCCCCACCAAATCTCTCTCTCTCTCTCTCTCTCTCTCTCTCTCTCTCTCTTTCTCGTCCGTCCGTCCAGCAGCCCCACGAAACCCTCTCCCTGCCCGGCCCCAGGCCCCACCAAATCTCTCTCTCTCTCTCTCTCTCTCTCTCTCTCTGCTCTGTCCATCGTCCGGCCCCACGAAACCCTCTCCTGCCCAGGCCCCAGCTCCCCACCAAATCTCTCTCTCTCTCTCTCTCTCTCTCTCTCTCTCTCTCTCTCTCTGCTCGTCCCTGCTCATCCGTCCGGCCGCCTCTCTCTGCTCGTCCAGCCGTCCGCCTCTCTCCGCTCATCTCTGCTCGTCCGGCCGTCCAACCACCAGAGGACCTCCGCCTCTGTGCTCGTCCGTCCGTCCGTCCGTCCAACCACCAGGTATAATTGTCACCATCAAACCTCTCTACCAAATGCACTATGCTGCTGAGATTTTTTTATTTTTTACACCACATCGTCTTGCCACAAGCATGAAATTCCTGTTTTCATGCATCATGAAATTTTTGTTCACATCGTTGCTGACATTGTCAGCATTGTTGCATTAAGTGATAATGTGGCCAATCAAATTGCATTAATTTTTTGTCTGTGGTAATCAAATGATTTGGATTATTCACATTATGCTAGAGTAAATGATGCAATGCAAGACAATCTAAATAATTATAGAAAGTTTGTCAAGTTATAGTGAGATGGTGTGGTGAAATATACTGGGAACTTAAGATGGTTGATAGCACACATAGTTTTATAGTGTGTGCACATGTGAGATGCTTCTAAATTAACAGTGGCAAGATATGAGTACTTAAACATAGATGCTTTACAGGTAGAATATTTTATGCATGTGATGCATTTGCAAGGGATATTATGTTCATGCATGTATGTGTTAGAATATGTGTTATTTTAATCAAAAGATTTGTATATTTTTTAGTTTAATATTTTATTATCGTGCATAAATAAATTTGTATATGATTGAGATGTAAGACTTCTATAAAATAGGCTACTTGATCAATGGTTTGATCTACCAAAAGGATGGATAAATTTATTGGAATGTTCCAATGGACTCTACTAAAGTCATGGTAATATTAAAAATGCGAAGGTGCTATCCATCTTTTGGCAATATTCTTTTGGCAAATTCAGATTTATTTATTATTATTTAAAAAAAAAAAAAAGATTTCCCTGTTAAAACATCTACTGGTTGGTAAAGACTCACTTACAAAGGAAAAAGAAAATATAGAAGTTCTTAAAAATGCGAACTGTATAGTCATAACTGAATTTAAAAAAAGTGGACAAGCTAGATGGGCACTAAAATTACCATGTGAAAATTTTTTTTGAATATTTGCTCATTTAGGATATTCATGCATATCTCTAGGAAATTGATCCATGTAAGCTTAGTTAAAATTTCAATGAAGAAGTAAAAAAAGGCTTTAGAAAAATTCGAGGAAGAATTGATTGCAAGCACATCTATGTTGACCTTTATACAAGAAGATTTCATTAAGATCCTTGAAGGTTGTAAAACCTCTAAGGAAATAATGGAGAATTACTTAGGCCAAGGATTTTAGTAGTTAATGGCAATGAAATTCTTGAGCACATGCAAGTGTCATTTATTTTGAATAGTTTACAACTTCATAAAAAATAGTTGTGATAGTCCCAGGTTGAAAGCAAAATTCTTAAATCTAACTAACCTTCCTCTTCAACTAGCTTTAGCAAGGAGTTTATTATCGTGAAATGTGTATGGCATCCGAACTATCCAACAGGTGCATCCTACCGCCATGATTAGATGACTCAAAAGTGAGGTCTATCCAATTATATGACACACACTTTAGAAATTTGTGTAGATCACCCAACACCTCTAAATTCACCTGTGGCCAACCAAATGAATTAGTTGTCCTTATTTTTGAGTCATCTAGTCATGAGTGGGTGGGCCTTTGGATGGTTTGGATGTTATACATGCAAGAAGCATGCCCACATGCTCAACTCCACAACTTCCACATAAAAAAAGATGAAGGGTATTTTAGTCATTTTGCATTCTTTAAAAATATTTTGTAAGAATTCCATATGGTAATTATGTATTAGAAATCATAATTATTGGTTACTTAATGGTAATTATATGTATCAGATGTCATGATTATTGATTATCAATATTATTTTTATTTGTTAGAGAAAAAAAATATAATCACAATTTCTAATACCTAATTATTTTTAACTAAAATTAGATGAGTTTTTTTTTTCCTTATTCAGTTTAAACACATTTTGTTATCATTTAGCTAAATGTTGAATGTGAATTACGATTGATATCTATGCTTATACCAATTGCCTATTAGATATATTTTTATTTCTTCGTTATTGTTGTTGTGGTATAGGATAATCAGTTACCCATTTGAGAATTTCTATGTTGCCAGACATAGATTGAGTGTGTTCATGAATCCATAGAAATTCTCGAATTGTCCATTTTTGGACAGTTCAATGTTGGATAGATAGTAATGTTTTCATTTATTCTAATTTAAATACACATGCCTGTTTCGGTTTGTCTCTCCTAATCTCTCTAGATATATTTCTTCCATTTACTTCCTCATAAAATATCTCCACTTTGTGTGGATAGTTGACGTGTGAATCAAATCTAAGATTAATATATTCTGGATAGATAAGGGGAGATGCTGCCGAAATTTTGGCGTGTCATTTAAATTGAATAATGAAAGTATTACTATCTATTCAACATTAAATGGGTAACTGATTTAATTATTTTTTATGTTGTTGTTGTAGTATAGAATAATCAGTTACCCATTTGAGGATTTCTACGTTGCCAGACATAGATTGAGTGTGTTCATGGATGCATAAAAATTTTCAAATTGTCCCTTTTTGGACAGTTCAATGTTGGATAGACAATAACGTTTTCATTTATTCTAATTTAAATGCACATGTTTGTTTCGGTTCATCTCTCCTAATTCTCTCTGGATATTTTTCTTGCATTTACTTCCTCATCAAATATCCACACTTTGTGTGGATAGTTGACGTGTGAATCAAATCCAAGATTAATATATTCTGAAGAGATAAGGGGAGATGTTGCCGAAATTTTAGCGTGGCATTTTAAATTGAATAATGAAAACATTACTATCTATTCAGCATTAAATGGGTAACTGATTTATCTACTTAGGAAATTCTTTACTAAGGTCCAAGGATAAATAAAATTGTTTCATATCTTTAGATATGGCTAGTGAGGATGAAGTCCCACCTACGGCTACCCCTAGTAGCGGTGCTGGTGCGTCAGCCACATCACCACTTGTTGTTGAGGGAGAGGGGTCTTCAGCTGCAAACAAAGAAAAGAAATGGTCAGCTATTTGGGATGATCTTGAAGAAGTAGTAGTTAACAATGTCCCCAAGATCCGATGTATGCACTGCAAAAATCTATACACCAAAAGTGTTAGGGGGTCGATGTCTCATTTAAACAGACATAGAAAAAGTTGTGCAAGGAGACCTAAACTTCCACGTTCAGGCCAACAATTGCTATCGTTTACAAATTCCGAAGGATCTGCTTCTGAAGGTACACTTACCACTCATAAGTTTGAAAAAGGAAAGCTGAATGAGTGGTTTGCAAAGCTTATTATCATTGATGAGCAGCCATTTAAGATGGTAGAGAGTGAAATATTTATGGGATACAGTAAATACCTTAATCCTCAATTTGAGAAGGTCTCCCGTGTTACTGCGAAGAGGGAGTGCATGAAGATGTATGCCAGTGAGAAAATGAAGCTGAAAGTAGTTTTAGATTCGGTTTCAAGGGTAAGTTTGACATCTGATATGTGGACGGCGCAAAATTAAAGAAAGGGTTACATTTCATTGACTGCACACTATGTTGATGAAAATTAGAAACTTTGCAAGAGAATATTGAACTTTCGCCACCTTTTACCTCCCCATTCTGGTTTGGTTATTTCAGATTACATTTACATCTGTCTACGAGATTGGGGCATTGAAAAGAAAGTCAGTTCATTAACTTTAGATAATGCTTCGACAAATGACAGTGTCATATAATTCTTACGCAACCAGTTCAAGGCAACCAACAGTTTATTTTTTGGGGGAAAAATATTTCATGTTCGGTGTTGTGTACATATTCTCAACTTAATTGTACAAGAAGGGTTGAAATCAATTAACCAAACTATAGAGAATGTGAGGGAGAGTGTGCAGTACATAAGAGGCTCGCCGTCAAGATTGAGCATATGGAATGACATCGTCTAACGTTTGAATTTGACGTCTCCAAAAACGTTGAAGTTAGATATATGCACACGTTGGAATTCCACTTTTGAGATGTTGGATTCAGCCCTGAAATTAGAACATGCCTTTCCGGAATATGCAGTGCGTAATAGAACATAAGCTTGGTTGCCTACTGATGATGATTGGAGCAAAGCGAAAGAAGTTCACAAATTTTTGAAAGTTTTTTATGACTGTACACAAATATTTTCTGGCAATAAGTTTCCTGCAGCAAATATGTTTCTTCCATCTGTGTGGAAGATCAAGGATGCCCTGAAGAAAGCTGCTGATGACGGTCCATTTTTTATCAAAATCACGACAGGTGTATGCAAATGAAGTTTAATAAGTACTAGGATGATTGTCATCTGATAATGTCCTTAGCTGTTGTTCTTGATCATCGGTGCAAGATGAGTTATGTTAAGTACATCTTCATAAGGATTTATCCTACTGAAAAGACAATATCTGAAACCTCGAAGGTTCGTGACGCAATCGAAGCATTGTACAACGCGTAAACAACCACAGTGTCCACACCAAGTGCTTCTGAAGTTAGATCCCAAGTTGCTTCAAGCTGCGACGACGAAGCTGATTTCATGTCTTTCTTAGCAAAAGAAAATACAGACATAAAAATGAAAGAATCAGAGTTAGACATGTATCTCAAAGAGTCAGTCATACTACGGCAGGATTCAGAGTTCGATATGTTGAAGTGGTGGAAATTGCGAGTTAGTGAAAGAAAATATCTTACACTATCGACGATGGCACGAGATATTTTATCAATTCCTATTTCAACAGTGGCATCGGAATCTGCTTTAGCAGGGAGCAGGGTCGCAAGCAATACTAGAAGTTCCCTTGCACCGGATACAGTGGAAGCATTAATTTGTACACAAGATTGGTTGCGTTCGAGTCTAGGAGGTTATGATATGGATGAGGAAGAGGAGGAGAATGTGAATGAAGCCGCAACATATAAAACAACAACAATATAATGGATGTGGGATGGATGTTTTGATTTTTTTAGTTTATTTGAATTTACAAATGCTATAATGGGTATTCTTTTGACTTTTATTTTTATTTATCTGTTATGTTGATGGATGTTATGTAAGCTGTGTAATGCATTAATGACTCTTTTTTATCCATAAATTGCTTTTCTTTTATGTCGGTATTTCATTATTGTTAAAAGGTTTAAAATACTTTTCTAACACAATATGCAGATGTCTTCAAGCGAACCATCGATTGACATTTGGGACTATGGTTCCTTAGTCCATTCTTCAAAGTCTGAAAAGTTAAAGATTTTGTGTAATTTATGTGGAGCTAAGTTTGTTAACAAAACTAATCGACTCAGATTACACTTATCCTATCGGGGTGGAGATGCAAAACCGTGTCCTAAAGTTTCAAAAGAAATCCAAGTTCTTTTCCAAGCAGTTTTTGACTCAAACAAAAAAACTTTCACTCCTCAATTCAAACTTTATAAGGCAGAGAAGGAAGCTAAATTATTAGCATTGGAAGAAGAACAACTCCAACTCACCTTAAAACGCAGTATGGAAGATGCTTCTACACATCAGCGATGTCCTCCAACACCACATGATGTTGAAGCAGGTTCAAGCTGCACGGGTAAAAAGAAGAATAATAAGAATTCAGCTAAGTTTCTCTCCAGTCTGGGTGCGTTTTACAGGACATTATGAACTACGTATAAATCTTTTCATAAAAATAGTTTGAAAAATCTAATTCAAACTATACAAGAGGAGAGCGATAAAAAGCTATCTCTACCTTATGAAGAGGAAGAGGTGAATGAGTATGTATATGAAGATTTAGATAGCAGCTTGGGCTCAGCCGATGAATTTCCTCAACAGTAGTCAGTAGTGTATGACTGTATTCAGTTTGTATAAAATATTTTATTTTATGCTTTGTCAAATGTATGTAAATGTCCTAACTAGTTAGATTTTTTGTGGAGTTTATAATTCAACTATCTAAACCGTTGATCGAGGGCCTTGTAATGGGATGCGGATTACCCGCCAAAGCCCTTCCTATGAATTTATTGTAAGGTTCGAAACTTGCCCGAACTTGCCTCGGGCCCGGTTCGGACTAAAGATGTTGGCCCGGTGACTAGGCCCGGTCGGGTTCGAACCTGGTGCGGCCGTTGAACGGGCCTGGATGGGTAGAGGCCAGTTCGACTCGGCCCGACCCTTGTACACCCCCACTACCTGTAACCCGAGTGAAATTTTAAAAATAAAAAGTAAAAATAACTTTTATATATTATCTTATATTTATCTTAATACTATTTGATCTCGTCTTCTGTATATCTTATTTTTATCTTATCTCTATCTTATCCTTGTCCCTAATCATTAACCCGATTACAATTAAGAAAAGGAGAGATGAGATTTTGGAGAGCTTAAATCCAATAAGTTTATTGTCCATTCTTTTATGCATTTAATGTAATTTGACTTGATCTATGCAATGAACGGCGTGGATCAGTCACATGTTTGTTACATTGATCTGCAGGTAGATACAATGTAAATGTGATGGAAGTCTAAAATCCCATGTGAGATCGAATTATATTAGATTTATACAGATCATACGATCCTTAAGGCCAAAACATACAAGGGCCCTAACTTCCAAATCAATCTAACCATCGGATGGGCCACACTGGTCAGATTTGAAAGTGTTCACTAAGTAAAACTCAAATTTCTACGCAATTGACCACTTCGATCAATCATTTGTCATTCAATTTTCAAAATATTAAAACATAACAAAAAAGAAAAAGAAAATCTAAAATTTAATAATTGAATTTAATGAACATATTTGATCATTTAGGGCTTCGTCATTTAGGATGTTAATTAAAGGTGGGTCTCACAGTGTAATATAACTAGATGAATAACAATGTTACGGATATAATTGATAGGATTTTCGAATTCAAACCAGTCTGATTACCTTGTGGATTATATACTACTAGACTTAGGTGAGTAACCTAACGTGTCTTATGATTCATTGAAATTAAAATAAATTATTTATGATAGTTTGTTTGATTGATGTATTGATTGGAATGTTTTGTTACGATATTGTATGCTATGGGAAATCACATGCTAATCAGTGCCAAATTACATAAATTATGATAATTGTATATTAAATTCATATATGAATGTTCTGATAAAGATAACTAACTATGGTACTTATGAAAGTGATGCGTTTATACATCATTCATCATTCATTGCATTGCATATTGTATTGTTGATCTTGGAAGCCCTTACTAGAAGAAATGCTGATCTTGGTAGAGCGTTACAAGATGCGGGCTATGCCCAAGCCTACCGAAATGTGTAAGCCCACTCAACGGGTGAGTGCGGGTTGACGATCTTCGACCCAAGTAGATGGACAATTATCCCATCTGATGTATACTTTGTTTTTATTATATTTTAATTTTAATAAACATGAACCATGCTGAGTTTTCTCATTAAGCCTGACTAGCTTACATTTTATTGATGGAAAAACCATACAGATGAACAATTGGCCAACTTAAAAATAAATGAAGATGTGAGTATAGTGTTGATGTGCTAAGTGTGAGATGTTGATATGAACTTAAAAAAATGTGAGGATGGAAGGAAGGCAAACAAGCACTCTTGGATGAAAAAAATATACCCTAGGGAAATTGATTCTAACTCTACTCCGCTAATTGTCAAATTCTAAGGAAACTAATAGCCCGTTGATGTAGAGAAGAATGCCTAGAGAAGAACTCTCCAATCCTTCGAAACCCTCCAAAGCCCTCAAAAAACTCTATCAAATCTCATTATTCAAGCAAGTCAAATAGCTCTCCTCTCAATTGTGGTTGTTGCAAATTAAGGAGAATTGCTTGATATTTATAGAGATGACCGGTGAGATAAACTCTATCAAATTTCATTACTCAAGCAAGTCAAAGAGCTCTCCTCCCAGTTGTGGTTGTTGCAAATTAAGGAGAATTGCTGGATATTTATAGAGATGACCGGTGAGATTGAGATTCCTGTCGGTGCCGATGTGACCTATTTATATATTTTTTTCAGGTTTTCGAGGTGTCATCCATCTCGGGCTAATAAGTGGACATTCTAAACCGATGAGAATTCGATATTTGCCCGTACTTATTTCATGTTTTCAAGGCAATTTTGCCACTTCAGCTGCCACAACGCCCCACCTGTTGGTCCGGATCATTGCCACATGGTTGGTTCATATCACTGCCATGTGATTCCCGCCAGCCACGTTTGACCAATCTGAACCGTTAGATGGTTTTGGATGGGCCTGAATATCCATTTGGTGTTTTTTAAACTTGCAATATTCCCTTAAGTCGATCAAATGCTGATTTTGAGAATTTGCGTAGCTATAATTTTGTATAGTGTGTCTACACTACTGCATGTATACAACGTGAGTAGCAATGGACATTTGTACCACCACAGTTAGTTCTTAAATGACGTAAAGCGTTGCCTTACGTGAAGGATATGTATGACCAATCGATTATCAAATCTTGGGTGGCCTTCTCCTCTATCCAAGAGAAAAACTTTAATACTTCAACCAGGTAAGTTGATTGATACATGGATAGTAATAAATTAAAAGAACACAAATCATTAGTTTTAAGTTGGATTTTCATGCATAACAAATATTTTATTTAATTTTTTAATTAGTTGATTGGTGGATATCCAAATAAAGACAGCCAATGGCCCAAATCCAATAAATAAATCCTCACTAATCTAAGCTTAGAAACGTTAATCAGTACAAAATTTGAAAATAACTTATCTACTTTATAACTCCCACTACTTAAGCAGTTTGATTGCGTTAAAATATGCCACAATTACCATTCCTAAGTGCCATCAAACACCACATTCCGCGATATCTCTCTCTGCCTTTAGATATCTTCCATATCGTGCAAACCCCTCTCCATTCAATTGCATTGCATGTGCCATACCACTACTGTACATGATGAGAGGAGAATGCCAGATCCAGGAGCAAAACTATTCTTGAAATAAGAAGCTTTTAAGATTCCTAAAGCCATACATTATCCAAGGACATGGGAACAGTTTTAGACTAATTTGAGACACGATTAGGTGATTTAAATATCAATCCATGCTTCCTTCCAAACCCATTTATTTTTAAGATGGATAACTTTGATGTTCTGGCTGACCGCGATGGTTGATGCACATGCACAGAGAGATTGAACACTTAGCATACAACTTAAACTATACCATTCAATAATTTGATAGGCCACAAAAGACATTATTATAAGGCTTTGATTATCCAAATAGCATATTGGTAGACTTTTGAGACTGTTCAATAAGAAATATCCTATGATTTGAATTTGCCGTACATCCATATACTAATCAGAAGTCAAGATCACTCGGACAATGTAATTTTTAAATGGTTTTGGCATGTACAACGGAAACAAAGAAAAGCACCAGTTACTTGTTTCAAGTTGAAAGCTTAAGTTGGAAAATAGGAAGGTTCAAAAGGAACCTATGGTGTAACCGATGATACGGTCAGCATGGAATGGCATAACAAGATTTATATAACCAACCCTCAAATAATTTCAATGATGATGAGACCGTGCAATTTTTAGACAATGACCCATTCACATGAGGTTCTCCAATTTCAACAAATAATTTCAATATATATGGTATGTTCAGGTTCCAAATGCATGCCTGTCAAGCATCATGCTACCAGAGTAATAAATATATTTTTTGACCGCTTGTCTCTCATTCATGCCCACACAGACACGTGCACATTGCAAGCCTAACAGTTCCGGCCATACTGTCTGGACCAAACCATTCAATGTTGGATTGGAATGCCCATGTGACCCTGGCCGTCCAATCCAAAATGGGTTGTATTGGAACCTAGTCCGGAAAATGCCACCACTTCCTGTGTAAATTGGTCCAACTCGCTGAATTAGACTCCAACATAACCTGTCGATTACAATCAACCTATGTAATAGACTATTCGAGAGTTATCGTTGTAATCAACCTATGTAATAGTCTATTATATTGCACCTTTTGAAGGATAAATGAGGTTGGCGTCAGGTTAGCAGCTGGCACCAAATTTAAACTTTTATCATGAATCCAAACAATATGACACTCTGAATTGATGTTAGGGCATTCTGTGCAAGCAATGCATTGCATCGAAACCGGGTGTAGTGAGAAATGGGTAAGAATTGGCCTACGGTGTTCCCCAGAAGCAACGTGACATAATGTCTAATTACTGTAAAAAGTATGCAAGTTCCCATGCCATTTTGGAGTTTGGACACCTGCAGGTAAAGAAGCTAGTCCAACAAAATAGGATTTGTCTTGTCACATGGAGTATAAGAACATTGACAGGTAAAAATATAGATTACTAGATATGATCAAACAAATGAGAGTTAACATAGCTTGTGTTCAAGAGACCAAGAGGAAAATGGGCCAAAACTAGAAAAATTGATGGATATAAACTTTGGTATATAGTAAAGGACAATAATATAAATGGGTTAGGATACCGGTGGATAAAGATTTAAAAGATAAAGTTGAAGATGTACAAGTGATAGGATTTTATTAATAAAACTCATGTTAGGAGAGGAGATAAATCAATGCTATTAGCACATACATGGCACATACAGGGTTAAAAGATAGAATTAATAGACTTTAGGATGATATAGATGGACTAATGCAGGAAATCCAAATGAAGAGAGGATTTTGAAGGAGGAGATTAAAATAATCATGTAAGAAAAGAAAGTAGAGGATATGAGTGGTTTTTGGAAGAAGAAATGACACGGGGAATGCTACCTTGATTTCGTTGTGGCATACAATTAACCTTTAACAAACACATACTTTAAAAAGGGAGATGACATTTAATAACTATCAAAAGTGGATCGTAAGTAATTTAAATAGATTTATTTCCATTTAGGAAAACAAAACGAACAAATGTAAGGATTACAAGGTTGTAATAGAAGAGTTTGGCCATGCAACATAGGTTAATGGTCATGGATGCTTACATTAAAAGATAGAAGAAAGGAAGTGAAATTAATAGGTGTTCAAAAACCAAGTGGTGGCATTTAAAAGGAGAGAAAACAATATAATTAAGAAATGGATTAATAGAATAAGGGTTATCGAGGAAGAAGTAAATGTAAAAGATCGAAAGAAATGCCATACAAATGAAGTAATACGATACCTATTTATAAGAATAAAAGAGACATAAAGCTGCTCTAATTATCATGGGACTAAACTTATGAGCCACCGTATGGAACTTTGGAAGAGAATGATGGAGAAAAGACTAAAGTATAAGACGAATATATCAGAAAATCAATTTGGTTCCATGCATAGTAGGCCAACAACTAAGAGCTATTTCCTACTTGGACAATTGATGAAGAAACGTTAAGGATAGGAGAAATGATCTCCACATGGTCATTATTAAGTTAGAGAAAGTATACGATGAGGTCCCTAAAGACTTAATTTTGTGGGTGTTAGAAAAGAAGTTTCAGGATATTGACATGATTAAGCATATGTATGAGAGTGCGACAACAAACGTGAAGACTTAAGAGTGGAGAGACAAGTGAGCTTCCAAGTACTGTGAGCTTGCACTAGGGGTTGGTATTAAGGCCCTACCTTTTCACATTAGTTATGGAGGAATTAACAAGGCATTTGCAAGAAGAGACCACATTGTGTATGTTGTTTGTAGATGACATAATTTTAATTTACAGGGTAATGTAGGACTTAAATATAAAGCGAGCTTTATGGAGGAATACTCTTGACTAAAAAAGATATAAAATTAGTCAAAACTAAAATAAAGTATATGAAACACAATTTTAGTAATAATAGGACGGGGAATTAGTTAAGATTGCTGACAAAAAAGTTTTCCAAAATGACCACTTTCAATACATTCGGTCAATAATTCCTGAAAGTGGAGAGATGAAAGGATGTTGCCCATAGAATTCAAAGTGGGTGCAAGAAACAGAGATGTACTCTTGGAGTTTTATGAGATTGTTGTATCATTCAAATTGAAAGGAAAATTTTATAAGATAATTATAAGAATAGCCACGTTTTATGGGACAAAATGTTGAACAGTTAAGGAACAACATATTTATAGGATGAGTGTAGCTGAAGATGTTGAGATAGACGAGCGACAAACCAAGGATGGATAGAATTATATATGAATGCGTCTGGGGGAACTTAGGAGCAGCAACAATATGTAATAAGATGAGGGAAAGTAAACTTGGATAGTCTAGTAATGTGCAATGGAGATCAAGAACCATGCCAATTAGAAATGAGTTGGTACAAGTTGGAGGCTCTAAAAGGGGAAGGCCCAAAAGGATGTGGATGAAAGTCGTAAGAAAATACTTGATTACCTATGGTCTAACCCTTGATAGAGAGGAATGGCAGATCATGATTCATGTAGCCAACCCTAATTAATTGGGATAAGGCTTAGATAATGACGACGATGATCATGAATTAGTCTCCAAGACTCCAACATTAGCATTATAAAACATGATACCTACAGAAAGACATGCCTTTCTATCAAAACCCATGTGCCTCAAACACATGCAACACAACAGTGACAGAAACACACGCCATTCTAGCAAAACCTATGTGCCTCAGCATAAGCCAGAGTCACCAACAGAAACACATGCCTTTCTAGCCAGACCTACGGGCCTCAACACATGTGACCAAAACATATCAAGAACCGTGCAGAAACGCTCATGCCTTTCTAGCCAAACCTATGTGCCTCAACACATGTGACCGAAACATATCAAGAACCATGCAGAAATGCACATGCCTTTCTAGCCAAACCTATGTGCCTCAACACATGCGACCGAAACATATCAAGAACCATGCAGAAACGCACATGCCTTTCTAGCCAAACCTATGTACCTCAACACATGCGGCTGAAACATGTCAAGAACCATGCTTCATCGTCCATACCCATCATTGCCAGCTTGTTTGTTTCAATGTTTTAAAACCTGCATTGAAAGCTGACAGTTTTTTATTTTTATTTTTTATTATTTTTTTGGTGTGGGCTGTGTTTGGACATAGTGGGCACTTAAATGACAATAAAGAGACCTCCAAATTCATCAAATGTCTAACTAATTTGATTTTGGAGCCATGCCCATCTACAATTGGCGATTCTTTGGGCTGCTGGGTTTAGTTTACATGTGGATGAGCTCTATCGCATGGGAGTGACTCACACTCTGACAATGTATCAATGTACTAGGAACGCTACTTACGATGGCCCACAGAAAACATCAAGCGCCTGTCATGTGGCTCAATGGCAATTGAAGAGTGGTCCTCATGGTTAATTTAATCCGCAAAAATCATGCTCATGCAGTAGTCGTGTGGGCCAGCCGCATATGAAGAAATCGTCAGTTAAGAAAATAAAATTTATGGACGATAACACGTGGTCTAGTCAGCTTATTGACTGGGCTGAGCTGATTACCATGGCAGGATACATGTAAAAGGGAGCCCTTTTGATGAATGCCAACCCCCCTTAAGTCTTTTGATGAATGTCCCTGATCCCACACATGTGACAATTTAGCACGTGGGCCATTCATGTTTGGTGCTTGCAGACAAGACGTGTGGATAAATCATTCTCGTTTAAAAAGATTGTATTAACTGAGAAGAGCATGCATTTTCATCCAGAAAATTGGCTTCATCGAGCTACTTAAAAAAAAAAAACCTCGGCTCTATCATGAAACCATTGAAATCACAATTTCTATGATTACACCTCTAATCATACCTCCTCAAAGATTATACATTACATGCTCTCAGGTGACAGCATCTGTTGATTTGACCTTGTCCTTCTCTCCGCTCTCCCCAAACCTCAATGGAGCTCTGTGTTGCAGAATGGTTAACTGATCGGCAAAAAGTAGGTCTTTCATGTGTTGTAGCCGCAGCCACTCTCTCTCCATTTGCATATCCAAGCCCTCGAAATGGACAATCTTCTCCTGGATTTCCTTCATCTGCAGTTGCACACACAAACAGCATTCTGTCAAACAGTGCCTGACAACAAAACCCATATTTTGGGATTTTAGTGGCAATGCAATGCGGAAAATACATACACCCAAATGTTGATGATGGTATAGCCAAGATTCTAGTGGGAATGTGGGATGGTGAGTTATTTGATACTCTGGGAGAGTATGACGGTCACAAGCACTTGGAAATTGTACACGTGGCATACATCAACTAAAGTTCAATCGACTGAACTGTGGGACCCACTGTCACTAAGTCACAGTCCCAAAATCAGATTGGTAGAACAATACTAACCTCTGGTTTGTGACACTTTGCTGAAATAGGATGATTGGATTTTTTTCCCATTTTCAACCATCCAATAAATGTCGACCATTCTAGGCGTCTAGCTTGGTTGCCGTCTTGGCAGCCTCTCTAGCCCCTCTTTTGTATCCTTCTTCATTAATATAATCGTTACTTTTCAAAAAAAAAAAAAAAATGTCCACCATTCTGATAATCAGATAATCCAGCAAGTATAATTTTGGTTCATGATACATCTAAAGTGAGTCCCATTATTTGGACAGTTTAATTTGAATTCCTTGTATGCTAAATCTGCAATTTCCAAGCACTGGCGTATCATCCATCCCATGCTGCAGGAGTATCCAAGTCTCTTCCCACGTCGGAAATATACACACCTGAACCTCGATGATATCGGAGATGGATCGCTCCACATCCTGCTCTTCTTTCTCAAGCAGAGCCCACGCATCTAAGCCTGCCTGCTCCAGGACCCTCGCTTCAGTGTGACCATTCGCAGCGACAGCTTCTGCACCAGACAAAGGTCATTACTTCCTGTTGACGTCATCATAAACTGGGGATGGAATGCAGTGGGCCTGGGTTTAGGCCAGGGTTTTAACCAAGGTATTCCATAACAGTAACTATGGCTGTAACAGCCACCACCGTTCCCGTTACGATACAGGCCGTGACGGCCTTTATTATTATTATTATTATTATTTTTGTAAATGCCGTTATGGCCATTCAGCCTGTAAATGCATGACCGTTACAACCATTAACGTTATGTAACCGTTTTGGCATATTATGGTTTTAACCGCTCAGACCATGCTGAGTCTTTCAATTTTTCTTTCCTGTTCTGCCCAGGCCCACGCCCAGGACAAGCCTGTTGACCGCCCTACAAAATAATTTGAAACCTGACTGGACTGCCACACTAGAAGAAAGTTAAAAAAGAATAGCAAATATGTGTGTGTGTGTAGAGAGAGAGAGAGAGAGAGAGAGAGAGAGAGAGAGAGAGAGAGAGAGAGAGAGAGAGAGAGAGAGAGAGAGAGAGAGAGAGAGAGAGAGAGAGAGAGAGAGAGAGAGAGAGAGAGAGAGAGAGAGAGAGAGAGAGAGAGAGAGAGAGAGAGAGAGAGAGAGAGAGAGAGAGAGAGAGAGAGAGAGAGAGAGAGAGAGAGAGAGAGAGAGAGAGAGAGAGAGAGAGAGAGAGATCTGTGTGTGTGTCTTTCTGTGTGTGTGTCTTCCCATTCTAGCTTCTCAGATACCGTATCTCAAGTTCAACTGCCTGTCTCCAAGTTACATAGACCTGCAGCTATATTATTTATGCATTTCATCATTGTAATAAATAGCCATTCTTACTTCTTACCAATCTTATCTCCAGTTCGGGTGATCTCAGCTGGGAGGATGCATTGAGATTTTGGCCAACTGTGATTGGTGATTTTCCAAACACAGCCTCATAAGCAAGCACAACTTCAAAACACAATTTCCCGCATTTAGATCATCATCCAAGCCTTATCCGAATTAATTTGGGTCGGCTAATGGAAGGTCATATTGTATGGATTCATGATGTAAGTTACAGCATAAGTTTGACACCGGCTGCCAACCTGACACAACTCTCCTCCTTTATCCGGGCTGGGGACCAGCAATGAGAGTATAAAACTCCCCCAGGGGCAGTGTAATACACTATTACAATGGTTGATTACAATCAAGTGCTATGTAATAGCCTATCACATAGGTTGATTACAATCAAAGAGTTTCCTGCATTTAACTACGACTATATTTGTTGAAGTGATTCAAATGCTAACAAAATATTCTTATGGATCAAGTGGTTTCACACAGAAAATCCTCCTTACCTTGATGATCTGTTTCTTTGGCCAGAGATTCAAAATTTTCTCTGCTCTCATTGTGACCATCAGTGAGGCCTACCTCTGAAAGAGCTGCCACAGCGGCTTGGGCTGCAGCTTCTGCAACTTCAGAGCCGACCACAGCTGATAAGAAAGCAGCCTGTGGAAACATCGGTCAGTAAATTTTGAAGTTTCATACTTTGGCAGATTTCAGATTTTCAATAGAAACTAAAAGCAAGAAAAAGAAAGTAAAGACCATGGAAGATCATTGTTTCCAATCTTTTTGTTTTTGGAAAGATGACTTGTATTAAGATAAAAAGGAGAAAACAGAAGAAACACTAGGGACTGCTGAGATAGCAGAAGCAAAAGCTAAGCCTTAAGAAAGGCAAGATCGACATCAAACCCATCCATATGGGAAACCCATTCGGCGATCATACACTTAACGGAGGAAGCTACTATGTGAGGAGGCTTCGACTCATTACAAAAACAACGGTTATTCCGTTCTGACCAGACCGCCCACCAAGTTGCCAAGATAGCCATCCGCCATAGGCGAGAGGTCCTCCTGCCTATTGCAACACCATGCCAAGCCATTAAGAGCACTTCTACATCCCTAGGGAAACACCAACTGATCTTGAAGCTTGAGATGATGTCTGACCAAATGGACCGAGCAAACGGGCAATGAATCAACAGATGGTCCACGGATTCTTCCGCTTTCAAACAACAAACACAAACATTGGTTAAAACCATGCCTTTTCTTCTGAGATTATAAATAGTGAGGATTTTCCTGTTCACAACCAACCAACCAAAGACGATTAATTTTGGAGGGGCATCATACTTCCAAAGGAAATGAAGACCTTTTGACGGGGAGTTGCCAGCAGAGAGAGAGAGAGAGCTGCTTGTAGAAAGATCTGACCGTAAAGACTGAGGATTTGTCCGCTTTCCACATTAGACTGTCCTTTAACAAGCGATTCGGCAGAGTATGCTGCACACAATCCATAAGCTCAACGAAGTTGCTGATTTCCCAGTCCTCAAAGTTCCTACGGCGTTGAATATTCCAAACCACTCTATTAGCCACAATTGAATAATTGTCAGCAATGAAGCTATTTTTCTTCATAGCAAGACAGAAGATGGAAGGGAATTTGTCTTTCAGAGGGGCGTCTCCAAGCCGATTATCCGTCCAGAAGTGAATGCAATCACCTTTACCAAGAACAAAACCTATACTTTGGAGAACCTCTTCTTTTAGGCGATAGATGCCTTTCCAGATGGCGGACGCCCTGTACAGGGAAGACTTCGATGTCCACCAACCTCCTTCCAAACTCCCATATTTTCCTTTGATAATTTTGTTCCATAAGCTATTCTTTTCCGCCCCAAGTCTCCAAAGCCATTTCCCAAGGAGAGCCCGATTCATCGTTTTTAAGTCTTTAATACCAGCTCCCCCATCTTTAATCGGCTTGCATACTTTCCTCCACTCCATCAGGTTGAAGCTCTTCCTGTCTTCCTTACCTTGCCAGAGGAAATTACGCCTGAGGGAGTCTATGGTATTAAGAACCGTAGCAGGGCAGCAAAACAGAGACGTAAAGTAGGTTGGAAGATTGGATAATGCTGCTTTGATGAGCGTGAGCCGGCCACCGATGGACAGGTAACAACACTTCCACGCAGCCAGGTGATGATGAAATCTCTGAATGACCTTTTTCCATTGACATAATTTTGGCCGGCCGATGCATAAAGGGAGGCCCACGAAAGTAGTAGGAAAAGATCCCAATGAGCAACCCATAAAATCAGCCAAGACATTAAGCTCCTCATTGTCCAGATTGACTCCACAGATTTTGGATTTGAACATGTTTATCTTCTGCCTCGTAACCACTTCAAAGCATCTTATAATTGTATGCAGATTTGAGACCATTTCAGTACTAGCCTTAGAAAATACAAGGATATCGTCCGCGAACTGCACATGAGAGATCGGATCATGTAACCCTTGCGTCTGGACACCCTTGAGAATGCCTTCCGACTGACCTTTAAGAAGCATCGAAGATAAGACTTCGACGATAATTAGAAAAAGAAAAGGAGATAGAGGGTCTCCTTGTCTAAGGCCGCGAGAGCTCTTGAAAAAACCTTTCGACGATTTGTTCAGGAGAACAGAGAAACACGTTGAACTGATGCATTCCTTGATCCATTTCCTCCATAACTCACCGAAACCCAGACGCTTGAGCATATATAGAAGGAAATCCCAATCGACGTAATCATAAGCCTTCTCCATGTCCAATTTGCAGAAAATGTATTGCTTCTTCGAATGATAACCGAAATGAAGGCATTCATTAGCAATGAGAGCACCGTCGATTATCTGTCTTCCTGGGATGAAAGCGCACTGATTAGGACTGATGATTGAATCTATAACTTTTTGAAGACGGTTAGCTAGGATCTTAGCCAAGATTTTGTAAAGGCTTCCGATGAGACTGATGGGTCTGTAGTCTTTGAGTTCTGATGCACCCGAGATCTTTGGCACCGGCGCGATGAAGGTTGCCCCAATGTTAGCTGAAATTCTCCCTTTGACGTAAAATTCCTTGAAAAAGTCCATCACCTCATCCTGAAGAAGGTCCTAGAAAACTTGGAAGAATTGAATCGGGTAACCATCAGGTCCGGGCGCTTTGTCTCCCCCTAAGGCAAACACAACCTCTTTAACCTCTTTAACTGAGAATGACAGCTCCAGGCCCGCTGCATCTGATACACTTATAGAGGAGATTCAATTATGGAGGAGATTTTTAAAATAGGAGATGGCTTCCCGAGAGATAATCTCTTTATCCTTAGACCGTTTACCATTGATCATTAAGCTTTTGATGTGATTAACCCTAGTGTGCATACTGGCAATGCTATAGAAGTACTTCGTGTTCTTGTCACCTTCCCTGATCCATTTTGCACGAGCTTTTTGTTTCCAGGAGATTTCGCCTTGAAGAGCTTTGGCTGAGAGCAGTTGAATAAGATGAATTCTCTTTCCCAGGGAATCCTTTGTCATTGGGCTACTTTCTGCATGGCTATCAATCTGCTGAATCTCCGACAATATTGAGTCCATCTCCGCTTCCGATTGCATTCTTTCCTCTTTGTGCCACTGTCTGAGTTTTTCTTTTAGCATCTTTAGTTTGGAACACAATCTGAAACCTGCAAAGCCTTGAACCTGAAGATCCTTCCACCACTCTACCACCATAGCTTTGAACCCTGCATGATACAACAAGGAGATATCAAAACGGAACGGCTTTGGACCCCAGTCTACCTCCTCAGCAGAAAAAAGAAGGGGCCAGTGGTCTGAGGTAGTCCTGGTAAGGACAGACTGAGAGGAGGAAGGCATAAGATCCAGCCAATTTGGAGAGAGAATAAAACGATCTAGTCTAGACATGATCGGGGAGAGTCTCTCGTTCGTCTAGGTGTAGCTAGAACCGATTAAAGGAAGGTCGACCAAACCGTTGTTGTCAATCCAAGCGGAGAAGGCTTCCATGTGGGGCTTCGTTTTAAGACCAAACGATTTCTCGTCAGCAAACCTGGTGGTGTTAAAGTCACTAGCGAAGCACATAGGACCGTCAAAACTTTGACGGACCAAGGTCAGTTCTTTCCAAAAGTCGTCCCTCAGAGTATTGTTGATGGGGCCATAAACGGAGCAGATGAGGAAATTCGCTACCAAGACATTGTTTGACAAAATAACTGAAATCGAAAAATCCCCTATAGCACTCTTCATTAGAGACCAGAAAGCAGATCTCCAAGCGATGACAATTCCCCCTGAACTACTCGACGTGGCTTTAGCCACCCATTTGGCATCTGAAGCCTTCCAAAGCGTTCTCAATAACTGTTCGTCGAAGTCTTTAACTTTGGTCTCTTGAAGATAGATGATTTGAGGATTGCTTTTGCTACATGAGCTCTTGACGAGACGCCTTTTTTGCTTCGACCCCACGCCCCGAACATTCCAAGAAACCATCTTCATGGGAGAACTACTCTTCCTCGCAATCCCCTTGATTCTCCTTCAGGCCTGATATTAGCTGTAATATCTGAGGAAGTTCCTTTCCGCTTCGGCTCCTTATTTCTGCTTGTCCTTCGGGTACGTTTCTGAGGGGTTCTGTTAGGGTCCAGAAATTTGCCTCTATTTTCGACGCACTGGAAAAGGGCAAGGAAATCCTCCGGACAGTCACCGAACGACAGGCCAAGGAGCCTCCTGATGTGCCCCATCGCATCACAAATCCACTTCTTCCTATGAATCTTCTTGACTAGGGCAGCTCTTTGGTCTTCCTCTAACAATTTAACTACAGCATTCCCGTTTTTGATTTGGAGCGGTTCCACTATTATCACCTTTGCACCTGACGAATCTTGGAAGAGAGATAGAAGGTTTGAGTTCTGATCCTTGGTGGGATTGAGAGAGACACTTGGAATGGGAATTCGTTGAGGGTGTGGGGGATTGTAGATATGAGGAAGAGTTGTCCTCGAACGTCTAGGCTTCAGAGAAAGCATCGAAAGGAACGAGTTGCAGATGCTTTAGCTTATCTTCCCGCCCTGTATCCCTAAAGAAAATGTTACATTTGTCCGTGGAGTGAACCTCAGGAGTATAGCGAAACTTTGGCATGGAGCTATCTGGAATGATACAGAGAGCTGGGGACTGATTCAGGTCAATCAGAGGATCGGAGCTAGCTATGGTCACCCGATCTGACATAGTGGAATCCGACCCATTTTCCGCTCCTAATGTACTCTCCGAACCGGGGTAAAAAGGAGGTTCGTATCCGAGGTAAGGACATGCCGAGCCATCAACCGTCGAAAGAGATGGACAATGTTGGTTCAGATGACCCAAAACGCCTTTATGAGAAGCACCTGGCATTCTAATCGCCGTAGGATGCAACAACCGACTGCCCCGTGTAGGCGTAGGATCTCCCCGATCAACTTCAGTAAAACCCGAGCCAGCACGTGTCCCAAACTCCCTGTACGCAATCTCGTCAGAGGACCGATGATCGCCTGCCATTCTGCTGCGTGGCTCTCGAAGTCCCAGAGCTCTGGCGGATTCAGCGTCTCGAGATGGAGGAAAGGAGCGAGAGCCGCCACGTGTATGAGACTCTGGCGTTCATCTTTCGCCACAATTAAGGCATTCACCTACCTCTCGAAAAAAGGATGGTGCTCCGCGGGAGCACCTAATATTGATGTTTTGTTGTCTCCAACAGCTTGTTTGGTCAAAACCGAAGGTTGAGGAGACTCTCTGTTGCGCCATAAATCACCCCATCGCAGAAGGAGATGAAGCGGATATTCCTTTTGGATGAAAAGATCAATAGCTCTGTCTTCCACCTGGACTGAAATGAGATTAGGGAGGGGTGAACCTTTCCTCCTGCGGATTTAAACACGGATTACCCCCATCTCCGCACCCTGCTTCGTTTTCAGATCTAATTCAATAAAGGAACCCAGCGAAGATGTGAATGCAGTGAAGAAATCTTCATTCCAAAGCTCCAATGGGACTCCCCATATGAGGATCCATACGTCCTCCATACCAAACATGGAAAATTCGTTCCATGACACCACTCCCCTAACAGTACCCTCCTTGTGAATCGCCCCCGCCATAATCAGGGGGGCGAGACTTATATCCGGTTCGCCTTTCACCCAAACCTCGTTGTATCCGATTGGACGTAAGGTTAGCGAGCCTGCGCTAATTCTTGTACAATCCTCAATCCAGCCACATATCTGAGGGATGGTTGCGTTGTCGTGAGTTAATATCACCGCCGTATCCTTCAAAGCATCTTTTGCTCTTAGCACATCTTCTTTGCTAATCCGAATAAAGCAGGGAGACTCCTTAGATATCTTTGGGTGAATAACCTCCTGAGCTATGTTGGGATCTGACTGGGATGATGATTTTTGCCTGGGTTTAGTCGGTTCTATCAAGATGTCACGATAGGAGATGGAAGGGTTGACAGAAGAGTTTGGTACTGTTACCGCCCTACTATCCTATATTGGTGAACTTTTCCTTTTCCTTTGCTTTCGCTCTGGCCCAAATCGTGCTCGTTGCACCAGGTATTTCTCTCCCCTAAAACTCTGACCGTGCAACATTGATACAGCTTGCGAGAGCTCTTCCTCCGTGCTCATTCTGATAAGTGTGAAGCCCTGAAATTGGCCGCTGCATTTGTCTCTAGGCATGATGACGTCCATTACTGCCCCTGCTCTCCCAAAAACCTTTTCAAGGTTGAGGGGGAACCGGCCTGATGGGAATCCCTTGACAAACAGAGTTGGGAGGGAGTCATATTTGTTGCTCCTCCTCCGATGGTCCCGTATTTTCCTCCCCACCTGCGTCCATTCGTCTACCTTCTCCCCCCTTTGAATCTCTTGATTCGTTGTCGTTATCTCTGTGTCGGATTTGAGCGGCGTTGTATTGGGTGTCTCATTTACACTAGTCATCATCGCCGTTACTGTTGCGTTATCTTGCAGTCATTGTTGTTTTGGAAATACTAACCAGACACTGTTTTCAATCTTTTATGAAAGTGAAATACGTTTGATTTGGGTTCTTCATTAAATTGTATGTGAAGCTATTAGATGGATCTACCATCAGATACAGGTGGAACAAAATCACTAAAATTTTGGCCCCTTTTTCTCCACAGATTATGGCTCGTCGTTTTATTTTGTTTCCTTTCCTTTTTAAGTTTAACCATTTAGCCAGTTGGATACTTATAATTGTCTATGATACATTACATGGGTTTTCAACAAAGTTCGAGAGTAGACAGAAGAAAAGGGACCAAAATTGCTATATACATATATAAACTCACAGATAAAAAGAAGTGCAGGTTTTCATGTTAGGGAACAAATACATGCCTAGGTTCAAATCTTTGAGATTGCCTGGGGACTGAATCAACTCAAAACTCAATTAAGCACTCAACCAGACCATTTGAGTTTTTCTGTGGTAGCCAACAATAAAACTAAGTGGGGAGTGTTAAGCTTTTCAATAGTTGGCTTTTGATTTTTTTACTTAGTTTTTTTTTTTTCCTATCGACAATGAAAAAATTACTGAATAAAAAAGAGAACATAGAGAACAAGTCTCAGAAAATGAAAGCTACAGGAACTTGCCACCAATCGAAAAAGAAAAGCGGCGCGCCCCATTGATAACTAGGGAGATTGCCCAAACATTGTTTATCTGAATGGGGCAGACAAGACGTTTTCCCTCAATAATAACTAGTAAGTCATTTATCCTGGCAAATATCTTAGTCTTGCCATTTAGTATACAGATGAGATTGCCATGTCCCCAATCTTTGACTTTTAAGTTCTAAAAATTAGATTTACTCCTTAACCCTAGTTCCATGGAGTTTTTAGACCATGACACGCAAGAATGCATCCTGCAAGGTGCTTGAATTCCATACCAACAGTACTAGTGCTTTTTTTTTTTTGAAGCATCGAAAATGGAAGTTGGAACTTTATCTAACTAATCAATTACTAGAAAGGCAAAAAAGTTAGAAGCTGGAATTGGACTCACAATTTTTTGGCATTTTCCCAAAACAACTCGTCCATACCTGACCCATAATTGGGTTGCTTGCATCAGCAAGGGGCGTGAGACACCTTCTCTTAGCAGGGGATGATACATTGGAATTCTCTACTCCAGTTCCAGAGTCAGTCTGATCCTTTATCTGATAATACTTATCAACCTCATCAATGTCTGGAGGTCCCAAGAACTGCTCTCCAAAAGGGAGCTTGATGAACCGTGAAACACACTCTTTCTCTTCTTTGCTACCAACATGCTCTGCTACCTTTTTCCAGTCATCACCATACTGCAAGACGGCTTCTAGGAGGTGCAGAGTGTCTTTCTCGGTCCAGTCCGTCTTTGCTTCTTCATTGATGGCAACTCTTTTAAAGTCTCCAGAATTGAGGCCAACCCGGTAGTTGCCACGAACAAAGCACCTTGAACAAAGAATCAGGTCAACCTGTCCAACATATCAAGGAAATGGGAGCATTAATTATCTCATGTTCTTTTTCTCATATAGGTTTACATGATTCATTAAGAAAATGCACCTATGTTGAGAGGACCACCAGGATATCCTTAATAATTTGATATTGTGTATTTTGAACTTGTGAGATTGAGGAAAGCACTTTAAAGAAATTTCAAATATAATAATGGAGAGATAAATGAGTATGTGAACTAAACATCAATTGTGCGGATTCATAGGAAAATTTACAGCAAGTGGAAAACTGTTTGAAGCAAAATATTAAGTCCACAGCAATGAACGTTCACAAAGAATATAGGACTTGGCCCATCCTTAGATAGCCAGTCCGATTGTATTCAAATTTCCTCTTTTTTCCATGGATTTTCAGAATTACTAAAAAGAAACTTTAATTATCTAGTAGGCCATTTTAAAAAAAAAATATTTTAAAGGATCAAATGGGCCATTGATTCTTAATAACCAGTAGAACCTAATTACAGCATCCAATCCTCGTATCGTGAGAATGTATTTGGTACAAATTAATCAAGTTCTAGGAAGAGTTTTACTACCTAACTCTGTGGATAGTTTTGAATGAGGTTTTTGCTGGGACAAGTACGCCATCCATCAAGCCAGTAAAGATTCCAGCAAAAACAAGGTTTCATAATCATTTAAAGAGGTTGAAACACAATCGATAGCAATCTCACCCATATACAATAAGTACTAACAACTTCATAGTTAATGGGCTAGCCAAGAGATGAGAAAAAAAATTAACGACAAGAGAATAGCATGAAAAAATCAGATAATATACACCACGTAGGTGGGAACGATGAAAAAAGTAATTATGGAACATAAAGAACAAAAGCCCCACTTCATTTAACATATCGAACAGAATCAAAGATTACAAAAAATCATCCAAGTGCCTAATCCATAAAATGTACAACATGTTTATTTCGTATCATACCTTCTTCTTCTCTTTTTGATTTTTTTTTTTTGATTTTTTTTTATTTTAGGGGGGGGGGGGGGGGAGATGATTCATATCATACAATTTGTTGCTGATCAAAAGAAAATTATCATACCATATGTTTCAAAGGTAAATAAGGGGGGAAAAAACATCGGCCTTCTTTCTTTGAAGAAGACCTTCGTATGGTTTTTATTTTAAACTGCCCAATGACGGCAGGTAAGCAGATACACGAACTTCAGTTCACAATACCTCTAAACTGAGACCCATAAAAGGACTTAAAATTCCATGTGTAATGTGGAAAAATGTACTGAAATTTGATAGCTTATGTTTTAATGAACTCGTGTGGTTTTAGTTGGTATGATCAAATTAGCAGGCCCACCTGATGAGTGGAATCGTCTAATCTTTGGGCCAACACTATCTAACTACAGCCAGCCCAATGATTTTCTTGCATGCCACACCCGTGTCTCCTGTGGGCACAATGGATACAATTTACCTCTTCGTGCTCCTTCTCCGATATACACACAGTAGAATTCTTGGCAATTCTTTCCCAGCATCCAAACATGGTTTCTGCACTCCGTATTTATTAAATTTGAAGTTGCCAAACATGATTGGTAGAATCCAATTCTTGGGTAATTTGTTTCTTGGAAACACATTCATCAGTAACTTGCAAATTCGAGGTCAGCACATGACTTCTGAGTTGGATAAATGATTGCAATAACATTGCCTTCTGACTGGAAAAATCTAGTGGCCATTCTTTTCGTGACTTGATTATGCAATCTAAGCCAATTGTACATCCAAACAGACCCAAAATTCATCTAACATGTGGAATAACGACAATCTTCTGACTTCTCAGAATTCATGTGATTCAGACAAAAAGAAAAGGAAAAAGTTATATTTTTTTCTTCTAGAGAGAAGGGAACTACCTTATCACAGGCGAAGCAAACCTGGCTGCAAACGGTCTTGCAACCGCCGCACACCTTCTTTGTGCTCTCTTTCTTTTCCAAATGAGAGTCCACTGCTGCTGCAGGTGACGGCGTACCAACGCCCAGCTTACTTTCCTTCTCTTCTCCTTTCAGCTTCAAGGCCGTGGCCCCTGTGTAATTGATCAAGCCCCATCCCTCGAGGAAATCAAAGACCCTCCGGATCGATCCGACATCCCCAACGAGAGTCCGCCGCACCTCTGTATACGTGAGCTTCCGCAACGGATTCTCCCTGAACCGCCGAACTATGGAATCCCTGTAGTACTTATAAACCCTAGGGTTTTTCGAAGGTGGGGTTCTCGAGTCGAAGAATTCTGGAAGGAGCCGGCGTTCCGTCTCATGGATCTTGTGGAATGAAAACCACCCTGCAATAAGAAGAGGAGATGAATAAGGATTTCTAAAGAGGTAAAACCTAATTAAGGTTTCTGGGAGTTGCTAGAAATGGAAAACTAGGGTTTTCTTCCGGGACTTACGCGAGTAGCTTGGGATTATGATGATTTGGACGGAGGGCTCTGGTGGCAGAGGAGTGAGTTCCTTTGAATCGGTGGCCGGATTTTCCGAGTTTATGGCGAGTGGAGGAGCGAGTTCTGGCGGGTTTTCGGAAGAGGTGGTTGGAGCGGTTTCTTCGTGTGGAGGTGGTGGTGGGGACGCTGCCATCGTTTTAGAAGAATTATCTAATCCGACGTCCGCAGGAAGAAAGAGAGATCCGTCGACGTGAAGTAAAGGCAAATTGCTGTCCGTTAACGCTACGACATCGGGGCGCGGCTTATGTGAATCCCCGGATCCACCGAAGTGGGTGGTATCGCTGACCATTATGTATTTAACTTATGTCATTTTAGGGAAATATCATTTTAGGGAAATATACCAAAAATTAAGCAGATTCAAATCTCTAGTGGACCGTAATATAAGATATAATGGTAATCGACCATTATAAAATAATTGTGGGCTACAGAAGTTTTTTATCAGGCCGATATTTTTGTGATCTCTTCCTACTGGTTTTTTTTTTTCTTTTAAACAATGTCAACGTGTTGGATGGAAAATAAACATTCAGGTGACCTCACAAAGTTTTTAATGGTGTGGATTTAATCATGATTATTTACTGTAGTACGGTCTATTACCACTGTTTTATGTATTATGGTCCACCTAGGATTTGAAGCTGCTTCAATTTTTTCGCCTTGCCCTGGAATGAGCTTCAGTAATGGAGGGACAGTATAGATGCAAGGAACGGTGCAGCGGCCCAGAGTTAGGGATCCACCTTAACCGCGCCCCCGACCTTGGCTGGCTGGTACGAGGAAGTACGGCTCTTTAGAAAATGGTGGTGACCTCTTCAAACGTATAAGTGGGATAGTTGTGCGGTCATCTGGACCGTTGAAATATCTGAATCAACTGTGGATGGCCCCCACTGTGATGCATTTGATCTACATCCACGCGGTCCATACGTCTTGAAATCTTATTTTAGATCAAAATCTCAAAAATAAAGCAGATCCAAATCTTAGGTAGACCACGCAACAGGAAATAGTGGTGAAAAAAACTGAATGAAGAAACCACAAATAATATATTTATCCCAGACTTCGGTGGCCCACGAAAAGTTTTTAGTGGTCAACCACTACTGTTTCCTGTAGTGTGATTCACCTGATAATTGCATTTGCTTAATTTTTTGAATCACTCACTAAAACAAACTAACTTTTAAAATCGATGGATGTAGTAGGAGGCAAATACATCATGGTGGGCTCCACATTCAGGGCGTGTTTGGTTTGATGGATTGGAAGGTAAAATGCCGGGATATACCGAGCATGTCAAACAGACACAGTGAACTTGTCTTGGGATATAACAAACCCATGAATCTTAAACCAATTCACTCACATCACCATCATTACCTTAAAATTGATCTCATCTCTCCTAATCCTGTTCAATCATGTTTGGCTGTGTTTGGTTTGACGGATTGGAAGGAATTGGAAGGTAAAATCCTGAGATATGTTGGGCATGCCAAACAGACCCAATGAATTTGTCATGGGATATATTGGAAAGTAAAATCCTAAGATATGCCAGGCATACTAGACTCGATGAACTTATCTTAGGATATAGCAAACCCATGGATTTTAAACCAATCCATTCGTTGCCTTGAAATTGATCCCATTGATCTCATCTCTCCTAATCCTGCTCAATCGTGGATTGGAAGATAAATCTCGAAATATGCTAGGCATGCCAAACAGACTCAGTGAATTTGTCTCAGGATATCCAATGGATCTTAAACCAATCTCAAGACAGCACCATCATTACCTTAAAATCCATCCCATCCCTCTTAATCCCATGCGGTCTGTCCGGCCAAACAGGCCCTCACGAATCCCCTCACTATAGATCCACCGAAGCTGCGCCTGAGGAGCATGCGTCTAACAATAAAATTGGTACTCCAGCAGAATACGGATGGTACACCGGCACTGTGAATGTACTTAGAAATTGAGTACGTGTACTACTTGTTATTCAAGTTAAATCCTACAAATTAGGCCCGCTGGTTCAGATCTACAGTCAAGAAGTTACTGAGTTTACTTAATTATCTGACTATCAGATTGGTGAACACTTGTTATACAGTTAAAAATAAAAAATATCATATGATTTTATTTCAAAAGAGAATCGTCCACATATCACAGAATAAGACTGTTCACGCAATCTACCTTTTATACTGTAACTTAGAGATGCAGTGGGGCTTCATTAGTCAGTTTAATTGGAGTTAAAGATAGTTTTGATTTTCAATATATACTGTAAATAAAATATAAATAAATCATTATTATTTATTACACATGTTTGTAAAAGAGGTATTTATTTTTGAATTTGGCCAGAAAAATGTAATATAAAGGTGTTTAAATCAGATTCAATGCGTCCTTGTATAATTTGTAAAGGCTCACCATTATGTATGCACATGACCCGTAAGAATACGTACGGATGAAGGGAAAGCATAAAATATCAGCTTTATCCATGTTAAACAGTAAATGTGGAGGTAAGTAATAATTATCCATTTATGGAGACCGTATAAATTAGAACTCAAGCAAGCTTAAAAAAGACAAATACTTCAACGGTCCACATCCAGCCCAACGGACGAACGGTCCCGATCACAGCGAATGGACCGTCTGGAGAAGTGGAGAATCCAAGCACACTGTGAAGGAAGCGGATTAGCTGTAGGTACGTGTCGTGCGAGGACGAGCACCGACGCTCCTGGAGCTCCGAGTTGTACGAACAGTTCAAAGGAGATCAGAGTTACATGGGCCGCACAGTGATGTATTTATTATATCTACACCGTTCATCTATTTTTATAGATAATTTTAGAGTATTATTCAAAAAATGAATCATATCCAAAGATCATCTGGACCACACAACAAATAGCAGGGGAGATCATGATTTTCACCGTTTAAAATTCGTGACATGACATATACATCGTGATATGACCCACGGAACTTGCTGACGTCCATACAGCAGCTATACAGCTCATCCGCTTCACACTCTGAATATCCGCGGGCCGAGGATTATGTAGGTCCTCCGCGATAAAAGACCAGCTAGATAGCGCTCACCCTCGTTCTTCAGAAAGGCGCTGCTGAAAATCTGAAATGGCGACTCTGGTAGGATCGCCATGGCTGAGAATTAGGGTTTTCCCCGACATATCTTCTTCCATTTTTCGCCCTTCTCCTTCCTATAACTTCAGATTCGTCACTCGTCCTAGGAATTTCTCTATCTCAGCTTCCTCGATTCCCAGCTCGAAGGTCGAAGGAGAAGTTCGGGTCCGCTTCGCTCCTTCGCCGACTGGGAATCTTCATGTAGGAGGTGCGAGGACCGCGCTATTCAACTACTTGTTCGCCAGGTTCGGCTGCTCTGCTCTTTCTGCTCCCTTTTTCTTTCTTATGGAATTTCGTCAAACAGTTGTGGAAGTTTTCTGTCTGGAAATCTGTTTTAAAATTGCATTTTTTTGGCGGATTTGGGCACACCGAGGCACTCTTAATGTAAATTGGAAAGATATATCAGGGAAGGTTTGAAATCCGGCCAGTCAAATGTCAATATGGTGCTACAACTCATCAACTGCACATGCAGCATGTATGCAGATTCAGACCATACGAATCGTGAGCCATTTAGTGGATGCAGCACAGTCTGAGATCGAGTTATCCTAACCATTCAATTGTTCACGTCAAGTGGACAGTTAAAATGAAAATAATCGACAGTCCAAATCTAATTGGAGAAATTAGATGGTTAAGATTGTCCAGTATTGTGAGTTTCTTGCCATGTTTCATCCTCAGTGTGACTGAGTGGATGGGTTGTAGCACCCCAGTGATTGGATTGGTAGGATAGAATAGAACCTGGATCTAATATTCTAGTAATCTAGCATTCACACCCTTCTTTTCATCCTTTACCTGCCTCATCTGCGTTTGGTATTTTAAGGGGTCATTTGGGAGTGTGTATTTGATATGCAATGGCAATTACTATGGAATCCACATATCAAATACACTCTCTCAAATGCACCAATTATCACTGATTCACACCAATTACCACCGGTTACACGCTCCCAAATGACCCCTCACATAGGTCGTGTTATGCAACAAAAACAACTGTTACATGACTATATTTGTTCTCAATCACCATCATCTTAGTGTTTCAAAGTTCAAAAAAAAAAAGAGAAAAAAAGAAGTCTCAGGGTTTCTCCCAACAGTTTGGGCCTGGCCTTTAAGTGGTAGACTGGCAAAATTTTTATGATTGGCTGCCCACTAGGGCTCTTGGAATTGGCCATGGCAAAGGATACAATGATATCGGTCGCTTGCCAATACAGTCCCAATATTAATACCTGCCCAACTATTACATGCACACCCCAAAAGGTGCGCAAGCAAAGTAGGGTCATGGAGGGGCAACATAGAATAACAAGGAACTCACAAATTTATGATTACCAACATGTCTCACATGGCAATCGATCAGGTCATTATTTTCTCAATAATGTTCCTTATACAACGGAATATAGGTCATTGTCTACAAAGGATTTTCCCCTTTTTTGGAATTATAACAAATAGATGGTGTTTTACTCCATTGTAAATGATTCCGTCTTTTGCTAATAGCAGCCGTTATTTTCCTGTGGGACCATCATGTTCCATTTTCTCACTATTCCATGACATAACGGCTGCTAACATTCATCAGTAAAGCCAATACTCGTGGGTGTACTCTTGTCCCTTTAGATATTAGACCAGTACACCTTTTTTTAAATATCGGCAAGTACACCTTTTTTCCTACTTTAGATATTAGACTAGTACAAGAACTAAGACTATTTTAAGTTGTGAGTTTTCTTAAGTATTGTAAGAGAAGAAGTCTGATATCAATGAAGTTATTTCTCCCTCTCTACTTAAATATTCTCGTGGGTGTACTCTTGTCCATTTCTTTGTGGTTTTAATGTTGAGATCTCATTGACTTGATAACTAGATTGCACAATTTTGGTATCAGAGCGGGTGATTGTTTGAGATTTTTTAAACTATAAATCATCTCCTTATGGATTAAAAGGGAGTAGCATATGAATAGTTTGTGCAAGTAACCCAATTGGTTCCCGCGTTCACAAAGTGAGTAGATCAACTCACACATACGGTAGGCAATCTCATCAATCAAGTTGTAGAGCTCCGGCATTGAGGGAATCTAGAGACCGAAGTTGGAGCATGTGGACACATAGGAAAGCTCCCAACCAAGGTCTTAACTAACAACAGGTGACCCTGACTTGTGAAGACACCGATGATCAAATCCTTTGATTGTCAGAGCATGATAGAGAACTTGGAATTAAGGTAGAAAATCTGAAATTTCATGGTCGTTTACACGTTGATGACTTCATTGATTGGCTAAGCATGGTAGTGAAGTGTTCGAGTGCAAGGAAATTGTGGAGTTTTCTAGTCATGCATTAGCATGGTGGGGGACGATCTCTAAGCTGAACAAATTCGTCAAGGTAAAGACTAAGGAGAAAGTAAATTCTTGGGAAAAGATGAAAAAGAAGTTCCTACCCATGACTTATGCTCATGACCTCTATAAAGATGTCGCAAACTACGCCAACGGAATATATTAGTAAATGAATATACCGAGGAGTTCCATACATTGACATCATGGGTAGGGTTTTGTAAGTATAAAGACCAAAAGATTGCAAGAAATGGTCTTAACTCAGACATCGAAAATGAATTGAATTTCAAACATGTATGTATTTAAGATCCCTAATGCATATGCACTTGCATAAAAGTCGAGATGATAATTAATTGGGGACTTAGAAGACGATTTGGTGCCTCACAAGGACTACCATCAATTATGGAGCAACATGCTAACTTCCCATGTATGGCAACGACAGGGCCTCCCATAGGCGGAATGGTGGACCAACGTTTAATAATGAAGCCAAACCCCAATATAGGGGGGGGTGATTATGAACAATGGGCTAGTGCGACAAAATGAGGCAAATCTAAGGTATTAAAAAAATGATCATTACGTAAAGATAACAATGGGAAACATTACACATTATGGGGCCGTAATGGCTATTAAAGAAAAAAATGGCTGTTATGGCCATAATAGCCCGTTATAGGGCCATTATAGTTTTTTTTAAAGGCCGTAAAGATCGTTGTGGCTTGTATCGTAATGATAACAAGATGGCTGTTACGACCAACATTACCATTATTGAATACTTTGGTCAAAACAACACTCCTTTATGCTTTAATTCGGGGCAATTGGGTATCGTCATTTTCATTGTCATGAACATTAGTTGACAATTAAAATAAATTTGACCGAGCCAGGAGAATATGTTCAAGACACATCTGACCACATGCAATGAAAGCCAGTGATGACATAGAATACTCAGAACATGCATATGGATGGGGCCCATGTTGGAGAAGATGTAGCATATGTTTAGGGTGATGATGGCTAGTTATCCAACGGGTTGCTATTGACACCTCGGGTGATTGACAAGGGAGGAGGGATGATGGTTGTGACACTATATTTTGTGCATTGCACATTTGGTGAGAAGATATGCACAATTTTGGTGGATGGGGGGAGCAGTGAAAATATTGACTTATAAGAAATGGTGGATAAATTAAAGTTCAAATAACATAAGCATCAACTCCCATATCAGATTCCTTGGTTCAAGAAAGTAGAAGAAGTTTCTATCTAACTCTAACTACTTAGTTTCCTTCTCCATTAGATTTAAGTATACGAATAAGTTGTGGTGTGATGTAGTCCCCAAACACGCATGTCACATTTTGTTAAGGGCTCATGGTTGTGGGATTGGTATATGGTGCGTTTGATTTAGGCTAACACATATCCTTCGACAAAGATTGTGTTAATACAACATTGTTTCCAATGAAACATCTTCCAACACCCAAATCTAATAACGATGAGGGTTAGAAATCGCTCAATGTATAAAGGTTTGAAGAGGAAAACTAGGAGATTGGCATTATTTGTATCTTGATTGCTTAAGAAGATACTAAATAGTTAGATGTTTTGCCTTCTATAAAGAGCTTCGTCATGAATATGAAGAAGACTTGGTGCCTAAAGAAATCCTAGCTGCACTTCCTCCTACGAGGAGCATTCAATACCACATTGATTTAGAGTCGTGTTCAAGTCTACCGAATCTCGATCACTACCGATGAATCTAGTCGTGCATGACAGGTTCCACCAATAGGTTACTGAGTTGCTACACAAGTGTTTAATTTGGGAAAACATGTCAGCATGTGTTGTTCCTGCGTTATTAACCCCAAAGAAAGATGGGATCTTGGAGGAAGTGTGTGGACAGTCGTGTGATCAACAAAATTACTATCAAGCAACGTTTCCTATTTCTCACTTGGACGATATATTGGACTTGCCACATGGAGTAAAGGTCTTTTCAAAGATCGAGTTGTGGAGGGGATATCACCAAATTCATATCTGGCCTAGGGACAAGTGGAAGACCGCATTAAGACTCGAGATGGGTTGTACGAGTGACTTGTCATGTCATTTGGAATGCGCCAAGCAGGCAAACACTTTCACGGGACTAATGATAGAGGTATTCCTCCCTTTCATGGAGAAGTTCTTAATCGCTTATTTTGATGCATTCTTGTTTTTTGTCTCGATTCATCTCTTCGCTTTATCACCTATGGCCAAGGTATTAAAAAATGATTACATAACCATAACGACAAGAATCATTGCTCTTTAAATTGTAATGGCTGTTACAACCCACCGTTATGGGTTGATGCATTTTTTATTTTTTATTTTTAAAGAACATGTATCATATTGGTAATTATGGTGGTTGTTGCACTCACCGTCACCGTTATTAAATACCTTCCTTATGACAAATTATTTGATGTACTACTGGGAGGCACTATTTGTTAAGTTGAAAAAGTGCTTCTTGTTAATAGCGATTTGTTTTTGGGGGTATATTGTGTTTGTAGAAGGAATGAAGGTTTACCACGAGAAAATCAAGGCCATTATGGAGTGGCACACCCCATGAACCCTTTTAGAGGTCCATTCTTTCCATGAGTTAGTGACATTTTAGTGGAGATTTATCCAGAATTTTAGTACAATTATTGCACTTGTCACCATGCATATGTGGAAACAAGTTCAAATGGACTTCTAGACTTTAATATCAAAAAGAAAAAAAAAAAGAAAAAAAAAGGCCTTGCACTTCTAGACTTAATAAAGCCTTTGAAGTGGAACACGGTGGTTCAAATGTTAGCATTTGCAGAGTGTTGAGTTGGGAAGGAAAGCCAATTGTTTTATCTAGCAAAAAGCTTAATGATGCACAAAAGAACTACTTGTGATCTCAAGATCCATGTAGTGGTCCAAGTGCTACGACATTGGAGCCATTACCTTATTCATTGGGAATTCATTCTATACTTGGACCATAAGGTGTTGAGATATTTCAACTCCAAAAAGAAGCTAAATGCTCATTATGTAAAGTGAATGGCTTTTCTACAAGAATATATTTTTCCTTTTGCGGCACAAAGCTGGAAGTAGGAGCAAAGCCAAATCCTTTGATTAGGAGGGTGGTTCTATTAGGTATGCTCCTCGTGGAAGTCATGGGATTCGAGGCTTTAAAAGAGAAATAGGAGGATCCCATTTGGGCGAAGTGCTCAACAAATGTGTGGATGGCCGGGATCTAAAGTATGAATTTATCTCACATGATGGGTATTTATTCAAGGTTTCTTGTTTAGTATCCCGAAATGATTGTTGTAGGAAAAGATCCTATTTGAGCTACATGGAGGATTGGGTGGACATTTTGGAAGAGATAAAACATTGACTGTGGTGGAGAAAAATACTAAGATAAACATTGACTGTGGTGGAGAAAAATACTACTAGCCTCATGCACCATGACGTTGAACGTTTCATAGCACGATGTCACCGATGTCAATTCTTCAAAGGTCATGTGTAGAACAATGGTTTTTGTATGTCGTTTTTATTCTAGTCACACCATGGGTGGACATTTATATGGATTTCATTTTGGGTCTTCTGGACTCAAAGGGAGCGTGTTCAATTTTCCTTGTGGTGGAACTTTTTTGAAGTGGCGAAGTGGCCCACTTCATTTCATGCTAAAGGATGAGGGACAGACGCTACACATTGTTAGAGGTTGTGCAACTTCCTAGGATATTGAAAATAATAACTTCATACTACGATTTGAAGTTTGTGGAGCAATTTTGACGCACTTTATGAAAGTGGTTGGAGACAAAGCTTCAATTCTCTAGTGTATATCATCCTCAAACAGACGACCAAACTGATGTACTCCACAAGAGCCTTGGTTACCTCTTGAGGAGTAACGTAAGCAACAACGTACCTCAGTGGGACTTGGCTCTACCCCAAGTCGAGTTTGCCTATAATAGCTCAGTAAATCATACCTATCGAAAAAATTCCCCATTTGAGATCGTAAGATAGGAAAAGTCCACATCATGCACTTGACTTAGTACCATAACTAGTATGAGATTGAGTGAAGATGCTGATGTTTTCACAAGGCACATCTAAGACTTGCAAGCTCAAATGTAGAAAAAGATTGAACGGAGCAAGGCCGGATACCGGGAAGCAGCGAATGAACATTGGCGGGCGAAGATATATAAACAAGGTAACTTGGTTATAATTTATTTTTGCAAAGAAAGGTTTTCGAATGGAACTTACAACAAGTTCAAGTCTAAGAAGATTGGTCAATGCCGAGTCAAGAGGAAGTTGAGTGACAATGCCAATGAGATCGAGTTTCAAAATGACTTAGATATCTCACCAACTTTCAATGTGCAGATTTGTTCTAGTACCATGGCTAGATGTCTAACGTGCAAGATCAAGTCATTGTTGGTATGGATGAACAACTCCTGAAGAAAAAGAGAGAAGGAAGAATATGAACAAGTGTTGTGTATGAAGACTATTGACACTTAATGGGCCAATACAAGTAATACTTGCCAAAATGGAAGAACAAGACCTATTCTAAATGCACATGGGTCACACGCGACAAATTGATCCAGACCTCTACCAGTATGAAACGTCCAATTCCCAAAAGTTTGAGTTTTTTCCAACACGGGGGTAGTGATGTAGGCCTACGGTCCAATGTAAGGCCCAACACATGCTGATCTTGGGACGTTTGTTGCAAATTTTGGGACTTAAATGTCAGAGATCACATTCGTCGTTTGTGAAAGATAGGGGGGATGATGTGGAAGATATAGTTAAAGCTTTTGGGGGTATTTAGTAGATTGTTTTTGCTATTTTGGGCCAAATCTTTGCTAGTGAGATTTTTATTATTTTGCTAGTGGGATTTTTATTATCTTAAATAAATTATAAATTGATTTGAAATTAATTAAGATTGATTTGAAAGCAATCTAAAGTTGATGGATTTTCATTAAACATTCATTGGGATTGTCTGTAGGGGGGTGCAAGAGGTAGGCATTCCATATTTTCTGAGTTGTGAGTTTTCTTAAGTATTATAAGAGAGAGAAGAAATTTGATAAAGTTATTTCTCCCTCTCTACTCTAATATTCTTATGGGTATGTTCTTTTCCATTTCTTTGTGATTTAGGTGTCAAGATCTCATTAACTTGATAACCAGGTTCCACCAAAGTCATAGTGATATTGGAGTCCCGTGTGCTTTGGGTTTTTCTCCCAATTTAATAATCTGATTGAGTCATATGATCAGATGTGTACTGTTATTTGTAAAATGAAATGGATTTTAAAAACCTAGGGACACTAGTCTTTCAAGGCATATGTTCAATGCATGCTAAAGAGTTTCTTTGTTCTTCACTTTGACAGTTCTCCATGATTCCTGTTGAGTTAAAATTGTTTCATGTTCTATAGAAAGACAAAATTGTTTATTTGCTGATAAATGGGAAACTTCAATCCTTTCATTTCACAAGATTGAATGGTATACATGTATCTTGCAAAGGTAGCATCATGATGCTTCTGTCCTTAGTAGGACTTACTCTCTAATTTACAAGAACTTCACATTGAATAAACTCATTCTTTCAGGTCCAAGGGTGGGAAGTTTGTTCTTCGAATTGAAGACACTGACTTGGAGAGATCTACTAAGAAATCTGAGGAAGCAGTGCTACAAGATCTGACTTGGCTCGGTCTTGATTGGGATGAAGGTAGTTCCAAGATGACTCGTAAACTCTTGGGTTTATTTAATCAGTATCTAGTGTTTTGTTTTGAATTAGTGTCATTCGTTTGTGTGATTCTATGTTTCAGTAGCTTGATTTGAACTTGTGTCGGTTACTTGGTAACATACTAGATCACTGGATCATACGAAAATGAATTCACTTGTAGCTCTTTACTGGCTTATTGTAACTGAAGCCATATTTGTAGGGTCCATGTCTGAGTTCCATTTCCCCAGAGCATTAGAACACAACTGGCATGGCATAGGCATACATCTTGACTTCTGAGGCATATATCAAAGTCATTCATAGTAGAGATGAAATTTGAAACCCAGGGTTGATTTTCAGGTAGCTCTGGATCAAATTATGTTCACCTATAGCCCTAACTCGAAGATAGCAGAGACAAAATTTGAAACCCAGTGTCTCTCTCTCCCTCCTCTTTTTTTTTTTTTTCTCCTGTCACTAGAATGCCAGCACTTGTAGTCTACAACAATTGCAACTTTGAACATATCCTGCCCATGTATATTAACTGCAATACAGTGCTTATGATTTCTGCTATTGATTTGAGTCTAAAAGGAACAACAGATTTGTCATCCACTGGAATATAGCAGATTAATGTGCTAAAATTGCAGGCCCTGGTGCTGGTGGAGAATTTGGTCCTTATCGGCAATCTGAGCGGAATGATTTGTACAAGCAGTATGCTGAGAAGCTTTTGAACTCTGGTGATGTTTATAGGTGTTTTTGTTCTAATGAGGTACTTATATACTGTAAGCCTTGATGTTTATTTTCATTCTTGCTCATAGGTTCTGTTTCTTTGATTGATGGCCAGAAATAATCTTATCCTTATTGGATGGTGACCACTTTGATTGTTTACAGGAACTAGAAAAAATGAAGGAGATAGCAAAGTTAAAGCAGCTTCCACCAGTATATACAGGAAAGTGGGCCACTGCCACGGAGAGAGAAGTACAGGAGGAGCTGGAGAAGGGGACGCCTTATACATACCGATTTCGGGTGCCAAAGGAAGGGACATTGAAAATTGCTGACCTAATCCGTGGTGAAGTAAGTTCCACCATCAACTTGAGCTTGTTATTAAAAAAAATAAATATTAATTATTCTTCCCATCAATGATCTTATGGTCACAACTCACATCAGCACTTCTGAGGACTACATAAAATGGGACCGGGCTTTGCCACTTTCTGGAGATAAACTGTCCATTTTAACTGTTATTCTTTTTCCTCATTGTGTTCAGTTATGCATTTAATCATATATCTTCTTTTAATTGTCTGATAGTGTCATGAAGGTCAGTTGGAGCTTGGACACACTTGGAGACTTTGTGATTTTGAGAAGCAATGGCCAGCCTGTATACAACTTCTGTGTCACGGTAGATGATGCTACCATGAACATCTCACATGTTATAAGGTAAATTGTACTACTTTAGAATGCCGCTGCTCCCTTGTGAATTAATTGCTGGTATTAGGTGTCATTCCATTTTTAGCCTGATAATTTTTCAGGTTGTGTAAATCTTACTATTTGCTCACCTCTTGCATTTCAGGGCAGAGGAACATTTACCGAATACCCTGAGGCAGGCATTGATATACAAAGTAATCTTGTGGGAGATTTTTTTTTGTTTTGTTATTATCTTCTATTGGTTCTTTTTTTCCCTCACTGATGCAGGTGTAACCAGTTCTGAGTTGCATTGCTATTTTACAGGCTCTAGGTTTTTCAATGCCATACTTCGCACATGTCTCTCTAATTCTTGCTCCCGATAGGAGTAAACTATCGAAACGTCATGGAGCAACTTCTGTAGGTCAGGTATTTAATGATCATCCCAACCTGGGTCTGTAGTTCCTTGGTAAATATTGAGCTCCAGTATCTTCCTTGCCTCTCTTCTAATTTGAATGGAGACTATAAATTATTAATGATTGGATGTGTTTTTTATTTTTATTTTCCTTTTGGCAGTTCAGGGAGATGGGGTATTTGCCTCAGGCCATGGTGAACTACCTAGCACTTTTGGGTTGGGGTGATGGTACAGAAAATGAATTTTTCACCATTGAACAGCTTGGTTAGTATTTCTGGCTTTTCTGTTACAAACATCATGGATGCCTATGCTAACGATTGCTAGGATGAAATAGGGTAAGACCTTAAGTATATTCAAGTTCCGTTGATTCAATGTAAATGTCATGGTGACAGTTGAAAGATTCACAATTCATCGTGTCAACAAGAGTGGAGCTATCTTTGATTCAACAAAGCTAAGGTAAACACTGCTTTTTTGGCATGATCTCCTTTCACAATATGAATGTTTCAGTTTAAACTGGTGTCTTATCTTACGTTGTCATGGGCTTGTTTCCAATAATAGTTTTGGAAGGAACATGTGACGATAGAGAGTTTCAACCTTGCATTCAGGAGTGTGCTGCTGGTCATAGTCATTTATATACTCACACTCTTGGTTACTGTGTAGCTATCATTCAATCAACAATTACTGTGCCATCTTAATCACCATCTCTTTTTGCCAAGTAACATCTAGTGTTCTTTTGAAGCACTACTGGTTAGTGGTTCTTGTTCAATTTTCTTCTAAAAAGTATTGCGAACTTCATCTATTTAGGTTAGGTATTTTCAGTGATTGAATGGATTTGACAAAACATGCAGGCAGTATTTAGAGCTTGTCAAAGAAAAAAGCAGCAGCACATGATATTGCGAAGTACATAACCTCTGAAAAGTATTTATTATAGGTTGGCTATAACTGGTTCTGTGCACTGATAATCTTGACAAAAGAAGTAACGATGCCATGCAGGCCCTTTGAGTACTGATAAAATGTCTTGTTATAGGGATTTTGCATCCATTGCTTGAAGCTCAGTTTGTTACTATGCATTTGAGCAGCTGATATGGAATTGCAGGTAAAGGAGTTTTAGTTGGACTACTGATTAGTTCACCGCAGGGACTCATATGCTCTCATAAGTCAAAACACTATGATAGCTTTAGGATACGTATTTGAAAATAGCATCGTTTGAACATATATTTGCAACTCAAAATAACTACTAAGAATGTAAGAATAATGGGGGCTTTGACGGTGTATTGATTTGGCTAACTTTGCTTGTCTTCTTTTTGTATACAATATGCTTATAGTGCTACACGGTGGAAAGCGTCATCAAAATAACATATTTAAGGCCTTGAGTTAACGTCTCATCTGTTTGTTAGTTGTAGCTCTCTGTTCTCTGTTGCCATGGTTACTCTTCATTCTTGCCCTAATCCATGGTCTTGGATGCAACTCATTTGCTTTTAGTTTGCTTATTGAACATGGTCATCAGCGTCATCATCTTAACCTTTTCCCCATCAAGTTGGGGTCGGCTTTTGAATGGTAGAATGGAAAAGGTTTTACAATTGGCTGCCCACCAGTTTATCAACCATCCTCTTTTACCTGGTCTCCTGAACTGGTCATGGCAGAGGCTCACATTGACAACAGTCGCATGCCAACATGGTCCCACACTCCCACCTGCTGGCATTCGTCCCAGCCCAACTAACGTGCACGCTCCATGGGGCAAGCAAGCAACGGAGGGTCATGGAAGGGCAGTTGTTCGACTATACAGTTAAGCAGAAGGCACACATCACAGACATGGAGGGTCATGCACATGCAGGTGGCTGCCCAAGATAGCAAGGGAGCCCACTGATAGAAATTTATCAAAGAGCACTAACAAGCCAAAGCAGTCACACTCACACCCCTCACTGAACCTTTGCGTAGCTATTTTGCACTCCCCCAATGGGGAATTTGTGAACACTTAAGTTCTAAGTTCAAAGCATCTCTTCCCATATGCAAAGCATCTCTTCCCACATGCACATGGGGATTTTAATGTGCCCGAGATGAACATATTTTGCATGAATGTAAAATAAATAAATAAAAATAAGTAAATAAAATCAAAGCGGTGAGTGAGATTGAGAATCAGACATCCTCTACATGGTTTTACGAGGATCCTCCGAAAGTTGCGGCACATGTGTGGTCGGCAGGAAGGAACAGGGTGCTTATTGTGGATAATCTGCAAAAAAGGAAATGGTGCTTCCTAATGTGTGCTTAATGTGCATGAAAAAGGTAGAATCAGTTAACTATCTTTTCATCCATTGCCAGTTTGCTCACAAAGTGCGAAAGAGGTTCCTTCGAGCCTTTAATACTCCTTGGGTGATACTAGAGTCAATCGAATCTCTCTTATTGGCCTAGCATGAAGGTGGGGTAGGAAGAGAAGGCAGAGTGGCGCGGCGGTTATTTTTATTGGCAATCTTATTGGCCTATAGCACTAAGGACATCGATGTTTGTAATTTAAATTCTGCTTCTGGGATAGTGGCATTTGGGTCGTAGTTGTCTTCCCCGTTTACGGTTTTTGTGGTTGGTGGTTTTAATAAAAGTTTCGTTACTATTCAATATATCAATATCTATATCTAACCATATATATTTATATATTCGAAGTATTCTACCATATATGTTGTTGAACATGTTTTATTCATCACGTATTAACGGTTTCAAACTTCACCCTTACCCACAAAAAACAAAGAAAATGGATAAGCTATTTTGGAGTTGTTGGTTGGTCTATCCTCATCCATTTCATAGAATGTGTATGCTGCCCTATATATAAATATTGATATAAATAGTTCAAACATATTCCACCATCATTCCTACCAAACACTGGACCCTCTATAAAGCTGCAAATTTCTCGACACATTGTGATTCCTCATAACTCAACCTTTAGAGCATTTACCTCGTGGCATGATACATGATCTCTATTTGTAAGGATGCCTCCTGCATGTTCCAGTGTTGAACATGATGATAGGTATGGCAGCATGAATTATGAACAGGTATAAAAATCTGAGATTTCTGAATGAAGGTCATGCGTTGTTTGCTTTGCCAAACCACTTAATCCTACAATATAGTTGTCGAGGAGGTATAACAACTTGTGTTTGAGGATCTTAATCAGGGTACATACAAGCTTCTAATTTTTCAAAATATTGTTATGGAATGTGAATGGAAAATATCGAACACCTCTCTCTTGGTTCACTAGAATTTTGGATAACATTTATATTAATCTCATAACATATTGCAGCTATGTTTGTTTTATTCTGCTGTTTTTGATGGAAATTTTTCTGTAGTTTTTGGTCTTCCCTGACATGTTTCCCCCCTCCTGCATGCTAAAGATGGATGAATGGCCAGCATTTAAGAGCTCTTCCATCAGATGACTTGATCAAGATCTTAGGTGAGCGCTGGAAGAGCACTGGCATCCTCACAGAATCTGCAGGGGTATTTGTGGAAGTAAGGCTTGTCTTTTCCAACTCTCGACTGCGAGTATCTAGAATTTTATGGGGCAGTTTGTTTTAGTTCTCATTTCCAGCACATTGTCAACTTTCTGTCCACATGATACACATGCTGCTGGTCCTCATTGTCATCCTTATACATTTTATAACTCTTTCTTGATCATAAACAGTTCTTTGAAAAAAAATATTTTTAATTCTTCATGAAAGAACTCATTGCCATTTTCTGATCTTTGAGTACTGATTGCGTGAGTGCTTGCAACTTGAGCAAACAAATAGAAATGAATTTCATGTCTTCAAGTGGAGAACACACAGAAGAGAGTAGATAGATTCAACAGGAAGATGAGCCTTGCCGAATTTCAGGGCCATTTTCTATTTATTATGTTGGTAATATATTAATACTGCGAGATAAAAATTCAGTTCAAATTGGTGCTAGCCATTGGTATAGTTAACTCTACAATGGGCTGGGCTGAGGTCCAGCAAAATAAAAAATTTGAGCAGGGCCAACCTGACCATTTCAAAATCTTATCTTAAACAAAACTCAGGCCCACCTGTTGCCAGGTCTAGGTACGGAACTGTTAAAGAAACAAAACCAGGGTGACAGTAAGTATGATATTGAACCTCTAGGGGTGACTATAAGCTTGAAAATTCTTACTTGTTTCAAGATTGAAAGTATGAACATTCATGTGATATATCCAAGCAAAAATGGTATCTCCTTTTCTTGCTTGTGTATTTGGCCTATATGTCCTACGCAAATATTTCTGTTTTAATGTTTTGCCCTTATTACCTAATTTAGCTTATGCTGCATTTGGTGGCACCAAATATGATGAAATTTCATGAAGTTTGGTGCAACCAAATGCAGCCTTATATAGAATGAGCTAATAATTGCAGGCTCAACTCATACTCAGGAAGCAACCGAGTTGCTGAAGGATGGCATTGACTTGGTGACAGATGCTGATAAAGCGCTCTCAAACTTGCTCTCATATCCATTGCATGCTACATTAGCAAGGTATCCTCTTGACTATCTATAAATTGTGGTACACTAGAAAAGTTGTATCTAACTGCACCCTGCATATAGACACAACTAATGAAAAAAAAATATATAAAAAACAAAAGGTGCCACTTCAGTCGCGTTGCCAATATGGATATTTTCTTTATATGGATAACAGGGCCTATGGATATATTGGAAGCTATTTGGACCTGCCCTTGTGCAGATATTTAGTAAGATTTACGGCCATCTGCATCCATGTTCACTTTGTGAATCTGGTCTCTCTGCTTTTATGCTTATGCAAGCTACATCCATGGAATGAACTTCCTTCTTATGTTCGAGTATACTCTCTGCTTTACCTGAAATTAAGCATGAGCGGCACCTGTTGTTCCCCTGAATTTTTCTTGCATTCACCTAAGGCCATGTTGGGAAACCACGGATTCTATGCCAAACAATAGAAAAGGAAAAAAGGGTTTTCTTTGATGTGCAATTTGTGTTGTTTGGATAGTTAAGAAAAAGGTGGATTCCACCAAGCAATCATTACGCTTTTTCATATTTTGGATTCTTGGCACAAGTACCTAGGTGAGTATTTTGAGAGGAATATGAGATCTCCACTTGTTATCCAACAATAACTCCGTGTTTCAATAGATCTCGTGGAAATCATCACTGCATAATTATTATTTTTTGTTTTCTTTGTCCTTAGATTCCACGTATCCCCTATATGCAACTATGTTAGCCTGATCTAGAAATTCTGATGTTGCTTGTGTGGTTATTATCTATAAAACTGAATTATAACATCAGTGCAATCTGCAGTCCTGAAGGTAAATCCGTCATAGAGGACAAACTTTCTGAAGTTGCGGCTACCTTGCTTTCCGCCCATGATAGTGGAGAACTCCACAGCGCCCTCGACGAAGGCCATACTGGTTGGCAGAAGTGGGTGAAGAGCTTTGGCAAATCAATGAAGCGCAAGGTTGGCTTTTATCAGACCCCCAGTGACATTTCAAAATGTGTTTTTCTCAGGTCTTTTTTGAGAATCCAGTAGTAGCCCCTTTTTTCTTCACGGAACAACACAAGACTTTGTTTGGATGGGATTCGAGAATGGATTCCTCACATGGGCTTGACACTTCCCACAGAACCCAAATAATGGGAGGATTCCATTTCACGGAAGCATCCGAGGAACGACAGAATGGGATTCATGTAGCTGATCCCAATTAATTTGCATAATGCTTAGATGATGATTCTGCAAAGAGTCCGAGGAAATATGATGTTTGAGATTTTGAAATCTCTCTTTAATATATAACAAAAAATACACTGAAAGATATTATCATGAGATTTTCAAGAATATCAGCCGATGTTAAAATGTCACCCTTTTTTGCAATAAATAATAACCTTAAAGAATTTGGTATATAAACATATATTTAAAATTAAATATATTTATTAATTTACAATTTGTAATTTTAAGTATTTTTATTTTCCTGCAAGATTTTCCCAATAATATCCTGAGAAAAAACCTCAACTTTTGGAAATCTCCCAAGGAATTTCTGGGCTGAAAAATGGCTGAGAGTTTATTCCTGAAAAGAATCCAAAATTCGCACGTTTTATCCATGTCTGATCTTCTTTTTCTTGGCAGGGGAAATCTCTCTTCATGCCTCTCAGAGTGCTGCTGACAGGGAAGCTCCATGGTCCCGACATGGGCGCCAGTGTCCTTTTGCTCCATAAAGCGGGGACCTGCGGGCTGATCTCTCCAGAAGCAGAGTTTGTAACACTAGATGAGAGGCTCAACATCCTAAGGGAGTTTGACTGGGAAGCTTTCAACAGAGACCCTCAATTAGAATCTGCGGCCACTGTATCTCATTGAGAATTCACGGTTTTGATTTGTGTTTAAAGTATTTAAAATAACCAATTTCGGGTGGTGTGTCGGTTTAGTTGTTAAATATGGTTGCAGTCATGAGTGCCTGATCCCATACTTGCTGTGTATGCGTGTAGTATCAATGCGATGATACAACCTAATGTACTGTTTTTAAGCTGTGACATTAAATTCATCAGCCTTTGGAAATTCAAGCAATGGATGTTGGGGATTTTTTTACCATGTCTGGGGACCCAATTGCAGTTTTTGGTGGGTCCACGAAGCAGTTATGAACGGCTTATGGTAGATGTTTGTGCAAATGGTTCTTTAGAACGCTTCTCCTAAGCCCAGCTTGGAGTTGCTTATTTACTACAGCATGCTTGGGATTATTAGTTGGAACTTGGAAGAACCCTCTGTCCCCATCTGCTTCGATATCCTCCGTGCACGGCTGGTATTGGTCTACTTGAATTAGCGCTGGCTATCTTTTTCCCTGGACTTCAGCAGTTAGGATTGTCTGATTGGCCTGAGTGTTGGATATGGTCAGATCTATGGTGGACTGCACCTAATGAGTGGCTGGATTGTGTTCTCTGATAAACCTGCTTGGGGTAGCGTCTACCAGAAGCATGTGCTAGTAAGACCATCATCCTGCAGAGATTGTAATAACTCTGCATCGTAGGTTTCATGGAGGATCTTGAAATATCCTTGCATGTGGCTCGAAGTTTTCCCCGCCATAACACTATCAGGATAATCTAAAAACATTCAACGGTAAAATCATTTTTTGGAATTACCCGTCTACACGATGGCCCAATCAAGCGGTCGTCCTGATCACTGCACGTATGGTGCCACGGACATATACGGTGGAGATCTTTGGGTGTCCCTTCATCATACTCGCGGTGGTTCCTGTTCAAAGTTCAGTTTATACATCCAGTGGGCTATCGACTATCCTGTAATCTATAAAGATGGATGCTCCACCGCTCTCAAAGGATCTAATAATGTATAGTGCTCCTAGTTGCATCGTTCTATTTGGAAACTTGACCGACTAATATGAACCGTCCATTAAGTCCAAAACACATTTTATGCGCTACCATGAAAAATTTGCACTAATTGGATGATCCAATCCATCCTTCATTTGGCCCTTTGAAAGTAATTGGTAGGATGATTAATATTTGTTAGATTCGTGAGATGTTTGCATGCTAGCTCATAAAACGTGAGGTGCCCAAAGCTACCTTATTAATTGATATAATTATTATTTACCTTATTAATTGATTTAATTATTATTTAACTACCTTTAGCCATGTGAGCAAATGTGTCAGTTGCTTGGGTGGACCTTACCGTGATGTATATGTAAAATCTACCTTGACCACCGGGTGTGTCATCCTCTATTAAGTAAAGGGCCCGAATATCAGCTCCATCCGTGAGCCAGGTGGACCACATGATTAGTAATAGTACACAGGGCAATGATCACCCTCTAAACTGTTTCCATCAGTGTGGCCCAAATGAATCACAAATGGTATGATTTTTCGCTGTATGCCTAAATATTTATGTGAAATCTAATAGTTGGAATGGATTTTATATAATTATCATGGTGAGTCTAGTAAAATCAAGGGTTACATCGCCCCCAACTACTTTTCCATCTATTTCTTTAGTATGGACCACCAAATTCACAAGCATCTTCCATAAACATACCCTGTCAAAATCAAAAGTCTAACCCATTTCATCTAACGTTGATTCCATACGGAGTTAAAGAAATGTAAATTCCATACCATACATCAATTAGCTTTTTGAAAACTTTTAGAAAAAGTTAATGGAATGTAAATTTCATATTTGTTGATGTCAAAATCTGGTCAGTCCTCTCCCTCTTCACACACTCCGAGCTGGCGTCGGACCAGAATCTTTTCCCACAGCTGCTTAAGTCGACCCTCCGATACCTAAGTCGACAACAGTATCCGGGTCTAAGTTAAGGAGAAAGGAGAGTATCGGATGTTGCAACTGTTCTCATAGGGATGATGTAGTATTTATACCTTTCCATTGCTCGATCGCATCCGATAATCTCAAGACGATCGGTGGGATTCGTGGATCATGGAGATATTGCCCGTAATCCCAGATCATGTCCTACAATGTGCGTATCATGTGAGATAATAGCGCATACCTATACATGACTTTTCCACTTAGCGCGTGGGACCTTTATTCTTGGAGATGCCTCTGGCTCGGCCATAAGACGACGATATCGTTCCGAGTCATCAACTCGAGCGGACCTTGATCCGTTTGCCGAGTAGCTGACTAGCTTTCTCGGTGTCATGATGGATGCTTACTCAGAGTCGGCCGTATAACTCAAATATCTTCTCTTCCAACTGCTCTCGGAAAGAGTGATCAAGAATGGGAGCTTCGTCCGCCTTAACCCACCTTCCTATTATTATGCCGATGCTCGGACTCTCCGCTGGAGTGACAGACCATCGATCCCTCCAATTGTAGTCGTCTCGGATCTTCCCATAACAATATTAATTAGGTATTTTTTTTTATATATTTTAAATTAAATTATCTAAATTATGGTCCAAGTTTAAATACATCATGAATAGAAATTATTCACATCTGATTCTCCGAGACTTAGACTGGTGGACATTTATTAGACGGTTAAAAATGAAATACATTCACTGGTCCTATTTCAGAAAACGTGTTCCACAAATTCAGCTGTTTTAATTATAGTTGATGCCAGGCTGTACGGTTTTAAGTGCCTGCGTATCAAGCATAATACGCTGAGTATCAAATAACTCCCATAACAGAAAACTTTGATACGGAACGCAGCAAAAGTGCAAAACCAACGAAGATACCATGCAAGGAGGATCGGAATATCTTTGGAGCCATCTTTCTTTTGGTTCAAGTGGCAGATTATCCTTCTATACAGTCCATTCATTTAGCGGGCCCTGGGATGGATAAAACACGTTTGAGAAGATCACAACGGTTGGGTAGTAGCAGTGGAAAATGACGGACCGTACCTGGCATGTGTCTTGGGCTAAAATTCATGGCAGTCCTATAATTGGGGTGGGCCACACATGCATGAAAACTGGATGGTTGAAACACATGACAACGGTCTACGTCGGACACTGACAGTTCTCCAACCTGATGTTTTCCGCTCATCTGATTTCCGGGCCTTGCAAGAAATATGGTGCGTTCAGCAATGAACGGCTAGGATCCCTTACACACCCGCTTGGGGAAAGGACAGGATTCAAGCTCCATACGGCCGACCGGGCTTCGGGACCGGAAGCGGATCGGGTTCTCCAGTGATCTCCCCGGTGGTCCTCTGTGGATCCCACCGAGATGTATGTTTTCATCCACGCCGTCCATCCACTTTTTCAGCTCATTCTAGGGCATGAACCCAAAATCGAAGTATATCCAACGCCCAAGTGCACCACACAACAGGAAATAGTGGGATGATGATTTCTACCATTGAAACCTTCCTAGGGCCCACAGTGATATTTATTTGTCATCTAACCTGCTCATAAGGTCACGCATATCTGGATGGAGGGAAATCACAATTATCAGCTTGATCCAGAACTTCAGTGCCCCTCGAGAAGGTTTCAACGGTAGGCGTTCAATCCGTTCTGTTTCTACGGTGAAGTTCACTCGAGCTTTGGAAATGCTTAGGTTTTGGGCTCATAACTGAAATGAGCTGGAAAAACTGACGGACGGCTTAGATGAAACATATACATCACGGTGGGCCCGTCGGTGGTCCTCGGGACCCAGCTCCTACCCGATCTAGGCTCGTTTTTCAACATTTAAAAAATGGCGTTGACTCGTACATTGGGACTGACGTACATCTGTCCAGACCATTCAAATCGTGGGTATCATCGTCGATGAAGCACATATCAAAGATCATGCAATCCTAACCATCCAATTAGTGGTTATTAAATGGATAATTAAAAGGAAAATAGTGGGTGGTCCAAATTAGGAGAGTTAAATCAGACGGTCAATATCATATTTTCTCAATGTAAATGTAATGATCGGTTATACTCCCATCTCCAGCTGGGTCAATGATTTGGACGGTCTGTATTGAAGAGTAACCACCAAACTCTTACACTTGCAAAAGCATTCCGTACGGTCCCTGGGCAAACGAGGCCTTGGCGGACCGGCTCTGTATGACATCGACTCCGTCCATCAGGTGAGAAACATCATTTTGATCGAATATACGAATTATAATACAGATTCAATTCTCATATGGTCCACGCCACTTGGGAAATTGCAAGAATGTGCCTAAAACATGTAAGTTCATGCGGTATGACCCGAATGAGTGTTGGATCAGGATGATCAACGGATTGCCCATCATGATTGTAAAATTTTAAATTAGGTTGATGCTTGGCTCTTTAGACTATAATTGAGTTCCTAATCTGATGGACGGAATGGATTTCGATAAAAAGGTGGACCCACAGAGGTTTATTATTGTACGCGCTGCGTGCAGCAGCTGTTGCAGGCTCTTCCGGTCGGAAACGGATTGGCTACTTCCCCTGCCACCAGCGCGGTGGATGGTGGTCGGTGCTCCGTGGGACCCACCATGATGTATCTGTTTCATCCATGCCGTTGATTCATTTTTAAATATCATTTTAAGTGTTTATGCAAAAACTGAGAGGGATATAAATCTCAGGTGGACCACACCACAGGAAAACAATAGTGATCGGAAATCCACCATTAAAATCATCATAGGGCCCACTGTACTGTTTATTTGACATCCAATCTGTTAATTAGGTCCTACATACCCAGATGAAGGGAAAAAACAAATATCAGCTTGATCCAAAACTTTTATGGCTCCCAAAAAGTTTTTAATGGTCTACGTTCATTCAAAACTGTTTCGTGTAATGTGGTCCATTTGATATTGTTATATAACTAATTTTTGGTCTCATACCATAAAATGATCTATAAAAATATATGAATGGCATGGATGAAACACATACATCATGTTGGGGTCCACATAGCACCGACCATCAGCCACTTGCTGATGGCAGGGGGAGTAGCCAATCCGATTCCCTTCCGGTCGGCCTTGTCCGGCCCGTGCGTCCCAACTCCCAGCTGCCTCCTTCCCACAGTCGCAATCGCGCCATTGCCCGTTCCTCGCCGAATGACCAAAATACCCTCGGATGTCAAAATGACCGAAATGCCCTTATTGTCCACACCAGCCACCCCCAACAAAATCCCATTGCAAAGGATGACGAAGTCATAATCAGATGGAGAGCTCCTCTCGTCTCTCCCCATTCCTACTCCCACGCTGCGTACCAAACCCTAGATCTCAAATCTCCAAACCCTAACCCAAGATTCTCCATCTCTCTCTCATGACATCTTCTTCCCAAACCCTAGCGGGCCCCTCCCGCCCTGGCCGCTTCCTGGGCCCATCCCTCGACAAGATCATCAAGAACGTTGCTTGGCGCAAGCACTCCGCCCTCGTCTCCGCTTCCAAATCCGCCCTTGATCTCCTCGCCACCCTGTCCGATTCCCCGGATCCAATCCCCTCCTCTTCGATCCCTTACATCTCCCCCGCCGATGCTAATGCCCTCCTCCACCCCCTCATCCTGGCCATCGAATCGGCCTCCCCCAAGATCACCGAGCCCGCTCTTGATTGTACACAGAAGCTCATCTCCCATGGCCTCATTCGCTGCGAGATCGCCCCCGTGGACCCTGCTGACGCTGGCTCATCCAATGTGGCCTCCCGCCTCCTTGACTCCATCTGCCGCTGTGGCGGTGTTGGCGACGACGCAGTTGAGCTTGCCATCATCCGTGGCCTGCTCTCCGCCGTTCGGTCCCCATCGCTGCTGATTCGTGGGGAGTGTCTAGTCCAGATCGTCAAGAGCTGCTACAATGTGTACCTTGGCAGCCTCAGCGGGACTAACCAGATCTCTGCGAAGGCGGCCCTGGCACAGATTGTGGCGATTGTCTGTGCGAGGGTTGAGGCTGATTCGATGGTTGCCGAGATCCGGACTATCTCAGTCGCTGAATTGCTGGAGCTCTCGGATAAGGGGTTGAATGAGCCAAGCTTTGTTCAGTCTGTGCAGAATTTCATCAGTGAGGCAGTTGATGGATATGAAGGGGATCCCATCATTTTGAATTCAAGCCCACAGTCAGAACCACGGGACGGCGGTAATTCAGGTATGAATGGGACGGGTGAATGTAGCAATGGGGAGTCAAATGATGGGGGCGATTTGGGTGGTGGGAGTACAATTAGGGAAGATGGGTTCTTTCTGTTCAAGAATCTCTGCAAGTTTTCCATGAAGTTCTCAACGCAGGAGAATCCGGAAGACCATCTGATCTTAAGAGGGAAGGTTCTGTCCCTGGAGCTACTGAGGGTTGCAATCGATAATGCTGGTTCATTATGGCGCACCAACGAGAGGTAAATGCACTTGTGTTAAATTCTGAGTTGTTGTTAGTATTTTCTGATTTCATCGTGTTTTGTTTGAATTTGAATTGTCATGGGATTTTTGTTGTGAATTACACTATGCTGGCATGTGAAGTGTGTTTTCTTGAATATGGGATTGGATCAACGTCTGGAGAATTCTTTTAAGCTGTCCCTCAATGCATCAATTCTCATTGGGGAGAGAGATCTGATAAAAAGGAAGCGTCGATTTGCTGACAGAAAACAGCTGCTGTTGCTAATTCAAACATGGATGATAGTGAGTCTGCTAATTACATGACAATCTCCCTTGATTTTATCGATTCTTGCATTCTATGTAGGATTTAAAATGATTCTGCTAATAAGCTGGGATATGTGATTGGCTTGACAGATCTAGGTTGACACTAGTCAATGACAAAATATAATGAGGGAGCCATATTTCCTTTTCTGCAGACACCCTTTAAACTTCAAAACTTTCCCTCCGGCCCTTATGAGTTTCACTTCTGTATGAACATTTGAGTATGTTATTTATTTTTATTTTTTAAAATTCATTGGAGTATGTTGGGTAAATGAGTAGAGGTGACCATGATCTTGAGACAAATGATGAAGGGCTGCTGCTGTAGTCTACCTCCGTATCCCCATCACAAAAGCATGAGACCCACCAAACTTCTGTTATCATCATGAAAAATCTCTAAAGTCACATAATGTGGGTTCTGCCAGTACAATAAGTTTGTCTTTTATACCAAGCAATAGGTCCCAGATGTTCAGATCTCAGAGCATTAAATTGTCCCATTATCCAGCATAAGATAACAACTGATCGCGTAGAGCTGCTTTCCCAACTACTCGCCTTAAATAATGAGAGAAGGTGCCCTCTTTGCCACCTCTTTGTGTCATGCCCCGGAATTTGGGTATCCGAGTAGAGTAACTCAGATCCGAATCCCAGGCCCATGAGGTATGAGATCCATATGATTTGAATTGTACGTATCCATTGCCATTTCTAACATACCAAGGTTCATCAAACAACCATCAACATCAACTAATCACTAAATAAGATTTACATCTCATCATGCCAAATTAGATAGGTAATTCCAAATCTGAACAAAAATCAACTCAATCTTTAACTATAACAATCCAAATATGAAAAAGAACATAATCCAACGAGTCCATCCGACTCTACATGAACTGAAATACTCTAAACTAGATTTGAAACGAAGAAATCCCAAGGCTAAATATGGATCTGGCTCATCAATAATAGCCCGCCTCCTCAAAGTATTTAAATCTGGCACATGTAATGTTTTAAACACCATGAGTATGACAACTCAATAGGATCACTTCCATCCCAACTGAGATTTCCATGTTAGTACCATAACACAATTTCATGATAAGAATTTGAGATCAACATTAATGAAACCTAAATATTCATAAAACATTTAAATTTAAAGGAATATACTCCATAAATGATTAAATCAGAAGGACGCAATATCCTCATCTGTAAATAAATCTGAAATAAATACCCGCGACGATATTTTAGGGAATGACCTCAGGCAGAACACCGCATGATATCTTTTAAGGAACGACCTTGGGTAGAGTACACGTGTGTGCATATTTTTTAGGGAATTACCCAGGGTAGAGCACCTAAGCTGATCTTTCGGGAGTGACCTCAGGCAAAACACCCGCGTGTGCATATGTTTTAGGGAATTACCCAGGGTAGAGCACCCGTGCCGATCTTTCGGGAGTGACCCTGGGCGGAGCACTTGTGTGTGCGTATCTTTTAGGGAATTACCCAGGGCAGAGCACCCGTGTCAATTCTTATTCAACACACCTTTCAATTCTACAAGATCCGTGTATCAGAGATGGCTAAGTCACACATATAATCCATCCATATATATTCTCCCATGGACTCAATGTACCACATTGGAAAATCGATATTTCCTTGGAGACTAAATGCAATGACAATATCATGCCACCAGAATTATAAAACTCCTAAGCATCTGATGGACATTTTAACAATGCACACGTAATACAAACACAAAACAGATGTACACCTATACAATGCTTTGCATACACAATATAAGAATCAACTTGTACATTATTCTAACAATGCATGCAACACAAAACAGTTATGCACATATATGGGATTGGTATACACAAACATGAATCAGGGTATACATTATTCTATCAACACATAAAATACATAAACAGATAAGCTTATATACAATGCTTTGCATACATGAAAAACGTTTCAACATGTACAGTGTCAATGTGTAATTCACGGTGTGGGGTAGATCACCTACCTCATGGGTGATTTCTAACCACAGACGAAGGATCAGTGATCTAACATAGCTGATCTGTGAGTCATCTAACTTCTACCGCTCCGATGCGTTGAGTACGAAGGGAGTCGATTTGACTTGCTAACGGCAGGTCCGGTTGTGCGTAACTCCTGGAATTTCAAGGGCAACAGTATGGTAGATACCATACAGGTTCTAAGTCGCTGAACCGATTCTCTGATTAACAAAGAAGCTGACTCACTGATTCAACTCAGTGAGCCACGCTAATGTTGTGCAAACATGTGATCCATGAATGGGTAGATGCAAGGTCTGGCAAAGAGAAGTATAGCTAACCTGGAATGGTGCGGATTGAATAACGTGAGAGAAGTATAGCTAATGTTGTGCAAACATGCTGAATAGTTTCAACTCAATGCTTGCATGCACCAAAACTATGCTCGTAAATAAGCAATCCTGCACATGGAGCATTCTATATCACTACAGATCCGGTTCTTAAACTTAGATACGAGATTTCAGCGTGTTTTGGGGACGTACCTGGTGTGTGCCTTGAATCAAAATGGGGTCGTTAGGTGGCACTATGGGTATCGGTCCTTGACAGAGGAATATCTCCTCCAATGGCGGTTTGCAGATTGGTGCACTTCTGGATGTTTTGGAAGGACGTTTACAGGTGTTCATGAGAGCAAAATCCTCGAGTCGGCATCGTGGTTTCATGGTTGAGTGGCGACGTGCAGAAACAGCGCATGCCCACTTATTTTTCTTCTTCTTTCTTCTTCTTCTTCTTCCTCTTTTTTTTTTTTTTTTTTTTTTTTTTTTACAATTCTCGCAAGATGGACGGCCTGAACGCAAGCTATGTTAACTCTCATTCGTTTTTATCATATCCACTAACTCTACACTCTTATTTATCAATGTTCCTATGTTCCATGTGGCAAGACAAGTCCTATAGTCGTGGACTAGCTTCTTTACCAGCGCGTGTTGAGAATGGCTTGAGAATCCTTGTCTACTTCTCACAACAACTGGGCATTGTTGCTTGCATTGCTTTGGAGGGGCACCCTAGCTAACCCTTGCCCATTTCACACTATAGCCGGGTTCCGATGGAACGCGTCACTTATTGGGAATGCCCTAGCATGAGTTTGGAATGTCATATTGTTCAAATTCATGATGAAAGTTTGACTTTGGGCACATACCTAACGCAACCCTCCTCTATCTAGGTTGGGGACCGGCAATGAGAGTATCCTTTATCTGGGTTGGGGACCAGCAATGAGAGTTTCCTTTATCCGGGTTGGGGAATAGCAATGAGAGTGCAAAACTTCTACATGCACAATGTTATGGACTATTACAAAGGTTGTACAATCAAGAGCTATCTAATAGTCTGCTACATAGGTTGATAACAATCAACAAGTTGATCATATCAATTAAAATTTTGGAGATGTTGCAAAAAAACTGCATACTTGAAGTAGTTTTTCTTTCAAAGGATGTGATCCCTTTGTTGACTGGGAACAAAGAAACTAGGCATACACTTGGCGTATGTTATTTCAGATTAAGTATTTGTAGTTTATGACTCCTCCAAAAGAAGTATTTGTATTTTATGATATTTATTTATGTCCTTATGAAATCTAGAAAATCTGTCCTCTAGGAAACCTAGAAGCTTGCACCATTTTACAGCTTTTGGAAGAATTGATCTTATTTTATATTTCGCAAAAATCATTTGTGTCGTCGATGAAGCGATAGAGCAAGCAATTCTGTAGTAGATTCTCTGCTATTCGACTTTTCTGAGATGAAAGAATTTCTGATGTCCCTTATGTCCTGGCACAGGTTTCTTGGTGCTATCAAGCAATATCTCTGCTTATCATTGTTGAAGAATAGTGCATTGTCGGCAATGAGTATTTTTCAACTTCTGTGTACTATTTTCATGAGCTTGTTGTCAAAGTTTAGATCAGGATTGAAGGCAGAAGTTGGGATTTTTTTCCCCATGCTTATTCTCCGAGTTCTCGAAAATGTGCTTCAGCCTAGTTTTTTGCAGAAAATGACAGTTCTCAACTCGCTGGAAAAGATCTGTCAGGATTCACAACTAATCATCGACATTTTTGTGAACTATGATTGTGATGTGGATTCACCAAATATTTTTGAGAGGTACTGGTCACACCTTGCACATGACATTTCATTCCAAAATTTGCTCATGCAATTTATACTGGAACTTTGAACAACGAGGTTTGGGCGAATGGTCTTCACCGTAGGTTTGCTCCCTACAGGTGAGGGTTCGATTCCCCTCCTTGGCTTTACCTGATATACGTGGTTGTGGGTGATGCATATATCCGCATGCATTAGTCTCACTTCAAAAAGGGGTGGGGACACCCTGTGTCTTCAAAAAAAAAAATACTGAATGACAAGGTGTCTCCTTTGCGGGCATCAAACCTGGTGGAATCTAATGTATTTTTATTTTCACTACACCATTTCCTTGTCGTAATTGTTTAGTAAAATGTATTAAAACACTTTTAATTCCATCAGATATTTGCAGGATCGTCAATGGCCTTCTAAAGACCGCATTAGGTGTGCCTCCTGGTTCCACCACAACGTTGTCTCCAGCCCAGGATACAACATTCCAGATTGAATCTGTTAAGTGCTTGGTTGCTATCATTAAGACAATGGGGGCTTGGATGGACCAACAACTGCGCATTGCAGACTACTATCCATCAAATAACCTTGAAATTGATATGTCTTCCGAGAACCAATATGCTGTTAATGGGGAAGAAGGTACTGCCAACGATTATGAGTTACATGCTGAAGGAAATTCTGAACTATCAGAAGCTGCCACGCTTGAACAACGGCGAGCTTACAAAATAGAACTTCAGGTAAGTCAGTTAAATTTCTTTACATTAATGTGCTTTCACATTGTTTTATGTTCATTCATTTTCACCGAAAGTTAGCCTGTCTTTATGGTGACAAGTGAATGGTTTAAATGCAGAAAGGTATTTCGCTATTCAATAGGAAACCATCCAAGGGCATTGAATTTCTAATAAATGCCAAGAAAATTGGTAGTTCTCCTGAAGAAGTGGCTGTGTTTCTGAAAAACACCACTGGTCTGAATGAAACAATGATTGGAGACTATTTAGGTGAAAGGGAGGAATTCCCTTTGAAAGTTATGCATGCATATGTGGACTCGTTAAATTGTGAAGGGATGGACTTCGGCCAAGCCATTAGGTTTTTCTTACGGGGCTTCAGGTTGCCTGGTGAGGCACAGAAGATTGACCGAATCATGGAAAAGTTTGCAGAACGTTACTGTAAATGCAACCCGAGTTCTTTTTCCAGCGCAGACACTGCCTATGTTCTTGCTTATTCTGTGATAATGCTCAACACAGATGCACATAATAACATGGTCAAAGACAAGGTGAGTCTTGTGAAATTGTTTCTGTTTGATATCTTTTTTTTGGAGCAAATAGAACTTGACTTGTTTATTCTGACCTGCCTCAGTATTTTCTGTCCTTCTAGATGTCAAAGGCTGATTTCATTCGTAATAATCGAGGGATTGATGATGGTAAAGATTTACCAGAAGAGTATCTGGGTTCCTTGTATGATCAAATCGTGAAAAATGAAATAAAAATGAATGCAGAGTCTTCAGCTCAAGAGAGCAAACAGGCCAACAGTATCAATAAGCTATTGGGCCTCGATAATATACTGAATTTAGTCACTTGGAAACAGGAAGAGGAAAAAGCATTAGGTGCTAATGGTGTACTAATAAAGCACATACAAGAGCAGTTTAAAGCAAAGAAAGGAAAATCAGAGTAAGCTGAGCTCCACATTCCACGCAATTGTTTGATTTTTATGCAACTTTTTTATGGGAGTTGATTCTCATTGATTCTGCAGGTCTGTTTTCTATGCTGTTACGGATGCAGCCATACTGAGATTTATGGTGGAGGTGTGCTGGGCTCCCATGCTGGCTGCATTTAGTATGACTCTTGATCAAAGTGACGACACAGCTGCTACATTTCAGTGCTTGCAGGGCTTCCACTATGCTGTGCATGTCACTTCAGTAATGTGCATGCAAACACAAAGGGATGCTTTTGTTACAACTGTGGCCAAATTTACGTACCTCCATTGTGCTGCTGACATGAAGCAAAAGAATGTTGACGCTGTGAAGGTAAGCATGTCCATTATCTGACAGGTTCATCATTCTAATTGAAAAAGCTTCACTTTGTTCTGTGCTCAGATGCTTAGAAGGTAGGGTGTACTTTTTTATTTTAGAAAATGGGAAGCTTGTACACACACAGAAGGTATGAATGATCAGATATGGAGATCTGTATGGTAATTACCACATAGTTGAGCTGTTTGTGTGCCCACCGTGATGTGTATGCTTCCAACCTGTGCAACAGGTGCATTCCACAACCAAGATGGGACACGCCAAAAATAGGTTGATCCAATCGTCAAGTGGCCCCACCATAGAGAACAATGTCCTGTCACCCAAAACCTCCAAATTCAGTTGGCATGGCCCACTTGATTATCATATTGGGGATTTTTAGCCATTGCCTTAACGGGTTGTTGTATTAGCTTTCCCTTTGGCATTTTGGTAAAAACTTTGTTTTTGATTAAAAAAACCTCAACCTTTGATATCTACATTTAAGGTGAATCAGGTTAGAAATCTTGCCTCTTAACATGCATCACCATAACTTGTGGATAAAAGAAGGTCAGGTTGGGGAATTTGTGTGGATGTTGTGGGAGGTGGTTTCCACGAATGATATCTATCATCATGATGAATAACTGTGAGAACCTTCATGAACCCTTTGGGAAAGCTTTGAACTATGAGTCCTTTATTCTTCATGTACACTAGAATCACTGAAGTTATGGCCTTTTATAGAGTGGAATGGCGGAAAAGGATTCATGTAGCCAATACCAATTACTTGGGAGAAGGCTTAGATGGTGATGATGATGACACCAAAAGCACTAGCCTATATAGCGTGTTCCCATACAAGAGGAGAACCCTTTGTATTTTGTGAATAATGGACCGTACTTGTGAGAAAGGAAGTTGGATAGTCCATTCGTGTTTTGACCTTCATCCTTGTGAAGGAAAGATGCATGTTCATTTGAGATAGCACATATTGATATACAACATTGAGATGTGTCTTGAATAGCATTCATAGTATTGGTTCCTTTTTTTTATTAATTAAGGAAAATAAGACAATCTATCATCTCAAATGTTTCAAGAAGCACCTTGCTATGATGAAACCAAAAGAGGAAGCAGGGTAGCAACTAATACCCTAGCAGCTACATAGCCAAAACCTATGAGACTTCAACGACAAAATTTTAGCCTGAACAAGGGCCCTTGACAACCGAGCATCAAATCCCAGCATGCTCCACTTAACTTGTGAACAAAGGCCTGGGTCCATGAACTGAGACACAACATAATGTGGATAGATCTCAATTGAACATCTTTTTTTGTTTTTCATGCTTTTTACTCTTGCCTTGCCCAAGGGCCAAGACTAGGTAACCCCGCAATAAGGCCCATTCCATTTGGGATAGAGCTCCATCCGCTCTTGAACACTCAAAGAACATCCACCAATCAACCCATCCTTCATCCCATACCATGCATCAACAAAACAGAATGATCATATAACCTCCATGCCCCCCAAGTAACAACAATCCTTGCAAATTACATCATACATCAACAAACAACTGCAAACAACAGCTCTATGGATATCTCCAATTCCTTACAAACATCTTTCAGCCAAGCAGTACCAATCACACCACCAACAGACAACACCTTCTATCCCACAACAATGAACCCCACATAAGGCAGCATCACTCACAAGTGAAATCAACAAAACCAAAAGACAAGAACCCAGGAATTGCCACAAAGCAAGTGGGAAGCCCCAACTATCTGGCCCACATGCCAGACTGTAGCACTAAACCAACCAAATCCAAGGATCAATTGCCAAACACCCCAATTGCCCCTAACCCTGCATTGTCCAAGGCTACCAAACCCTGAATAATATGCGGAAGCTTTGCTCTACACCTGAATAGATTGTTTGGATTACCACTACTCTGTTCTTAGTATTGGTATTGTTACATGTATCGCTGGTTGGGGATATGGAACCATGTATTGATATCACCGACAATGTTTTAGATATCGACGATATTGGCCGACGTATCCCATGATATATCTTGTATACCACCTATGCGATACAAAACCCACAGGTAGTGTTGATATGTCCCACATGTTCAATCCAGTGAGCATTTTCAATTTTTGATCTTTTTTTTTTGTTGAAATTATGTTAAATTGGTGTCAAATGGTTATAAATCCATTGGTTCTTCATGTTTTGCATGAAAAATCATGGAGTTAGAGCTTTAATTTCGATATTCATTGGTTCTTCATGTTCTCGATGCTTTTTTCAAAATTTTCCTTCAACAACTATCAATTGAAACTAATTTCGAAATATTTAAGAGTATTTGTATTTAGAAGTATTTAGGAGTATTTGATGAAATGATTATTACATACACTCTAATTTCGGAATTTGAGTGTAGGTGGTCCGATTTGGAAAAATTTCGGGGGAATTCAAAATTTTCCTAATTTCTCCCAAATTGCTTGCAATCAATGTTGCACTCCAAACATGAAATCAAGAATGTAAGAGGGTTGATCTAATGATTTGTTGAGTCCTTGTCAATTTTCGGCAAATAAAAATCATTTTTTAATTAAAAAATAATAATTTATTATTAAAATATTATTATTTTTTCGAAAATTTTCTTCAACAAGCTGTCAATTGAGACTAATTTCTAAGTATTTAGGAGTGTTTGATGAAATAATCATCACGTACCCTCTAAATGTTATGCATTCAATTTGAATATAGTTGCATTAGTTCAGTCAAACAACGCATAGCTTAGTACCCTATACAAAGGAAACCTATTATGTATGTGCAATTCTTTTTTGAGATGTTATGATTTAAAAGTATGTATTAAGGTCTTTTTTAACAATCCCTGAAGTTTCATTAAAAAATTCAACCATTTTCCCAATGTTTTCCCATGTTTACCTAAAAAGAGATAAATTACCCAATACAAATGATATATCCCGTGCGATAGCCAATATGTATCTGTATCCCAAGGATGCGATACGTAACACGATACCGATATTTCAAACACTAATAACTGATACTGGGAAATTTATTGTCGACCGAGGGAAACATTGGGAAAACATGGGGAATTCCTCAATGAAACTTTAGGAGATGCTAAACTACACATATTTGCATATTTAGGAATCAAATAATTGAAAAAAAGACGCATTGTCATGCCTCAAAATTTGGAACCCGAGTATGGTGACCATGATCCCAAGTTATAAGGTGTGAACTAATATTCCATGCATTCATATATCACATTGGCATTCAAATCATCATTCATTCAAACCAAGTTATAACTAAATTATCCAAACCATGATAAAAAGAACTTAAACTTTAATTTAAACTTTATAAACCCAAAACCCCAAATCCACTATTAATGATAAATCCTCATATCACTCTCTACTTTAAATCCTTTATAATTTCTCAAATAAAAGTATATACTAAAATCTAAATCTATTAAAAGTAGTCATGTAGGTATTCTTCATCTCTAGCTTCTCTCTCGTCCTGTAAACTTGTAAGAGTAATCAATTTGGGTGAGCTAGAAACCTAGTGAGATCATATCCACTGCAAATTTGAAACAGATATGATGGAGACTAGTAAACAACGGTTTAATTCATAATAAGATGAAATGTCAGTTTGCATGAATACAATCACAAGTAAGGTATTCTGTAACGGTAACGGTGGCCATAATGGACACCACCATTACCTTTATGATATGGGTCATAATGGTTGTTACGACCCCTGTAACGGCCGTTACGGTCTCTCTCTCTCTCTCTCTCTCTCTCTCTCTCTTTTAAATTGAAAAAAAGCCTAAAAAACATGTATTTGCCCTGTAATGTTGAAAAAAAGTTTGAAAAACCTATATATGCTCCGTAACAGACTATTACGGGGCTATTATGGCCTTTACAAGGGACATAACGGACCGTTAATGGAGGTTGCATGTCATTTTTTTCCATGATGGTCGTTACAACCATTACGACCTCATAACGTGTAACGGTTGCCACAACTACCTTTACGTAACGACCTTTATGGCCCTGTAACAGCCTTTACGGCACACCACCATCACAAGTAAGAAGTATGATGTCATGATGCATGAATCATCCAAGACATATAGTCAAGGGAACCCCCGCTCAATAATTCCACCGATGCATGCAATGCAAGTCATCATGAAGATGATCTTCCAAGGAACCCCCTACTCGATAATCCCACCGATGCATGAAAATGCAAGTCATCCTGAAGATGATCCTCTAAGGAACCCCTCGCTTGATAATCCCACCAATACATTAAATGCAAGTCATCTCGGAGATGATCCTCTGGGGAACCCCCACTTGATAATCCCACCAATGCATGGGATGCAAGTCATCCTGGATATGATCCTCCAGGAAACCCACGCTCGATAATCCCACTGAATCAATTCATCCTTGTTACACGTACAAGGGAATCCCCGCTTGATAATCTCACCGCAATCATCTTTGCCATTCAATCATACGTTTTTAAGCACTCGCAATCATGATGCATGTAGACACAAATATGACTTTTAGAGTAAATTCAATAATGAAACGAGAGATACAATTGTTAGAATACATTCACGATTCAAGAACAACACAAGGTGCAAGATGAATTCAAGAAAAATTTAACATATTAGAGGTGGCGTGGAGTATGGCTGTTGATTTCTCTATCTAGCGGGCCGTTCATTGGTCGGTTTTTGGGATTTAAAATTAAATTTCTGAAATGTACGACAAATCTCGAAACTTAATGGTCCATCTTGAAATCCAATAGTCGGATCGTTTTTAAATTATACATTGAGGGCCCCATGGGATTTCTAGTGTCATCTAGGCATGAGCGTATGGTCTATCTCTTGATCGAACGGTTTGATAGCTTGATCTATCCATGGAGAGTTATCTTGACGGTTGGATTAGTGATCGATCGAGCGTGTTAAGATATGTAGGCTCGACATGTGTATTGGTATGCACATCTATTTGTACACACGAGCAGGGTCCTTAGATTAGAATTCCGACAGTAGTTTAAGCATATACAAGGGTGACAGGTAAGATCAATGGATCTGATTCTCGAAAGAATATGTATAAAAACGGATGTTATGATCTCGAAGTTAGTTTACTATGATCGGTTGGTCCAAAATTGAAGTGGACGATCATATATCTTTATTTAGTGGTGATGAGTCGCTTCAATGGTTGGTTTGATGAACAATCGAGTGTAAGATGATATATGAGAGTTCGAAGTTCATTGCAATGTGTTTGTGAGTTTAAAGGTGTATACATGCGCATTTATCTACGCATCTCTTAAAGGAAAAAAATTTACTTGCTAAATTACGCGCTTGGGAGTTCACTCGTGTACCTACTCGTGCACGGAAATTTTTGGGTTATTACACGCATACATGATAAGTTTCCCTTTAATGGGGACTTAAAAGCACGTAATATTGACTTAGGGAAGTATTGGGGAAACATAGGGAAAATGGTGGAATTTTTCAATGATACTTCATGAGATGCTAAAATACACATATTTGCATATTTAAGAATTTAATAATAGCAAAAAAGACACATTTGCATATTTAGGAACCAAATGATAAGTTTCCTTTTAATGGGGGCCTAAAAGCATGTATCATTGACTCAGGGAAACATGGGGAAAATGCAAGGTGTTCCATATCATTACAATGCACTCGTAAAGGCTGATATGTATAGGTAACGGCCATGACCGTTACGCTGTATGGGGGTGAAACGGGACAATTAGTTTTTTTGGGACCGTGTCGGCTGTTATAGTGGCCGTAAAGGGGCATAACAACTGTTACCCCTGTAACGATCGCAAAACAACCACTTTTTTATTTCTATTTAATCATTCCAAAAACTCTCATAGATCATTTTATAATAGATTTAGACCACTCTTACTATAGTTTTTAAGATTAAAACCGTAAATTGAAGTGATTTGAGTGAATGGAAGCTCCGATGGTATTTTTTTTTTCAAAAAAAATTGAAAAAGTAGTATTTATGCCTTTTTTATGATTTCTATTGTGTAAACATTAGAGACATATAATCATATTCGCAAATTCACTAGACAGTTCGATACAACACTCTCACCAAAGAGTGGACTGTTACACTATCATAAACATATCCAAAACAAAAAATGAATACATATTTGGAATATTTACATTATTCTGAATTTTCTAAATAATTTTTTCAGATTTTTTCGGGCAAAAGAAAATTTTCAATCGTTACGAGGGCGTAACAATCATTACTGCTGATACCCGTATCGATAATGGCGATGACCATTATGGCAACTGTTACTGATATGGATGATATGGAATACCTTGTGAAAATGTTGGTTCCATCCATCCATGCATGCATGCATATACATACGTACAAACAAACATGCATGATCCATCCATCCAACCATCCATGTATGCATGCATGCATGCATACAATGACATACACACACATGCATGATCCATCCATCCATCCATGCATGTGTACACACACATATACATACATGCATCTATCCATCCACCCATCCATGTATACATACATGCATGCATCCATCTGTCCATGAATGCATGCATACATATACACACATACAAAAGTGCATTTCATCATACAACCATGCACTCATAAAAAGTTTAAGAAATGGGTTTTTTATAATAAACATATTTTTGGTGATATCAATACATTGGCGATACAAAGCGACACTTGGAATTTAAACAGTCGATAACAATGGCAATATTGATACATTGGTGATATCGGAACTTTGGCAAAACTTGACAACATATCAGCGATATATCACCAATGCCTACAATTTCTGTTACTACCAGTGTTATCGGTATTACTGAGCTGGTGTTTCCGATAGTATTGGCAATATTATCAAATATCATATCTCAGATACTTGGAACAATGGTCTTGAAGGTCTTGCATGCATGACTAAGGCATTGTTTTTTATTATTATAAGTTTTATCATAGAGATGTTGAAAGAAATTACAGGCATTTAGAGAGAATCAAAACTTGTTATCGTGGGAAATATGACTGGATATTTTTCTTACCTTTATTTATCAGTATTATCATAACCTTAGATAGTGTTTTAGCAGAGATGTCATTGGGTGGATTTTTTTCTCCTGGAGAAGGCTGTGACCACAAATTTGAAGCGTACCCTTTGGCCATTGCGTAATTGTCTTATCCTTGGAAGATTGCTAGTTTTTCTATCAACGTAACCTGCAACAAGTTTTTTTATACCACAAATTAGCATAATCTTGTTATTCATACATGCGTGGAACTAGGTGTTTTATCAGAGATGTCATGGTTATCCTTTGATCAATGATTCCAGCTTTCTGATTCCATGCCCTATTAATCTGTTTAGGAGATTTAGACAACTGCTCAGTTTACTTTAATCTTCAATATTCACATGAACTCTTGAAATGTTTTCACCTTCATTGTTGCCTTCTTACTCATTTTTCGTTATTATTGTTTTTTGTTTGTTCTTACTTCTTCTTCTTCTTTTTTCTAAACAGACCATTATGACTATTGCCATTGAAGATGGTAACTACCTACAGGAATCCTGGGAGCACATATTAACGTGCCTTTCGCGGTTTGAGCATCTACAACTGCTGGGGGAGGGTGCTCCACCTGATGCTTCCTTCTTCGCAATACCTCGCTCTGACGCAGATGAAAAATTACAGAAATCACCAGTTTTTCCATCCATAAAGAAAAAAGGAAATGCTCTTCAAAGCCCAGCTGTAATGGCTGTCGTTCGAGGAGGCTCTTATGATAGTACTACTGTTGGAGTTAATGCCTCAGGGTTGGTTACTCCTGAACAGATCAATAATTTTATTTCCAACTTAAATCTGCTAGACCAGATTGGGAATTTTGAGCTTAACCACATATTTGCTCATAGCCAAAGGTTGAACAGTGAGGCCATAGTAGCTTTTGTGAAGGCTCTTTGCAAGGTTTCCATGGCAGAGTTGCAATCTCCAACCGATCCTCGTGTTTTCAGCCTTACAAAAATTGTTGAAATTGCGTAAGATTTCCTCCCTTTTTTTTTTTTTGGACAAATGTCTATCTTCTCAAGAAGGCAGAAAATGAGCCTGGCAGATGTTCACCTAAATAAATTTTTTTTTTTTTTTTTTCCTACAGGCATTATAATATGAACCGCATCAGATTGGTGTGGACTCGCATATGGAATGTTCTTTCTGACTTCTTTGTCTTAGTTGGATTATCAGAAAATCTCTCTGTTGCAATATTCGTGATGGATTCATTGCGACAGCTGGCTATGAAATTTTTGGAGCGTGAGGAGCTGTCAAATTATAATTTCCAGAATGAATTTTTGAGACCCTTTGTGATTGTAATGCAGAAAAGCGGCTCTGCTGAAATTAGGGAATTGATTGTTCGATGCATTTCTCAGATGGTTCTGAGTCGTGTCAATAATGTAAAATCAGGCTGGAAAAGTGTCTTCATGGTACGTTAAGTTTTTGGACGCTTGTCATTGTTTTTAGATCCACTTTGATCTTTAGAAGGTTCTTTATATATATATATGTGTGTGTGTGTGTGTGTGTGTGTGTGTGTGTGTGTCGGTCTTGCCTGAGATTTAATTGAGCAGGACTTCTAATAACATGTGGCTCTAGAAACCTGAAAGCTCTCTCTTCTGCATCTCATCTTTCTCATGTCTCTGACATTTAGAAATGTCATCATATTTCCAGGTTTTCACTACTGCAGCTGCTGATGAACGCAAGAATATCGTCTTGTTGGCTTTTGAGACCATGGAAAAAATAGTTCGAGATTATTTTCCCTACATAACTGAGACAGAGACTACAACCTTCACTGACTGTGTTAGATGTCTCATTACCTTCACAAATAGCAGATTCAATAGTGATGTCAGCCTCAATGCTATTGCATTCCTTAGATTCTGTGCTGTTAAGCTTGCTGAAGGAGGAGTGGTTTTCTATGAAAAGAACAATGAAAGCGGATCATCGATATCAGTAGATAGGGATGGTTCAGATGGACATACTTTTACAGATAAAGATGATCATGTCTACTTTTGGGTGCCATTGCTCACTGGTAATTTTCTGCTATGAATAATGTTTTTAAGCTAATGTTATCATTTTTTAACAGTTAAGCTAATATTGTCTAAGCTAATGTCATCATTTTTTAACAGTTAAGCTGATATTGTCATACTTAATGGAGATCTGAAATGCCATTGTGCACCTTTTCCCTGCAAATGCCTTTTCAGGATTATCAAAACTAACAACAGATCCCAGACCGGCGATTAGAAGAAGTTCTTTGGAAGTGCTTTTTAATATTTTGAAGGATCATGGACATCTTTTCTCCCGCACATTCTGGATAGGTGTTTACAGATCTGTTATTTTCCCTATATTCAATAAAGAACAACAAATGAAGAGACGCGTAGATTTGAATGGTGGCCAGCTTTCACCTGATCATGACTCCTCAGGAAATGAGGAAAATTCTTGGAGTTCTGAAACGTATGTGGTGGCAGCACAATGTCTGGTGGACATATTTGTTAGTTTCTTTGATGTTGTGCGGTCACAGCTACCAAATGTTGTTTCAGTTCTCACAACTCTTATAGGAAATTCAAATCAGAGCACAGCTAGCACAGGGGTAGCTGCATTGTTGCGTTTGACAGGAAACCTGGGCAGCAAACTTTTAGAAGAAGAATGGAACCAGATTTTTCTGTCACTTAAGGATTCAGCCGCATCGACATTGCCCGAATTTCTGAAGGTTATGAGAATCATGGATAATATTGATATACCTGTTGTTGCTCAAGCATATACAGATGCAGAATTATATTCAGATCATGGATTTGATGGTGACGATGTGGAGGATGACAGTCTGCAAACAGCGTCTTATGTAGTTGGCAGAATGAAAGGTCATATAGCTGTGCAATTACTCATTATACAGGTACGTTTGCTCCCCCCCCCCCCCCAAAAAAAAAAAAAAAAAAAAAATAAATAAATAAATAAATAAAAATAAAAAAATAAAATTGTACTTTTTATTCCCCACTAATTGGGGTCAGCTACCCGAATAATCTGATTTTTGGCCCAATGGCCTGACATCAAAGGGCACACCTGGTGGACGGTTGGATCCATGGTGTGCCGTAAAGGCCGTTACGTAAAGGTAATGGTGGCAACCGTTACATGTTATGGGGCCGTAAAGGCCGTTATGGATAAAATGACCCGTAAAGGCCGTTACAGCTCCCGTAACTGCCTGTTACATCCCTCGTAAAGGTTGTAATGGCCCGTAACGGCCCGTTACGGGGCCGATACAGGTTTTTCAAGTTTTTTTCAATAGAAAAAAAAGATAGACTGTAACAGTGTATCGTAAAGGTAACAATGGTGGCCGTTATGGCCACCGTTACCGTTACGGAATACCTTGGTTGGATCTGATGCCGCAACACCACAAAGGTCAACATTACCATAACTTCTGGTAGCATTGAGGCTAGACTCATGTGTGGGGGGACTTCCCACATGTGACTAGTTGTAAATTAGATTTTGGTGCAACTAGGTGCATTTAGGGCCCACTGTGGTGTTTGCGTGTGGCATCCAACATCCAACAAGGCTGCCCCATCATAAAATGGAACACCCAAAAATCATGCTGAAACAATCATCGGGCAGGCCCCCAATTTTATTTGGAGGTTTTAGTGCAGTTGCCGATTTGTTTCTATGGCACGCCCCACCTGATAAGTGGATTGGCCTAATTGTTAGGGCGTCCCATTTTCAAGCTGGGTGGAAGAAATGGAGGTGTGCCTTTGGAGTTTTATGTGATTGTCTTTTAACACTAAAACTGAAAGGGAAAATTTATAGGATAGCTATAATACCAGCCATTTATGGGAGAGAATGTTGGGACGTTGAAGAACCACATGTATAGGATGAGTGTAGCTGAAATGATCTTATTGAGATGGATGAGTGGCAAGATGAGGGATAGAATTGGAAATGAATGCATTGGAGGGAACTTGGGAGTAGCACCAATAGGTAATAATATGAGGGAAAGTAGACTTGGATGGCTTAGTTATGTCATGTGCAGTGAAGATCAATAATTGCGCCGGTTAGGATTGAGTTGGTGCAAGTTGAAGGCTCTAAAAGGGCAAGGGGAAGGCCCAAAAGGATGTGGTCGACGGTAGTAGGAAAGACTTGATGAGCTATTTTCTAACTAGAGGTATGGCCTAGGTAATAATATGAGAGAAAGTAGACTTGGATGGTTTACTCATGTGCAACGGAGACCAAGAATTATGCCGGTTAGGAGCAAGTTGGTACAAGTAGAAGCTTCTAGAAGGGCAAGGGGAAGGCCCAAAAAGATGTAGATGGAGGTAGTAAGAAAAGACTTGATGGGCTAGGATCTAACTAAAGGTATGGCCCTTGATAGAGTGAAATGGCAGAACAAGATTCATGTAGCTGACCCCATGATGGTGATGATTGTCAAACTTGCTTAGCAAGCAATAGAAGGCCTATGTATGCAAAGTTCACATGGACGACTACATGGTTATTTTTTCTGATTAAAAACTTAAAGAAGAACTATGATATCTCAATCAATAGTCGTTGTCATCTTTTTGGTACCTTTTTGCCAATTGCTTGGAGAACTTGGAGGTGATCTTCATTCCCAAAGTTGTGGTACATACATCTAGAAGTGATTGTAATCAACCTATGTAATAGACTTTGAGTTAACTCTTGATTGTAAATTGTAATTGACCTATGTAATAGTCTATTATATTATACCTATGAGAGTTTTGTACTCTCACTGTCGGTCCCTAGCCTAGATAAAGGAGGGTTGTGTTAGGTTGGCACTCAGCATGTTAGGTTTATACCCGGCATCAAACTTATGCCATAACTTTCATCATGAATCCAAATAAATATGACATCCAAACTCATGCTATGGTATTCCCTGTAAGTGGCGTGGTATGTTAGAACTTGGGTGTAGTGAGAAGTGGTCAAGGGTTGGTTTGAGTGTTCCCTGGAAGTGACGTGCTGCAACAACAGCCGGTTGTTGTGAGAAGTAGGCATGGTTCCTATGCCATTTTGGACATGTGTGGGTAAAGAAACTAGTCTAGGAGAAGTTATGGCCATGGTAGGTACGATTCAATGGAGGAGCGTCAACATAGCTTGCATTTAGGAGACTGAATAGAAAGGGGCCATAACTAGAGAAATTGATGTGTCTTTCTCTCTCTCTCTCGCTATATATATATATATATATCTATATATATATCTATATATATATATATTATATTTGAAAGGTAACAAAACTTTTATTCAAAGAGTGATAAAAAAACTAAGGTGGAAACAACAACAACAACCCAAACAAGGAAGAAAAATTGCAAACATCATTGACCTTTAAACAATAGGCTCATTCCACATCTTGGTTGACCCTTTCAACCACCTCTAACACTGACCCACTCATATTCCTAACGTAGTGATTGCTTTTCTACTGCCATTAAAACAAGCCAAGATGTCTTCTATAGACGTTGGCATCACCCATGGAATTTTAACCGACTCTGCATTATTCTTGCACATCAGCAGATGTCGTGATTTGTGAAGCACCAACAACCTTCCATCTTAGCAGTTTGGTGGGCTGTGTGGGAAGAGAGAAACGGGAGGTGCTTTAATGACACTTCCAAGTCGATAGAGGATACGATCAAAAGGGTTATTCAGTTTATAGTTGAATGGGCTTTTGCTGTTGACAAACCAAAGGGTTGTAATTTGCTTTTCTTAGGGTGCAACTGATCGGCTATCTCAGCTGGTCACCCCCCTTGTGTTTGTACTTTCTTTTCTTTTTATAAAATTTCTCGTTATTTGTCAAAAAAAAAAAACTTTCTTTGGAGGTTATCATTTGTGTGCACCCTCTTCCTACTCACTAACCACACAAAAGCTTGGGAGAGGCTCTATAGAACCAAATATAGGAAGTTCGATCTCTTTTCTCTCCTTTTGTAGGTCTTTGAAGCATCTTGTAGAGAGAGCAAACCGAGAAGCAGCCCCACATGTCTTTTTTTCTTTTTTTCTTTAAAAAAAAAAAGGCAACAAGAATATATTAAAAGGAGGAGAAAAAAGTACAAGGGGACTGCTGAGATAGCAGAAAAACAAGAAAGAAAAACTAGGAAGCAAAAAACAAAAGATCAGTTTCATTGAGACCGTTGAGAGCACTCGCCCATTCAATAACCAAAAATTTCACCCTTGCCCACACCGATAGAGCTGATGAGTTCTTATCATTGAAGCATCTGTCGTTCCTTTCCTCCCAAACCGACCACCAGATCGATACGAGAGTCATTCGCCATAAACGAGTCCGAAGTTTACCCAGCTTAACACCATGCCACGAAGAGATCATGTCAGGGGTGGTTTCCGGGATGCAACCATTGATGTTGAAAGTGTTGAACGCTTCCCACCATATTTGGGCCGTGAACATACAATGCAGCAAAGGTGGTCCACTGTTTCCTCCCTCTTCATACAACAACTACAAACATTAACCAATTGCATACCTCGCTTCATCAATTTGTCAATAGTCAAAATCCTTCGCTTTCCAACTAGCCAAGCAAAACAGATAAATTTCGGGGGACAAAGTATTTCCAAATAAAGGAAAAAGCCGGGGTTGGCGTGATGGGAGGAGAGGACAGACAGGAATAAAAGGATTTGACCGTGAAGGAACTGGATTTATCAAGAGGCCATAGGAGGTAATCGCGAGAGTCCTGATCGGGGGCCATCTTAGATAAGAGATCCAGCAGCCTAATATACTCATCGATCTCCCTTTCGCGAAGATTCCTAATGCACTTGACTTCCCAAACGATTCTGTCAGCAGAAATCACATAGCAACTGTTCACCATAATGTTCTTGTCAGGGATGAGCCGATAGATATTAGGATATTTGTGCTTAAGGCGATCGTCACCTGTCCACCTATCTTCCCAGAGTCTGATAGCAGCACCATTACCCAGCTGAAAGCTGATATTTTGAATAATCTGATTCCTGTAACGCAAAACCCCCTTCCAGATGTGGGATGCCCTGTACATAGAAGATTCTTTGGTCTACCAGCCCCCATCAGAAATTCCGTATTTCCCTTTGATAATAGAATTCCAAAGAGCATCATTTTCCGTCCCCAGTCTCCAAGTCCATTTCCCCAAGAGGGCCTGATTCATGTTCTTTAAATTTCTGATGCTGGCACCCCCTTCCTGGAAGTGCTTACAAACTTTATGCCAGTCGAGAATATGGAATTTTTTCTAGTTATCTTTCCCATTCCATAAAAAATCTCTGTACAACTTATCGATCCGAAGGAGAATCGACAAAGGGTAGCGAAGAAGAGATAAGGTATATAGGGAGATTGGATAGAGCAGCTTTGATAAGAGTCATACGACCCCCCATTGAAAGGTATTGGCACTTCCATGTGGCCATGTGGCAATCAAATCCCACATGGATATAGGAGGGATGCCAATAGAAAGGGGGAGACCCACAAACGTAGCGGGGAAAGAGGCAGCGGGGCAGCTTAGATGCGCAACAAAAGATGAAAGAACATCGACAGATAAATTTACCCCGAAATTTTTTGATTTGGACATGTTAATTCTCAGGCCCGAGAGAGCTTCAAAGCAGCGAAGAGTAGTACAAAGCTTATCAATATACGTGAAATCTACTTCAGATAGAATGAGGGTGTCATCCGCAAATTGAATATAGGAAATCGGAATAGATACGCCAGGCAGCCCCACTTGTCTTTATTCCACACCAATGCATCTCTTTCACCCAATGAAGGAGAGCAATGAATTCTTCCACACTTCAGAGGCCTAATGAAATAGCCCGCTTCCTCATCTAACAAATTTTTGCATTAAGGGGGGGAGAAACAACTAGAGAAACAATGAGCAATAGAAATTTTCGCTTTTGGATGTAGCCGAGCTAACCTTTGAAACTTTGACTGGAATGATCTCCCTCCTATCCATACGTCCTCCTAAGAGTGAATTTGTGCACCATCTCCAAGAGAGAAATCCCCTCAAACTTCGGAGTCACCCTAGCAAGTAGCATCTGCTTTCCACAAACCCAATACCCTAGATAGTGAAGAGTTCCTTACCCACCAATCCCCTTCCTAAGCCCTGTACTTTCCTTTGTCAATAAACACCCTTTTTTTGAGCCGAACCTCCATAGCCATTTTCCTAACAGCTCCTACAAAAGATTTGCACGCCTCTTCCTATCTCAAAAGGTGGAATTTATTCTTTCTTTAGCTCCACTCCACAAAACGTCCCATTTCAACTTTTTCAACTTGTCCAAGACAGATTTCGGACATTTGAAGAGAGACATTAAGTAAAGCGACAAATTTGACAATGTTGCTTTTAATAACTTTAACTGGCCACCCAAAGAGAGGTATTGACTTTTTGACCTTAACAGCTTCTCTACTCTTTCGATTACCCTATCTCATAGATGCTTTGCCGATTTGCCAACGCAAAGGGAAAGACCAAGATACAACAACAAAGGAAAGACCTTACAGCACACTCGAACACCTCTGTCGGTTTCACAACTTCATCCTTGGACAAGAGGACACAAAACAACTCACTCTTGAGGATATTTATCTCTAGGCTAGGGATCACTTCGAAGCATCTTGCAATGTCTTTCAATTGTCCACCATATCTTTGTTTGCATCATAAAACAAGACGGTGTTGTCAACAATCTGAAGTGAAAAATCTAAGTTCCTGTATTTGCCACCCTACACTTGCGAATAAGGCCAATTGATTCACCTCTATCTAGCATTTTACTAAGGGCTTCTATGATCACCATAAACAAGAAGGGAGAGTAGGTCGCTCTAGTGGAGGCCTCTCGATGCCTTGAAGAAGCCTTTAGGGGACCCATTAACTAAAACAGAGAACTTGGCCGACTTACAAATGATACCCTCCCAATTGCCCTAACATGGTCAAAAGCCTTCTTAGTATCCAACTTACAAATGATACCCTCTTTTCTTCTCTGTGTCGAGAACCAATGCACTCGTAAAGCTTTGGGTGCACCATCTAAATTTGTCTACCCACTACAAATGCACATTGGGCTTTATGGATTACATTCGTTAGAACCATGCAAAACTCGGAAGCTAGGATTTTGGCTAAAATCTTATATAGACCCCCAATGAGACTCATGACCTAATTTCTTAAGCTATCCACACCTTCAACTTTTGAAATGATAGCAATGAAAGAAGCCCCTAACTTCAACGACAAGCGGCCTCTCTCGAAGAACTTAGTTATAAAGTTGACCAAGTCACTCTTTACTACGTCCCAAAAGCTTGGCGGAAAGTCATTTGAGCTAGGGCCTTATCCGTACCCAAAGACTCCACCTCTACTTTAATTTCATACCAGATTATCCAACCAGGCTGCATCTGCTTGTAACCCATTAGCAAATTCTTGTAAAACTGAATAATGAGTCGTGAACTTGAGATTTATCTTCAAGTCTTCTACCATCTACAACAACACTGTTAATCCTATTATTTCTTGCCCGAGCACTAGTGATGCTGTGAAAGAAAAATGTGTGTTCTTACCACTTTCTCTTAGTCATACTTCTCTGGAATGCTTCCTCCATTTAATTTCTTCCTCAAGATGGTTCATGGAGTTGAGAGATTGGATGACCCTCATAACTTTTTTGGCCTCTGACAATTATCCATCTTTCCTGCACATCAAAAGCATGGATGTCCTTGAGAATGCTCTCAACTTTAGGCTTAATTTATCGTTGAAGTGTTTATCTTACCATCTAGGAGTTTGAGTTTCTGACTTGATTTAAACTCCGCATATCCCTCCATCTCGAAAGACTTCCACCCAGGGTATGCCGTAATGATAATAGTGGTCATAACTACCACCACTGTTACCATTATGATACAGGTTGTAATGGTCATTACACACACACACACACACACACACTCTCTCTCTCTCTCTCTCTCTCTCTCTCTCTCTCTCTCTCTCAAAACCTAAAAACAAAAAGAAAACTGTATTGGCCCCGTAAAGGGCCATTACAGGGCTAATATGGGTCATTTGTCTGTAATGTCATTAGGACCCCACAACGCGTAATGGTTGGCACCTTTACCTCCCACCATTCCCTCACCAAGATAGAAAAGCCCTCCACTTCTAGCTACACGAGCTCAAACCTAAAAAGTTTTGGGCCCCAATCTTCCTTCTCAACTTCCAATGAAATCGGACAATGGTAAAACACTAGCCTCGAAAGGCCCTTGTGCTGAAGTAGATGAAACTTGTCCACCCATTTAAAAGAGACCGGTGTTCGAATTATCTCCGGTATTATCGAAATATCTTCGATATTATCTTTATCTCCTGCTCAGCAATACCGATAACACTGGTAGCGATACCGATAACGCTGGTAGTATTAGAAATTCTAGGTATTAGCAATGTATTGCAAATATCGCCAATGTATCAATATCGCTAATGTAATCGTCAATATTTTCAACTATGTAAATTCTAGGTGTCGCTTGTATTACCAATGCATTAATATCGCCAATGTATCACCAATGTTTTCGACTATATAAATTCTAGGTAATGCTTGTGTCATAAGTATATCGACGATATTTCAATAATATCTCCAAAGAATTGATATCATCAAAATTTTGTTTATTAGAAAAAAAAATTCACATGGTTGTTTGTAGTGTTCAATTTGTCATTGATAATATTGACAATATCTCGATATTATCGATATCGCAACATGCGTGATATTGAGACCACAATCTACCATTTCCTTTCTAATTTTTAATGATTTCTTGGTGAAATATCATGTGTTGTTGATATTTTGCAACATCGATGGAAGGTTGGATGGCTAAATATGCCGGATGGGATGGTTGGACCAATTTCTTACAACAACACATGTTTGTAAGGCCCTATTAAATGGAAACTTGTTATTATGCATTCTTTTTGCAAATTTTTTATTTCTAAATATGCAAATATGTAAATTTTAACTTCTCCTGAAATTTCACTAAAAATTCCACTGTTTTTCCCACGTTTCCCCACATTTCCGATTATCAGCGATATCAATATTGTTTCCGTATCCCTGGCCAGCGAAACTTGTAGCGATACCGATACTTCGAACACTTGAAGAGACTAAGAATCTGTCAAGTTTAGACATGATAGCCCTATCCTGCTTGTTTGTCCATGTGAAGTTTAACATCTTCCAATGGCATATCCACCATGTCATTCATGTCAACCCATTCTGAAAAGTCCCTCATGCATGAGCGATACAACCTCCATTCGATTTCTTGTAGGTGAATCTGATCACGTTAAAGTCTCTGCCCAAGCACGACGGAATCATCCACCCATCTCGAATTGAGTTGAGCTCAGCCCACATTAGGTGTCTCTTTGCTGCCTGCTTCAACCCATAGACTGCTGTGAACAGCCACCTGTATCCCAACGCTACATCACACACACACACACACACACACACACCTGGTCCTAATTCCCTGAATAGAATCTATAACCTTCTGATCAACTAACTAAAGTTTGGTTTCCTGTAGCGTGATGAACTGATTCTTGGCTCTATCATAAATATCTTTAATTTGGCTCTTTTTTCCTGCACCCCAGACCCTTAACATTCTTGCTAAGAAGCTTCATTGGGTAACCATCCTTGCTCTTCTTCCCTTCTTTGTACTTCTAGTACTCACCTCTGAATCATAGTTGACAAACGACTCGAGACATACCAGCTCTCTTTTCCCCTTAGAAGACCTCCGAGTTTTCCCCTGATGAATAGCTTGGATCTTCCAGTCCCCAAGCTCAGCAAACTGGAATAGTGCGATGAAATTCTCCCTGCATTCTCCAGAGGGGACACCCACCTTGCCCATATGATCAATCACGTCCTTCATCCACCCGATGCCCTAGCCATTACAATGCGTCCCCCTTCCTTCCCTACTAGTAACCTGTTGACTCTCATTGGAGAGTTGAAACTTATTGCTCACCTCCTCACCACAGCCTCTTGTTGCTTGTAATGTCATGGCATCTAACACCTTCGAAAAAGTCTCGCACAATGATCACCCTGCAAAATCGAAGCCACACACTCTTTTCCCACTTCATTCTCCACATCTCGAGCCAACACCTCCAAGGCCTGACCTTCTTCGTTGTTGTCACCCGACGAACCTTGAGCCAGAGCTTCATCTTACACAGGACACAACTCCACCATGGCTGTTGAAAGAAGATACCTACCACTGCCCGACCTGGATGAAGGCGATCAAAGCAAGAGGGATGAAATCCACCAAACTTGTCAAATGAAAGGGGTGTGTGTGTGTATGTCCTCACACATGTGAAGAATCAAGTCACTAATCACAAGAATGAGTTCTCACACAAGCAGAGTGGCACTTGTGTGAGAGATACATGCCTTGGGCCCCATCCAGGCCACATGGAAGCACTGCCTCCTTGCCACCAGTCCTCTGTGTCGAAAGCATCACCACATGTGGCAAAAGGCCCCTTGTCGAAGACTCTGTGCCTGCTGGCTGCTGTCTATGCCAACATATGACACAACCTTGCCCATATTCCCTATAATTGTCTCTGTCACAGTGTAGGTGTCCTTACATATGTCCTGCACTGTTTGACCATCTCATCTGAACCTGGCGCAAGTCATGACATGTGGCTGGATATATGAAGCTCAAGCATTAAGCCTACCAGCTGCCAGGCATTGAAATGGACTCGTCCCACTGCCACTTTGCTACAACCGGCTATTCAGACGCATGTTGCAGGAAAGAGTAATAATAGAAATGGGGAAGTAATAGAGTTAGATTAAGATTTCGAAGATTTAGATGTTAGGAGAGTAAGTAATGGGATTTTATTAATAAAACTTGTGTTAGGAGAGGAGATAATCAATGTTATTAGTTTATATGTGCCGCAGGTAAGGTTAAGAGGATAGAATCGAGAGATGATTCTGGGAGGATATGGATGGACTAATGTAAGAAATTCTTAACAAATAGAGAATATTTGTAGTTATGATTCAAATGCTCGTAGGAAAAGGAAGTACAGGATATGGTTTTGGGAAAAGAAAATGAGATGGGAATGCTATCCTTGATTCCGCTATGGTATACAATATAGTTCTAGTAAACACATACTTTAAACAGAGAAATGAACATTTAATAACTTTCATAAATGGATCATATACAAGTTAAATGGATTTCTTTCTACTTAGGAAAACAACACAATTAATATATAAGGATTGCAAGGTTATACCAGGAGAGTCTGCTGCAACATATGTTAATGGTTATGGATGTTTACATTAAGAGATGGAAGAAACAAAGTGAAATAGGTGTCTAAAAACTAAGTGGTGGAATTTAAGAGAAGAGAAAACAATGTTATTCAGAAAGAAATTGATAGAAGAAGGAAAGTGGAATGTCGAGGAAGAAATGTTCTGGAATGAAATGGTTGGGTGTATTAAGAAAGTAGCAAAAGTTGTTTTGGGGGTATCTAGAGGGAAAAGCCGATCATATAAGGAAATCGGTGTTGGAATGATGATGTACAAAAAGCCATTCACGAGAAACATTCATGTCTCAAAGCTTGGCAAAGTACTAGAAATGATGAAATTTTTGAACAATATAGAAATGCTAAAAATATTGCTAAGAAAGAAGCAAATGAGGCTAAACTCAAGGCTTATGATGATCATTATAGTAAATTGGGGACGAGAAAGTGAGAAAGATGCCTAGTGTTTTCAAGCTCTCAAAAATGAGAGAGAGGAAGGGTAGGGACTAGGGATCCCGATCTTGTTATATGCATTAAGAGTGATAACCAAATGGTACTAATAAAGGACAATGGGATCAATGAAAGGTGGAGAAGCTATTTTCATAATTTCTTAAATGACATCCACTTAGAGAGCACACAAATAGAAGGAATCAAAAACTCAGATGACATCAGAGACCATAGATACTTTTGTAGATATCTTTAAAAAAAAAGGAAAAAAATAACTTTTGTAAGATTGAGGTATCTGAAGTGAAAGAAGTTTTGAGAAAGATGAAACCAGGAAAGGTCCTCAGACTAGATGACATGCCAATAGAGGCTTTGAAGTGTATGTTGGTTAACAAAGTTGTTCAACAAGATTGTAAGATCGAAGAAATTGCCAAACAAATGGAGGAAAAGTACCGTGTTACCTATTTTATAAGAATAAAGGAGGCATATAGAGTTGCACAAAAAGTCGTGGGATTGAACTTATAAACAATATTATGAAACTTTGGGAGAGAGGGATTGAACGAAGACTATAGCAGTAGAAGAATGTATCATAAATTAGTTTGGTTTCATGTTTGAGAGGCATACCACTGAAGCTATTTTCCTACTTAAACAATTAATGGAGAAATATAAGGAGAGAAGGCAGGATCTCCGGATGGTATTTATTGACTTAGTATATGATAGGGTCAAGAGAGGGTTAATCTGGTGAGTATTGGGAAAGAAAGGAGTTGAAAGATGATACATGAACATGATTAATGATAAGCGAGCGATAACAAATGTGAGGAGCACTAGTGGAGAGACGAGTGAGTTCCCAATTAGTGTAGGCTCGCACCAGGGATCGGCATTGATCAGTACCTTTTCGCATTAGTTATGGATGAGTTAATGAGCATTTGCAGGAAGGGTTCCCATGGTGTATGTTGTTTGTAGATAACAATTTTCATTGACAAGATGAGGGAGTGCATAAACATAAAGCTAGATTTATGTAAAGGTGCTTTAAAATTTGAAGGATTTAAAATTAATCGGACCAAAATAGAGTATATTGAATCCAATTTTAGTAACAATAGGAGTGAAAATGAGGAATTAGTTAAGATTGTTGACCAAGAAGTTTCCCAAAATGACCACTTTTAATACCTTGGGTGAATAATTCATGAAAGTGGAGGGATTGAGTAAGGATGTTGCCATAGAATTCAAGCTGAGTGGAAGAAATGGAGGTGTGCCTGAGTTTTATGTGATCGTCGTTTAGCACTCAAACTGAAAGGGAAATTTTATAGGATAGCTATAAGACCAGTCATGCCTTATGGGACAGAATGTTGGGAAGTTAAAGAACATGTTCATAGGATGAGTATAGCTGAAATGAGGATGTTGAGATCAATGAGTGGCAAGAGTAAGGATAGAATTAGAATTGAGTGCATTCGAAGGAACTTATGAGTAGCTAAGATAACGGAAAGTAAACTTAGATAACTTCGTCATGTGCAACGGAGACCAAGAACCGCGCCGATTAGAAGTTAGTTGGCACAAGTTGAAGGCTCCAAAAGGGCAAAGCGGAAGGCCCAAAAGGACGTGAATGGTGGTAGTGAGAAAATTCTTGAGCTATGGTTGAGCTGAAGGTATGGCCCTTGATGGAGTGGAATAGCGGAACAAGATTCATCTAGCTAGCCCCAGTTAATTGGGATAATGCTTAGATGATGATGATGATGGCATCTACAAGTGATTTCTCCTCGTTTTTGGGCCTAATTCTAGATCTGTACTTGATGCAGGACAAATTCATGCATTAGGTCCTTGGCCGAACCCTCCTCGTTGGCCCCAAATCCATGGGTTCCGCGGGCTGCCCACCCCGAGTGTGCCACTGCATCCCACATGACACCACTCGAGCCCGGTGTTAAAATGCCCCTGCATTAGTACTGCATCAATGTACCAGCATGGTGCCTACATGCAAGATCCATACTCATCAAATGGGTCCCATAGTGAATATGCGCTCCACGGAGTGTTACATTCAGTGGGTGCTTTCATACATGCATGTTGAATTTAGAATGTTGGTCATCTTTTATGCTAGTCCCTTTTTTTTTCCTGTCCTGTTCTTATTCTTGAGCTAGATAATTTTCACCGGGGCCAAGGTCTAACACAGAGATACTACCACGTGCGGTGGATCAATTCTTTGATCCTCGACGACTTCTTTGCCATGGATCCTCACCCACCCCTTGCTCTATATGCATATCACCAGCCCGCTTTACTAGACCTATATTATTAATAATGTTCTGAGGACATCTTAAAAACTTGAAAGTGATTTGATCTGGAAGATTTCGGTTTTGAAAAAATATACAGAATGAAATTATTGATCTGAAAAGCTCGCTTTTGAGACAACAGGGCTAGTGTCAGGCTGTTAGCTAATGCAGGAGAATAATGATAGCTGATCTCCTTCAGTGAGTTTAGCCTGTGCAGGACTGTAATGATAGCTAATCTCCACATGAGTTTGGATGGGAGAAACTGAATGGTTTGAAAAAGAATTGCAATGGCATATCAGGGTGGAACCATTTTGCAGATATTCTCAGCAAAATATTGTTAGTGAGCTTGCCCCTTACCCCAAGGGGTTGAGATTTGGAAGTCAAAGAGACTGTTTATGATTCGAAAGGGAAAAAAAGAGAGAGTATAATCTTGCAGAACGACCAGGGAATGCCTGTGCCTTGCAGGCCTGGCCTGCCCCACTGATACCTTCTCTTTGAGGGAACCTAATGGTGCCTCCCATCCAAACGTGGCCTAATCAATTGTCAACTGTAAACTTCATTCTTGCTGGTCATATTGATATGTAGAGAAATTTTATTATTTGATTTGGGGAAGACTTTTTTTTTTTCCAACAGGTTATAACAGAGCTTTATAAGACACACCAACCCTCCTTATCAGCAGCCAACATAACAATCCTTCTGGAGATATTTTCATCAGTTGCATCCCACGCACATGAACTGAATTCAGAGTCCATCCTACAGAGGAAGCTGCAGAAAGTATGTTCCATCTTTGAGATCTCGGAGCCACCTGTGGTGCACTTTGAGAATGAGTCGCACCAAAGCTACCTCAACTTCATCCAAGCACTTGTTAAAGAAAGCCCATCTCTGTTCTCAGAGATGGGAATAGAATCTCAACTCATAGCACTCTGTGAAAAGATCCTGCAGATGTACCTGAACTGTGCGGTGCAGAATCTCCCAGCCAACCAGCCGTCCCTGCATTGGGTACTCCCATTAGGGTCTGCGAAGAAGGAAGAATTGGCAGCGCGGACTCCTTTAGTTGTGTTAGCATTAGAGGTATTGGCAAGTGTGGAAAAGGATTCATTCAGGAGACATTTGTCACACTTCTTCCCATTGTTAGTGAATCTCATACGCTGTGAGCACAGCTCAGGAGAGGTGCAGCGCATTCTAAGCAACATGTTCTTGTCATGTATAGGCCCGATAATAATGGATTTGTGATACATGCCTCCCAATCCTGAAATGCATTGATTTTTCTTCGCCAATTTCCCTCCATGTTTTGATCTCCTTTCATGGCTGGAGCATGAGTCGTGCTTTATTTTTGTAGATTATGCAGGCAAAAGATGAAGATGGTTTTCTGTATATACAATCATTGAGCTATATATGTTTGTGTTTTTTTCTACCCCCTCCGAAGCTTTTCCTGTTTAGACCAAGAGATATAATCAATTTTTTATCAATGTTACAACTTTGATTGGGGCAAGAAATGTGTTTTTCATCCTTTCACACATAGGGTTCTGCAGTAATCATTGAACTATATCATATCATTCACCAATAGGGCCACATCACATCATTCCCCACCCCACATCACCCTGTATAAGCTGTTTTGGGCCGATATGTTCCCAGTTTATGGACCATATCAGTTAATATGTACTAATTTCAGACAATAAACCTTATCAGAAAACCCGAGATAGAAGAGCAAACGTTTTCTTATATATGAGATTAAACAATTGAAACAGTCAGAACCATTAAGACTGAACCCATCAAGATGTGATTTTTTGTTTACTTTGGATTTGTTACAAGGAATGTGATTAAGGCCATTGAATCCCACTTTCCCCACCTGCTAATGTGGCACCTGATTAAGGTCTATCAGGTACCATGGTAGAAAGGTGAGGCTGGCCTGTTCATCAGATAGTTCATGCCGGTAAAAAGGAACTGGTCTATAGTAATGCATTCGATGGCCCCGCCTGAATGCCTGATAGAAAATCATGAACCTCATTTACAATACATTGTAAAGAGACGCCTCATTTTCATTGGCTTTTGCCCATTATGATACAGTACAGAAAATTTTCCTAATATATAAAGGGAGATGGTGATAATCAGTCCAGGATGTAACCACCTCAAGTCCTCGAGGAAAAAAAGATAAAAATATCTTTATCCTTCATTTGTTATAGCATCCGGTGGTAGACTCCAAGGAATTTCAACACCTGGTCAAGGGTTCGAGTATCCATAGGTGGTGAAATCCCACTACAGCGTAAGCGTGTTGCGGTGTGTGCGTGTTAAAAAAAAAAAAACTTATCCTTCATTTGTCATAGCATTTATGCATAGCAACATCAGCGCACATGCTGACATGGCACGCGTGCAAGAAATCTGAGAGGTGTGCCCCCACTATGAAGATGACCCTACATAAAAAAACAGGCACATCTACTAATCAAAAAATTGCATAGCATCAGATAACCATCTAAAAAGAACTAGCACTGAAATCAGCACCAGTTATTTAGTCGTCTTAGTGAAAATAACTATAACAAAAGATAATAGTAGTGAACCTTCAACGGAGTCAATAAAATCATCCACCCTTATTTAATTACAGGAAATTAAAATTTACTAATCCCTGTCATTTAATACTACCATTGAACGGCCATGTCTATATAAATTATAAACAGATGCAGCCAAAAATCGACTTATATCCACAAGACCCGTCCCAGAAACCACATGAATGACGAGGACACTATACAATCAATCCAGGAGTCGACTCTATAAAAGAATCAGTTTGGATTCTAAATTTGGATTTTTGGTGTGTGTGTGTGTGTGTGTGTGTGTGTGTGTGTGTGTGTGTAATTCTTATAGGTTGCCGGATCCTTCAATCTGGCATCCTTCAGCCCATGCCCTCAATCAGGACATCTCATGATCCAGTAGGGAATTGATTTACAGACAGATGATAGCCGTACATACGGCGACACACAAGCACTCTTCTGCTTTCTCCAACTACGACTTGTGGAGCAACTTGACATTTGACTTTCAGGTCTCTGGTGAGCATGACTACTGATGACCTGCAACATTCAATTATCACTAAAAAAATCAGTAAATATCAACAATCTGTTGCAAATGCACGCATGCCTGTAAGCATATGATACTCAATGGAACAAGGTAAGAATTATACGTTTGACATTTTTATTTTATTTTATGACAACAAGGTGTCCCCGCCTCTTTTTAAGGAGAGACTAATCCTTACGGATGCATGCAATTACTTGCAAACCACATGCATTGGGTAATCCCAGGGAGGGGAATCAAACTTGCATTTGTGGGGAGCAAACCCAAAACACTTGCCATTCGCCCAAACCCCATGCGGGTTTGTAAATTTTACAAATAGGATGCCATGTTGCAGAAACTGGCATAAAAAACAAAATAAGTTAGGCTCCATGATTTCAAATCTTTGTTAAGGAAGCGATTGGATGCTTAGTTGAATAAAATTGCATAAAAGCAATTCGATTGATAGGAAAAGGAAAAAGGCTGGGGTGACACAATGATAAAACTCTCACTTGTAATTTCATGCATTTCAAATTGGTCTCAAAACAATTCTAATGGTTATTTGGAGCCCTAGACCTACATTGAGGGACTAGTCCAAGGATGGTCAATCCCTTTGTATTGAGACATTTATTGCAATTCATATTAACTAGTCATCCAAAGAAACCTGGCAGATAAATAAATAAAAGAAAAGAAAAGAGGTGTGCTCTGGTGGTCCTGTAACCACTGTAAAGCTTACGATAGTACTGGGCAAATGTGGGGCCCACCGAACATGTCAAAACTAAGCTTGATCTAAAACTCCAGCAAAGCACGAAAAGCAAGATGGAAACGGAACAACCATCCTTGATTTGCACAGGAGCCCACATGAGTTGCAAAATAACCTGATTTTTGGCCTGACCCTTCCAGGCCAGATGAAGTGTCTGAATGGCCTCGATTGCATATGCACAACAGGACAGGCCCCATATTCAAATCAACGGTACGCATCTACTCTAAACTTGTTCCCCATGGTGTGGCCCACCTGAGTTTTGGATCAGGCTGATTATTGGGCACCAGGCATATCTTGAGGTCACGTGTCTGACAGACAGGTTGGATGTCCTGAATAGATAAGTGGACCCCTCTTACATCAGGTACTGCCATAGCTTATGATGGTATCAACACCACTGGAGCACGCCCCCAAAAAAAAAATGCACTAGATCATGACGGCAGTAGAAAAAACATCCTTCTTTTCTTCTTCTTCCTTGTGAGAAGGTGTATGATTTTTGTGATTTCTTGATAGGTCAAACAACATTTTATAGAAAAAAGAGATGAGAGATGCACGGGTAAATAAAAGGAAATTTGTTATAATTTGCATGAACATAATCAGGATCAGCATCTATGTAGAGTTGCTGTTTATTACCTCTAGAATGCAAAGATGATAACATGCAAGGCTAGACTCGAAGCCCGCCACTAAGTAGCAGCCTGATGTTCTTAGTCCTGCTGCAATCTAACGATACCTGTCTGAGGCGAAAACCATCTTTGATAAAACAAATTAAAAACTGACTGCAAGTTGGGGAAATAACAGAAACATCTAGAACCTACCGCGAGATACTATTCATCTACATGTTCCCCTCAACATGCTGTTTGGTCCGAACCACTACCCTGAGTGACCTGTGGAGAATTAGCAGGTACAATGAACTGTGGCCGTGCTGGAATGGATGCTGCCACACCTGAAAAATCCAAGAGAGAGCCCACCGAATCATTATACGAGAGGAAGACCATGATTTTAAAAAAGAAAACAGTAAAAACTTCCCAACATTTTTGTTGTGGCAAACCTTAATTTATACCCCTTACAGGTTGTTGGTGGCTACTCATATCTACGTAAGCTTTTCAAGGAATGATCACCCACAACCTGCTGCATGTGACTTTCACGTGCAGCCAAGGTCATAAGCAATGCTGTCAAAATTGTGTGATTTGTGATATGAATTGTATGATTCATTTCATATCGCGCACCACAAGATATGAATCACAGTTTCAAATCACAAATCCCAAAAAATCATAACCGAATAACATAAATCATATTGAATCAAACAAATCATAAGATTAATGGAGACTATATATATATATATATATATATATATATATATATATATATATATATATATATATATATATATATATATATACACGGAAACGCTCACCTGCGAACCAGTTCGTACGTAATACGTACGAACTTTTTTGAGAACCCATCATACGTGATTTGGATCCAAAATCTGAACCGTTCATGTGAAGCAGCACCTCGTGAAACCCCCCGAGCCCAAGTTTTACATTGATCTAAAACTTTGATGGGCCATGAAAAATGAAAACAATTTCCTCGATTTGCATTTCTCTTTGCTGTGGCCCACCAGAATGTTAGATCGGGGTGAAAATTTGTCATATAAGGTTTCATGGGATTCCGCATCACATGGACCGTACAGATACACACCCATGGCACGTGTGCAAAGGTGTGCACGTGCGTAGGTGCGCAGGGGAGCATGACTCTCTCTCTCTCTCTCTCTCTCTCTCTCTCTCTCTATATATATATATATATATATATATAAACATTTTTTATACATTTTGTTCTTGTTGTTTTTATCCTTTTGATTTCAAAACATGTAAAAGGCCCTCCCCAACTAAAAAAATCCTCTTTTTTGCCTTTCCACGGGAGATTTGGGGATTTTGATCTTCCAAAACCCAAAACAAAGACATCAGTATCTTTTTCTTTGGTCTTTATTATCAAATTACACTACAAGGTGGTTCTACACTAGAAAAGGTAAGGTTATTGAAGCACTTGTATGTTTTTGAGGTGAATTTCTTGAACACAAAACATAAAGGTGAGAATCCTTTAACACACAAGTTCTCAATTGCCAATATCATGATATGTATTACTTCTCTTGTGCACATTGATGGGAAATGGATGATTGATGAGTTCTTAAAATTTCTGATTTATTTATTTTCTTCCTTGTTTTAAGGAAATCAGAAAATATCTTATGATTTACAATATGATTTGTGATTTGAGATTCAATTTGTAATATAATTTGCAATGCAGTAACAATTTTGACAACAATGGTCATATGACACCATTTAATACACAAATCAGGCCTGTCCACTCGTCAAGCACTGAATCGGATGCTGAGCAGATCCAATTAAAATCAACCATTGTTTTTCTGGTCTGCTTGATAAGTGGACTGGCCTGATTTGTGGATTAATTTCCATTGTGGGGCCCACCTTATTGTGCAGGTCAAATGTCAGAAACTCATGACATGTTCGTATTTGAGCTTGGTTGCAGCGGAAAGTCACATGCAGTGGGTTGTAGGTAGGGGTGCACACGGTTCGGTCCGGTTTCCAAAGGGATGAGAACTAAAGGTGGCCCCCTTCACATGAATGGTCCATATCAACAGCTGGCAGTGACCAATTCATCAATCTTCTTGACTATTCGGTTCCAGTTTTGAAACCAGAACCGAACCGTGTGCACCCCTAGTTGTAGGTGATCATTCTTGTTATTTCCATGCAAAAAATCTCATACAGTGAAATATATATTTTATTATTATCAAATGACTGTACTTGGTGTTAAATGAAATAGGACCCAAAGCATGTTATTCGATGCACTCTGAAAGAGGAACTTGGTCCAATGGAGAGAATGCTAAGAAGAAACATTGCCTGTAGGATATTGCGCCTGAATTGCAGGTGCAGTTACTCCATTGACATTTGGCCCGCTGAATTGGAGGATGTGATGACTGGGCATTGCATAACCTTGAACTGCCGTATACCCATGCCCAGTGGGAGGGGGCTGACTGCCAAACTGCCCAAATGGGTAAACGGCCGTGTTCACTGTTCCTGGTACACCGTATATCTGAATATATTGCTGCCCCATATAAGGACCATAGACATTCTGCAAAACATAACACAATAAAATAGTGGCATTGAGCTAAGTTGCTTTTGTTAGTGTGGTCCACCACTCTTACTCTCAAATACAAGTTTCAAAAGCTAGTCATGATTTTAGAGCTCTCGACCTGTGGATACACATATTCGGGCCCATATGTCGTGTACCTGTAACATAAACCATTGCATCCATTGAGAATATCTGGTTTTGGCATATGAATGTTTGCAGTGCAATTATTTAGGGGCAGTTTGGTTACTGAAAAACCATTCCGACAGCCTTGTCCGTGCAGGCATATGTCATGGCTTGTCAACAACTAATTATTTGGATATGGCATTAACTTCAATGAACCAAAGATAAGGCTGTCCAAAAAACTAACTGTTACAGTGGATTGGGCAATCTGGATACAAAGTTGGTTTTAGCCTATTTTTCATAAAATACACAAAAGAGTAAAGAACTTTTGTACACATGCATAGGCACATGTACCATATTTGTCACATAAGCCACACATGTAGGTGTGCCGTAAGTAAGACCACTCATCTTCAACCACCCCACATGTGCCACATTCAACCTTCAAGGACCCTACACGTGCCAATACCCATGTGCACATACCACATGTGCCATAGTGCATGTTAAAGAGAATGAAATGTGCTAACATACATTTTCAAGTAACCCACATGTAACGTATATGCCATTATTAATCTACAAGTGCATTGCATGTCCACCTATGCCAATGTGCTTAATGTGTATAAGAGCCACAGATGATTGTCCAGACAGGGTGTTTGACAAACGACGGACAATACAACAAAATATTCTATTCAAGCCACAGATGATTGTCCAGACAGGGTGTTTGACAAACGACGGACAATACAACAAAATATTCTATTCATACAAGCCTGTTCAGACACCCTCAGTTGGACTGATGCGTTAAAAAAGTTTTATCAAAACACATCATTGATGTAACAACTTAGTGAGCTCATTGTTTCAAGGAAGGGTCAATGTTCAAAAACTCGCTGATTGACTTGGCACTCAGCCCAACTGAATCAATTTGGGATCCGAGTACAGAGTGCAAATTCGGATCTAATAGAAAATTGTCCAAGCAAATGATCCATGGGCTGATTGTTCATAATATTGACATTTTCTCTTGGTTTTTATATTTGGCAAGTCAGACCATGAAAAGAAATGACCAATTTCATCAATTCAATCAGTCTCTTATAAAAAAACAGCAAGTTTTTCACTGACTCATCGGTTCGAACTTGGGATATCAAAAGGCTGACTTCTGAACTGAGACCGAGCTCTTTCAACAATGGGGAGGACAACTCACCCATATGGAGGATATGCATATCCTTGTTGGTAGCTATAAGAAACTGGTTGGTGATAAGCGGGACTTCTGACATAAGTTCCTCGGGGTTCTTGCACACCTCCAAAGTAGGGGCCTGCTGACCTTGGGCGCCCTGCAAGTAGAAAAAGCAAGGATAAAAGTTATATATATATATATATATATATATAAGATAAGGATAAAAGAGTATTTGCATATAATCTTATTAAAAAAATATTTGTATCCTAAATATCTAATGGATAGTGAATAATACTGATGGATGTACACAGAGCTCAAGGCAAAAGGAAAAACATACAAATCGGTTTTCTGTTTTGGAAGAAAATTACACTTAGGGCTTGTTTGGGAGCGTGGATTTGAAACCCACTGGATTTGGAATCCTCCTATTGTGTTTGGCACCCTGGATTGGGAATAAAGTTTAATCCAAAAGTGGCTATGCATGGTATATTTACAGGGGTTTGAATTTAATCACTAAATCAACTTTAATATCTCTAATTAGTGACGTATGTAATGTTTGACACAATGGTTGTAATAAGCCTGCTGAAATATATGCTTTGCCCAAAAATGATGAAATTCCAAGTCTCGGATGGGCCACAAGCACAAGATCATGTCCGAGTGACTAACCAACGATTTTTAACCATTGATTTACATGGACAATGTTTGGACGGTGTTGATCATCATATTAAAGTAATTATAATGATGCAATTGATAATCTAATTGTTTTGGGATATCATTAGTGGGCCATGTGCCCAATAGAATAATAGTCCAATGACATACATGTTACACATGCAACTCTTGGAAGGATTTTAGATGTAATCCAAGCTCTCACCATGGATTTCAAACCCCCTATTTGAGGGGATTTGAAACCCCCAGTTACTTCTTTTTTTTTTGAAAGGTCACAAAATATATTAAGATTTCCAAAGAAGTACAGAGACAGAGCTGTGCCACCGAGATAGCGGGGCAGCTACACTCCTAAAAAGATCAGATTACATCCCTTCAGATTATCTATACTAGCCGCCCATTCAACCACTAGCCACCTAGATCTAGATGCTATAGAAGCCGACGAGTTGGCAGTCCCACTGAAACATTTACCATTTCTTTCCTCCCACACAGTCCACCAGACAGCTAGAAGGGACATTCTCCATATCTTGGTCCTCCTTTTGCCCAATCTTGGGCCATGCCAAGCCTTTAGGAGACTTCCTGTCGAGTTTGGGAAGGGCCAGGAGATATCAAAATGCGATAGGAATTCTGACCAGATTCGACCAATGAAGGGGCACCATAAAGAAATCCCCAGTTACTTTATGGTGCCAAACAACCAGGGGATTTGAAATCCCCCCAAATCTATGGTGCCAAACGACCCCTTAGAAGCTTCGGGTTGTCAACGGAGTACATAACTCAACTCCTCGAGGGAATTTTACCCCATGATTAGGTTACGAAGTTACCCATTTAGTTGCTTTCCACTAAGGATTTGGAAACACTATATACTCTGGTGACAAATTATCTAAACTTTCCAGGTTGAATTTTGATCACTATCTTGCAGTCTCAAACAACTTTTGGAATGACAGAATGCACTAAAAGTGATTTCTGTACTTTTACGTACTGCTGCAGTAAACAAGGACATTGATCACATGTGGAACATTCCCGCCCCACATATCTTGCAAACATTTCTAACATTCCACAACTCTTTCCACATACAAAAGCATTCACTAGTCGTAGGACACCCACATTTCCCATTTTAACAGTTTACAACTCTAGAAAATCAACCAACCAAGTCAAACCCACATGGCAAACACCTTCCGTCTGCAGCCGCTTCCATGCAGTAAGACAACAACGAACTTTGGACATCTGTAACACTATATCAATCTTATGGATTTCAATGGTCCTTGCTAGCTGGTAAAACGAATGTGTGCAGAAACAGGGATGTTATCATCCATTAAAAAACAGCACATTTTATAATGCAATGTCCAACAAACAGCATCTTCAACAATCCTTTCAAACCCTGCTTTCAATCTACTACAGGCATGGTTCAAAAGAACAGAAACATACACATTCATATTGGCCTATCCTGAGAGACAATAAATGCATGTGTCGCTGTCTAGGGTATGCTAATGGGCATATCGGCTTCGACACACCCAGTATTGGGTCGAGATGCATTAATGGTTTTTTTTTTTTTTTTTTTTTTTTTTTTCACATTTTTGCATTTCCCCCCCTTTATTTTGAGGCTAAGGATAGAGTGGGGTTTTTTACCATATCCATGTCTTTTGAAGATCAAAACGCACATCGTTCATTGTAGGACAAATTTAGATTAGTGCAAGTATTTAGTATATTGAATGTGCTAGTATATGATATAAAGTATAAAAATATTAGTTATGGACATCATGAACATGCGACTAGCGACTCCAACTGTCACGGTACATGGTTATTCAGCTACAGATATGGGCAGGAGTACCCTTACGAATACAGGCAAGGATATCTGGGATATGACTACAGGTAGACGTATCTGGATATATACCTGACCAATATCCAGCTCCAGATCAACATCAACCACAGATAGTGATGATTATGTACCCACAAATGGGCAATATTGATCCACTTCGAAGATGAAGACTATCAACGATATGTGAGAGGGTATTTTTAATGGTATCATTCTACTATGACCAGGGCACAATATTGCTGATTGGAAAGGTAGTAATACTACAGCCACCACCATGGAGATAAAGATGATGACCGAGTTACTGCATTAACTCTATGTGAGTATGAGGCATAGCCACATAAGTGTATTAGGGACATTGTACAAGTATATTTTTACTTCCTTATTGGCTTTTGAATTTATTGGTTGCATACATGTCATCTATAATTTATAAATTATATGAACCGATTTTGAATATAGTTGCATCATTTATGTCAGACAACGTATAGTTTAGGACCCTATACAATGGGAATTTATTATATGTATCTATTTTGTTATCTTTGAATTCTAAGTATATAATAATGTCTTTTTTAAATATCCTAAAGTTTAGTTGAAAAATTCGACCAATTTCCCAATGTTTCCCAAAAACGGCAAACATTATTCGATACATGTGATACCATTGCATCCCAAGGGTGCGATGCATGCGCCAATACTGATGCTTAAATCATTGTATGCAATCCAGGTGATACAAACCCTTCATCGAGCTTGGAAGTAGGATTGGACAAAAAATCAAGTTGTTTTGCCACTTAGGAGCATCCTGGTGAAAATCAAGGGTCCTTGCTCTTGCTCCGGTGGTAGACTCTCAGGAGTTTCAACACCTGGTCAAGGGTTCAAGTACCCATAGGTGGTGAAATCCCACTACTGCGTGAGTGTGTGGCTGCGTGCGTGCATGTGTTTAAAAGGGGGGGGGGGGTAGGTGTCCCTTCCCACTTTGTTTCCTTTTCTATAGACCAACTGAGTTTTGGATTGGGCTGATTTCTAGGCCCTAGAGGTTTCATGAAGTGACAGATCTGATGGACAGATTGAATGTCATTAACACATCACACGGAATGGGTTCTTGAATGGTTCCCATGGGTTCTCATGAGAACTAATTTGTCCATCAGATCTGTCACTTCATGAAACCTCTAGGGCCTAGAAATCAGCCCAATCCAAAACTCAGTTGGTCTATAGAAAAGGAAACAAAGTGGGAAGGGACAGATCTGTATATGTGTATGTATATGTATATAAATATATGTGTATGTATATGTATATGTATACATATACATACACATAAATATGTGTACATAGTACACATATACATATACATAAAGTAGGAGAAAAATCTCTATATGTATATGTATATGTGTACATAGTACATACATACATAAATGTATATGTATATGTATATGGGAAGGAAACAAAGTAGGAGAAAAATCTCTATATGTATATGTATATGTATATGTGTACATAGTACATACATACATAAATACATACATATATGGGAAATGTTGAAATCCTCGCCTTCAAGCGGAGGCTAGCAATGTCCCCAAAGCTGCTAAATATCACATGGGACAAGCAATCGTCGATTTGTGCCATTTATTCATTCATAGAAATGGGGGCAATACATGGTCCAAAAATTACGCCAATCAGATGATCCTAGACATCCGTTCTATAACATGGAAAATGGACACAAGATTAAGCACAGAAAAAGTAGGTCCAATCATCATCTTGAAGCATCTATTTGGTAGATCCCACCTTGTATATCTTATGATTCCAAAGTAGCACTTCAGTTTGAGGATTCTAAACATGATCTATGGCTCATAAAAATGGATGGTGATAACAAATTGGCCTCATTCAAAGGGTTAGAATCATTCGATCAGTGTGAATCTTGCACCATGGCTTGCTCCCAATAATAACCATTGAATGGCCTGTCTAGATAGATGATTGGTTGTCAGGTGCTAACATCCCCATGAAGGTGGGGACATTAGCATTTCCCTACGCGCAAACATGCATACATACATATATAGTAACAGTAGGATTGAAATGAAGAATTAGTTAAGATTGTTGACCAAGAGATGCCCCAAAATGACCATTTTCGATATCTTCGGTCAATAATTCAGGAAAGCACCTGCTTGGTGTGTTACGTGCAGACACAATCTAAATGATTGGGAAGTCAACGAGTATTCAGACCTACTTCTGTTCATCCACGCTTCACGCCCTTCTTCCTCTGAAGCCGACTCCATTATCTGGAACCTGGAAAAATCCAACATGTTCTCAGTTCGCTCCCTGTATAATCTCTTGCTCAACAGCAAGTCAGAATCAGACAATCGTATCCCTCATTTCTGCTGGAAGTATCCTGTGCCCCCCAAGTTTTTGGCTTTTGGTTGGCTAGTTTGCAAAAAGAAAATCCTAACTGTTGATAACCTCAGGAGAAGAGGTATGGTTCTCCCAAACATATGCCTGTGTTGTATGCAGGATGAGGAGTCTATCAACCACCTGCTGCTCCATTGCTCTTTCATTTTAGATATTTGGTTCTTCCAACTCTGCTCAGATGGTTTCGTCCAGGGCCAAGCGTGGTATCATTGAGTGGGCCTCCATTGACGATAAGCTAAAAGACTGTGACCTGATGTTCCTGGGGATGTATTGTTTCTCTTTTGCTCTTTTTGTTTTTTCGCCGTTTTTTCTTTCTTCTTGTTTCTGCTGTCTGCTATCTCGGTAGGCAGCAGAAACTTTTGGTCTTCTTTGTTTCCTTTTCTCTTTCAATGAAATGAGTTATCTTTCAAAAAAAAAATTCAGGAAAGCAGGGAGATTGAGAAGGATGTTGGCTAGGTGAATGAAGTGAAGATGTCTTTAGAGTTTTATGTGATTGTCGAATACAAATGAAATTGAAAGGAAAATTTACAAGATAGCTACAAGACCAGCTGTGCTTTATGACAGAATGTTGGGCAATCAAGGAACAACATGTTCATAGGACAAGCATAGCGGAAATGAGGATGTTGAGATGGATGCAGGGCTGGACAAGGATAGAATTAGGAATGAATACATTATGACGGAACTTAGGAGTACCACCAATAGGTAATGAGATGAGGAGACTAGACTTAGATGACTGAGAATTAGATTGGTTCGGAGTGAGTTAGTTTAGGTTGAAGGCTCTAAAAGGGCAAGGGGAAGACCCAAAAGGATGTGGGTGGAGGTAGTAAGAAAAGACTTGAGGACTTATGGTTTAACTGGATATTGTTTGTGATAGAATGAAATGACATAAAAGGATTTGTGTAGCTTGCCCCATTTAGTTATGATAAGGCTCACACACACAAGAAGGTACACACATGAGAAGGTTTCAATTCCAACCAGTTGAACCACAATTTATGGTCCGCCAAACATATAAATTATTGATGCATGTGACATCCAAACCATCCAATAGGTTCATCCCACTGTGAGGATCGCCTAGTGCAGAAGTAGATCCATCTACTCATTAGGTGGGCCACATCATAGAAAACAATGTATAGAGGAGTCAACCTATTGGCCAACCTTCTTTTCTTCTTTTTTTTTTGTTGGAAAGACAGAGAAAAATATATTATGGCCAAAACTGAAAATGAACAAGAAAAAACAAACAAGAGAAAAGAGAGAGAACTATACAGCCCCACCTAACAAAACTACCCTACGCAAGCACTAACGCCACCCAATCAGAAATACATTGCAAAACCCAACTGAGGACTCTCAAAGCCGAATTATTCTTGTTCCTAAAGGTCCGGTTATTTCTTAACCTATTGGCCAATCTAGATGTCGCATGCACACAAAAGGTACTTGCTCCCCCCCCCCCCCTCTCTCTCTCTCTCTCTCTCTCTCTCTCTCTCTCTCTCTCTCTCCACGTGCGTGTGCGGTGTGTCTTCCATGATTGATCTATGTTCAGGTCATGATATAGAGAGAGTCAATCGGAAAACAAAAAAAAATTAAAAATTAAAAAATTACCTTACTTGCCCATAGTCCCGAAAAGGTAAAAATTCTATCATACGCTCGGCTAAGAGGCATTTCAACTTTCCAAGAGGAAACACCGAAGGGGATTGTCAAGTCCCAAAATCCGGGTACAGAGTGTGCACCCTCAGACCCGAGTTTCAGTTCGTAACTCGTACACAAAGTCTATTAATTTAATTCCTTAATCAGTTAAATCAGATGTGATAATTACATTCAATCTAAGTTCCATCATAATCCCAATCACACATACATAACACTTAGCACCAATCAATCAGGTATATATAAATCTTGACGACCCTTAAAATAAAATAAACCTTAAAAATCATTCATTTATTACATCATCATACTATAATTATGTTTATATCATACTAACATTGTTTCAATGAAATAAATCTAAATAATTTCTTAAAATCTAAAAATCAACACCGATATGCATTATATGTTAATCAAACTATGCTAGCAAATAAATCACATAATCAGAAATGGTCTAATGCCGCCACTTCATCTTCAGATAAGTATGACCACGTTTCACATGTGTCATGTTCAGGTACGGTGGATCCTTCTGGTTCTTGCGCCACATCATCTGCTAATGGCTCCTCTGTACGGTTTTTCCATCAATAAAAATGTAAGCTAGCCAGGCTTAGTGAAATAACCCTGTATGGTTCATAATTATAGCAATTAAAATAATACAAAAATGTATGCACAATGATATGAATGCAAATGGTGTATGAATGCATTACATAGGCTGATCGTCCATCTGCTTGAGTTAGAGGTCGTCAACCCGCATCCACCCATTGAGTAGGCTTCTACCTTTCGGTAGGCTTGGGCATAGCCTGCACCTGGTAACGCTTTACCAGGATCGACATTTTTTCCAGGGAGGGCCGTTAGGATCGACCATGCACTATGCAAATGCAATGAATGATGAATGATATGTAAATGCATATTTTCATATTTGGCATAGTTGTCTTGATCAAAATATTCACATATGAATTTAGCGTACAATTATCATAACAAAATACTCCAATCAGCATATCAATCAATCAAACAATCACAAACGATTTATTTTAATTTTAATGAATCATGAGACAAGTTGGGTTACTCACCTGAGTCTGGTAGTATAGACTCTATAATGTAATTAGGCTGGTTTGAATTCCGAGGTCCTATTAATTATATCAGCGATATTATTATTCATCTATTTTTATTACATGGTAGGGCCCACTTTTGATTAACAACCTAGTGGTCAAATCCTAAATGATCAAATAATTAAAATTTCTATTTTGGATTTCTATTTTTTATTTCATTTTTAAGATTATAAAATTAATTGAAAATTACTTGATCGTGGTGGCCCATCGGATGACTAGATCATTCAGATTCTTGAGGTTTGATCATGTTTTGCCTCTACACATTGGATAAATGGTGTGGATCTAACCACACATACATCAATGGCACATCTCGACCTTCTACGTTAAGTGATACCAACACTTGCACAAAAATCTAACATTCCCTTATTAAACACTTCTAAATCTGACTAATGTGGCCCATCCAATGATCAGATTGATCTGAAAATTAGAGTCCTTGTATATTTTGGTATTAGGGATCATATGATCTGTACATATCTAATCTAATTCGATCAAATGCACACCAATTACAATTACAAAATTTTAGACTCCCCTCACCTTTACATTGTATCTACCCATAATTTAATGCAATGAACGTGTGGCCGATCCACATCGTTTATTGCATACATCGAATCAAATTACATTAAATGTGTAAAAATATTAAAAGAATGACGATATATATACCTGATCTAAGCTATCCAAAATTCTCTTCCTCCCTTTCTCTATTGTGTAGTTTTTTTGTTAATATCTAATTTCAATTAGAACTCTTTTTACGACGTACATTTGAGTGTTTGAATCTTGAGAGATGCGAGGAGGGTTAGAGGTATATTTAAAGTAGACAGGTTAATGATATAGATAAGATAGGAGATATGATAGATTTAAAATAAATATAAAATAAAGATAAGATAAAAAAAATCTTTTATTATTATTAAATTTTCACGGCCATTACAGGGATTACCTTTCCAGTCTTTGATCACATAAAACACTAAGACCAAATTACAAAATTCAATCACAACAAGCAACAGAAAAACAAAGATAAATGGTCTCAACAAGAAGGATTATTTGTATGATCAAGAATTACATACAACTATCCAAAAATAATAACAACTTACAAGATATGATCATTTTAATGTGAAAAAAAAAAAAGAGGTTAATTACAGCTTCCCGATTGGGAAAACCAAGAGTACAAACAACCGGAATTCGGAAGAATTGGTGATAGCTACCATAAGGCAGAAAGGGCCGAGGCCGCCCAAGAGAAGCCAAATTACAATTTGCCCGTCTACCGTCAATAACCGGACTCGGATCAGCACACGCTCTCCTTGCCGATTCAGGATTGCGGAAAGTCACCTAAACCCTCCATACAAATCACCCCCAAAAGAAAATCCCAGTCATCTCCAAAGTAAGAAAACTGCTCTTTTTTAACTTTTTTTCTTCATGTAATTTATCCAATACCAAAAAATACAAAGATTAAACTATCTTTCTATAAATGCAAAAAAGAAGAAGAAGAAGAAGAAGAAGAAGAAGGAAACACTCACAAAACCATAGCCTTTCGACCGCCCGGTGTTCTTATCGGAGATGACGACCGCCTCAAGGATATCACCAAACTGCTCAAAGTGCCGGCGCAGCATCTCACTTTGTGTCTCCCATGCCAGCCCCCCGACGAAAACCTTGGTGTAGGTGGTATCACCGAAAGGGGAATTGAAGAACTGGAAACTTGAGCTCGATCCGGATCCAGAACCTGGGCCGGGAATTGGCCGATAAGCCATGGCTTTTCCAATAGAAAGGGCCTCAATTGAGAACTGCGAGAAATCAATCAAATACAAGAGATCAGGTGATGTTTCTAGGGCTCATGTAGGAGGGAGAAACCCTATAAAAACCCCAGGTTTGGGGTGATTGGATCAAAAGGGGAGATGGGACTTGTGCAATTCGCTGGGATGTGACATGGGTTCTTTTCAATTTTTAGAAAAGCTGAGAAAAGAGAGCTGTAGAAGAAGATTCTGAAGAAGATTGGAAGAGGAAAAAAAAAAAAAGATTTGTCAGGAGAGAGAGAAAAGGAAGAAAAAATAATTTCTTAGGATTCTCAAACAGAGTTGAGGGAGAGTGGGAGAGAGGGACCTGTCTCTTTACAGAGCTCTGTTTTTTCCGCATAAACCCTAAAACCCTGGCTTTTAGTTAAAATTAGAAAATTTCGCCGGAGTTCGACCGGCTTTTAGTCGGTCTCGTAGATTAGAGATTGAAAAAGCTTTAATTCTCTGGAGGAGTGTGATGTATGATGCACAGGCACGGAATCAGTTATAAATTGATTACATGGGTCCCAGTTTAAATGTATCGTGGAACAAGTTAGAAATTGATTACCTGGGTCCCAGTTTAAATGTATCGTGGAACAAGTTAGAAGTTGATTACCTGGGTCCCAGTTTAAATGTATCGTGGAACAAGAACTGGGCTGATTTGATTATCTGACTACCAGATTGGCAGGCATTTACTGGACCATTGAGAATGAAAGGTATCTAATGGTCCTTTCGCAACCAAAACGAGTGTCAACAAACCAGAGGTTGGGATTATTGGAACTGTGACTTGGGCACAGTTGGTTCTACAGCGTACCCAATTTAATTCATGTTATCGTGTACCATGTATACAGGACTAGAGTGCATGCGTATCAATCATGGTGCTCTGCCGAGTAACAAATAAATAAGCCCATTTAGATTTCTGTTAATGGTTTATGAAGAATTGCACTGACTATATAATATTAACCGTCTCATTCTTCTCTTCTAAGGGCTTGTTTGACCGGACTGATCCCATGGGATTAGAAGGGATGGGATGAGTTTTAAGGTAACGATGGGGGTGTTAGTGGACGGTCGAACGTCCCATGGGATTCTTATATCCCGAGACCTATAACGCCGGTATGTTTAGATACTCACAGCATCGTGGGACCGGTACAATGGCTGGTGGTCGGTGCGAAATCCTGTGATGGAGCTTTGCTAGCATAGGCCTGTGCGGTAGTACTCACGTGCATGCCACACATGTGCCAACGTGACTCTTATGTTCGAGTTCCCATCAATCCATCATGTTGATCTGACTTACTAGATGTTTTCTAGAAATAAATCAGGTTGATAAAGCAGGTGGTCCCAATATTGAAAAGATGTTAGACGGGTTAGAAAACATCACTCATGTGTTTTTGCAGACATACATTTTCTTTTTTTTTTTGAAAATTGTGGCCCACCTAAACCACTGTATGAACATGATTCTTGGGCTAGGATATCAACATGGTGGTTCCCTTCTAATAAACGGATTGGATCTTATACCTACTTGCCATGGCAACACGATGTGGAGTGTACATGAGATGTATTGCACGTGCTTATGGGCTTAGCAAAGCTCCACCTATCCAGCAGCGTTTCGAGAACTGGGATTGCAAAATCCCACCTGTGGTCGTATGATGGACGAGACCATTCGCCCCCAACGACTCTCGAGTATATACAGGCGGGATTTGACAATTCGATCCTGCCTAATCCGCCCGTCCAAACAAGTATATAATATTGACTACTCAGTGTTTTGATTTTAACTAGCATTTTGTGGCCATTTATTACATGATTGGATTTTTATATTAATTTAATTTCAGAAATACACTCTGTTCAGAAATGGGGCCCATACCTTGGGTGGTTTTGATAACTGCACGTCACAACAACCGCCTGAGATGATGAGTCACCGCTATTTTTTAAGTTGCGTGAAACTGACATAGCAGTCTAGCTGTTATTTTTCGTTACTAAGGCCCGTTTGGAAGCCACCAAATAAGTTATTTTTCTACTTACAGTAAATTAGAATAAATATATTTGATTTAAGATTAATTATAACTTTTTACTCCAATTTAATAAGTACGAATCAAGATAGTTTATTTGAGTCTTAAATAGCTTACTTCAAATAACTTATGATTCAAACGCTCCCTAAGTGATAGTAATCTTCACTTGTTTTTAAAACTCATCAGGCCTTCTCAAAAAATAAAAATGATTTCCAAATAAGGCTGTCCATTCTTCTCCTATTGTTTTTAGTTAACTTCTTATATATAAACCCATGCCTTTTGGTTATATTTAAATATTACCATTTTTTATGTATTCAAAAATAAGCCTGTACACCTTTTCAAACTATTCCAAATTCTCTCCTTAGAAAGCACAACCGTTAACAAAATGATGTTACTTTTTTATGTCTTGGTTCCTACCAAAGGAGTAAGGATATTTACCTTTCTGTCTTAGGGCCCATTTGTTAACTCTTAAAAGTAGGACCTAATGTGGAATGGAGAATATTCTCCTATCAAGTGTTTTGTTAACTCTGAAATTGGAAATTGCTAAGTGATTTTTTGCTGAATTCTTTATGTGATAGGAGTCTGGCTTAATGGGAATGTGGAATGTGCTCTATGATTTTTCTATTAAAAAAATTACTTTCAAAATTACCCCTTTTCAAGTTAGTATTAAATTTTTTTATCTTATTGTTTACGTAATACAAAACCTTTTAACATGTAAAACTTCTTTATTCCCCACCATGATTTATGTATTTGATTCACACTGTCCATCAACTTTTTTGGATCATTTAAGGTATGAGCCAAAAAAAAAAAAAGAGGCAGGTCCAGGGATTAATTGGATCACAAGGTGGGGATTGAACATCCACCATTAAAAACTTCTTACAAGTTGGAGAAGTTTCGGATCAAGCTGATATTTGTGTTTTCACTTCATCCACGTCTACATGACCTTATGAATAGGTTAGATAGTAAAAAAAAAAAAACATCATAGCGGCCCTTAGAAAGCTTTCAATGGTTAGCATGCCCTGGACCCACCATGCATGATTGTTCCTACCATTACAAGGATGCTATTATCACCTGCAAAGATCCTTCAATGTGGTCCACTGGAGCTGTGGACGTGCTTCATTTTTAGGATAATGCATTAAAATAATATTAGAAAAATAATCTTTATATTTTGAAAATTGACATGGACTTAATAAATCAATAGATCAGCCCTCATGCATGCTTGATTTCATGTTTGGAATCCAACATTGCAAGTAATTTGAGAGAAATCCTAATATTTCCCAAATTTGACAACCTACACCTAAATGTTGAAATTAGAGTGTATGTGATAATCGTTTCATCAAATACTCCAAAATACTTCGAAATTAGTCTCAATTGACAATTGGTTGGAGAAAATTTTTAAAAATAAATAAATAATAATAATATAAAGAACATGCATAAGCAATGGATATCGAAATCAAAGCTCCAACTCCATGATTTTTCATGTAAAACATGAAAATCCAATGGATTTGGAATCATTTGATATTGATTTAACATAATTTTAACAAAAAAAATAAAATCAGAAATTAAAAATACTTATCAGATCGAACATGTGGGATATGTCGGCACTACTTGTGCGTTCCGTATCGTACATGTGGGATACGAGATATATCGGCCGATATCGTCGATATTTAAAATATTAGATACAACGACTATGACCTGATCCTAACGGTGCACACACTATACGTAAACTTGAATCACTTGCAGTTTAGCCAAGAATTCGCTAAGTTAGCTTAGTGATGAACTCAACAACTAAAAACTCGTAAAACAAAAAAGAAGTAGAGTTTTTTTACGAGAGATTGAGAATTTATTTTATTTTTTTTATATTTTTGAAAGCAGAATGCAAGTCTTTATATAGACTCCGAAGTGGTGCATTAAGTACCATTTCGAAAAGATTTGGTCAATTGGATTTAAACTCAATAGGTGCGATCAATCAACCAACTATATCTCTCTATTTTAAAATGAAAAGACGTAAGTGCAAGTACACTCTCGCACAAAATAAAGTCCTATGAATACCTCTATACATACACCTACACCCATAACCCGACTTGGCTCATCCTGTACCGTTCCGTCGCACACGCACACACAAACTCGAACTCAGGCTTGCCTCGATGCACACGTGCACGTGTGTGGTCAATGGGATATATTAGAACTATTAGCATAGTCCCTCACATGACCAAATTCACATATCCCTTAAATTTGATGTGAAACTAAACCCAGAAATCAAAAGCAATATAAATTTTAAATTTAGAGGAAAGCCAAAATATTTTAATTACCATATATATATATATATATATATATATATATATATAAAAACAAAATACAACAAATTTCATAATAACTTGGATTGAAATCTCATGGAGTCTTGGTAGATTTTAGTCAAGTAACTGTGTCTTAGATCCATATCTATAATAACTAAGCAAGGATAAGCACAGTCTTATCATTGCAATTCTGTTAGCCGTATCAAGTGTGCTTGACATCCAAGCCGTGCTAATGGTGAATCCCACCATGGATATCACAGGGTGTAAAAATCAGGCCGGTGCGAATATTAGGCTTGTCACCCAGGTCCAAAACGAATGGATGGTTTGGGTTCAAACCTAACTGTGATGGCCTGATCTAACATACAAATGCGGTTCACCTCATGATCGGATTCACCTACTTTTTGCACCTGGTGATCTACGCTGCTGGGTCTAAGTGTAGCCTAAACTAGCTTCGTTTGCAGGTGATCATGCCTCTTTGGAAGTAGATAAAGCTTCTGAAGATGTCCAAACAGCCAAAAAAAAAAGAAAGAATCCAACTTTGCATATATAGAAAAGGACCCCCCACTAAGGGCGCGGATTAGGTGTTACCTAGGTAACAATTTAGTGGGTGTTACCCATATTGTAGGGGTTAAGTTGATGATGTGTTGTATATCCACTCTGTCCTTTTGTTTTTCCAGTTTATTTTAGGACATAATCCCAAGCATTAAGCACATCCAAATCCCAAGTAGACCATATGACAAGAAATAATATTGATGATTGAATGCTCCGCCATTAAAAACTTCCAAAGACGCATTGTAAGCAGATGTTTAATTTTTATTTATCATCTATCCAGTGGATAATGTCAATCTGGATGATGAAGGTAAACTATGGAAATTAGCTTTATCCAAAACTTTTGTAGCCTACAAAAAGCTTTTAATGGTCATTCACCACTTTTTCCAGTGGTGTGGTCCACCCAAGATTTGGATTTGCTTAAGTTTTGGTACAATGTCCTTAAATGAGCTGGGTAAACGGATGGGTGGAGTGGTTATGAAACACATTCATAAGGGGTGAGCCCTACATGGTAAGGGTAATACGCACAAAGTTGTTACTTACCCAATCCACTCCCATCCACAAAAAGGATAAAGTTGAGGGGGAGTGGCTGTTTTTTTCATAAAAAAGATAAAGTTGTGAGAGGGAGTGCTTGTTTTTTTCCATAAGAAGGTAAAGTGATGGATTAGGCATTTTATGTTAGTCTTGTATAAAAATACAAAAGTGTCAGCCTCACTACCTTTACTGCCGTTTGGATAACTACCAAATAAGTTATTTTATCTACTTATAACAGTAGATAATTAACTTATTTTAGATAAGTTTAGTTTATGATTAATTATAAGTAACTTTTTAACTTAAAAGTTAATCACTTTATTTTATTTTATTTTTAAATTTTTTTTTTTTATAGCTATTCTACTTTTCATACATTATTGAAGAGAAAATCAAGAGAGAAGAAGCTGATAAGTATGTTATTTGTCCAACCTATTTATCTACTTAATAAGTAGAAACCAAGATAAGCTATTTGGGCATAAGTATCTTATTTAATTTAAGTAACTTACTATGCAAACGGCCCTTAGTGGTAGGACTGTCGAGCCATCTCAGCTACTGTTTGGGCTGACTTGAACTAGTGTTTAGGATTCCAAGTTCATTAGAGGGACCACTGGCAAAGGACTGGACTGTGCCAGAAAGGTGGACCACTCGTTGGTAATCCTAATGTGTATTTTTGTATTTGGTCTTGCTTGAAAATGTAAGTTTATTCTCCAACTCATGTGTGTGGGCCCACTATGATGTTTTGATGGCATCCTACCCATCCAGAAGTGCTGCCGACCAAAAAAGGAATGCCTCGAAAGCTAAGCTAATCTAACCAACGCCTAGGTAACCATGTAAATTGAAGGTTTTTCAGATAGTTATCCTGTTTTCTTCTATGATGTGACCCACCTCATTGTCTTTATGCTAACCTACCTGTTCATTGTAGGATCCCTCATTGTCTTTATGCTAACCTACCTGTTCATTGAGTGATCCTACAATGAACAGGTAGGTTAGCATAAAGACAATGAGGTGGGTCACATCATAGAAGAAAACAGGATAACTATCTGAAAAATCCTACAATGATGATGGCACTTGCAAAAGATCAGGTTCATACAATTGGACGCTGATTGGGTGCTAAACTCACCAAGACCTAGCTAGAGACAGATGGTCCTATCAAGGGCTCTTGGGGTCCACCGTGATGTATATGTTCTATACACACTGTTTATGCATTTTGACAAATCATCGTAGGGCATGAGCCGAAAAAGGAAGCGGATCGAATGCTCAAGTGGGCCATACCACTAGAAGAAACGGGGATTGAACTCTTATTGTTGAAAACTTTCTAAGATTTGACCTATTATTTATTTGCCATCCAACATTTTCATAAGATCAGAAGAACCTAGATGAAGGGAAAACAAAAATATCAGCTTCACTCCTAAGAAGTTTTCAATGGCACAAGCTCAGTCTCCATTATTGCATTATGTGGTATGGTCCACCTGAGCCTTTAATATGTCTCCTTTTTGGTTCATGCCCTAAAATAATTTGACAAAATTAATAGACTGCATGGAAAAAATGTTTGCACCACAGTGGGCCCTAGAAGACCGTACGTACGTGACAGGTTTGTACATCTCTAGCCAGGTCGTGATGGGGGTGGTAACATACAATCATCAATCAGCCACGTTTCAGAAAACATTCAACAATAGCCAAAACCTTTAAATTTACACGGTGACCCACATGATGGCTAAAATGATATGATTTTTAGGGCATCCTACTTTCATGATTAGGCAACTATCTCATAGGAAACGGATTGACTGTTGTACTACACACCATTGTCCTGGCTGGTGCATACATGTCGTGCAAAGACGAGCGCTTACACTTCTTGAGCTCGGGCTATACGAATGGTTCAAGGGAGATCAAAATTACATGGCCCCCATAATGATGTTTTTATTATATCCACGGATCCAAACAGGCAGAGAGATGCTCTAATGCTTATAGTGCCCCTACTTTCATTCGAACCCTTAAACATTCCAATCCATAGATATGAACTGTTCATTAACTCACTGTGCCCTTAGTTCCATCAGAACCTGAAACATGCATTTCAATCCATAGATATGAGTTGTCCACTCCAGACCAACTTTCATAGGCTACCATGCAAAAATAAATCTAGTGAGATGACCAAAACATCCGATGATTTGACCTTACTTTCTACAGCAATCCCTTTTCAAAGCCATGGATGATATGGTTATGATTGCATGAAACAAGTGATTTTTTTAGTATCACAAGCAATCCATGATGGCCCCAACAAATAGGTGAATCAAATCGTTAATTAAACCTATTTGATGTAAACAATGGTGACCATCCATATTAAAATCATGGATTATATGGTTATTTTTGTCAAGTCAGTGCGATGTTTATGCTTGGTAGCCCATGAAATGTAGACGGGACCTAAACAATAGTCTAGATCAATGGATTGAATTGTCTAAGTGCCCCTATTGCAACTAGGAGCACTGTAACTCAGGTACTCTTGAAAAAGTTGTTTTTAAACCGAATAAGAAACTGGATACCGTTATAAATAGGGTAGGGACGTCGTTTATTAGCTGGGATATCAAAATCCAGATGTTACAAAATTGGGTTATCAGCTCTATAAAAGGTGACTCAAGATCCCACAGAAAATACAAGTGAAAACCAACAAAACCCAAGCTCTGGAAGATCAAACCTACCATCGCGATCACCAATCTCATGACACCCTCTCTATGATTTGTTTTGATGAACATCACCCGTTTTGAACAGCTAATATTTCATTTTTCTACTCGGGTCCCACTAGAAACGCTCTATAGCAAAATGATCTCTCTCTCTCTAGAAAGAAAGAAAGAAGGAAATGAGAACCCATGACTCGATTTTGCAGCACAAACAGCACTTGTGGTCTAGTCACTAGTGTCTCAGCTGTGCCTTCACAGGATAATGGAATGTTGCCAGTACTTATGAGTGCTACAGTGTCCGGCACTCTCATACGCTGTGTAGTGCACAGTATCTGATGAATGATTGTGGCATGGCATCAGTAATTTTGAGTGCTGCACAGTGTTCCTCACTCTTGTATGCTATATAGTGCACAGGTAACTGAAAAATGACCATCTGGCACATGTTCGATGCCCATATGCTGTGGTTCTACGACGCCCATATGTTGTGTAAAGGCCTGTGTACCAATGCCCCAAAAAGATTTACCTGCACATCTGCTGCTAAATTTGGATTGAATCTATGACATTAGCAAAATGAAAATGATGTCCCTTAAGCTTCTACTTTACAACTCCTGATCACGACACACTTGGTTGTAACATACTAAGCTACTAGTCAGTCCCAAGCCTAGATAAAGGAAGAAAGTTGATGTCAAGTAGGTAGCCAATTGTTAAACCTTTGCCAAGAAAACCATGAGAATGCAGTCATAAATAGCTGGGATTAGGCTATGATGATAATAGCGGTGATGGTGATGATTAGGGGTGGCACAATAGGTCTCACCTGCTTTTGAGGAGGGTTTAGGTCAAGCTAAATGGTAGCTAGTTAGGCCTAGGCTAGAAGTGTGACTTATTTAAATAAAAGGACCAAGCATGGATTGAACCCTTGCCTGATTCAAACCAACCTTATAAAGTACGGATGGGTTGGGCTAGATGACTTGACCCAACCCAAACCCTAAGGGCGTGTTTGGCCGGGCGGATTGGAAGGGATTGAATGATATTAGGGTGGATGGCATCACTTTCAAGGTAATGATGGCTGCGTCAGTGCATTGGTGCAAGATTCATGGGATTGCTATATCCTGGGATTAGATCACCGAGTCTGTTTGGCACACCCGTCCAATCCTGGGATTGTACCTTCCAATCCCTTCCAATTTGTTGAACCAAACACATCCAAGGCAAAATTGAATGGGATTAGGGTGGATTGGATGGATTTTAAGGTAATGATGGCGATGTCAGTGGATTGCTGGCAATCCCATGGGATTGCTATATCTCGGGATCGGAATCCCAAGTCTGTTTGGCACGCCTGGCCAATCTTGGGATTTACCTTCCAATATGTTCCAATCCCTTCCAATCCGCCTGGCCAAACAGGCCCTAAACGAAATAAAGAAGAAAAGTATAGATAATTTATTTATATATGTATTTAATTTTTGGGTCAGCATACCCCCACACGTTCTATTCTTAAACCTGAGGCGGGCCCTACTACAATTAACTTGGTTAGGTTTGGGCGTGAATTTTTAGCCTGCAGATCACAGCTGGACTGAGTCGGGCTTAACCCATTGCCACCAGTGATGATGATAAGATCTCTTTAGGCCGGTTGTTGATTGATTGAAGTCCAGTCTCTTGAAAGTATTCAAGAGAGCCGACAAGGGTCTGTATTTCCATCATAATCTCATCGATTTATCTTAACTCAGCTTCATTTCGTCTACCTCCGTAAAATCTAGCCAGATAGAATAGTACATTCTTGCTACTTCTGTATTACCAAAAGTAAATATTGGGGTGAATTCCTCAAAAGCATGGAGTGTATATGTCATTTCAATGGGTTTTAAGTGTGGGGATCAGATCCATCAAAGTAGATTGGACTAACGGCGTGAAGAAGCTGATCCAATGTGGTAAACAACATAGTTTGAAAACTCGTAAAATAATAATAATAATAATAATAATAATAATAATAATAATAATAATAATAATAATCCTTGAATTGGCACAATTCGATTTCATCTATAATTTTTAAATATTAAAATAAAGTGAAAAGATTCAAAAAGATATTTTTGAGATTTTTCTTGTTTTTAAACTAAATGGAAAATTCTCCATTCTATAGAACTTAAAACCGCCATCTAATGGACAAAACCAGTAAAAAAGCCACATCGAACATCACTGCAGCTGTGCGGCCAGTGACGCTGTGCAGTATGAAGCAGACATATTGGCATGGCGAGATGGCAATGCTGCAATCTGGATGTGTGGAACTGTTGGGGGCCTTGCACAAAACCTTAAGATCTAGCACTCCAGAACAAACCAGAATTATGGATAATAAAGTAATGAAATAAATCAAAGCATCAATCACACACCACACAAGAGATTTTTACGTGGAAAACCCTCAAAGAGGTAAAAACCACGGGACCTCATCCAGATTAACAATCCACTATGAAGTAGAACGTTTACAACCTTCTTCACTCACACAGGAGTGGATAAACAATAAGAGAAATAGAGAAAACGGAGAGATCTCACCGATTACGAGGGCGTAGGGGCGCTGAGATATAGACTGCACCGTAGATCACCTCCACGAGCATAACCTCCCTTCTACAAGCTTCCTCTCTCTCTTTCTCCCCCTCTCTCTCACCTTTGATAGCCCTCTTGTGTTTTTTCTCATCAACACAACATTCCTTAGAAAAACCCTAGGGACCCCTTTTTTTTTTTTTTTTTAGTTTTAGGAAACTCCTTTCTGCATCCTAGTTGCGAAAGGACTTGCGCATCCCAGTTGCAAAAGGACGACAGGTCAAAAAAAATCCATCAAATCTCCCCCTTGACCCAGGAGGGATTCACCTTCTTTAAGCCAGTCAGGTTTCTACAAACCTCAAACTTGCCCTTGAGCAAGGCTTTGGTCATCATATCTGACCCATTATCGTCCGTGTGGACCTTCTCAAGCTGTAACATCTTCTGTTCCAAAGTATCCCTGATCCAGTGATACCGAATCTCTATGTGCTTTGACTTGGAATGCTAACTTGGATTCTTACTCAAGTGTATAGCACTCTGACTATCGCAATAGACCACGTGCTCCTCCTGCTTCAGGCTAAGTTCCTGTAGGAACCTCTTCATCAAAAACATCTTTTTACATGCCTCTGTAACTGCAATGCACTTGGCTTCTGTAGTTGACAATGCTACGACCTTCTGTAGCTTACTCTGCCAAGAAACCGCTCCCATTACAAACGTGAACATGAACCCCGATGTAGACTTCACCTCAGTCTATGTCACCCGCCATATCCGCATCTGTGTGTGTAGCCCTCTAACACGTGGTTCTTATATCACCATAGTATAGGTTCAACCTGGATGAGCCTCTTAGATACCGTAGTATCCATTTCACCGCTGCCCAATGCTCTTTGTCAGGATTGGTAAGATACCGACTAACAACACCAACCGCATATGCTATGTCTGGGCGTGTACATACCATAGCATGCATTAAACTTCCTACAACAGACGCGTAGGGTATCTTCTACATCTCTTCCACCTCTGCCTTCGTCTTGGGACACTGTCTGTCGCTCAATCTGAAGTGACTATCCACTAGAGTACTGACCGGCTTCGCTGCATTCATATTGAACCGCTCTAAGACTTTCTCAATACACCGCTCTTGTGACAGCCAAAGCTTCCTCCTACTCCTGTCACGGGTTATCTCCATTCCTAGGATTTGTCTAGCCGGGCCCAAGTCTTTCATCGCAAAAGACTTGCTCAACTCTTGTTTTAGCCTGTTGATCTTCTTGATGTCTTTTCCCATGATGAGCATATCATCAACGTATAAGAGCAGAACTAAGAAATCACCATCTGAGAACTTGCGCGTGAACACACAGTGGTCCGACTCTGTTCTGTCATACCCATGTTTCAACATAAACGAGTCAAACTCCTTGTACCATTGTCGTGGAGCTTGTTTCAGCCCACCCAAGCTCTTCCTCAGCCTACACACTATATGCTCCTTGCCCTTGACTTCGAACCCCTTTGGTTGGTGCATGTAGATCTCTTCTTCCAGGTCACTATGGAGAAAGACAATTTTAATATCTAACTGCTCTATTTCAAAATTCATGCTAGCCGCCAACCCAAGCAACACCCGTATGGATGTCATCTTCACCACTGGTGAGAATATTTCCTCGAAGTCTATGCCTTTCCTCTGACCAAACCCTTTCACTACAAGTCTGGCCTTGAACTTCGTTTGTGAATTCTTCTGCTCAATCTTCTTTCTGAACACCCACTTGTTGCTCAAAGCTTTCTTGCCCTTAGGCAATTTCACCATGTCATAGGTGTGGTTCTTATGCAAGGATTCCATCTCCTCTTGCATAGCTTTTAACCACTCCCCCTTATGCTCGTCGGCTAGGGTCTCAGAATAATCTTCTGGCTCTCCCCCATCAGTCAACATAATATACTCATGCGGCGAGTACCTCTTGGACGGCTGTCTGTCCTTAGATGACTTCCTGACCTGTGGCTCAACAGGTGGATCAAGTGGGGGCTGCTCCCCTGGTCCATCTTCTAAAGGAACTCTCTCGTCCTCTGCACCTTGCTGTACTCCCCCATCATCAGGCACCACGGGAGGAGTAACCGGATCCATGTTCTCTAGCTCACCTGAACTAGGCTGGTTCTTCTCTGGCTTACCAATGTCTTTTATACACTGATCTTCAAAGAAAACTACATCTCTACTCCTGACGAGCTTTCTCTCGGTCGGATCCCACAACTTATAACCGAATTTTTCATCACCTTACCCTAAGAACACACACTGCCTGCTCTTCATATCGAACTTGGACCTCTCGTCCTTTGGTACGTGAACGGATGCCCTGCATCCAAACACCCTGAGATGACTGTACGATAGATCCATCCGTCCACACCTTCTCAGGTACTTCTCCATTCAATGGGCTGATGGAGACCTGTTTATCAAATACACCGCCGTGTGCATTGCTTTTCCCCAGAACGTCTTAGGCAATTTTGCATGGGATAACATGCATCTGATTCTCTCAACAATGGTGCGATTCATTCGCTCAGCTACACCATTATCTTTGGGGGTCTTGAATAAGAACCGTCTGTTCATGCCGTATACCCAGGGACTTGCAGTACTCGTGAAAGTCGCCAACGTATTCACTACCATTGTCAGTGCGGATGCGCTTCAATGATTTACCTGTCTCTCTCTCGACCATAGCATGAAACAATTTAAATACACCAAAGACCTCGTCCTTGGATTTCAAAGCATAAACCCAAACCCTCCTAGATGCATCATCTATAAAAGTAACAAAATACAATACCCCACCCAAGGTTTTTGTCCTCATAGGACCACAAACATCAGAATAAACCAAATCTAATGCATGCACTTTATTAACATGAGAAGTAATTTTAACAAATGAAACTCTATGTTGTTTCCCTAATAAACAATCAAGACAGGTTTTGAGAGGTGTACTTGTCACGTCTGGAAGGAGCCGCTTCTTTGCTAGTACCTGAAGCCCTTTTTCACTTATGTGGCCTAGACGCCTATGCCATATATCAATAGCTAAATCTTCCGCTACGTTCAGCCCACCCTTGCACATACTGACACTTGCCTTGTACAGGGTGCAATACTTCTTTCCTCTAGCCACGATCAATGAACCCTTGATGAGCTTCCATCACCCACCAGCAAACCGGCTTTCATAGCCATCATCATCCAGCCTTCCCGTCGACATGAAGTTGAGGCGAAGGTCTGGGATATGCCTCACATCCCTGAGAACCATTGTGCAGCCCACATCAGTTTTCACACAAATATCACCGACTCCCACAATTTTTGATACGCCAGAATTTTTCATCTTCACAAGGTCCCATAGTCACCTGACTTGTAGCTTGTGAAGGAGTCCCTGTGTGGAGTCGCATGAAAAGAAGCTCCCGAGTCAACCACCCAGTCGGTGTCCTGACTCGTAGCCGTGAGACATACGTCATGATCTGCAAAAAGAATAACTACAACGTCGCCATCTGAAGCAACCGCAGTGGAAACTGATTAATCTTTCTTCCCTTTTCCTTTCTTGTCGTTCTTCTTACCACGACATTCATGCTTGTAGTGGCCTTTCTTGCTACAATTCCAGTAATCAACATCTTTTCTGTTACTCGACTTGCCTTTTGATTTATCTCGGGCCTTCCCGCCCTTCTTGTTCTTTCCTCTCCCTTGTTCCTGTGTCACAAGAGCCTCTTGCTGAGTAGACCCCTAAGACTTCCTCCTTGTCTCTTCATTGAAGAGAAAGCTAGTCACCTGTTCCATTGATATCTTTCCGTCTGGCGCGGAGTTATTTAGAAACACCACCAATGTCTCTCAACTGTCAGGCAATGAACTAAGCAATAGTAAAGCCTGCAGTTCATCATCTAGGATCATCTTCATAGAGGTGAGTTGGTTGACTATATTGCTGACCTCATTCATATGCTCGGCCACAGAACTACCATCCTTAAATTTGAGATTCACAAGTCGCCTTATCAGAAAAATTTTATTACCGGCTGTCTTCCTCTCATATTGCCCTTGTAATTTCAGCCATAGGCTAGCGGCTGAGGTTTCCGTGGACACATGGTGGAACACTAAATCATCCAACCATTGTCTAACAAACCCCACCGCCTTTCGGTCCATCTTCTTCCAATCATCATCAGTCATATCCTTGGATTTTGCTGATATGCCTAAAATTGGAGAATATAAGTCCTTGCAATAAAGCAAGTCCTCCATTTTAGCCTTCCACATGGTCCAGTTAGAACCATTGAGGTTGATCATCCTTGATGAGCCACTTTCCATAATTTCAAACCGATCCTACCCGTTCAATGAACTTAGCTCTGATACCACTTTGTTAGGGGTCTTGCACAAAACCTTAGGATCTAGCACTCCAGAACAAACCAGAATTATGGATAATAAAGCAATGAAATAAATCAAAGCATCAATCACACACCACACAAGAGATTTTTACGTGAAAAACCCTCAAAGAGGTAAAAACCACGGGACCTCGTCCAGATCAACAATCCACTATGAAGTAGAACGTTTACAACCTTCTTCACTCACACAAGAGTGGATAAACAATAAGAGAAATAGAGAAAACGGAGAGATCTCACCAATTACGAGGACGTAGGAGCGCTGAGATATAGACTGCACCGTAGATCACCTCTACGAGCATAACCTCCCTTCTACAAGCTTCCTCTCTCTCTTTCTCTCCATCTCTCTCACCTTTAATAGCCCTCATGTGTTTTTTCTCATCAATACAACATTCCCTAGAAAAACCCTAGGGACCCCCTTTTTTTTTTTAGTTTTAGGAAACTCCTTTCTGCATCCTAGTTGCGAAAGGACTTGCGCATCCCAGTTGCGAAAGGACGACGGGTCAAAAAAAAAAAAACCCATTAGGAACCTCATCTTGTAGACATGACTTTTGATAGGACTGCAATTGAGCTGTGCAGTCACAGGTTTGTACTGCTGAGACTAGAGGCCCGCAAGCTAGGACCAGGGTCTAAGCTTACTCTTACTTGTGGTCTTGGAAGAGTGCCGTCCAGCCCTGCGCAACTCCCTGCAATGCAAATCTTCCTTCTCGTTTCACCTGCAAGCATGCAATGTAAACTTTAATACAGAACTGTAAAGGACCTTGCTGTGCATTGGATATGGAGATATATAGAAAAAGATAACTTATCTTGTCGTGAAGCCATTGTTGTAAATTAGGATGCAAAGGTCTTCCTTTCCTTTACACCCTTTAGAGAAGGTGAGATGGGGCTGAAGCTTCTGTGATGGTGTTGGATTGGGGACTCAGCACTGTAGAGCAGAGGAGTTTGAAATCCATCAAAACTACCGTTGAAGCTGTGTTGGATTGGGGACCAGCACCATAGAGCAGAAGAGATTGAAATCCATCAAAACTCCTCTCCCTAGAGGCTCTAAGCGAATTACAATGCCAGTTGCACTATAATACTATATATGTTATAGTTCTAGCATCCCACACCTATACCAATTTCTGGATGTATCACACTTAGTGGAGCTCACTGGTATGCTAGATTACATTATCCAACCCTTACGATAATCCAGACCCTTGATCAACAAGGCCCACCTTATAAAGTTCTTACATGCAATACATATCGAAGTCTCTTTCGACAAAATGTTACTTAAGCATGGTTGTAGCAATGGCTCTAAAATCACACACGGATTGGTAGATATATAAATGGTCATGAGGCCCTCTTTATCCTAGTTGTTTGTGATGGAGATCATGGTCATGGGTAATCCCCACGTTGGCTTACCAATCAAGCTTCTAATCAATTAGATTGCAGCATTGTAATAAGAAAATCTGTCATGCCGTTGGTTTGGTCAGTTGCTTCCAATCAAAATCAGAATTTTCTTGTTAGCAAGTTGTTGAGAGAATTTTTCATTATTCGTAAGGTATTATAGACTTCATGTTATGTTATAACAAGGTAATGTAGAAAAACGTGGATTCACTTATATTGATTGGGAATGGGATAATGACACCAGTAGAGCTATATCCTAATCAAGCAAGAAACATACCTCTATAGCACTCCATATATGGAGTTCATGCATATTTCCCATAGATTGTAACATAAGAAGCCATATGGTTGAGAAAATCTCTTGCCCATTTGGGTATTGTTGTAATGGTTGAGAGCACATATTTTTATCTTGTGTCAATACTTTGGTTGTAGCAATATTAAAAGATTTCAAGTTTTATCAGAGATTAAAGTATATCAAAACGAGGTATCACCTTGTTAAGGAGTTAGTTATCGAGGATGGATCGGCATTAGTCATATCTTTATACAAGAGATGTTGGCTAACTCATTCTGTGATTCTTTTATGGCTCATGTCAGGGGATATGGGACTACAGAGGATGTGACACTGCTTGTCTTCAAGCAAAGTGAGAGATTGTCAAACTTTCTATGGCCAATCAAATTGTTATTAAAACATATACAAATTTATTCATGTGATTATATTGAAAATTTTTTATGTTTGAGTTTATATGAATAGATGTGAACGTTCATGATAATGTGTGCATATAAATATTTATACTGATTTAGGTATGGCCAACACTCTGTCAGCTGAAAGTTTGGCCCATTTCTTGTATAGTGTAGATCATTATGCAAGTATGCATGACAAGAATGATGCATATTGAGATACTTGTAGACATGAGATGTATATCCACCCTGATTTATGAGATAATGAGGATGAGCTTATACAAATCAACATGATCATGCTTCGTACCAGTCAAATTATGTAAGCCTATATATTATAGCGAGGATATTGGTTGATCGAATGGATCCTACATAATGATTGCGTAGGCAACAAAGACTTGATCATTCAAGATGTGTGAATTGAATCACATGTGCTTGTTGCGGTTCGATTTATAGATTTGGTCACGCGATAAATACGGGCATGTTAAAATTGAATGCGCGACTCAATTCAAATCGAGATTGAATAAGATCGGTCGCTTATTCAACCACTTGCACTGGGTTTTAAAACAATCAGGTGACAGTCAGAGGGAATGGATTACACCTTTGCCTTACGTACGAAATGACTTTTCGATATAAATAAAAGAACAATAAGAAAGAAATCTTTATAGTTAATCATGGATAATAGCCATAAAACACTTTTTCAAATGGAGAACTCTACATAATACTTGAACTAAATCCAGTGTATGAGCATAGATCTGAATTACAACTAAGGGTTACTAGATACTGTCAAAGGAAATATCAATCTACATAGCAGATTTTACTGACTTACGATTCTGATTTACGATTCTGATATAAATATAATATCTACAAAGAGATTTACACTGACTAAATATCTACAAAAAAGATTTACTAATTATCTACGTACAGATTTATGATATGACGATATACTTGAGATATACTGATTATACGATTTATATACAGATTTATGACAGATTTATGACAGATATACAGGATATATACAGGATATATTAATTAAGATATACAGATTTATGACAGTTATACAGATTTATTCCTTCATTAATTAAGATATATTAGCTGTACAATATATTTAGATAGATGTATATATGGTAGAATGAAGATCGACTTGTATTTCTTCCTAAATAGCTTGTAATCTACCTATATAATGGGCAATTGTCAATGAAGAAAGCGGACTTTTCAAAAGGACTCTAAATCTGTCATGGTATCAAAGCTATAGCTCTAAATTTCCATTTGTCTCGTGCTCTCAAGTTTCTTAGTCTCGGTTATTCTTGTTCTAGTTCTGTTGACCTCATGTCTTCCGATAAGTCTGATGTTTCTTTGATTCGTTTCAATGGCAAGAACTACTCTCTTGGGCGTTTCATTTCAGGATTTTCACAAAGGTAAGGAGCTGTGGGGACATGTTGATGGCGATAATCTAGCTCCGACAAAGACAAAGACAAAGACCGACACGCCAAGTGGGAAGTCAAGGACGCACAAGTTATGGCATGGATTTTAGGATCCGTTGAACCCAACATCATCTTGAACCTTCGATCTTCTCGGTCGCTGTACTCGGATGTGGACATACCGAAGAAGGTCTACAAATCAACAAAACACTGCTCGTCGTTTTCCACTTGAACATGAATTGGCCACTCTCCAACAGGGATAGTCTTTCTATCTCTCGATTTTTACTCTAGATTCACTAATCTTTGGGTGAATACACCGATATAGTTTATGCTTTGACTTACCATCCGAAGGTCTTAGTTCTTCAATCTGTCCCATGAAACTACTCGGAGGGACCAATTTCTAATGAAACTAAGGTCGAATTTGAAGGCACCAGATCCAATCTTATGAACCGAGAATCTGTCCCCTCCTTGGATACATGCCTAAATGATCTTCTTCGCGAGGAAACGCAGCGCCTTCTCACTCAAACCACCATGGAACAACGACGATCTACATCCATGTTCTCGCCTTGCGGCACAGACGGGCCACGAAGCGGGGATATGAGCACTGCATTCGGTGCTTCATTGCAAGGGATTTGGTCATTATGCTTTACCAAACTTGTCCGAAAATTCTGCAACTATTGCAAAAAGGATGGCCATATCATCAAGGAATGCCCAACTCGACCCCCAAGAAATCGGAGACAAGATATATCTTGTCTCGATTGGCTCTTCTAGTGCGGGTAGTTTGGTGAATACAACACAAAGTGCTCCTGCTCCCGCTCCCGTTTCGGTCCAACCCGTGACCCCGACATGATTCAACAAATGATCATTTCGCATTTTCGGCTTTAGGACTCTCGGTAAACCCTTCACTACATCATCTCCTTGGTACTTTGATTCCTGGCTTCCCATCATATGACAAACAATGCTTGCTTCTCTTACCAATGTAAACAAATATTTTGGAAATCTCAAAATTCATACTTCGATGGCAATCATTTACCTATCACGGCCCTTGGTGATGTTTCCTCCTCTCTCACCGATGTCTTCGTATCTCTGGTCTTACCACCAATCTTGTGTCTGTCGGTCGCTTAGTTGATAATGATTGTAAAGTAGAGTTTTCTAAATCAGTTTGTGTTGTGCAGGATCAACAAATGCGGATGATCGCGAGGGGGCCTAAAGTGGGACGTCTTTTCCTCTTCAATTTCCTTTGTCTTCTTTTTCTTTGCCTTTTGTCGCTTGTAATTCTGCTCATGTTGATTACCGAGCATGGCATAAACGTCTCTGGACATCCAAACTCTAATGTACTTCATGCTTTATTGAAATCTGGTTTTCTTGGGAATAATGAAACACCATCTCTTAGTGTTGTTCGGTTTGATTGCAATTCTTGCAGACTTGGCAAAAGTAAAACTCTACCCTTTCCTTTTCACACACCGCATGTTGTCAAACCTTTCGATCTGATACATAGTGATGTGTGGGGTATGGCACCAGTCACTTCGCATGCTAATTACAAATACTTTGTCACTTTTATTGACGACTATAGTCGTTTCACATGGATTTATTTCCTTCATTCCAAAGACGAAGTATTTTCTGTTTTTAAGATTTTTCATGCATATATTCAGACACAATTTTCGGCCCATGTCAAAATCCTTCGTTCTGACAATGGGGGTGAGTATATGTCTCATTTGTTTCAGGACTTCCTACAGAATCATGGCATCATCTCTCAACGGTCTTGCCCTTCGACACCTCAACAAAATGGAGTGGCTGAAAGGAAGAACCGTCACCTTCTTGATGTGGTTCGCACTCTTCTGTTAGAATCTTCCACGCCCTCTCGATTTTGGTGTGAAGCTCTTTCCACTGCTTGTCTATCTCATTAACAGATTGCCTTCTCCCATATTGAACCATGACTCACCTTTTACCAGTTATTTGGTCACCCTCCAACTTATTCTAACCTTCGTACCTTTGGTTGTGTCATTATGTTCATCTTCCCGCACATGAACGCACAAAACTTACTTACTCGGCCAATTAAATGTGCTTTTCTAGGATATTCAAGACAACGTAAAGGTTTTCTTTGCTATGATCCAAATCGTGTCGCATTCGAGTTTCTAGAAATGTGATTTTTTCGAAAATCAATATTTCTTTTCTACCCATCGAGATCATGTTTCTCCTTCATTTTCTGTTTTGCCTATGTTTCCTAACTCTCTTGCAGAGATCCAACATCCTTCTAAACCTCTCCTAGTGTATCGACGACGCTCCACCACCACTTCCCACCAACCTTCAGCACCTCCTGAGTCCCCTCAAGCTTCTTCCCCGATCAGCTCTTCTCCTGTTTCAAAGACTCAGCACCTCCCTCTCTCCGACTCAAGACGGGTTCGTAGACCCCCGTATAGGTTTGGTTTCTCTTCTCCTTCATCCTTCACACCACTTTGTCGTCTATTTCTCTTCCTTCATCTTATAAACAGGCAATGGAGCATGAGTGTTGGCAAAAGCAATTGAAACCGAACTTCTCGCACTTGAAGAAAACCAAACCTGGGATGTTATTCCATGTCCCTCCTCCGTGAAACCCCTTGGCAGTAAGTTCGTGTTTTCTATCAAGCTTAATTCCGATGGGTCCATAGATCGTTACAAAGCTCGGGTTAGTGGCACTTGGCAACAAACAAGAATATGGTCTCGACTATGATGAGACCTTTGCACCGGTCGCCAAAATGACCACTGTCCGAACTATACTCGCTCTTGCTGCATCCCAATCCTGGCCCTTACATCAAATGGATGTTAAGAACGCATTTCTCCACTAAGTGATCTCAAGGAAGACGTTTACTTGAAACTTCCTCTGGTATGCCCACTTCCTCACCTAATGATGTTTGCAAACTGAAACGTTCTTTGTATGGTTTGAAGCAGGCACCAAGAGTATGGTTTGAGAAGTTTCGATCTACTTTGCTTAGTTTTTCTTTCACTCAAAGTCAATGACTCCTCTCTTTTCTACAAAGGACATCCACAGTATCGTCGTCCTCCTTGTTTATGTGGACGATATCATCATCAATCACCGCTCGACTTGGAGGCAATCTCTGCGGTTCGTACTTTGTTGAATTCCACATTTCACATGAAAGATCTTGGCCGACTTACCTATTTCTTGGGTTTAGAGGTGCATCATCACCGCCATGACGGCTCCTCTTGCATCGGCACAAGTATAGTCAAGATCTGTTCAACTATGGTCTCACCAACGCTACTTCTGGGTTGACACCCCCATGGAACTTAATGTGAAATATCGACGTGACGAAGGGGAGCTTCTCGAGGATCCTACTACCTATCGGAAGTTGGTTGGTAGTCTTATCTATCTAACCATTACCCGACCGAGACATCTCTTATGCTTTTCATATGCCGTCGGCAAATTCATGCAAGCACCGAGGCATCTCCATCTATCGCCATTTCAACATCCGCCGCATAATTCGCTACATTCTTGGGACACCTACTCGTGGCTTATTCTTCCCTTCCTGTTCTTCACTTCGGACCTACAAGCCTATAGTGACGCCGACCGGCTGGTTTGCCCGAGACACCAGAAATCTACTACCTACCGGTGGTGTATGTTTCTTGGTGATGCCCTTATCTCTTGGAAATGCAAGAAGCGTGGACCACGTCTCGTCAAATCATCTACCGAGGCCGAGTACCGAGCCATGTCTCCATGCATGCTCCGAGATCATTTGGTCTGCGTGGTCTCCTCCGTCAGAGCTTCTGGGTTTCATTCCCGTACATCCTACTCCACTCCATGCCGACAACACTAGTGCCATCCAAATTGCCGCAAACCCGGTCTATCACGAACGCACCAAGCACATCGAGGTTGGATCACTCAATCGGGAAGCCTATGATCATCAAGTCATCACTCTTCCACATATCTCCACAACTTTGCATGATCGCCGATATCTTCACAAAAGCCATGCCACGTCAAGCCATCATTTTCTCGTTAGCAAATTGATGCTTGTCGATTTACCAAAGATCAATTTGAGGGGGATGTCAAAGGAAATATCAATCTACATAGCAGATTTACGACTTTACAGATTCTGATTTACTGCAGATTCACACTAATATCTCTACAATGATTCTGACTAAATATCTACAAGATTCACTAATTATCTACAATGATTCGATATGACAGATATCTGAGGATATACTGATTATACTGATTTATATACAGATTTATGACAGATTTATGACAGATTAAACTAAAAAATGTAAATAACAAGTAAAAGCAAATGATTACACTGTGAAATATAATTAACTAGTAAAAGAAAAAAGTGTATACTAAGGAATGTAAATAACAGATAACTGAAAGGATAATTGAAAGATAGATTTGGTTTAGTTTGGTTAGTATGAGACCCTTTGCTTTATTGAATTTCATTGCTGTTTATAACCTTAACCTGCCCATCTGGATGTTTCTCACATTCTGAGGGTTGCTATAACCGTTTCAACACTACTTAACCTTCTCTACTTTTAAACTTGCTATTTGTTTCATAACTACTTTAGCATGATCACTATTCACTTGACCACTTAGTGGATACGTGGCATTGCCTGATAAGCACTAACTGTACTACCACATAATGTTCTTTGTATATCTCAAAGATCTTCAAATACACCACGTAAATCCCTCCTAATTACACGTAATCCATTCTAACTGGCTCTCACAGGAATTGGCAACAATAGAGATGAACATTACCCCCCATGTCACTTTGCCTTTAAAAAAAAAGTGAAAGCGATGTATGGCCGCTCATAAATAGAGTTGTCCTTCAAGACATGTGGCAACGCTATGGTTACCACATCTGACCGAGGATATCTTGCACATCAACTACATTACTCCTTTTCGAATAAAGAGCTAACCTTGTGATGACACATGTACAAATATCATGCCTAATGAAAAATTAATGATGCCCTAATTAATGCGTTATATTCTCAGCCGATATATGTCGTTTCAAACATTATTCCTCATTCAATGCTTTCTTCCTCATATTGTTCCTCTTTTGAACCTTAAATTCCGATCTTAGCAATGGTTGCTTCTTTGTCTTTTGCTCCATCCTTTCATCAAGACGATATGCTTAATGCCCTGGACGCACTCTCTGAAAAGCTTTCCAACGAAATAATCTTTAAATCACCAATCAGAGATTATTATGTATGGGACTGGCATTCCTCTCTGAAATCAAATATGAAGAAATCAGTATGCTGGATTCCCTATTCCCTAACTGTTCATGCGAAATAATACTGATTCAATCTGAATCTGTCCCAAAACCATCCCATGCTCTAAAAAATTGAGGATCTTGGCCGAAACCTTTGTTAGAATGGGACAACTGGTTCGATCGTGTCACTACTCAATATGAATCATTATGTAGATATTCTGCCATTTATGAATGCATCAAACTCTCCTTATACGACTATTCATCGGATCCCGCTCTTCTTACAGTAGTGTCAACATTCTCGAGCCCATCCACCAACACATTTTTCTTAAGATGTGGCCATATGAGTCCAACAATCTTGGACATTGCTACTCTTACATAACTTCTTCCCTTCGGTGATGCAGTATTCCTCGACTTTGCTCAGAAGGAACAAAGACACTTCACCAATAAAGCTGGCAAGACCTATTCATACTTCATGCAAAGTGTATCACAAATATGAAGGTCTGATTGAGTATGAAAAATGCACTACCTTCTTACATCTCTGGATCTATTGACACTTACTTTGTGTGAATGCTCTCCAGATCACCAATGAGTACGTCCAACTGACCGAGGCGCTCGTACATGGTTGAAAACTTGCTTTGATGCCTTTTGTACTCGACCACCTGTACAAAGGTATTTTCGAGATTACCACCAATGATCTATATCTTGAGGGAGGACCACTATGCCTTCTCGAGATGTAGATCTATAAATATTTTCATTCCTCTTTTGTACATGCTTCAATCATTCCGATGTTGTTTATACTTCTTACAGTCACTGCGTTATTCATTCTCTTCAGGAGATCCGTACTTTTTCCAACTATATGGACTCCTTATTTGTTCCTCTTAATAAAAGTAAGCATAGCCGAACCTTCACTTCTCTCCATCTCAAAGAATTTAACCCTGCTTGGTTCACCAGCCGATACGAAAATAATAATGGTCGGTCAATAACTCAAATGCACCTTCTCTAGGAGAGTTATCTCATTTGCAAGGATCTCCCCTACGATGACACAATAGATATTAGCAAGAATGCCAAGGTCGAAATTGAGTAGTATTGTTTGAATTTACTCACTTGTCAATTTGTTCCCATTCAATGCATTCCTTGCCCCTTTACTCAAAGAACATATAATCAATTTCCTTTCTCTTGACCGATTACCAATTAGGTTGATCTCTACCGCTCCATTCGTTCTAACTTCTAGTCGACCAGCAAGACTTTGGAGCTTCCCACCTTTCTGAACTAACCTCAGATGATGGACACTTTTTCTTATTAGTGGGAGAGATGTTACAAGCGATTGATTAGTAAATGTCCCCAACTCATTATTGCTCAACTATTATCATCCATAGAACTATAGCGAAAGAAAAATTAGCACTCCAATCAGCCACAAATTTTGCCTAAACAACAAATAAGCCGACTACTACATTGGTCATTGCCATTATTTCAACAACTCTAGCAACCGAGACATCTCCCCGACCAAAATGCCAAAAAGTTACAATACAAGGACCCATTTTTCGAAAATCTATGCAGCCTCAACCCTCTCTATCAGCTCTCAGGAGGATCCTAGCCCCTAAAATGAGATGGAAAAATGGATGGACTGAGTGGATATAAAATACACGTATCAAGGTGGGCCCTACAATCATGGATCCACTAACCTCAGTGTTCCTTGGATCCATTGATTCTGCTTCTTGATGGGGATGGGTAATACCTTGCTTACACTCGACACAGCTTCAGTGGAACCCTAACTGTGGGGCCCACTGTGATGTATTTTTACTATTTCACCGGCTTGTTTTAGGGCATGATCCAAAGAATGCTACAAAATCAAATTTCCGGTGGACCACACCATAGGAGCCGGTGGTGATTGAATGCTTACTATGAAAATTTTCTTAGGGGCCACTAAAATGTTTATTTACCATCAAAACTTGTTGATAAGGTCACAAGGACTTGATGAAGGGACCATGCAAATATCAGCATGATCCAAAATTTTTGTGGCCCACAAGAAATGTTTAATGGTTAATCACCATTGCTTCCCGTGGTGTGGTCCACCTGAGATTTGGATACGGTATATTTTTGGGCTAATGCCCTAAAACGAGCTGGTAAAATGGATGGACGGCATAGATATAAGAAAAATATATCACAGTGGGCCTCGCAATCAAGGATCCATTGAAGCCTTGTCCGCCAGTACTATGTTGGTACAAGCTTTTGATTGGATAACAATACCCCATTAAAGATGGGGCCTGGTCGCGTCCATGATTCTCACATGATTCCAAAGACGAAGGGAAATACAAATATTAGCCTAATTCAAATTTAGGTGGGCCTAAGAAGGTCTCAATGGCGGGCATCCCATCCTCGTTGTTTCTTTCGGTGTGGCCCACTTTTTAAAAAACCCACACACCCACCCACACCACATGGGGACTTGATCTTTGGTCTTAGTGTTGAAACAGAGGCCTGTATACCACTTGGCCATGGAGCCAAACCCAAGGTGTGGCCCACTTAAATTATGGATCCCAATGATTTTTGGGATGGAGTTCTAACATGACTGAGCAATTGATGAGAGGAGTAGACATCATCCGGACATCACAGTGGGCTCCACCAAGCTTTTATATTGCAAAGGGTCTATACATTAATTGTTGTAGATGTTCTGGTTTAAGGCTGAGAATGGGCCGGGTAAACCCATGAGATTTCAGGCTGAGTAGGTATTTAAGTTAGGTTTGGACATATTTTCAAGCCCATAGGATGGGCTTGGGCTTAAATATAAAAACCATGAAAATTTCGAGTGGAGTTTCGGCAACCCTTCGTATGGCTTCATCACAAGCATGTGGAGAGAGAGAGAGATATGGATATTTTAAATTGATTACCTGTGATTACACATTTAAGCAAGATTTTACTAATAGTTCAATTAAGATGAACATGTGAGATAATAGAATATATAGAGAGATGCTCACACACTAGCGTGAGATTACACATTTAAGCAAGCATTTCAATTAAAATAGTCCCGCCTCAAAAAGAGTTTGAATTTTTTTCTCAGCATTACCTAATAAACGCAATTGTAGGTGATTGGGTGTATTCACAATAAATAGTCCGGCCTCAAAAAGAGTTTGAATTTTTTTCTCAGCATTACCTAATAAACGCAATTGCAGGTGATTGGGTGTATTCACAATCAAATAGTCCGGCCTCAAAAGAGTTGAGACACCTGTCTTAAAATAAAATAAAGTAATAAACATATGAGATAGATGTATGGAGTTTGGTGGAATTGGATGCCTGAATCTCTTAAAATAAGATCTTGACCTTTAGGATCATATTTGTGCAAATGTATGAAATGTATATGATTTATACAAGGTACATGATTTAAACAGAATTTTAGACCAAATAATTGGATCCTTGCTCTTGCTGGGGTGGTAGACTCCCAGGAGTTTCAACACCCGGTCAAGGTTCGAGTATCCATAGGTGGTGAAAGCTCACTACGGCTTGAGTGTGTGTGTTGAAAAAAAGACCAAATAACTTAAAATTCATATTTGAGTTTTAATATCTTTATTTTATTTTTACAAATTCGAAATGTACAAATGGTTATGGACCGAGCTTAGTTGGTTATGGGCACATAAAATGCCATATGAGCTAAGCACGTGCAATTGAGATTATTTATTTATTTATTATTTATTTTAAGAGATGAGCAAAGCTTGGGCTAGCTTACAGGATTTTGTGCCCCTGACTGGGCATCATGAAACCCTGACACCCCTTAATGATGCTTTGATGATCTTACTATAGGATTGGTTGACATTGATCGGATGGTTAAAAAAAACAAAAAAAAAAAAAAAAAAACCTCCAACGGCTTTGATTCATGAAAGAGAGCGGACTAGGTGATCCACCAATGTAGTTGGGACCCTTGACTGTGGGGCTCACTGTGATGTATGTATGTGCCTTGAATCCAAGCCATAGGGCGGTTTTGAAAGCTCATTTTAGGGCATGATCCAAAAAATGAAGCAGATCTAATCTGATGTGGATCATAGCTCAGGAAACTGTAGTGATTGAATCCCCACCATTAAAAACTTCATGTGGCCACTTAAATGTTTATTTTCCATCCAACATGCTGCTAAGGTCAGAAAGATCCAGGTGATGGGACCATAAAAATATCAGCTTCATTCAAAACTTTTGTGCCCACTGGTAGTTTTTAATGCTCGATTGCCACGGTCTACTCTATCAATGGTCCGCCTGGGATTCGGATGTTCTTCATTTTTTTATAACATACCTTTGAATGAGCTTTCAAAAGGGATGGGCGGGGCGTGCATGTAGTCCCATACATCACAGTGGGCCCCACAGTCAGGGTTGCCACCCACCTCGGTGGATCCGGGGTCTCACCAAATCCTCCATACGGTAATCCGTCTGGGGTTTGTGGGGCCCACCGTGATGTAAGTGTTTTATCCAATCCGTTAATCTCTTTTCTCAGGTCATTTTAAGATATGAGCCAAACATTGAGTAAGGTAAATGGTTTAATTGGACTATAAAGTGGGGATTTAATGTTCACAATTAAAAACTTCTTGGGAGCCGGAGAAGTTTCGGATCAAGCTAATATTTGTTTTTTCACTTCATCCACGCCTACATGACCTTATTAATAAGTTGGATGATAAAAAAACATCCGTCCGGGCGAGGGTGGACGCAATCCGCGCTCAATCCTCTACGAATGTCCAAGAAATAAAAATAAATAAAATTTGCAATTTATTTGGAGTTGATGCACCTGCACATCACGCGTCACACGCATGCAGAGTATCGGATAACTCCCCGGCGGAAGGGATGCTGCAACCACTAGTTCCTGTCAAGGGATTTGTGGGAACCACCTTGCTGCATATATTTTATCCATACTGCCCATCTACTTTTAAATATCATTTTAGAGTTTGAGTCCAAAAATTAGTTAGATTGAAAGATCAATTGAACCACACCACATGGAGAACTGGTGAATAGTCTACAACCGTTTAAAACTTACTAAAGCCGGCCGTTAAGTTTATTTTTCATCGAACCTAAACTTACGGGGTGCTCGGGAAGTTTTCAACCGTAGGCTTTCAATTCCTACCGCTTCCCGTGGTGTGGTCCACTTGGGCCTTTGATCTTCCTCCATTTTGTTGTCATTCTTAAAATCATCTATAAAATTGAATGGACGGTGTGGATTAAACGTATACATCACTTGGCCCCACAGAGCCCCTGGCAGTACCGTCCGCCTCTGGGTGAATCCTGGGGACGCGGATTGCGTCCTACCCCGCCCGGACTGTAATCCGTCCGGGCAGGTATCCGTGGGGCTCAACGGGATGTAAGTTTTTTTATCTACCCCATTCATAGTTTTTATAAGATATGATCCAAAAAATGAGGCATTTTAAGATCTAAAGTGAACCACAAAGTGGATATTGAACTTTCACCATTAAAATTTTTTTGGGAGCTGGAGAAGTTTCGGATTAAGCTGATATTTGTGTTTTCACTTCATCCACGTCTACATGACCTTATGAATAGGTTGGATGGTAAAAAAACATCACATTGGCCCTTAGATAGATTTCAACGGTGGGTGTCATTATCACTGCTCTTTCTATTTATGTGGTCTACTGGAGTTTTAGACATGCCTCATTTTTATTATTATATCTTAAAATAATATAAGAAAAATGATGAACGGAGTGGATAAAACACTTACATCACGGTGGGCCCTACAGGGCGGGGGTAGGACGCAATCCGCGTTCGAGTCCTAGTGGGGTAGCACCCAATCCGCGTCCACACCAAGTCGGTTCTCCCCTCCCCGCACGCGCACACCGCACGCGCCTTCCCAGTCCCAACTCCCCCCCTTAAATCCCGCACGCCACACCATACGTGTGTCCTTGATATGGCCTCCCCCAATCTCCTCAATTTGTCCATATAAACCCTCCGCATTCAAGGGACGAAGTCGGTTCTCTCTCTCCCAGTCGCTCACTTCCATCTCGTTCCCAATATCAATGGCCCCCATCAAGAGAGATCCCGAGCCAACGGCCAGCATCCGCCGTATATTCTCTACGGCCCCACCCCGAGATGGCCCACCCTCACCGACGCCACAAGCCACCGACGCCCTCCTCCTCCCTCTCCGCGTCACCAACAAGTTCTTCCTCCCTCTCTTCTTCGTCGCCGCCTACTTTCTCATGCGCCGCTGGCGTGAGAAGATCCGCACTTCCACTCCTCTCCATCTCCTCACCCTCAGCGAAATGGCCGCTATAGTCGCTCTCCTCGCCTCCTTCATATACCTCCTCGGTTTCTTCGGTATCGATTTCGTCCAATCCCTCATCTTCCGTCCCGCCGAAGACGATGTGGCTGATTTCATCCAATCCCCACAACCACCCCAAAACTCCATCCCAGCCGTCCATTCCCCTCCATTCCCCGCCGATGACGCCGACCTCGTCAGTGCCGTCGTTTCGGGCTCTATGCCTTCTTATTCGCTCGAGTCGAAGCTTGGAGACTGCAAGCGCGCTGCGGCCATCCGGCGCGCCGCGCTCCAGGTGAAGACCGGGCGGTCGTTGGATGGGCTCGGGCTGGATGGTTTTGACTACGAGTCGATCCTCGGGCAGTGCTGCGAGATGCCCATTGGGTACGTGCGGCTGCCGGTGGGGATTGCAGGCCCGCTGCTGCTTGATGGGAGGGAGTACACTGTGCCGATGGCGACGACGGAGGGGTGCCTTGTCGCGAGCACGAATAGGGGGTGTAAGGCGATATATGTGTCGGGAGGGGCGACGAGTGTGTTGATGAGGGATGGGATGACAAGGGCCCCGGTGGCAAGGTTCGGGACGGTGAAGAAGGCAGCTGCATTGAAGTTCTTCCTGGAGGATCCGATCAATTTTGAAACGTTGGCTGAGGTTTTCAACGGGTAGAGTTGCGAGATTTCCTTTCCGCCCTTCTATCATTTTTTGTAGAAAATTGTCCTTTTTTATTTGTTTCTTTTAGGGCATTTTTTTATGGGTTTTGGTGGAAATTTTGATTGTTGTGCTTGTTTTTGGTGGGGATTTATGTGGGATTTTTTTTTTTTTTTTTTTTTTTTTTTTAGGTATGCTTTGGTGGAGAAATGTATTTTTGTATTTTTTAAATTGTTATGGGTTGATTATGTCAGCATTTTGCTTTGTTTGGGATCTAGATTTATCTGTTTTGGTGGAAAAAAGGATTTGATTTTTTTTGGGATTTTTATAGGTTGGTCGTATGGAATTGAATTTTCAGGATTTTTTTTTTCCTCAGGTTAATTATCATTTCAACATACTGCATGATTTTCATTCCATTTTCCTTTCATTTATGGTTTTTTGGGTTTTTCTTCTGTGGTTTCGTGGGCTGTAGGTCAAGCAGATTCGCTAGGCTTCAAGGGATTCAATGCTCTTTGGCGGGGAAGAATGTCTACATGAGATTCACCTGCAGCACCGGAGATGCGATGGGGATGAACATGGTATCCAAAGGCGTGCAGAACGTCATGGATGTCCTCCACACCAAGTTTCCTGACATAGATATAATCAGCATCTCGGGTTAGACCCTCATACATCCTAATTGATTGAATTACCTTCTTTGTGGAATTGATTCGGAATTTTAGGCTGTTCGAACTTGTTTACTTGGAGGTGCTGTCTGTTTTGTCTCATCTCCCTGCTACTGGATTTGTAGAGAATCTGGATTCGACTTTTTCTATCTTTTCACGGATCCCGAGTGTAATTAAATGGTTTGTTTGTTTTTTTTTTTTTGGATTCATCCCTCTAAAAGAAATTCCATTTTGTTGAGATAGTGGAGATGAGGCAGTCATTGGTATTGTCATGCTTTGTTCTTGCTTGCAGCCTATGAATTTTGTTGTAATCCTGGTGAAGCGAGTTTTTTTTTTTTTTTTTGGTAATCAAAGAACGCATCCTCTTCTAACTAAAATCAGGCTTTAAATTTCGGATTATCTTAATAAATTAACTCTTTCATGCTGTATCTTTCCTTATAATGAATCTCATTCAACAAGTAATAGTTTCTTTTATTGTTTCTTCAAGTAATTTTTCTAAATGAATTTTAGTCACCATCGCAAATTTGGGTCTCTACAACCAACGCCTTCTATTTTTCTTCCAAATAAAAATGGTATTTTCTTCTAATTCTTCAAATGCATCTTCTCACTGAACATTTCGGTATCTTTCCCGAATTGGGCAGGCAATTTTTGTTCAGACAAGAAGCCAGCTGCAGTGAATTGGATCGAAGGGCGTGGTAAATCGGTTGTTTGTGAGGCGATCATCAAGGAGGAGGTGTTAAGGACCGTTCTGAAGACCAATGTACCTGCATTGGTGGAGCTAAACATGCTCAAGAACCTTGCTGGGTCAGCCATGGCTGGAACCTTGGGAGGCTTCAATGCTCATGCCAGCAACATTGTCTCTGCAATCTTCATCGCCACTGGCCAAGATCCCGCTCAGAATGTGGAGAGCTCTCACTGCATCACCATGATGGAACCCATTAATAATGGGAAAGATCTCCATGTATCTGTTACCATGCCTTCCATTGAGGTAACTTCATTCCTTCCAATCCCTATCTCTTTAACTTTACTTTCACTCAGTATCAAACTGTTTTATTCTATTATATGAGTGTTTTAATTATATAAGAATAATCCTGTGAGTGTTTTTTGTTCGACTGGGTTTTCAATTTCTTTTTGGTGCTGGCGAAGATTTGCTCTATATTAGAATTTTTGAAGATTAACTTGTGTGTTATAATGAAATTTTGGTACAGAGAATTGTCTTACTCTTTTGATTGTTTCTCCAATTTATTTTTGTTGGGTTTAGTGGGTTTTACAGGAAGTTTGTTTTTCCTAGTTTCCTTTCATTTGATGTCTGGTTCACATTCATGGCAGAGGTGAATTTTCTTCTGTATCTGTATGTCAATCAATTTCCACCATTCTAAAAAACAGGTTGATCTATTTTCCTTTACACGTCTGTAATGCCAATTGTTTAGCATAATGAAACAGATACCTGGAATACAGCTGGTGCAATACTGATTCATGGCTGTTCTTTGCTGCTGTGCTGTTTTCCTTTCTTCCTTAAAATAAATGGGTGTCTGGTAAAAATAACGAGAAACCAAGATGACTTCCTGATCTGAATGCTTGCCCATTTTAGAAACTTGCCTTCTCCCTCAGGCACTTCCCCTAACGTTCATTTCGTTGTGTCCATTATTTCTATATATCTTTTAAACAATTAGGGCCCGTTTGGTATACCTCAAAAATTGGTTCCATCTCATTTTAATTAATTATAATTGTGTGTTAGAGATCATGGTTGTTTGTTATCAAGATTATCTGTAATCTTACAGAAAGGAAATATGATCTCTAGTACATAATTATGATTAATTAAAATTAGACGAATTCATTTTCAGGTGTCTGCCAACCAGGCCCTTAAGTTATTAAATTATTTAGATAATTAACTTTATTTTAACTAACAATTGCATTTGGTACAATTTTCTTTATAATTTTCCCTTGATATGTATTGATAGCTGCCTAGATATTGTCCAGTTATCTGCAATCCTGATTCTCAATATATAGAGATCTATTAACCTAATTTTAAATAAAGAGGTATCAGCCAATATGCTGGGCATAACGGAATCGTTCCTGGTTATTGCGATCAGAAACGTTGGAACTTTAAACCTTTGCTCTTAACTTGTTCTATCCACTTAAATGTCCTCTGATTTCCCAGTTATTTTTTAATTGTCTTTTACCTTTCATGTGGGGACAGCCGTTTCTGGGAAATCTCTCAGTATATGATTTCTTCTGAACTTGGTTTTATTTTCATACTTACATCACAGCTCAGATTCTCATTTTTCTTCTCTTCCAGGTTGGTACGGTTGGTGGTGGGACCCAACTGGCATCCCAGTCAGCTTGTCTGAATCTACTTGGTGTGAAGGGTGCAAGCATGGAGTCTCCAGGAGCAAATGCCAGGCTTTTGGCTACCATCATTGCTGGTTCAGTTCTGGCAGGAGAGCTCTCCCTCATGTCTGCTCTTGCAGCAGGCCAGCTTGTCCAGAGCCACATGAAATACAACAGATCAAGCAAAGATGTATCCAAAGCTGCTTCCTGAAGAACAAAAACCCCATCTGGAGATGGACCCCAGATAAGCCCAAAAAACCAAAAAAAAAGGAAAATAAAGAAATCCCCAAGGACAAGCAAATCCCAGCCAGGAAAGCCAAGCAGGCAGAGCCTTGTATTTTGATGACTTTCTAATCATGTGGGTTCTCTTCTAAGCTGTGAAATCATATATGCCCTTGTAGTCAATGAGGGAAGAAAAGGTTTAGGGAAGCTAACAGCTATCTCATTACCCATCCATCCATCCATCCATCATTGATATCCTACTTTCTCTTGCCATATGTGGGCATCAGACCGACTCATTCTTTGTTGGAATTTCTTGTTGTCAGTTGGTGTTTTCTCCCATTTGATGTTATCCATTATCTCCTACTCTTCTTGTGTTATGGTAGCTTTTGTATTTGTGAGGAAGAACACTTATAAAAGAAAGGTTTGCTGTCTTTTATGTTACCATTTTGTATCATGGCCATTCAAGCAATCCGCATTACAATTTGTATTGCTTCATTTGGTGCCTTTCCAAGTTACAGATTCTGGCCTCCTAGGAACGACGGATAGGATAAAATAAATAAATCAAGGTGGACCTTAAATAGTTTACAGTTCGCTAAGCATAGTGAGTTACTCAGTATGCAATCCGCTTCCCTAGGAAAGGAGCTTTGTTTTTCTTCTCTTTGGTTGGTTGGTCCTCCTTGCCGAACTTGCATACGACCATATGAATTAATGCATTTTGCATACAATCACGTATAGTGTCATGCGCATGCATCTGAAAATACCTAGCAAAAACAACGGGGTGATTTGACATGGTCCATGCACTCCAACCATTGATCTAATATGAGAAAGCAGCAAATCCTACCAACTTTTTATTTTATTTTAAACATACTTCAAAGAAGAGACGTGGTAATACTTGAGAAGCAAAGGTGGTGCCCACATAACGTGCCTTCCAAATCCATTATCGGACCTCTATTAAATCATTGTGGACCAATCCATTTTCTTAGCCACTGATTAGGTTCTTAGGATTGTCTGATCAAAGTGATTTTGTTAAGGGTAGGCAATGAAAGGTGGGCCACATGTGAGGGACGATATGATAAACCAATCGAGGTGACAATTAAGAGATGGGCAATCAAAGTTGCTCCCTGCCCTTTCGATGGACGGTCCAAATCAGTAATCAGGCCTTCTCTGTTTTATAACATCAATCGTTCATTTCCCTGTCCAGATGCAGAATAAGACTAAGCTAAGCTTATTAGACAAAGGGAAGGAAGCATCGCTTATCTGTATAGAAATAATTTGATAACGGAAGATCCGCATAAATAGGCATAAGAAAGTCGGCTGATTCTTCCAAGGAATGGAAAAAATAAGAATAAAAAAAACCCTGGGCTCTTTTAATATTTGCAGCTCTTTGCTGTTACCACCCGCATCAACAGCACTTAAAAGTAAAAAGCTACCTTGCCACAGCACTACAAAGAAAAAAGCTACCTTGCCAGCTTGATGATTATACATAAAACTTGTTTTTAGCTTTTGCTTTTGATTTATTAAGTGTTTTAAAGCTGGCTAGCTTCAAAGCTTAAGGGCTTGGACTCACCTGGTGAGAGAGTTTTTGAAGTTTAAACGGTCTTTTGAGCCGAACCTCAATTCTCATTTTATACTTTGTTTTTGTAAATTTCATTTCTTTCATAGCTCCGCAAAACAGGTACTAGAAAGCTGACTCACTAATGTAGCACACATGGTAGGGCACACCTTTTCTACAAGTGGACTACATGTGCAGATGTGGTGGGGCTCAATGTGTATGACTTGGCAATTTCAAGTGCAAGAGGTTGGAAGATTAAAGATCCCAAAGAGAGCTATATGATTCTTCACTTGAAAATTTGTAGAGAATCAGTGTTACCGCATTTCCTAAGCATGCATGTAACAGATTTTATAGAAACTTTATTAGTGAGAGGCTTTGTAGAACCTCAGGTCTATTTTGTTTTAAATTTATGTGGTTTTGATGCAATTTTATGTGATTGGCATGCTTTTTGGAAACTAAAGTGATGTAGATAAACTTTTTAAAGAAGTTATGTTTGAAGGGCAATGGGAAGAACCAATTCAATTGATCAAATTCAATGGAAAATTAAGTTTGATCAATCCAATTCTAAGTTTAAACAAGTAAAAGTGTGTTTTGGTAAAGCTTATTCCATTGTAGTTTTTGTGATTTTTTATCTTGATTTTAGGGTTAATTCTATTGGGCACATGACCCACCAATGATGATCAACATCCGTGAATTGGTCCTTTCGCAACTAGGATGCGTAGAGGGTATTGGGGAGGTTTTTCTACTTTGCAATTATATCTTCAATTTCTCTTATCCACTCCCGCGCCAAGAGTAGAAGAAGGTTGTAGGAACGTTACTTACATAGTGGATTGTTGATCCTGACGAGGTCCCGTGGTTTTTACCTTTTTCCACGTAAAATCTCTTGTGTGGTGTGTGATTGTTGCTTTATTATCATAGTCACTTGTTCCACTCCCGCGGAGTGCCATTTAAATGCTTCTACTTCATAGGTTGTTGATCTGGACGAGGTCCCGTGGTTTTACAGGAGTGTGGTGCGATTGATTATGCATTGATTATTTTGCATCCATAATTCAGGGCTGATTTTAAGGTTTGTGCAAGGCCCCCAACAAAGTGGTATCGAGCTAAGTTCAATTGAACGTGGATCGGTTGAATTTATGGAAGGTGGCTCAAAGGTTCTAACTGACCATATGAAGGATTGAGGACTTGCATCCAGGGGTTTCCTATATTCTCCAATCTCTTTGAGGGATATGACCGATGATGATTGGAATCCACAAGGCGGTGGGAACTTGGTTGGATGATTACACCACCATGTGTAAAATCATTTCAATAAAATTACAAGGGTTGTATGAACATGTAATTCTATTTCGATAAGGCACATGACCCACTAATGATGATCAACATCGTCCAAACATTTACTATTGCTTAGTTCATTGTCATTGTAAATCAACGGACCGTCCAAACATTGTCCAAAGCACCATTCAAACATTGTCCATATTAATCAATGATTAAAAATCGTTGGTTAGTCGCGTGGTAAGAAAAATGACGAAAGGAAAAGGGACAAGATGATCTTGTGCTTGCACATGGTAGTTATTCTTTCCATCCCAAACTTGGAATTTCATCATTTTCAGTAAAGCATATATATTTTCAAAAACCGCGGGCTTTCTCGAGATCACAACCATAGTGTCAAAAATTATCTCTCACTAATTAGGGATATTAAAGTTGATTTAGTAATTAAGTGATTCGGTGATGACTCGTGAGTGAAAAAGAGACTTCGGCTACTTCCTTCCAGGATTGGTTTAAACCCCTGTAAATATACCATGCATAGGAATTTTTGAATTAAAGTTGATTCACACTCCAGGGTGTCAAACACACCGGGAGGATTGCCAATCCAGGGGGTTCAGAATCCAGGGGGTTCCAAATCCACACTCCCAAACAGGCCCTTAGCATTCTCCCCCGTCTCTACATTATGCATGAGAATCAATTACATTGGTTTTTATTGAATCGACTCAAAAAGCAAGTAGAGAAACTCCTTTCGCAAATACTCTCTTTTTAAAATTGTGTCTAAAAAGCCCCTACAGTAACTGATAACTCTTTATGGCCTAACTTGAAAAGTTGTTGCATGCTTAATTTCTTTGAATGGGAGTGGAGGGAATGAAACCTGAAAGACCAAAGGAAATAGAGGCAAGGATTATTGGATTTTATTGGAAATGAAACTTGAAAACCAACCAAAAACAGTTGATGACTATCTTGGAAAGATTGTTATTTGATATAAACGATTTTCTTAATGGATAGGCAAACCAAAGGTGGGCATGATGGGCAATATGAATCATTGATGGGACCTTTCCTAGCAAGTTGAATATTTACTCTCCTTTTTCTTATACATTGATTATATGGTTAGGACCATCCACTGAAATGGCTTTAAGGAGGAATCAACAATAAAGGTGGGCCATATATGTTGGACGGTCTAAATTAGTCGACAGACCTTTTGTAATATAATAAATGTGGACCTGCACTTTTTATCCATTGATCAAATGAGTATCACCATCCATTGATCGAATGATTAGTATCACTATATCATAGTGGTTTTAGGGAGGGTGGACAATAAAAGGTGGGGGATGTATGATGAATGTGTTGGGTGAACCATAGAAGTAGACAGAGATGAATCAAGGATAGCAATCCAAAAGCACCAAGCAAAAGAGAGAAGAACACAACAATTTAATGTGGAAAAACCCTTTCAGGAAAAAACCACGGCACAAAGCGATAGATGATCAAAATGAAGTCGCAGATTTCCTAAAACTATAAAAAGGGTCCCTAGGGACAGCTTTTCTAAGGATATCCAAGTGTTGATGAGAAAAATTACAAGAGGGCTATCAAAGGTGAGAGAGAGGGAGAAAAAGAGAGAGGAAGCTTATAGAAGGGAGGTTCTGCCGAGGAGGTTTTTCTACTTTGCAATTTATATCTCAGCGCATTTCTGACCCTAGATAAATCACTATCCATTGATCGAATAATTAGTATCACTATATCATAGTGGTTTTAGGGAGGGTGGACAATAAAAGGTGGGGGCCGTATGATGAATGTGTTGGGTAAACTGTGGAAGCAGACATATATGAACCAAGGATAGCAAACCAAAAGCACAAGTAAAAGAGAGAAGAATATAACGATTTAATGTGGAAAAACCCTTTTGAAAAAAAACCATAGCACAAAGTGATAGATGACCACTATGAAACTAGAATTACAAAGTATAGAGCTTACCTAATTCAAACAACCTTGAATTTCACCCTTGCTACATCCCTTTTCTTTATACAAAACCCTCATGAAACTCCTTTCGCAAATACTAAAATTGTTGTCTAAAAAGCCCTACAAGAATCGATAACTTTGGAAACCCTAGAACACTTGCATTGCCTCCCAATTCTGATTGCACTGTAATATATAACCTTTGGAGGAAACCCGATCAGAAAAGGAAACTAATCCCGCATATTCGCAACTCTGTGAAAATTTGCACTGATCAGTTTAATGGCATTAAATGCCCTTTGATGTCATCAAACTTGTCATTCGATGGCATCGAACTAACACCCAAACAGTCTTGAGCCAAAATCTAATTTTTCGAAATATCTCAATTGCATTGAGACATGGATGTTATTGAAGGCGCAATCAAACACCCTTCGATGGCATCGAAAACATGTCAAAATAGGTCAGCGACCAACTGGAGAAAAATCTCAATGGAATCGACCACTGTTCGATGTCATCGAAGGTGACATCGAACAGTTTGTCAATTGCATAGACATGCCTAATAACTAACTCCATTTAAGACATCTATTACAACAGAATGATCCACATAAATTAGAATAACTTCATCATAAGGAGGGTAGAATCATAAATTAGAATAAATGGTGTATTGATTGGTCATGAATATTCAATCAAAGTGACTTAAGACGGTTGGGCAATCAAAGGTGCACTCCACATGATGGATGGTCTATATCACGGACTGATCCTTTTTTAATATAATATTCATGGACCACATACCCATATCCTATCCATCGATTGACTGGTTAAGATGGTCAAATAACAGGTTGAATCTGCTCATCTCATTACTTGCCCAATTAATTTATTTGGATGAAAGTCAATGAAAGAGACGTTCCAGATTACTACAAGCTTGCTTCACGCATTGATCTTGATTGTCCATCATGTTGGTCCCACTTAAATAGTCTTTGCCTCTAAGGAATTCCTGAATTGTTAATTTTCATTGATCATTTCAAACACTCACAATGCTAAAAATTTAATAAAAATGTGATGTCATTAGGCCGACGGCTAGCTAAACAGTCAATGAAATATAAAACTAATTAGAAGTACTTTGTTAATAATTGAGAATATAATATATTTTATTATACAAAATTTTATTAGGAAAAATTCTGTACGTGGAACGATGAAATTACTGAGAAACGCTAGAATTTCAATGGCTTTCCGTTGTCTTTTGAAAGAGGGTGGAACCATCATTCAAATATGCAGAATAAATCCAATGCCAACATCAGTATATGTGGGGCCTATTAATTTTCTAGTGTTCTTTCACTTTCCATTTTCCTTTGAAAGCCAATACAATAAGTGGGGCTTATTTATTTATTATTTTTCTTAAATATTTTTAGGCTGCGTTGCATTTGGTTGTACCAAATACTATAAAAAATCATTACAATTTACACCCAATTAGACTAGTTAGTGATGAAATATCATGAAATTTGGTGCAACCAAACGCATACATAGGCATTCAAACATGAGATCTCAATGTTCAAATATGCCTTGCCTATCATTGAAATAGGGGCATGAACCCATGTGGGGCTTATGGGTGCGAATTCTGGGGCGTCCAACACATGCATCTTGCCATTGATAAAAGATGGCCCAAAAATATCCAAGTTTGGATGCTTTAGTATATTGTCTGAAAACATAAGGTTAGGAAAAAGACAATGTTTTAGAAAAGTGGCCAAAGATTGGATGGCTAAGATCTTAGATTTTTTGAATATTCCTAGGGCTTCTTTATAATGTAGGTCTTCAGACCAATGGCCTGGATGGATCTCTCCTAATCTAGAGCTCCACTTTTACATGGTATCATTGATCATTGGGGATCCAAACTGCAGATCTGATGGGGTTGGGAGTGTATGGACCATATTCCAAGACTACCCATATCTGGACAATCATAGGCCGTCAATAGACGTTCTACAATAGATGGTTAAAAAGTATGCAAGATTGGACGCCTGGGATCTTCCATTCGAAGATTTCTCTTAGTTATTTTATTTTATATTTATTTTTATTTTTTTGGGTAATTGCCTATTGGCATCAGGGACCATCAAGCACGTCGCTAATCTTTTGCCTTCGATGGCCATGGGCCCCACCATGTCATGCATAGTTCCTCATGTACGGTAGTGAAAGTGTGTTTTATTTTTGGGAATTTTACTGCAAAATTCCTCATTCCTCCTTGAACTGAAATTTTACCCCAAGTGAATCTAAAATTGTGGGGTGCACAAGGTATATGTAGGGCTGTACATTGAGCTCAGTCGAGTTCGAGCTTACCATTGAAGTTTGCCAAACCTTTCGAGTCGAGCTTGAGGCGAGCTAGTGGATCGAGTCGAGGCGAGCTTACCTTGAGTCGAGTCGAGTCTACTCCCAACCTGACCCAACTCAGCACCCAACCTGCACCTGACTCGACCTAGCAACTCGACCCAACTGACCCAACCTCTAAATCAAATATTCAATTATATATATATATATATATATATAATATAATATAATATAATATAATATTAGATAGATCCATAGAGGGTACCTTATTGTTGGTGCAGAGAGAGAGAGAGAGAGAGAGAGAGAGAGAGAGTAGGTTGTATGGTTGAGACAAGTCGGGTAGACGTTGAGTCAAGTCAGGCGAGTGGCTGAGAGAGAGAAAGGGAGAGAGGAGCTCGAGCGCGACGAGTTAGGTAAGGAAGGAAATGGGTAAGAATGGGATGGACGGGTAGAGTATGATTTAAGTTTTATTATTATTATTATTATTATTAATATAATAATATATATAATATAATATATATTGAGTTGAGCCAAGCTTGAGCTTCGAGGTGAGCTGGGTTCGAGTTGAGTCGAGTCAAGCTCTACTATATTCAAACTTGGCTTGTTTTCAAAACGAGCCGGGTCATATGAAGCTTGGCTCGCCTCGAGTCGTCATTCGAGTCAAGTCAAGTCGAGCTAGATTGAGCTAAGTCGAGCGAGCTTTTTGAGCTAACTTGGCTCGTGTACCGCCCTAGGTATATGTCTTACATCCAATCCGTTCAACAGATGCACATACCTTGATTAAAAACTCTGAAAGATAAAGAATAAGATGGCAAAAAAGAAAAAAAAAAAAAACTAATATACACCACTCAAAAATATCTAAATTCATGTGGAGCCAATCTCGTGATTCAATGGCCCATATTTATAGGTGGTTACATCTTGGCCTGTTTCATATGTTAGAAGGATTGGATTTTATATACATATCATGTGGATTGTACAATTCTTAACTTCACTGCTTATTAAAGAAAAAAGAACAAGAAGAAGAACAAAAAACTTAACAGGGCATTCTGTACTTTTCACCCCTAGAAGCGGTGAAATGGCATTCTAAATAAAATTGCAGTAAAAATCCCATTACTTTATGAGATTGATTGCTGTACAGATCCCCATGCGATTGGCTTTTTCTGCGACTTATTCATTGGCTCCGTGCTTACGTACTGTGGCCCATGTGGGGGACCTTTTGTTGTTTGTGTGTCGTTTAACCTACACATTAGGTGAGCCCACACCAGGTACATAGCTCAACTATCAGACTGAGCGGAGATATCTCCTTTCAACACTTGAGGTCTTGGTATCGATCCCTAGCGAGTGTGTGTACTGGCATGGGTGTATACTAACAAGCTAACCCAAAAAAAGGAAGAAAAAGGTGAGCCCCACCGTGATGATTGGATTCCCCAAAATCAAGCCATCCAACCATTAGATGGACCCACCACAGTAAATAATTGAGAACCATTCAAAGATCTCCAAATACACGTGGTGGCCCACACGATGGTTGGATTGACTTGGTTTTTGAGCTGTATTAGCGGTGAGATAACTCTATTGTACTGGTTGGATTCCATAAAAACAAATGGCCTCCAGTGACCTCTTATTTCATCTTACTTTTATTTCAGCAGAGCTAGGAATACTCAGTCAGCCCATCTCACCTCATTCTCGGGCAGTCTTTAACTATGCACATGGCATGTATTAACTAAAAATAAAATAATTAAATTATAAAACATACCATCTCCCAGCAAGAGTCTCGAAATCAGATTCGTTGAACAACCGTTACCTCTCGTTTGTTTGATATACAACCATTGAATTTTTTTATCTTCTTCAATTTTTACTGTCCAATGAATGTCTACCTATCCTATTGACAAATGAAAGCCGAAAGAAAAAAAAATCTATTTGACGAGGCCTTTTCCTATATCTATTTTCTTATACCCATAAATTTTTTTGATGCAGAAATTTGGTTAGCCTTCTCTGAATCTTCGTGTACTTGTATGAGAAATCTATTTTCCTATATCTATTTTCTTATACCCAATGCCTAAGTTAGGTAGGAAATCTGGGTCTGATTGTAAATGGGGTTTTGGGCTAAAGATTGTACGTACCTTTCATCATTAGATACTCTTATTTATAGGTGAGGAGAGGCGGTGACATAGGAGGGACATCCTTATTTAGCAGGGATGTGTTATAGTAGGATTTGGATCCTACACAAGTTGTGAGTATTTTCTTAGATTCTCGACTGGGATCTCAGGTAGATCTGGATTGCGGTCGAATTCTTAGATCCTTGGATGTGGTTTTGAATAGACACAGTTGGGATTATGTCGGAACTGACAGAAGGTGAATTGTGCCGACCTGGAATTGTGCTGATTTGGAACTGTGGCATCTTGTCTCCCTTAGTGAGCAGTTGAGCTTCTTTTTGCGCCGGGTAGATTAGCAAAACTTCAGATTTGTCGACGAGGTACTGAACTCAACCTTGTCTCTGGCTCGATTTGGAGATCAGTGGATCTTCCGACCTGTTGACGAGATACCAAACTCGACCTCATTTCTTGTTCGGTATGAGATTAGAGGTTGGATTTTTAGTTGTGTCTGTTGTTGTTCAATTCGGTGAGATGCGCAGGGTTCCGACCTGACCTTTTCTTATTAGTCAATCCATTTTTCCCATAACAAATTCCATTAGGCCCCGAAGTTAGATTAAAAGTAATCTTAAATTCATATCATGCTACATCTGACTTGGGACCCATATTTTTGTCTCCTTTTGAGTTACTTGAGTGACTTGTATGCAATATCTAAGTAATTTTCAAATGCCTGCGCAACATCCATCACATGGCCAGAGTATCAAAGTTATTCACTTTAAAGATAAAAAAATAAAAAATTTCTAACGAATGTAAGTGGTTTTATGGGTCTATTCCATTTATCAAACAATATGGGTGAAAACATACAATTAGTCTTATCTCGTAATGTTGTGGGAAATTGAGAAGAAACATGAGGGCAAGTATGGTAGATGTCTAAAAATGAGTTATTCTTATTTAGTTAAGTAATTATGTATTAGAGATTATGATTGTTTGCTATTAAGATTGCTTTTAATTATAGTTGTTGTCATCATCATTATATAAGCTTTATTCCAATTAATTGAGGTTGAGATACGACTATCAGATAATTTTTTTTCTTAATTGTTTAATAAATGCTCGCCAATCTAATAATTAGATAATCAAATAAGCATAACTTTTGGTTCATGATACATCTAAATTGGGACCCATAATTTGAATAATTTAAATTGAATTACTCATACACCATGTACTCAATTTCTAAGTAAAGTTCAAGTGCGTTTCTTGCTCATCCATCACTCTGTTAGAATATCAAAGTCAAATGCCTCATCGGCTAAGTGCAAGCAAAGGCTTGGACATGTAGACAATCCATAGTTTTGCTCAACCCACTTTATGTAGGCTGCCTTGAAAAAAATCATATTAATTAGATGATCCAAAAACGGTCCAATAATTAACACTAAGGATGGATTGAAAAGATAGTTTGTAGAAGATAAGTCTAATCATATGGATGCTTGCTACCATATGGTCGCTTTGATTTTTTGTCCAGCAGTAAGGAAGGGAGTGGAGCGTTCTTGATGGACGGTCTAGATATATCATGAGGCCAATACAGATACGTGCATTGAAAGTTTTCATAGACATAGCCAACTATGACATCTCTCTATAAATAATAATCAACTGGACACGTCCTATTAAGGTAGATTAGTTGGGCGGCAGCTGCAATTTAGCAATTTTCTGTCATTTCGGTGTGACGGAGGGCTGCGCCATTTCATTACGAGGATGTGTCCTTTTCTCGTTATGATGATGTGAAATAGAAAGTTTCGTGATGCAGCGGTGATATTTGTACGCGGTTACAGCGCTGATTTAACACTTTCAGATTATGCGGCAAGAAAGCCGACAGTTGGTAGTACCATTACGCAGAAGATCACGATGGGATCCTTCTGTCAATATGATCGGCAGAAGGAAGTTAAGACGATTATTGCCAAATGACGTATGATACGTATATTTGAGTGAGCAGCTGCGTGAAGGACGTGGCCAAACAAGAAAAGCTATAGATAACGTAATGGTTTAGAATAGTACTGTACATGATCAAAAGGCTATTTAGCGTTGATTCTTTTCGGTACACATGATGAAAGATGACCGGTCATAGTTTTTCGATGGGTTGTTGATTACGTAAAGATTGTGAAACGTGAATTTGAAAGAAAGTATTGTTGACCACATTTGCTGATTAGCTAATAGAATATTAAAACAAAATTTATGGAGATAATTCTTAAAATTATATGTCAACACTCTCCTATGTAATTATAAATAAAGCAAATTAAGAGCAAAAAGCTTTAGGCCTATACCAATCCAACACAACTATACTCTACAACACAATACTACTTGTCCATCGTTGCTCATGAACACTTTTAATTTAATTTTGATCCAACTCCTCAATTACTAGCCAGCTTAATGCTATAATAGACTTGTTAGATTATTTATTCAACTACCCTATGATCAAGAGCACACTACTGAATTAGTAGAAAATTACTCGTCTTAAACGAAAGTCTATGTGACTTTTCTACTACATGTTAAGTGATTTTGTTGGTTGTCTGGTTATAAAGCTTGAGTCTCCTTAACCAAGTAATGAGCAGATAATTGAATCATGATTGTCTTACCACGAGCTTAGTTCTCACTAGAATTTTGTATACATTGTCAGTACTCCTTTGTCTTTTTTGCTATGTGCTTGTGTCTTAGCACAATTTTCTATCAAGTGACAAATAGATCATCATGTCTTTTTAAGTTGATTATGACCATCTCTATAATAAATATTAATAAAATACTTTCGACTTTAAGTTAGTTTTACTTTTATTTTTATTGTGTTATTGTTAAACGATAACTGTTGTCACACTTTTTTTATCTGAAAGGCAAAAAGAACTTATTAGAAGAATGAGTCATCTGTACTTCACAAATCACCCAATCTCTTATGATCGATGGCCGGATAAATGGTTAAATTATACGGATTTCGTTGTTTCGTCTATTTCGATGCCCAGGGTCATAAGCTTCCGGTTCAATTAGAGTTGCATTTGGCTCTAGCATACCCAGCTCACACATAGTACATACAACTAAATTTGAGACAAATAGTGTGATATTCACTCCATCCATCAGTTGCGGTAAATCATGTAAAGAGATGAATCCAATAAACCCAATCCAAAACTCAAGTGGAACATTGCCGGGAGCATTGACGATGGAAACACATACCATTAAAGCTTTTATGGCCCACCAAAATTTTGGATCAGGTTGAAATTTGTTTTCCCCTTCATCCAGGTTGTGCTCACCTTATATGCATGTGTGTACTCATTCCCATTGTTCTATGTGGCCCAGTTGAGTTTGGGCTCATCTCTTAACAACTAATGGACAGTGCGGATGCCACACACATCAAGATGGGCCCATAGCGTTTTGTTTTAGAACCAGGGCACATCATCTTAAAACACAAACCAAACCAAGTGCCCCCACCGACTTAGGGCGGAGATTGGGTACTACCCACTTGACCTGGCTAAAGACGGACAGTCTTGTCAGGGCTCTCTGGGCCCCACTTGATGTATGTGTTTTACCCACACCCGCAATCTATTTTGAAAAATCATTTTAGGTGATAAGCCCAAAAATGAGATAGATCAATTGTCAAGTGGACCACACTAGAGGAAACCGTGGGGATTGAATGCCTACTGCCAATAACATCTTAGGGCCATAGAAGTTTTGGATCAAGCTGATATTTATATTTTCCCTTCACTCATGTCTATGTGACCTCATGAATAGGTTGGACTCAAGTAAATATTGCAGTGGACCTTAGGAAAGTTTCGGCGGTGGGGTCGTTGTCACCACTGTTGGTCCACTGGATCCTTAAATTTGCCTCTTTTATAGGCTCATGCCCTAAAATAATCTATCAAAATGAGTGATAGCTTATATAAAACACATATATCATGGTTGACAGAATCATCTGTCCCAAGCTAGGTCTTGATGGGGCCACGCCAACTGATGTGAGCCAAAGCTAACTGACAAAATGCATTCGGTGGCCATAAAAGAACTAAAGGAGAGTACCTCAGGGTTAGGTACTGACGCAGGGATGAACGTGATGAGGTCGATCACCGTCTTCCTCAAGGATAACTACTCCGAATCCACAGAGCTTCTCTGGACTCCTCATAGAGACTTCTCGAATCCACGAGGAAAGAAAGCAAGAAAATAGAAATAAATTCTAATAAATATTGAAATTGATTAATTGATGAAATAAATGAGTTCACAACCTTTTATATAGGGATACCAAGCAATGGGAGAGAAATCAGAAGAAAACTATAACTAAAACTCCTAGAATTTGCAACTTACTATAAATAGTAAACTTACTATTTATAGACAGTCGTGATGTCTACTAGTGTGCAAGGTTTTCGGCCAAAAATAGTAAGTGTCCTATTTGGCTTCACCAAACCATTCTCCTAATTATTCTAAGCTCTTTTCACGTTGGGCGCAACTTCTAATGCCTGACGAATGAAGAGTTATAATCAAACTAAAACTTACTATTTATAGTAAAAACGAAATTAAAACAAGGAAACAACCATCTATCCAAGGGTATTTTGCAATTCCGGGTTGCGCAACCCGGCATAGCAGGGTTAGTTGGCTAAAGTAGCTCGTTCTACCCCAAATTCATATATTTTACGCTCGATAACTCATTCCGGATTGTGAGATATGCCCGATCTAAGGTTCCACAGTCCGAATCACTTTTGTCGTCGACCGGGCCTTTTTTGGTCCATCTTGGCCACGAAACTGTTCACGACCCGCTCTACATCAGGTACTCGTCTAGTTCATTTCAAGAAATGAGATCTATGTATGGTTGAACTTTCATGAGATCTACTCCATCCATAGGTATGCTATAACCATCGAACCAAAAGTCCTGATAGTTTGAGTAGGGCACAACAAAGGAATAGTTGGGATGGAGCACTCACCATTAGTTTTAGCTAGGTTGTATTCATGTACCATTCAATCATGTTGATTGTTTTTTTAGTTACGTGCAGTGTGTGTGGGTGTCCCATAATTGATCGTGCAACCCCATTTAAGCCAAATAACTTTGACCCCAAGATAAGTAGATAGGTCAATTGCAATAGTATGTTACCCAGATTTGAGAAGATTGATCACATATTCAACCACTCACTCAAAATTGCCATAAAATGATTAGGCAAATGTCAAATGGGTTCTCAAAGTATGGGGTTCTTACTTTGAATATTGGTTGTACTTTGCCTTCCATACAAAAGGATTTTTTGTATACAACAATCACCGTAGGTCCGACAGATCAACGTAGACTTCAACTAAAGATTATCGCTACTCCTCGTATAAAACTAAAGCTATGATAATGAAAGATAAAATGATTGGTTTACTTGGTTGGTATGATACTATTTATTTTGTTAATTTTTCTTTATATTTATAAATTTCTCTGCCACACTACGCGCATACTCATCTCCGTTTAGGTTTTTTGCTTTAGCCGCGGTGATAGTTGAATTTGTTGATTTGTACAACAAATCATTCATTTGATGTGATTACGATAATAAAAGAATTATTATAAAATTATATGATTTCAATGCTGAGGTGGGCGACACCACTTGAATTTAGGTGTTGAGGACAAAATCTAGACCACCTTCCATCCCGTGCGATGCTCCTCGAATGGACCCTGGCCCTGCACAAAGAGGTGAGCAAAGGAGACCCTGGCTAGGCCGGGGGACCCTCCAATGCCTAAGTCAGGTCAAGGGAATCGGGGTCTAAGTAGAATTGTAGAGGGAGTATCAGATATGGCATACCTGTAGCAATGAAGTCCTCATGTATTTATACCTGACTGTAGGATGGTCTGGGTCCGTTAATCATGACACGATTTACTCAACCAGGAGATTTTCAGATCATAGAGATACTACACGTAATCCAAGGATCAAGTATCGTATCAGGCACATCGTGCGTATCTGCAAGCGAAGTAACCGGCCACGTTCACTTATTGCAGTTTCTAAGTTCGGCTTGAGGGGTGCTCGCCTCGAAATATGGAGTTGGTTCAGACCTTTAGGCAGGAAGGTTCCAATCGGAGTGATTATAAATCTTTATTGAATACTGTCCGTTCTAATAATCTGAGCCGAGCCGGTAACTATCCATCCGACCGGACTAGCATGACATCAGGCCTCAGAATTATAACATCAGGCCTCAGAATTATAGGGGGCTCAGATCTTCCCATAACATTAGGTTTTTTATTGGGACCAAACAAAGGGTGCTGTATTTGATGGAAATCAATCCCAAATCTAGCAAATATACATGTATGCCGCTCCAATGTATGGTTGATTTTGCGTGCACTTGCACGGAGGATGCATGCATATCAAGCACCCGAAAAGCCGAGTATCTAAATGCCGATTTCCTGTTAAATGGAAATCAGGAAATCCGCGTGCAGTATCTGAAGGCATTAATAAAGAAAAAACAAAAAAACAAAGCTTTCAGAGGGCATAACTTCGGTGTATACCGTGTGTACTGAAAGTTGGTGCGCACGGTATCCTCGCCGGATAAAGACGGTTGGATCGTTGGAGTATCATCTAGCAAACTTTTCAAAATTTGAATTCTTGGACGGTTCTATCAAATTCTAATCTCTCTCGTTCTGTACGGGAGAGGATTAGGTGAGAACCAAGACTCACCCTAGGCGGTGCGGCCCTTGCCATGGGCCCATGACATATGTATTATGTATCCATGCCATTTATTCGTTTTTCCAAATAATTTTAGAGGATTATCCAAAAAATGAAGTGGATCCATTTATCAGGTGGACCATACCGTAGGAATTAGTGGTGATTGACCATTAATGGGGCTATAAGCTCAAGCTGATATTTTCTCTTTACCCATCATCTAGGCTTATGTGACCTCATCAACATATTGAAGGGCAAATAAATATTATGAAAACATGCCCTAAGAATTTTTTAATGGTAAGTCATTTAATCACCACTATTTCCTATGGTATGGCCCACCTGATATTTGGATGTGCCTTATTTTTAGTATAATGCCCTAAAGTGATCTGAAAAAAACTGATGGACGGTGTGGATACAGAATACATATATCACGGTGGGCCCTACAGTAAGGGCCGCACCATCTTGGATGAGGTCTGGGTCTCACCTGATCCGCTCCCTTGCAGTTGCGGAAACGGATTGGCTACTGACCCTGCCACTGGCCAATGGCTAGTGGTCGGTGCTTTGTGGGCCCCACCATGATGTATTTCATCCATGCCGTCAACCCATTCTTACGGATCATTTTATGGTATGAACCCAAAAATGAGTTTGATCCAAATCTCATGTGGACCGCACAGTGTTGATTAAACGCCTACCATTAAAAACTTTTTGGGAGCCACAGAACTTTTGGATCAAGCTGAGATATGTATATTTTTTCCTTCATCCAAGTCTGTATGACCTAATCAACAGGTTAGATGTCAAATAACCATTACAGTGGGCCTTAGGAGGTTTTTAGTGGTGGACATTCAATCACTACTGTTCTCCCCATGGTGTGGTCCAACTAAGATTTATATTTATCTAATTTTTGGGAGCAAGCTCTAAAATTATATTTCAAAATGTATGAAAGGCGTGGATAAAACACATACATCATAGTGTGTCCACATAGCAACGACAACTATCCACCTGGCTGATGGCAGCGTCACTAGCCAAACCGCGTCCTGCAGTTGCGTGGTTGGAGAAATGTGCGCATCGACTGCTAGTGCATACCATGCGCACCTAAAATTTTGCCATCTCGAAATGTCAACCACCGTCTTTAGATGGACGGCAGCAGATATGTTCGTGCCCACCGTTTGGGACGACCACAACCGTTGAACCTGCGCATTTCTAGGCGGGGCTTCAGTGGATCCCCGGATCCACCGAGGTGGGTGGGATACCTGACCGTGGGCCCCACCGTGATGCATGCGTTTTATATCTACGCCGTCCATCCGTTTTGAACAGTGGTAATCAGCCATTAAAAACTTATGGTGGGCCGCAAAAGTTTTGGATCAAGCTAATATTTTCGTGGTCTCTTCATCATGGTCTTTGTGACCTTATCATCAGGTTGGATGGAAAATAAAAATTCTGACGACCCCATGAAGCTTTTAATAGTGGGGATTCAATGACTATCGTTTGGGCCGTCGAACCTGATACTCCACCTCAAACTCGGCACAAATATGGGCCAAGCCCGAAGGCCCGATGAGACTACCCGGGCCATTAATAGCCCTGTTAAAACTGCAACAAGTAGGTGGTCCACGGATTGGCTACTGACACTGCTAATAGCAATTGGTTACTGGTGCTCATGAGCCCCACCATGACATGAGCCAATTGGGTTGAGCTTGGGCCAGCCTGGCTCGACTTGGTTAGCAAACTACACAGCTTGAACTCAGCTTGACTCAGTTATCAAGCCTGTTGAAACGAGGTATTTTTTACTCAGTCTGCCACTTGAGCTATGAATTAGGGTGTAAACCAAACTTGAGCATGATCTTTTGAGCTGAGTTTGAGTTCGAGCCTACGAGCTAAGCTTATGTTTTAGAGTTTTATACACACACACATATATATATATATATATATATATATATATATATATATATATATATATATATAACTTATTTAAATATATAAATATTTACGAATATTTATATTAAGTGGACCTGATCTGAGTCTAATCAATATGAACCGACTCAAGTTCCGAGCCTTGAATCGAGCTCGGTTTAGTTCCGACTTGATTCAAAAAATTTTTTGAGTTAAAAAAATCAGATCGAACACAATTTCAAACTAAGTTAAGTTCACCTAGTTAAGGGAGCTATCTCTGGTTCATGTACAGCTCCAGTGGTGTTGGGACATCGGTGCCACCGCAGCTTGTGGTGGTACAGGACTAATGTGGAACCCACATGTTGTATACATCAGATCCATATGATCAATCAATTACTCCTCATTTCTCCGTACATCCTTAAAATCATGCGGATCCAATAATTAGATGAACCACACCATATGAAAAAAAAATGTAAAATCATGCATGAAACATCTAAATTTGCCTGGTATGGCTTACTCAAGTTTTAGAATGACCCGATGTTTGGTGTTCCTTCACCCTAGTGGGTCGCGTCTGTGAATGGTTTGGATGGCGTGTATACAACAAGGTGATCCCCAAAAGCAGTTAAGAAGGTTTTATTGGTTGGGTGTCTCCTCCTAACTGCTCAGGTATTGTTGCCTGTGTTAGTTTTTTATCGGGCTTTAATTTTTTCGTATGATCTAACACCGAAGGACAACTCCAATGAACGGAGTGGATCTGTTGTACACATCACGTGGATTCCGAAATAGCTCGTGCTATCATAAGTTATGGTGGCACCACATCCATCCGTCCATCAGGTAGGAACCCTTATTTGAGCCGTACATATAAAAATATCAGCCTGTTAAAACGGACGTGGATTGCCTACTGACACTGCCAGTAGCGACGTCCGTACTGGACAGTGCTCTGTGGGCCCCACAAAGATGCGTTTGTTTTATTCACTCCGTCCATCCATTCTAGATCATTATTTTAGGGCATGACCCAAAAAATAATGCGGACCACACAACTGGAAAACAGTGGTGATTAAACGACCACCATTAAAAACTTCCTATGGCCCACTGGAATATTTATTTGCAATCCAACTTGTTTTGATTATGTAACAAAGAACTGGACGAAGGGAAAACACAAATATCAGCTTGATCCAAAACTTGTAGTCGGCCTTCATTCACCATTGTTTCCTGTGGTGTGGTCCACTTGAGGTTTTGATCTGCGTCATTTTTAGGCTCATACTCTAAAATGGTATGGAAAAATGGATGAACAGTGTGGATAAAACATACACATCATGGTGGGTCCCGTCTGAGTTTTGGATCAGGCTGATTTGTTTCTTACTATTAGAGTTGGGCAAATTGAGTCCGATCCGGTGGATCCGACCCGATCTGGTGTGATTTGAACCGATCCGATGGGCTGGATCGGTGCGAATCAGGTAGTCACATCCAAATTCAAATCCTTTTCGGATCGGGTTCGGGTTGGACCTGACTCGATCCGAAATCTGATCCGATTAGATCCGATTCGGACCGATTCGATCCGATCCGAATATATTTATTAATATTTATTTTTTAAAACTTTTTAAATATTTTTTAATTTTTTGCTGATCCGAATCGTGTCCAATCCGATCTGACTCGGTTTTCCTGATCGAGACGGACTCAGATCGGATCAGTCCAATGAGTTTTTGGATCCGTCTGAGTTAGGCGACCCGAACTCGGTACCGGATCGGATCAGGTTCCGGTCAGGGCAATAGCATTTTGGATCGGTCTGGGTTGACCCAATCCGGTTCGACTTGGACCGATGCTCGGCCCTACTTACCATATCCTATTGAGTTGCACCTGGTTAACGGGTTTCATGAAAGATACGCACCACGTGGCCCTACACAAAAACCTACTGCTGTCAGCCTATCCCCATTTTCCCGGTTGGTGTGGTCCACCTGAATTGTGGATCTAGCTGATATTCATTTTTTGTGCCGACAATCGACCATAAGAAGCTGATGGACGGAGTGGATTTTACGTATACTATAGGTGAGCCCCAGCTAACTTGATTGTTTTATACCGCTACGCTAAAACAGGTGCTGTAGAGATTCCGGTCCTTCTCAGCCACGATAAGCACGTGGCTCGCTTGCTGGCCGTGCAAACTGCGAATCGAAGCATCTATGAGTCAACTTTACATACGGTCATTTTTTAAAACAATGTGGGATCACGCAACTCTTCTGTCAACCGTTCAAGTTGGACACACGTATGACACGTGCACCTAACGGTCTATATTCCAATCATGAAATCTGACGCGGTATCTCAAATCTAAATTATGATAGAATGCGGGTGGCACGGCTACCATGACGGGTCTGGTTCTACCTTTGGATGGCATGCGTGTCAAAAATCTAGGCCGTTCAACACGTAACGCAAAATGAACATGACGGGCCACACACACAGATGGCGCCTGCATTCTATCGCAATTCAAAACCCATCTCGTGCACCCACATGACCATGTGATAACGGCTTCAAATGGCCCCATGCTTTGTACGCCTGACGTCCTGCTGGTCCATCATATCCATCCTCTTACGTTGGTCCGTATGCTAAAAAATTCACGCCAATCCAAAATACAGGTGGACCACATCACGGGAAAATTGAGAGGAGACCGCTACCGTTGATTGCATGTGAGCTGCAACGTGCTGTGTATACGCCATCCAATCTATTTACCTGACCCATCTTGATGGGACACCAAAAAATCAGGCCAATCTAAAACTCATAAGAGGTGAAATTGACGTTGAACATAGGAATTTTTCAATACGTAAATTTGTAATTATGAAAAATTAAAATTAAAATTAATCATAAAAAAAAATTTAAAACTTCATTAAGAGAAAATTTATTTATATGGAGGCACGACAAAAGTTTGGTTTGTAGTGTAAAAGAATATTGTCTCGTCACGCCAGCATAATCGTACGAAAATTCATATAAAACAAACTTTAATGGCATATATTGGGACTGATGGCATAGTTTGGCAAATAATCTAATTCATATGCCCATCTAAAGGGTTGGAAGCTTTATTCAAAATATTCTTCTTATAAATTTAAAATGTTCTTCTTTAATATTCAACACGAGACTGAACCACATAACTATAGGGCAAAATATCTTTGTTACTTTTTTAAAAATTTGAAGAAAATTTTACAAATTATTAAAAATTATTTATTTTGAAACACCATAAATATAACAAAAACTTTTCTCTTGGTGTGGCTCCCTGAGTTTTGGATCGGTCTGATTTTTTAGCCCCTAACATTTATCTCTGTTTACAATAGCTTATCAGATATCATAAGGCCAAGAGATAATAATGCCAAACTGTCTAATCCGTACAGCTAATTGGGTTCCATAAATGGTCCTGATACATGTGAGGGCGGGCCACTGACAGACCGGAAATTTCTATCTTTGGGTGGTCGTACTCTTACATTATTGTCTCTTTCTTTCAGAAAACATGTGACCCTGAATACCCACCCATGTGCGAAGTTGGTACCACCATGGCTGGATTTCCAAAAGAGGGAGATGTTAAGGTAGATTCGGAAGTACCGGAACATGGTACAGCCATCTCTCCATGTTATACATGTAAGGTTCATGTACCAATCAGGACCATTAATCTAGTGTGGGTCATACAGGGATTGTAAATTTTAAAAGACGCTAACAGATTGGATGGTTCTATCAATCCGATCCGTGGCCTTCAAACCAACTGTAGATTTCGAAACTTGCTAATGGTAAACATCAAGTGATGGAAAATAAAGTAAAATAAGAGCTAGACCGTGGGTATGATAGGTTTGATTTTCGAGAAAAAAAGACAAATCATGATTGGGCGCACTAAATGGGCGCTCCTGATCACGCATAAATTCTCCACGTGTACAGAGAAGAGATGGCTCTTCCTCATTCACATTCAGGTTCTCCGTTCTTGTTCCACTGGACAGTACCTTCTTCTAAAAAAGAGAAGTATCTCCTTGCTTTTCACGCGGGACCGAAGCATGTGTAGTATACTTGGTTTTAAGTTATGATAAGTGAGACACTTGGTTAATTGATCTAGGCCATTGGTTTGTTAGGGCTCACGATGGATGGACTACTCAGTGGAAATCTCCTTCATTGGACATTCCAAATCGACACGGATTGGAGGAAGAACGCAGTTACGGTCACATTCAACTGAAAAAAAAAAACAAATTAACGGCTAAGATCTTCCATTATGGGGTAATTCAGGAATATGGTCCATCCATCCACAGTGGGTCAGAACATATAACCATAGGACCATGCCCCATGGCTCAGTAATCTTGGCCAAGTTTTATAGCGTCCAATCATGGATGGATCACATTCACATCCCAAAAACTACGGAATAATCCAAACCTTTTGATACGTGGACTACATATTCACATCTGAAAGTCGCACCAAGATTAGTGGCTATGATCTTCCGTGCTAGGATTTCGTTTTGACGCGTGGTCCATCCATGATTAAATGCAATGTATCAATGGTTTGGATCAACGAACCATGGGTACCATATGACACCTTTCTGTAATATGCTTAAATTTGCTTGAATCCATTACTTGCTTGTCTGAGTTATATGGGTACAGAGTTGCAACATTCTTTAGTATGATTCACTTGTGTGCGTGCTCGAATGATTAAATTCATGTTTGTTGGGATCACTTCTATCATTGTCCGTGCCATTTTTTATCCATTTTTGTCATGAAACTATCCACGACAGCTAATTTCAGGATCGGAACTTGTCTCAAGAGCTGAGAATGGAGTATTATGGAGGCTGCTGCAGTCAGAACCGGTAGTCAAGTTCCTTGTGAGTCCGATTACCGAGTCTAGGGTGTGACAGGAGGCATTCAATCGAAGGAAAAGGTGGGTCATGCAATGAGTGGTAAGAAATCAAGCAAGTAAACTTGTTGGGTACACTAACTCATACCGCTGGCTGTATAATGATTATGATGTTGTTTCCTGCTGGATGAGTGGTCAATCTGATCTTGACACCAGATCGTCATCATGATGTGGCCCACCACTTGAACGGATCAGATATTATAAAAACTAACTTGACAAGTTAGCAGGAAAATAATGGCTGTACTAAAAGCTTACAGGCTATCATTCCTCAATTTGGTGACCCTGACCGCTTGATTTATAATACGTAGAACCGGCAATAATTAACTCTGGCGGAGTACGTGGTTGGTAAGCAGGCTCTAAGAAACTGCACACATTGGGTACATGTAACTTGAGTAAATCAAAGGTTCCGGTCTAGGTGTCGTGTAAACCCGGAATGGCACTATTTTATTTAATGGAAGGTCAAAATGAAAGAAATTGATGATCCAGATTCCACAATTAAATTATAATTTCATCAAAATTTTGATTAAATTGACAACATGGTTTATATATAGCATTATATACTAGGGCCGGAAGTCAGGCAGGTTTAAAATTATGTGCTGGGTTTGGTCTTGGTCTTCAGCTGTATAAACACCAGCTCAGTAAAACTTGGGTTGGGCTCAGGTTAAGGTCTTGGGTTGCCCGATCTAATCGGAACTCAATTGATATATAAGTTATTTATAAATTATAATTAAGTCTGGATCATTATGTTGAAAGCATATGAAATTTTAATACTGTTGGGTCTTATTGGTCCCCATCATTTCTGATGACTCAAGCTAACCATATGTTGTATTTCTCTCTCTTAAATAGATTGTGTGGTATACAACAGACTTTAAAGTAGTTGTGCTATATTATAGCTCGTTTGTTTAGAAAAAAATGAAGATCTTTATGACAAATAATTAGTTAAATTATAAGTTCACAGAATAAAATGTGTATTGAAATACGGTAGACTAATGTAATAACAAAAATATTAGCATATATTCACCTGACCAACCCAAATGTACCTGCTTGGGTTGGGCTTGAGTTGAGAATTCCTAACTTGAGGCTGGATAAGGTTGGGCTAGGGTTGAGGTACAGAAACTTTGGGTTGGGCTAGGATTGAGCACCAGCCCAACCCAACCTGCACGAGTTTCAGCCCTATTACATACACGACCCAAAATAAGAATAATTGTAAACAGCCCCCTCATGATTAAATTATTGACAAGTAGAGCTGTACACGAGTCGAGTCGAGTCGAGTATCGCCCTACTCGTACTCGGCTCTTAACGCCCGAGTGCTGCTCGTACTCGACTCTACTCGGCCAACGAGCAAGGACCCCCTGCTCGTACTCTACTCGCCCGAGTACGAGCCGAGTACGAGTAGTAAACGAGTAGAGTCGAGTCCGAGTTTTCGAGTCGAGTCCGAGTATGAGCACACGAGTTGAGTACCGAGTGCGAGTTTTTGAGGTGAGTTCGAGTAGGGCGATATCCACCATTAAAATCAACACAGGAAAATAGCAGTGATTGGATATCCACCATTAAAATCATTCCAAGGCCCACTGTACTGTTTATTTGACATCCAATATGTTGATTAGGCCATACGAGGGAAAAAACAAATATCATCTTGATCCAAAACTTCGTGGTGTACCTACCGTGGGATCCAAAAATGAGGCAGGATCGACTCGGGGGACCACCCCAAAGGAATCGCAACCGTTTCCTGTGGTGTGGTCCACTGTGTTGGCAAAATGGATGGACGACGTGCATAAAATACATGCATCATGGTGGGGGCACAGGGCAGAAACGGATCGGCTAGTGACCCTGCGGTTGGTGATCTGTGGGCCCCACTGTGATGTCTGTGTTTCATTCCTACCGTCCACCCATTTTTTCTGATCATTTTATTAGGTTAATCTCAAATATTAGGTTAATCCCAAAACTATATTAAATAATTTCTATATTAACATATATTAAACAATTTCTAAAATAAAAAATAAAAAATCAAACCCACACATTACCGGGCGAGTTAGGCAGGAACGACCGGTAGCTGCGTGCAGGGCAGGGTGATGACGGATGAGTGGCGGCAAGCGGGGACGACTTTACGAGCTCCATCACCCGAGCGACAGGGTCTAGCACCGCCGGACAGGGGACAAGAGCTAGTGAGAGAGAGAGAGAGAGGGAAGAAGAGGGACGGCCGGAGTCCGGAAGGGCGCTGGGAGAGGGACGGGAGAGAGAGAGAGAGGGTTTTTTTTTTCAAATGGGTTTGGGCGCTCGCTGGTTGAAAATGACGGGTAGGTGGGGTAGGGTTTTTTTTGGGTGGGCTTATATATACGGTTACGAGTCGAGTACCGAGTCGAGCACACGAGTCGATAGTCGAGTACCTCTAGACTCGTATACTTCTAAACGAGCCCCTCTAGGCTCTAACTCGGGCGAGTAGTATTCCGAGTCGAGTCGAGCGAGTACTCGAGCCTTAGTCTGCTCGTGTACAGCTCTATTGACAAGCATCTCCCTTTTAGTTTGCAGCCTCATCGTAGACCCTGTCCATTAGCACCCTTAGCTTTGAGAAATTTACCACCGGTCTCCTAAGAAACTAGCTATGGACGTGTGGACCTGCTATAGTGCATGCATGTCATCCAACCCATTCTGCATGGTGGCTCCACATTGAATGAAATGGGACACTAAAAAAATAGAGCCAATCCATCTATTAGGTGGGCTATCACACGTGAATTTTGGGCTCTTATGGGTGATTCTCCGCAATTTTTAAGGCATGGCCTACATAATAATTGGATTAGCTTGATTTTTTTTGTCTAATAATGATGGAGGGACCCAAGTTGAACACAATTTATAATGATTGGCCCCACGGACGAGACTCCTCGGACCAATCCTTCTAACAGCTTGAATAAAAGGGGGTGCTTGCAAGAATCCAAACTAAAGAGGTGTTGTTTGTAATTGACATAAAATAGAGGGGAGGTGTTTACAAGTAATTCAAAAAAAAGGTTAGTGATCTGTGGTTTGGCATGCAGCCACTGGGAAATTATAGACGTCATCTACACTTCAATTAAACAGGCCAGTTCTCAAGTTCAAATGATATGTCATGCAGACTGAAACTGCACTAATTTATTCTGATTGGTGGACATCTAATGGATGGTCAAAATACAAATTAGTGATCTAGCTTCTATTAATCATAGGTTAGGTTGTCCACTCAATCTAAAATTTGAATGGTGGCCAATCAAAATTTTGATAAGCCGCATACGCTCTACATCGGATTCGTCGCACTAAAGTATCGCTTTCCTCCACATATATGCAATTATGAAAGTTCTAAAAGGAACTTAAAAATGCCACTAGCTGCAATTATGCCGACGAAAATGCAGCATTATCGCGAATGGAACATAGGGCCCATCAAAGTTGGGATTAGACTTAATTTCGATCATGCAAGATACCGTAACCAAATGGACCGTAAGATTTTATCGGTGAATCGGGGAGTCGCGCGCACGGAATCGATACGCATTTGATTGTACAAAATCTTTTCCTATGTATATTAAATAGCCGGGTAGGAAATGGCCCAGCCCCAGCCTCTTTGGGTTGAACCTTGTGGCTAATGGGTTGGATCTATGCTTGGTGGGTAAGAGTGATATTGAATTGGGTTGCATTTGTCCATAGGCCTGGCAATGGGTGGGCCTAGGGTTAGTTTAGGGCCCATTTTGATGTAGAGTGAAAGCCAGAGTTTCATGGCCTGTTTGGATGCCACCGGACTTACCTGAAAATTAATGGAACAAATGAGACCCAAAATCAATCTGACTGGCTTTTGAGGAAACAGCGACAATCGACAATTGACGATATGTCCAAACGGGATGGGTGGCCATTGGCCCAGGCCCAGACTATTACAAGCCTTATTTGTCTGTGAGCCCAACAAAGTGGACTTGCTAAGCATAGGTCCGTTTGGTTGTAGGTGGTGGGGACGGGCTCACCAAGAACGACAATTGCTGGGCTGGGCATCTACTCTGGTTTTCAGTTCATGGGCTGGATTTAGATATGACTGGTAAAGGCCCCAGCCCCATCCATTTGCCACCCTGGTGACAGGTGTGGCCCAGGCTTTTAATGGCCCAAAAATCAGGAGGAAGCCAGGAACGTTTAGTATTCATGCCCAAGCAGCCTATTAGAATTTCAAGGAGTTTGATACGTGAGTTATGAAGCCGGGATTTTGTGGAAATTTTACAAAAACCCAAAAGGCCCATCCAATCCATTTATCAACCAGGGCTCAAAATGAAGGCCCATCCAATCCATTTATCAATCAGGGCTCAAAATCAAGGGCCATTCAATCCATTTTATCAATAAGGGCTCAAAAAAGGCCCATGCCTGATCCAGGGGTCTATTTACAGCCCAAGCGTTATCATTAGCCAGCTGGGACCCAAAAGTACATGGCCCAGTCTGGTCAGATGCTAGCCTCATGTATTAAAGTACATGGATGTGGACTTGTCGAAATAGTGGGGTCCATTTGGGTGAAACTTGGACTAGAAAGCACATTGCTGGAGCGATCATAACCATCCCTTTACAAGATGGTTAAAATAAGGATTAATGGTCTAAATTCAACAAATCGAGGAATTAGAGGTGGCTAACTGGCCCTACAGGCCAGCCGAGTTGAATATTCAAATAAGTTCATTCCTCTCTCTCTCTCTCTCTCTCTCTCTCTCTCTCTCCAGTCCAAGCCCAAACACATACAGCTGAGCCAAACTGAGCAAGCTTTCCATTGGGCATTTAGACTTAAGCCTCTGCCTGATGATGTTAGTTACTAAGGAGCCTACCCAAGCCCAGTGGGGTTGGACTGGGCTGGGCAGGATTGGCCCGGGCCAGGCCGTCCAAGGTCCAGGTCTGACGCCAAGCTTGGCTAAGCCTCGACTTTACCCAACCTGGCCCAGTTAGAAAATTGATTGAAGTCCCTATTTCCAACTTAAATGTTCTTAATTTATGCATTGATGAAGTGGGTGACACATGCACAAAGAAATATACACGAGGAATGAAATAATCAGTTTGTATTCATTGTAAACTAAGGATTAGAATGACGTATTTGTAGAATATAAGACGTGCCTATAAAGTTGGGTATGGTCAGGCTGGCAAAGATGGTTTTTGCATAAGCCCATCCCACAGGTCAAGCTAATGAGTCCAAGTCCGTCCACAGCCGGGCTGGGCTTGTAGGACCGTGCGATCATTGCCATCCGCGATGAGATACTTGGTCAGGTCAGGAGGATGTCTTTCACCCCAAGGTGTAAGATGTGTGCATGTGAGAAACGGGAAGAGACAATTACACGTGTGGGGGTGAGAGAGGCATTTCCATTACCTTTTAGGGCCGTTTGGATACCACCAAATAAGTTACTTTTTAACTTATGTTAAATAATTAAATTATTTTTATTTACTTAAGTTAGTTTGGCAAGCATCAACGTAAAAACAAGTTAGGTGCCTGCTACCGTGATAAGTAAATATTTTTAGCTCTTAACTTATTTTCTACTTCTTTCTCGCTGTACATGTCAAAGGAGGCTGTGTCTCGTGGTCCATATCAAAGTAGGCCCCATGTTGGGACTGTTTACATTTAAAGTAGGGCTCACATGGTGGACAGTCCATATAAAAGGTGGGCCCCACATGATGGACGACCTTATATTAATATGGGCCCACATATGGATGGTCCACATAAAAGGTTGGCCCATAACGATAAAAAGCCCACGTCCAAGCGAGTTGGTGTGATGGACAATTCACTTCAAAGGTGAGCCCTACATGATGGATGATCCACATCAAAGGTGAGCTCTATTTGATAGGCGGTGGACATTGAAGTTGGGCTTTACATGATGGATGACCCATATTGAGGTGGCCCCACATGATGGATGGTCCACATCAAAGGTCGCCCCCTAATGATGAATGATCCACATCCGAGGGGAACCCTGCATGATGGGCAACCCACATTGAAGGTGGAGCCCACATGATGGATAGTCCACATCAATGGTGGATTCTACATGGTGGACAATTAATAATGGTGGGCCCCAAATGATGGACGGTCCACATCAAGTTGGGCCCCACATGATGGACAATCCATATCAAAGGTCAGCCCTAACGATGAGTGGCCCATATCCAAGGTGGCCCCTACATGATGGATGGTCCACATTAAAGGTGGGCTCCACATGATGGGCAGTGGATATTGAAGGTGGACCCCATATTATGGACAATAACATTGATGGTGGGCCCCACTTGATGGATGACAAAATCAAAGGTGGGCCCTACATGATGAATAGTGCACATTAAAGGTTGGGCCATAATAATGAATGGTCCACATCCAAATTAGGCCTTGTATGATAGACGGCCCACATCAAAGGTTGGCCCCATATGATAAATGGTGGATGTGAGGGCCATACAATGAATGGTCTACATGATGGGGCAATACAACGAATGGTCTACACGATGAATGGTCGACGTCAATGGTTGGCCCTACTTTTTGACTGGGTCGTTGCCAAATGGTTATTGACCAAATAAGTATAAACCAAGATCAGCTACTCGCATGAGTAGCTTATTCAAAGCAACTGATTATCCAAACACCCCCTTAATGGAACACCATGCCAGCTGTTCTTTATCTGTTATGTATGTGTTTTAGAGAGAGGAGGATCCTTTAGGGCCCGTTTGGACGCTTACTCAAGACATGAGTTCCACAAAAATAAAAAACGAAAAACAAAAGTGGGATTTCCATGCCTGGCCCATCTCAGCCCATAAAAGAGCTGCATTTTTAATAGCATTATTTAATACATAACGAGAATGTCTAAGGGTAAAAGATTACATGCAATTAGTCATTTAAAATATCTAAATCATGTAAAAGCTTTTAGGTAATTGAAGATGAAAGTGTATATTATATTCCTCTCTTGCAATAGCAATCTACTTTTACAATTCCCATGTCTGCCGTGAATCGTATTCTACTTCCTCCTTTCCATATGTATTGCACGTGTCAATTTTCTTAACATGCATTTGCCTAATTCCTCCTCTAAATCCATTTCCCACCTTATAGGGCTGTCAATTGATACGTGTAACTATGAAGCCAACCCAATTTTGAGGGATCCAGGTCCCATTCATCAGACCCATTAAGAAATTGGGTCGGGTATCACCTTTTGGACCTAGTAAAAAATCAGGTCGATTAAAGTCAGTCAGGTCGGGTCTAATTAATTATAATTGTAAAATTATATATATTTAATATGCATTTGTTTACATCAGGTTGATCATGGCTAAATTATACGGTTCAGAAGGTACCACTGGTAGTCATGCTGCACACACGATGTGAATGAACTTCAAATGCAAGGAGCTAGAGATGTGTACATTTTAGAGTATTAAATGTCAGAGTTTCATAATTAATAACTCACTGCAAAGTAAGTATCTAGCTAAAATAATTATTTATAAATATTAAACACTACAGTTACATAAAAGCAACTTGTAAAAAGCTTTTTATGCAAGAGTTTAGGGGAGGTCAAGACTTTGGCAAAAGTTTATATGAAAGAGTCCCGTGATGACCACTCCTGTAAGGCTTCCAACGTGTGTTGCAATATCAGAATGACAAGAGGTGTAACCGATCTCTTGTACACAGTCGTATGTAATAGACTATATTTACGTAAATAATAAAGGAGATTTGCACGACCAACTATTCAAAACTTTTAAATTGCCAAATCATATGCACGGCAACTTCTCTCCAAGTCTATAAAAATAGTATTCGAAAAAATACTTGAGTCCTTCCCCATAAATAATCAATCCTTTACGGCGCACCGTCACTTATCCTTAGTTTAATCAGTCCACTTCTGTCCAACTATTCTCAATACAGCAAGTTCGGAGTCATTAGTTTATTCTGAATTTGCTGCTATCTAACACATTGCTCTAGTACACATTAGGTGTAGGTTAAATATCCATGATTACTGTAGTTAGATACCTCAATTACCGAGTTCCTACTTGTTATATTGTTAGTCACACAGCCTGCTAACCATATGCCATGACCATGTCACAACCTTATTATAATTTCTATGGCTATTTTGCTAGCACAAGTTGTTGTAAGTTTTTATTTTTTTTTGCTTAGTTTATTTTCATTCTCATTGATTATACTGATTTAACTTTCCAATTAATAAAATTGGTGATCCAGACTTCTATTTAATTTTGTCCAATCATTTTCTTTACTAATATGTTATCAATTTCAAGGCAAACATATCTCAATTTGAAGGATGACCCCCTTTATTGAAAAAAAAGAAGAAAAAAAAGCTTGATTTCTATAATAATTGGTGGTCATAAGAGGTGTGTTTCCCGTTGTTTCCTAGGTGATCAACCCATAAGAGGAGTTGGTGAGGCCAACCATTTGCTTTTTTGGTCAGGCTAACTTTTTCTTTTTCTTAATTCTAGATCAATTAGCTCCACGCCTTGTGTCAAAAGAGTTCAATCAATTTGAACCGAGTACAACTCTCAACTTTATATATCACCACACAGGCTTGAACAAATTTGGACCATTCATTACACACGTGGCCAGATTGAATAGCAACAATATCAATCCTTTTATGAAAAGAAATGTGGTTTGTTCAAGAAGCTCTCAAGTCCAATTAGTTGGAATATAAATTACGGTCCACAGCAGATAACTTCCAACTTGTGCAACATCTAACCTGTCTGATAGGTTGACCCTATTCGGTAAAAAAACAGCCACATTCACTTTTCAAGTGGGCCACACTTATTATTTGTTTTTTATCAATGGCCAAAAATTGTTTCCTGCTGTTTCCTAGGTGATCTTTATGGTTGGGCTAACCTATAAGAGGAGTTGGATGTCAAGTTGGAGGTCAACAGTTGGGTAGACTGGTTGTTAGTTTTAATGGTAAAATTATTTATGTATTTGATTTATCAAAAGAAATGAGGTTTCCTAACCTACCCACATTTAAGAGAGCCCATCTAAGCATCATGCACACGCGAAAGTGATATATATATATATATATATATATATATATATATATATATATATATATATATATATGTGTGTGTGTGTGTGTGTGTGTGTGTGTGTGTGTGTGTGATGTAATCCATCAATTGATCGGTTGGCCCAACCGGGTAAATGATTTTACTTTTCTCCAAGCTCAACTGAAAACCTAGTTTCAAAGATTCCCATGGGAACCTACGGTTATCTGAAGTTCAGGTTTAGTCTTCAAGAATTAGAGCTGCACCCACTTAGCCCGAGTATGAAGCCCGATGCTACACTTTTCAACATTTTATTGTTCCAGAAAAAGGTTGTAACTAAGCAAATATGATACCAATGCGTGCATGTAAAGCGACTGTTATACTAGTATCCCGGAGGTGAACAGATCTGGTAACCTGCCATCCTCCGGAGGGGGACTTTTATACTTGTGTTCCATATTGATGTTACTAAAGAGAATCTTAAGATAATACTATAAGGGCAGACCCGAACCCAACCTTTAAACAGCTCTACTAGCATAACTAAGGAAACTCAAATTCCTCAACCCTTTTCCCACCACCACCATCATCTCTCTCTGGATCACTGGACCATGGGTCCTATCAGAAGAGAAAACCCAGTGCAATGTGGCCAAACCACCCGTTGAGGTTCTATACAATGGACCCGAATAATCTACAGCACCTTTTCTTGGCAGTGGGTAAAACACCCTTTCTCTTTGGGGCCACTATATCGTTTATGTAAAATCCACTCCGTCCATAAGATGATAAACCTTATTTGAACCGTACATTAAAATGATCATCCGGATAAAAACTCATGTGACCCACTCCAATGGAAATGATGTAAAATTGGGCTCGCATGTTTTGACCGTCCTGGGTTTTGGGTCAGGTTGAATTTTGTACACTCCTTTCATCTTGATGATTCAAATCTGATGAACGGGTTCGATGAAAGATACTACACATGGTGGACCCACATGGATCTATGGTTGTCATAACATCCCATTGTTCCTGTAGTGTGGCCAACCTGAAATGTGGATATGGATAATTTTTGGTCCCAGAGAATAGTAATCGAGGATCTCACCTGATGGACGGAGTGGATTTCACATATAAAACATGGTGGGCCCAAAGTGCCTGGGTGTTTTACGCGAAGCGTAATAAAAAAGGCGTTGTATAAGATTCCGGTCCACTTCATAATTCCAACCTTTGTTAGTGCTTATGAAAGTTGGCTACGGCGCACTCATCACAGCCGCCCACGGCGATTCCCCACCATGCCACGTCAGCTTTCAAAAAAAGAAAAAAAGAAAAAAAGAAAAAAAGAAAAAGAAAAAGGAAAAGGAAATTGAAGCTACATCCACCCAACTGATAGATACAACCAAATAAAGGGTAGTGGTATTATAAAAGTAGAAAAGAAAGGGCGTATCTACCAACCACGGTGGATCTAAACAGTGGACATCTAGCCGTGAAATAAAAACTAAAAATAAAATAATGGGCTGGTTTTACCCTCTTTCGCGATTCAGGACCCATCATGTGTCGCCTGCAAATGGGCCCCACATGCTGCGTGGCCCCATGAGTGTAACCGTAACCGTCCATCATGTGTACTTTTGATCATCATTTCCGTAGATGAGTGTAGAAGAAGGAAAATAAAAATTTCAATGGCTCTCACTTAGCTCTAAAAATCAAAGGTTAAGATCGTCCCTGAAGTGTGATTGTGCGATAATAGCCTATTCATAGTAGAAACTAGAATATGGACGGTCCAAATCAACGGATTATCTCAGCATTGTGGTCCCGTGGATGGCGACACACGCTGTTTCCTGAATCGCGACAGAGGAAAAACAAACTCATAAAATAAAACATCTCACGTGGCTTTTTAAGTGCCCTTCGTGTTCCTGGGCCCACCTCAGCGGCCCAAACCGAACACGTTCACGTGATCTTTGGCCCACCACGGGGGCTGCGCAATCTAGTGGGTTCACGCACCGATTCAATGCCCACGTGGACAGTCCAAGTGGGCCTTCACGTGTGTTTACCGTGCACTGCCTCTCATACATCCCACTTGTCTTTTGTCGTAATACCCAAAGCGTGCCATAAGCTCCAACATCCGGCATTTTTGAAAACTCGAAACGGTTCCTAAATCCTACGGTAATGTGGCAGAATGGGACCATATGTACGCATGCACAGAGCTGCTATGCATGTCACACGTGTAAAATAGTGGGCCCCACTATACATGTGTCATAATCCGGAATTAGATCGAAATGGGCGATCTTGATTGTCCGAACGTGGGCCTTAATATGGACAGTTAATGGAAATAACCAATGGTCCATATTTAAAGAACAGATGTCCACAGATAAGGGTTACGGTTGGCTAATCCAATCTTTTTTGGCCTATGTCTCCCACCTGAGCTATGGCCCACAATCTGGACAGTTGATCGTAAGATGCCGTCCAAGGACTGCGCCCCACCCCTTCACAATGATCAAGTTTACATATTTATATGAATTATGATGGATTTGAGACGTCGATTAAATGTTTTCCGTCATGCTTTATCCTTAAATTGAAAGTTCATCTGGTATGTCTTACCCGTGGACTTCTTAAAAATGTAAATGTTTTAGGGCTTATTTGGATGCATGTAAGTTTTTTGAGTTGTAAGTGATTTATAAATCAAGTGAAAGTCATTTAGAGATAATTTTGTTTGGAGGTAAGTTGTAAGTAACTTACCGTTAGTTTTCATGTTTGAGTGACATGTAAGTTAATAATCACTAAGAAAAGCTTGGAGTAGGGAATCTCTTTAAAATGTTATATATATATATATATATATATATATATATATATATATATATATATATATATATATATATATATATATATTGTACCAAATATATTAATTTTTAAGAATGCAATTAGATGAATATTTGAGCAAATTTTAAAGCTAAATAAGTTATCAAGTTAGCTATTAAAATAGGCTTGCGGATTCAAAATACTTATAATATGAAGTAATAACTTTTTATAAGTACTGAAAGAAAATTAAAACTATTAACAGTGAATCCAACAAAACAAAGTACATTAATAACATCATCTCGAACCATACAAATCACATGAGTAAAAAAGAAAAAAATATTTGAGAATCATTCTCTCCAACCATTTATTTATTTAACTAGGACTTATACTATCAAGGAACACAGTGACCAAATATGGTGTGAAAACTCAACCACCTTACAAGCAAAGGCCCAGAAAAACACATATTGTGTGAAAATCTAATAGTTAATTATAATCATAATATAAATCTTAATAGAACCCATGAAAAGAAAAACAAACAATTATTCAACTGCTAGAAGTTTTATATATATATATATATATATATATATATATATATATATATATATATATATATATATATATATATATAACACCAATTTTTCCATTCAAAGGTCCATGTAGATATATATTTCATGAAGAATCAAATTCCTTGATCAAAATAGAAAAACCTAACAAAACCAATGAATGTAAAACTAAATAAAACATATCATTTTCTTCACATCATGTAAAAACTCATTTCATAAATCAAACCTTCAAAAATCAAATAAAGGTCTATATATATATATATAGAGAGAAGCGCTCACCTGCGAACCAGTTCGTACGTAGTACGTACGGACTTTTTTGAGAACCCATCATACGTGATGAATCTCGCAAATCTGAACCGTTCATGTGAAGCAACACCTAGTGAAACCCCCTAGGACCAAGTTTTACTTTTATCTAAAACTTTTATCCATACCATCCATAGCAAAGAGAAATTCAAATCAAGGAAAGAAACTGTTTGCATTTTTCACGGTCCACCAAAGTTTCGGATAAAAGTAAAATTTTATACTATGAGGTTTCATGAGGTTCTACTTCATGTGGACGGTTCAGATTTGCGAGATTCATCACGTATGATGGGTCCTCAAAAAAGTTCAGACGCATTACGTACATTTAATCTGTTCGCAGTGAGCTGCTTTCCATATATATATATATATATATATATATATATATATATATATATATATATATATATATATACCCACACACACACACACAATGGGCTATCAAAATTTTCTATGTATACCATATGCCCAACATATCCAATTTGTGTAATTCCCAAAATAGGTAGGCCCCACTTATAAAACCAAAAAACTACATATCCTTGGTTGAAGAATAGTATAATTCCTACCTATAAAACTACATGGATCAACTTATTAAATAGTTAAAAAAATAAAAATCTAAAGAGTAATGATCTACCTTGATGGGATGGATCATGGGGCCCACCTTGATGTATGTTTTGTATATCAATGTCATCCATCAATTTTTCGAGCTCATTCTAGGACATAGGCCTACCAAAAAGAAGATTCAAATCTCATATGGGCCACAATAGTGATTGAATAGCCACAAAAAAACTTCTTATGGGCCACAAAATTTGGATCAAGCAGCTACTTGTGTTTTCCTTTTATTCAGGTTTGTGTGACCTTATCAACAGGTTGAATAACAAATAAGCATTACAATGGGCCTTAGGAAGTTTTTGATGGTGGAGGTTTACTCATCACTGCTTCTTCTGGTGTGGCCGCTTCAGATTTGGATCTACTTCATTTTTTTTTGCACAATTTCTAAAATGAGCTGGCAAAACTAATGGACGACGTGGATATGCCATACAATACATAAGTTGTGCCTCAATGTCACGGCCTCACTAAATCAAGCTCGGTCCGAAAGCTGACTTAAAAACCTTACTACACAATGACTGTAGAGAGGGAGACGGGAACACAATTGGGGAGAGAGAGAGAGAGAGAGAGAGAGAGAGAGAGAGAGAGAGAGAGAGAGAGATTAGGTTAACCCATTTGATTAGAGGTCTAAAAAAACTATGGATTTAGCCCGTCACATGTGACAATCGAGTTGGAATTGAAAACATGACAATGTAATCGGTGGAACAAGAAAGCGGGAGGGGGAATGGAATATTGAGAGAGAAATAGAAAGATATAAGGTGGATGAGAGCTTAAGTAGGGGCATCATCACCATTTTAGACCTTGGGAGGAGGGGAGTGGGGGCATTGGCCACCTAAAGAAAAAGTGATGGATATTGTGGATTTGTCATGGCAAAGGGGCATTAGTCATTGTTAGGCACAATAGACAATGAATCTAAAAATCGCAAAAGTAGAGGGGGTATCTGCAAATATTAGAAAGCAGAGGGTCTACTATGGGAAAAAGTTTAAAAATGAGGTTTAGGTTAATCCATCTAATTTAAAGATCTAAAGAAACTACGGATTTGACCCGTCGCATGCGATAATCAGGTTGGAATTGAGAACGTGATAATGCAGTCGGTGGAACAAGAAAGTGGGAGGTGGGAATGGACTATTGAGAGAGAGAGAGAGAGAGAGAGAGAGAGAGAGAGAGAGAGAGAGAGAGAGAGAGAGAGAGAGAGAGAGAGATTAAGTAGGGGCATCATCACCATTTTAGACCTTAGAGGGTGTTTTGGCCATTTCCTTGTCCAAAATGGTTGTCCACAGAAAAAGTGATGGGCGTAATGGAATTGTCATGACAATGGGGTATTGGCCATTGTCACACATAGTAGGCAGGAATTCGAAAATCACAAAAGTAAAGGTATGGTATATGCAAGTGTTAAGAAGAAGAGGGGCTTCTATATAAATTTTTTTTAAGCGGTATTAAGTTAATCCATCTAATTTAGAGGTTTAAAAAACTATGAATTTAACCTACTGCATGCGATAATCAGGACGGAATTCAAAACATGACAATACAGTTGATCAGTGGAACGAGAAAGCCAGGGGGGGTGGAGGGGGGGAATAATGAGCGAGAAAGAAAGAAAAAGAAATAAGGTAGATGCGAGCTTAAGCAAGGGCATCATTGCCATTTTAAACCTTGGAGGGTGTTTTGGCTATTTTCACCTTGGGGGCAAGGTGGAAGTAGGGGCATTGAACACCCAAAGAAAATGTGAAGGACATTACAAAATTGTCATAACAAGGGGGCATTGGTCATTGTAGGCACAATATGTAAAGAATTTAAAAATCACAAAAGCAAATGGGGTTATCTACAAATGTAAAGAAGCAGAGGGTTTACTATGGAAAAAAAATAAAAATGAGGTCTAGGTTATTCAATCTGATTTAGAAGTCCAAAAAGCCTACCAATTTAGCCCATTACATGCCGGGGGGATTAAATATTGAGAGAGAGAGAGAGAGAGAGAGAGAGAGAGAGAGAGAGAGAGAGAGAGAGAATAAATAAATAAATAAGGTGGATGAGAGCTTAAGTAGGGGTATTATCACCATTTTAGACCTTGGAGGGTGTTTTGACTATTTCTTTTTTCAAAACGATTATTTCCAAAAAATAAGTGACCAACATTATGGAACTGTCATGATAAGGGGACATTAGCCATTATCGACATATTAGACAAGGGGACACTGGCCATTATCGACACATTAGGCAAGGAATTTGAAAATCTTAAAAGCAAAGGAAGGGTATTTGTAAATGTTAGGAAGAAGAGGGACTGCTATGGAAAAAAAAAAATTTAAGTGGGGATTAAGTTAATCCATCTGATTTAGAGGTCTAAAACATTACGGATCATTTAGCCCACCACATGTGATAATTAGGTTGGAATTGAAAACAGATGGGGGGGGGGGGGGGGCACGCTTTGGCTAGGTGGAAGTAGGAGCATTGGTCATCCAAAGAAGAAGTGATGGACAATTGGAATTGTCATCGCAAGGGGGGCATTGGTCATTGTTAGGCATAATAGGTAAAAAATCTGAAAATTGCAAACGTAGAGGTGGGTATTTGCAAATGTTAAGAAGCAGAGGGTTTGCTATGGAAAAAAAAGAAGAGGATTAAGTAGATGGGAGCTTAAGTAGGGATATCATTGCCATTTTAAACCGTGGATGGTGTTTTGGCCATTTTCTTGTCCAAAATGGCTGTCCAAAGAAAAAGTGACACGCGCACCGTATAATTGTCATGAAATTGAGGTATTTGCCATCATTATACATAATTGGTAAGGAATTTAAAAATTGCAATAACAAAGGGGGTATTTGTAAATGTTTAGAAGTGGAGGGGCTAATATACAAAAATTTAAAAGAAAGAAGCTTATGTTAAATCTATTTGAAGTAGAGATCTCAAAAACTACAGATTCATCCTGTCACATTCGACAATTAAATTGAAATCGAGAACATAATAATTCAAGGTGGGGGAGGAGTATAAAGAGAAAAAGAGAAAGAAATGAAGTGGATGGGAGTTTAAGGGTATAATCACTATTTTAAACCTTGGAGGGTGTTTTGGCTAGTTAGGTAGATGAGAGCTAAAGAAGGAGCATCATTACCATTTTTAACCTTGGAGGGTGTTTTGGCTAGTTCCACCTTGGAAGCAAGGTGGAGGTGAGAGCATTGGTCATTCAAAGAAGATGTGATGGATAATTGGAATTGTCATGGCAAGGGAGGCATTGGTCATTGTTAGGCACAATAGGTAAAAAATCTTAAAATTGCAAAAGTAGAGGTGGGTATTTGCAAATGTTAAGAAGCAGAGGGTCTGCTATAGAAAAAAAAAAGAGGATTAAGTAGATGGGAGCTTAAGTAGGGATATCATTGCCATTTTAAACCGTGGATGGTGTTTTGGCCATTTTCTTGTCCAAAATGGCTATGTCCAAAGAAAAAGTGACACACGCACCGTAGAATTGTCATGGAATTGAGGTATTTGCCATCATTATACATAATTGGTAAGGAATTTAAAAATTGCAATAACAAAGGGGGTATTTGTAAATGTTTAGAATTGGAGGGGCTAATATACAAAAATTTAATAGAAAGAGGCTTATGTTAAATCTATTTGAAGTAGAGATCTCAAAAACTACATATTCATCCCATCACATGCGACAATTAAATTGAAATCGAGAACATAATAATTCAGGGTGGGGGAGGAGTATAAAGAGAAAAAGAGAAAGAAATGAAGTGGATGGGAGTTTAAGGGTATAATCGCTACTTTAAACATTGGACGGTGTTTTGGCCATTTCCTTGTTCAAAACACTAACGTCCAAAGAAAAGGCCAAAAATGTCAGAGAACTATCATGATAGGGTGGTATTTGCCATTTTTAGACATAGTAGGAAATGAATTTGAAAATTGCAAAAACAACTAGTACCCACAAATGTCAAAAACCAAAGGAACTTATATATATATAAGCTTCCTATAAGCTCCCATGAGGTCAAGCTGTGTAGGGCCCACCGTGATGAATTTTGACCATCAACACCGTGCATTTGATGGGTTCCCTTTAAATTATGGGATATCCCAAAAATCAACCGTACACGGAACTCAGGTGGGCCATACCATCTAAAATTATGTGAAGACACTGTTAAAACATATAAAAGCACTTGGTGGGGCCCACCTGAGTTTTGCATGCGCCTGGAACTTGGTCTGAACCCTCATTCAAGTGGGACACACATAATGGATGGGCTGGATTTGCAAACCACATCTTGGTGGGCTCTCAAAAATGGTTATGAATGTTTTAATGGTGCACGGCCCCTCTCCACTTCTATATGTGGTGTGGCCCACACAAGTCATGGATTGGCTTGAATTTTAAAACCTAGGCCCACGATGGAATGGTGCATCTGACTGATGGGGTAGATGTTCAAAACACATCACGGTGGGGCTCACACAGCTCGACCTCATGGGATGGACTTGTGAGGTCGAGCGCCTAGTACCTTTATATATATATATATATATATATATATATATATATATATATATATATATATATATATATATATATATGGGAAAAGGTACTATGCGCTCGAGCGTAAAGCGGTCGTACGTGAGGTCGAGCTGATGTGGGCCCCACCGTGATGCTGTTCGAAAATCTACCCCCTCAGTCAGATGCACCATTCCAGAGGGGGTCCACACGGCTGAAAATCAAGTCAATCCGTGACTTTTGTAGGCTACACCACGTACAGAAGTTGAGAGGGGCCGTGCACCATTGAAACATTCAAAACCATTTGTGGGGACCTTTCAAGACGTTTTTTGATGATCAACACCGTCCATCATGTGTGTCCCACTTGAATGTAATTTTAGACCAAGTTTCAGGTGGTATCCACAACTCATGTGGGGCCCACCAAGTGCTTTTACATATTTTTGCGTGTATACTTATGTTTTCTGATGATATGGCCCACCTGAGTTACGTGGATGGCTGATTTTGGGCTCGTGCGGGCCCACCTTGGGCTCGTGCATCTGGTGGACGGTATGGATCTTCGAACAGCATCACAGTGGGGCCCACACAGCTCGACCTCACGGACGACCGCTTTACACTCGAGCGCATAGTACCTTTTCCATATATATATATATATATAAGGTTAATTAAATTGGTGTGAGTTAAAGGTATCAAAAATCATGAAATTGGTCCGTCGCATGTGACAATCGGATTGGAATTGAGGAACATGACAACACAGTCGATGTCATTCACGTGGGTGCCCGATGACGAGGCGGTCCACCGGCCTTAGATATGTTCTAAAGTCATCTGCAACTTGCTTATGCTTTTAATATGATAAGTAGGTCATGTTGGGCTTAGAATAGTTGTGTCAAAGCCTAATCTGCATTATTATTTCACTGGTCCCACTTAAAAGTTTCAACCTTTATATTTATAATGTTTTTATGTTCTATGCAACTTGTAGCATTCTAAATATGATTATTTGGAGGTCTTACACACATTAGTGATTGTTAGATCCTTTGAGTTATAATCTAACTAGCACCCAAATGTCAACGTGTTAAGTGCATGCAATCCAACCCATCTAAAATGCTGGCCTCACCAAGAAGGACACCTGGCAAGAAAATAGAGCCAATCCACTCATCAAGTGGGCCACACAATAGAAAATAAATATCAACCGCCACTCTTGTATGTAGAGTACATGAATTATAACCTAGCGACGGGCTGGCCCGATTTTTGTGCTGGGTGTTCTTCATGGTGAGGTTGACATTTTGGACGGGTTAGATGTAGTGCACATGTCATTGAACGGGTTAGATGTAGGGCACATATGACATGTAGCAATTAAGCACTAGTTGAATGACAATCGTTTGCGTCGGACGGTTTTTCTGGGAAAGCCTTTAGCAGGAAGTTCCTGCCTGGGAAACTAGGTGGGGTCCACAGTGATGTTTTTGAGAAATCTATCTTGTCCATCCGTTTTTTAGCTCATTTTAGGACACGTTGCCAAAATGAACCTGATCCAGTACTTAAAGTGGACCGAAAACATAAGAATTGAATGTCCACAGTTGAAATATTCGTGGGGCCACAGAAGTTTTGAATCAGGCTAATATTTAGCTTTTAGTTATCCCAGAAGGAATGGCGTTATGAACGGTATGGATGGCATGTAAATATCATTGTCGACCCAGGGAGGTTTCAACGGTAGGAATTTACCTATCCACCTTTTCCTTTAGTGCGGCCCACTTGAGTCCTGGATCCTTCTCACTTTTGGTCTCAGGGCCTCAAATGATCTCACAAAACGGATGGACGGTGTGGATTTATCAAAAACATCACGTTGGCCCACCTAAGTTTCCACCGCAGGAACTTACTGCGAAATCCGCGGCCGTTTGCGTGAATATTAGCATGAGAAGCGCTTGCATCCAATCAGTTGGACAATAACTTACTGTCCAACAAATGGGTAAATTTGAACTATCATATGTATGAAACATCCAACACCTCCAATAAGTTGTGCCCACTGTAATGATCAACCAAAACTACTAGAATCAGCCTATTTCACTCATTAGTTGGGCCACAAAATAGAAATAATGGACATCCACTAATATAATAAAATATTATATTAAATAAGGTAATTCATATATTAAATACAAACTTTTGGTGGATTGGATGTTACACACATATGACAGGATGTAAAATTATCTACTGGTTGGACGGAAGACTAGTGATCCAACAGTTGGATATGAGGTTAGGAATACAGCAGAATGACTTTAAGCTTTATTACTTTTACATATTGTTTTCTAAGATTATTTTAATAGGCATTTTCCAAGAACTTTTCCATTTCATTGTTTAATCCAAGGGTCAGGATGCTACCAGGAAAAGTCCACCATTGGTCATCTACTTTACATGTGCTATACATTTTGGGTCAGTCCAAATTGTGGGCCCCAGTTTTTTATGGTCCATGGCCTGAAATCACACTACTTTGACAATTTCGATCGTCAGATTGAGTTCATTAGGCTTGTAACCTTCTTTTTAACCGTCCGTTTGATGGTTACTAACAGAAGAGTCCCAACAAATCCACCAAATCGCAGTTCCATTTTGATGATGGTGAGGATTTAAAGATGGTCGATGAGCTGGCCTAGGACAAGCAAAATGAAAAGTTTGAACAAGGCCTGGTGAACCTGTTCAAGATCCAGCTGGCCGAACCAACCAAGGCCAATCAACGGCCAGGCTCAGCTCCTTTGATTGTACTTGTCCAATGGAGCCCGGATTTTGTAAGATATCTGATTGAAAGAATTACATTCATATATCTATAAAATATTTTTAGCTTAATCCAAGTTTTGTGGATCATAGGAACTGGAGGTCTACTGCAACGCATGATATACTGTTATTAAGATACATCAAGATCATAACCATTGGAGCTATGGTCGTATTTGCGATCCAAACGGTTAATTTTATGAGATAAATAATTGATGATAGTTGCATTGAAAATCTTTATAATAAGAAGACTATAAACTTTTAAAAAATAATTTAGAAAATAGCAGTTAAGGAAATAATTTACGGTTAAAGTAAAATAGTTAATTCAGCTAAAAAGAAATATTCCCATGGGAGGAATATTTTTACTCGACGACATCCGAGCATAAACCATTTGAATAATTGAAACATGACCCACATTCGGAGACTGTACCCTTGATGTCAACAAAAGAAATAAAATAAAATAATAATATATAATAATAAGCGTCATGTCTAGGTAGAACCTTTTTTTATGAATTGAGTTATTTAGGCACACGTGAAATGGATGGGTAGATTTGTGTGTGGGCGGTACCTCAATACATGCATTTAACCACGTAGCTATTGCCTACCAAAATCAATTTGCACTGGTGGAGAATGTTAATAATCCGTGGGGATGATTGAGGCAACCATCTTATTTACCAGGTGAATCATTGAGGCCCATGCCCTATGTGAAGTCATGTCCATCTCCATTCAAGCAATCCAAGGAATTAGACCAACTTGTTTCCTATTTCAAAAGATCTAAGCAGTGTGACCAGCCAGATGGAAAGCTCAAATCTCACACATGTGATAATGGCATGCGTGCTTGTATGTGGATGGACATGGTTTCACATGGATGTGTGTGTACAAACTCATTGTGCATTGAATGGTAACACAGTAGATTTATTAGAAAACCACGACTACAGAGATATAGCTACGAATTAAATCTGTAGCTGATAGTTGTAGTGGCTATAACTGTTGGAATTGGGTTCATGTTTGTGAACCACACTGCAAAACTATTCCAAGTTAGAAGATCTTAACTTTTGATTAATGGCCCACAAAATGATGGTTAAAGGACTGTTTTCATATCTTTCTGATAATTATTAAACTTTTGACCAATGGCCCACAAAACAATGGTTAAGATCTGTTTTCATATCTCCATGACAGTTAAAAGCGATTGATCCCTTTCATATATGTGGAACGTAGTTTTCACCCACCTAAAGAAACGTTAGGTCCATAAACTCATATTTAAATATGGGATTTGTTGAAATGACATGATACGATATATTAAAATATGATATAATAAGATATATTTGAAAGCCTGCCTTGGGTTCACATGGCCGAAATCTGTTGGAATAGTACTTGGTTCTCGATTCTAATTAACGGGCAAGTTGTGGGCTTTTTCAAGTCATCAAGAGGAATTCGTCAGGGGGACCCTCTATCCCCCAGCCTATTTATTCTCGCAGCTGAAGTTCTTAGCAGGGGTATCTCTCGTCTCATAAATTCAGGGACGTGCACCCTATATAAGCTTAGGAGGGGGTGTATGCAGGTCTCGCACCTCCTATATGCTGATGATACGGTTCTTTTCACCAATGGAGATCGCCGGTCCTTGCTTTCTCTCAAAGCCTACCTGCAGAAATACCAATTGTCCTTCGGCCAAAAAATCGACTTCCCCAAATGTGCGTTTTTCTGCTCCAGCAAGTTATCGCCTTCCAGAATTAAATCGGTGGAGAGATCTCTGGGGATAGTGGTTTCTCACTCCACCTTTATTTACCTTGGGGTCCTAATTGCGTTCGGCAGAATCAAGGCATGCACTTTCTAGCCTCTGATTGGTAAGATAGAAGCTAGGATTTGTGGTTGGCGTGCGCGCTGGCTTTCCTAGGTTGGACGTCTAGTCCTACGCCATGTCCTCGGGAGCATCCCCGTCCATTCTCTGGCTACCTCGTTAATCCCTATCTAGGTGTTATCTTCGTTAGAGCATCCTTTTGCAGACTTCCTATGGGATTGGTCTGATGGTAAGAAGAAGCATCATTGGGTCTGATGGAAATCAGTCGGTTTCCCTAAGGCCGAAGGGGGCCTGGGTATCAGATTCCTGCAAGATTTTGTGAAAGCCCTCCGAATGAAGCTAGGGTGGGCCATCTCTAGCAACGAAAACACCGGCCTTTGGAAGAAATTTATGATCTTTAAGTACCGAGCGTCAGCCTTTGCGCATGATTGGATCAATCCCCCTATTTTTTCATCCCCGATGTGGAAGAATATCGGCGCTCTGCTGCCTATTCTGGACCAACATGCTCAATGGAAAATTGGCCACGGAACCTGCAATTTCTGGTGTGTGAATTGGTCGGGTTTAGGCCCGCTGCTCAATCTCTCGACTCATCAGATCCCATCCAGCCTTCTTTCAATCAAGGTGAATCAGGTTTTCGGGTCGGCTAACCCTCTCCCTCCCTCTTCGGTCTTCGGTTATCTTCTGCAGCATATAGTCGATTTTATCTTCCAGGTCGGCTTTTGTCTCTCAGTCACCCCAGACTCTCATTTTTGGCCATTCACTCCAACCGGTATCTTCTTGGTTAGCTTAGCCTGAGATTTAAGTAGACTACGCAATCCGCATAAAGCTTGGTCCCGTTGGGTTTGGCATGCTAGCCTTCACCCTAGAATCTCTATTTTCATATGGAGGATCATCAACAAAGCTACCTCGGTCGATTTACAAGTGCAAAAGCGGGGAGTTTCTTTGGCATCCTGCTGTAAATGTGATTCAGACCCCTTTTTCAACTGTCGTTCAAAAGAGTCCATGGACCACATTTTTGTTAACAGCCCAGTAGTGTCCAATATCTGGAAATTTTTTGGGGGCATTTTCGGTATTGTCTGCAACACCATTACTGTTGAGGGTCAAATATTGTATATCAGACCCTGGTTATTGTCTGGATTTACGAACTTATACTGTTTAATGGACCCATTTAATCGTGTTTGTGATGCAGGATGTATTTAGGAGCTTGAATTGAAAATGGGTATTAGAAGCATAGTTTTAGCGCTCAAGATTCACCAAGGCAACGGATCCATGTGATCAAAATCGTAATTATACGTTAGAGACCCGAGAAAATCACGCTGAAGCTCAAGTGGCCGAAAGTCGTGAGAATGCAAGAACACGGGGTTTCCACCATCCGTTCGGTCCCCATTCATACAAGGATCTTATATTAACTTGTACACATAAAATTTCAGCCCCCCTAGAAGTGGCCCAACGGACAAATCAGCCCATATTTTGTCAAATGGGGCCCACCTGATCACTAGATATGCTCCGGTTTTGGATTCAACGTCTTAAAGTAAATGAGGAAAGGAATGGGCGGATTTGATGTTGCATATACATCAAGTTGGGGCCCACCTCATGCATGCGAAGTGCACATACATGGTGCACTCGCGGTTGTCAATAAAGCTGTCGGTCGGCCGACGGCGGCCGACGATTTCCTTCAAAGACGAAAGACGATTAACCTCTTCCCTCCCCCGTCCGGACGGTTTGTCCCCACACATCACATGATCTGTAGATCCGGGCCGTTTATTAGGTCTCCAAGGGACGCATGATCCAAGCCTAGGTGGAGATTCTTCAAATTGAGCATCGAAGATTGGTTTTTAACCGTCCAGAGGAAGATGGACGGTGGAGTAGATGATCTCATGGGCCGCACCTATTTCCGCCCTTCCCCGACGGTTTTTGATCGATCAATGGACGGCTTGGATTTCTTCAAAATACATCATGTGGAGCCCACCGGCGTCGGCAACTTCGCCCGCAGCCTCCGTGAAAACCGGACGATTCGATAAGGTGGGCCCCATACATTGTCGATTTGGACAATCCAAACCGTCATGAGATTCACGAGGTCCATATCACTCATGCATAGGTGGAAAGTTTTTAAAGGATACCGGAGATCTGTTTCTGATCATCCAAAAGTAAGATTAACGGTGGAAGGATTTGGTACAATGGGCCACGTTCAAACCAATGAAAAACGGTTATTTCCAACCGGTTTCTCAAAATAAAGCTGGTGAACGGCGTGGATGGCTCAAACATCAAAGAAATCCGGGCCCCACAAGAGCTTTCACTCTTTATTCCTTCTCTTGGCCCGTCGATCATAGCCCAAATCATTCCCATGGGACGACCGAAATCCCAAGAATCTTGTCCTGGATCGGATTCCGTAATATTTCTACTTTTGGATGAGGAGCGAGGAGGTTCTAGAGTGTCTTCAAGCGTAAGCTTCCGCAGGCCGACTCCCAGGTTTCACTTCCTGTGCCGTTATAAAAAGGAAAGAGGAGAAGGAGAGAGGAGACTCAGATCCGGGAGACGTGAAGCATCAGGGAGAGAGAAGAGTTAGAGTTTTTTTTTGTTTTATTTATTTATTTATTTATTATTTTTTGTCTAAGGGATTGGGCCACTCATGTGTGGCTAAACCTCTTAGCTAGGGCTAAGAGGTGAAGCTTGTAGCGTGATGGGATGCCTCTTTGCTTGTGCCTTTGTTTAGGCCGAATTGATGTTGATTTTGGGGTTTTTATTAAGGGAATGTTTTCGTTTTAATGGTCCATTTTTACAATGGGTCTCAATATTTGAACATGTTCTTTTTCTCTTATGTTTATGACGTCAGAAGCCCCATTGTTCACCATCGTCTCACGGGCATGGTTGGATGTCGGTACCCTTCCTAACCTTCATACATTGATTGGTTGGTAATTAGTTTAATTACATTTGTTTGCTTTGTCTCCTGGCATGGTTTGGTGATGGAATCCATTCTAATTCATATACCGTCATCTTTTCAAAACTATATCAACGGAAAAAATTTCCATTTTTAATCCAGGCATAAGGTTTCCCTGATCTCTACAAGTGGATCCTCTGAATCCCTAGTTTCCCTTCTTCTGAATTTCTCATTAAGTTTTAGATAATAATCTCACAATTATTCCTCAAATACAAATCAATTTAGATTTCATCTCATTCTAGTTCTACATCTGGTTATTTTCAGATAATGTACAGGTTTCAGTCCCTGTGGATTCGACCTCGGTCTTACCGAGTTTATTACTACATCACAACCCTATACTTGGGGAGTGAACAATTACTGATGTGTATTCCATGCTGGCGGCCTGGTGGAATTCGTCTAACCACAGAAAATCCCCATTGGAGCAAATATTCCCCTGCGTTATCCTGTGGAAGCTATGGAAGGCGTGTAACACTGCAAGATTTGAAGGGAATAAATTCCATGCTCCGTCCATTCGTGAGAAAGTAACTCGTTGCCTTTTGTCATTAGTTGCTCATTTCCCCGTCCTCCTTTGTCCGCCTGCTAGCAGGTATGCATTAGCTGAGCTAGGGATTAGGGCCTCCTCTCACCCTATCCGCTCCTTTTCCATCGTCAGGTGGCAAAAACCTCTTCCAGGATGGGTCAAGCTTAATGTAGACGGATCTGCTAGAGGTAATCCAGGCCCTTCTGATGGTAGTGGCATCTGTAAAAACGATAGGGGAGCTTTCATCTTTACCTTCTCTTCAGCCTTTGACTGAGCTTCTAATGTCTATGCTGAACTTAGAGCAATTTATAAGGGACTACTGCTATGTTCCCAGCTTGGTTTTCGTCAGACTGTAGTGGAATCGGATTCCAGCCTAGTCGTTGGGTTTTTAAATGGGATAGTCATATATAGCTAGAAATGGTCATATTGGGTGGCCCGTATTCTGGAATTTGCCAAAGCCGATTACGTTATTTTTTCTCATATCTTCAGAGATGGGAACGAACCGGCATATAGAATGGCGAGGTCGTACTACGTGAAAAATGGAAAAAAAAATGACGGATTTAGAGACGGTTCTGGACCGTCTCTAAATTTGCTTAGTTTAAAGATGCTTTAGAGACGGTCGTAAACCGTCTCTAAACTTTTAGATAGCCCTTGACCGTCTTTAATATTGTCTTAAAAATTTGAACATCCATAAATCATTTAAGACGGTCAAAAACCATCGTTAACTGAGGATAAAAGACGGCCATTGACCGTCTGGAATAAGAGACGGTCTCTGACCGTCTGAAATAAGAGACGGTCTCTGACCGTCTTATATGCAGCCATTTGAGACGGTCAAAGACCGTCTGTATTAGAGACGGTCATTGGTCGTCTCTAACTGGTAATCTGAGACTGTCAAGGACCGTCTCAATTAGAGACGGTCATTGGCCGTCTTTTCCTGTAATTCTGAGACTGTCGAAATTAGTCTGTATTAGAGACGGTCCTTAGTTGTCTCCATTTGAGACTATCAAAGACCGTCTCTAATAGCAACGGTTCTTAGCCGTCTTATAGTGGTCATTTGAGACTGTCGAAGACCGTCTGCATTAGAGACGGTCCAAAACCGTCTCTAATGCTCAGGTAAAAAATTAAGAGCAAAAAAATTTATGAATTTTGAAAAAAAGTAGTTAAAAAGCTTAGAAAAATAATTAACAATGTTTAAGAAAAAAATTTAGATTTTGAAAAAAAATGTAATTTTATAAAAATCTAGATTTTGAAAAAAAAAAAATTAAGAACTTTGAATAATGTTGATAATTTTGAAAAAAAAAAAATATTTTGATAAAAAAATGATATTTTGAAAAAGAAAATTTATAAAATTAAACAAAATTGTGAAAAAATTGACAAATTGTAAAAAAAATTTATATTTTTTTAAAAAAGAAAACTAGATTTTGTATTTTGACAAGAAAAATTAAAAAGTTATATAACAAGATTTCGATAAAAAAATGATATTTTGAAAAAGAATATTTTAAAAATTAAACAAAATTGTGAAAAAATTGATAAATTGTAAAAAAATATATATTTTTTAAAAAAGAAAACTAGATTTTGTATTTTGACAAGAAAATTTGAAAAGTCATATAACAAAAGTGAGATTTAAAAAATGATATTTTGAAAAAGAAAATTTTAAAAATTAAACAAAATTGTGAAAAAATTGACGAATTGTAAAAAATATATATATTTTAAAAAAGAAAGCTAGATTTTATATTTTCACCAGAAAAATTGAAAAGTTAGATAACAAAAGTGAGATTTTGATGATGTATTGTATATTCTTGCTGCCCCTATGTTTCTCCAACCCATTTTTGAGCCAGGTATAAAAACTTGTGTAGATTTAATCTTAAGTGGACCACACCACTAGAAAGAATGATAATATAGTACCTCGTCATTAAAAATTATAAAGAGCCCATCGTAAGGTTTTAGTAATGTTTATGTGTAATCCAACTTGTTGATAATGTAAAGAAGATCTAGATGAAGGTAAACTATAAAGATCAAATTGATCCAAAACTTTTGTGGCCTTCAAAAGGTTTTTAATAGTTATTCATCATTGTTTTGATTGATATGGCCCACCTGAGATTATTGAGTTCTTGTGATTTGAAATCACATCCTAAAATATGGTGGAAAAATATATAGACGGTGTCGATATACATAAAATATATCAAGGTGGGGCCTACACGGTTAGAGTAACACCCATAAAGGAGTTACCTAAAATAGTGAAATGGTACTATAAGGTCACCTCATGGGAACTTCCCATGAGGTTAATTTGTGTGCGCCCCACCATGATGTGTGTAGAACATCAACACCATGCATTTGATGTGTCCCCTTTAAGTCTAAAAATTGGTCGTATATGAAACTCAGGTGGGCCATAACATCTAAAACTATGTGAAGACATTCCTAAAACATATAAAAGCATTTAGTGGGGCCCACGTGAGTTTTGGATGTGAATGAAACTTGGTCTGACTCCTCATCCTAGTGGGACACACATAATGAATGGGCTGGATCTATGAACCACATCTAGGTGGGCCAAATAAATTATTATGAATGTTTTAATGGGAGGGTAACCCTCTCAACTATAGTAAGTGGTGTGGCCCACCCAAGTCATGGATTGACTTTATTTTTAAGCTTGTGGCTTACCATGGAATGGTGCAGCTGACTGACGGGGCAAATCCAAAGTTCAAGTGGACCCACACCATAGAAAAGAGTGGGATAGTGACACCCACTATTGAAACCTTCGTAGGGCCCACCGCGATGTTTATTTGAGATCCAACTTGTTTATAAATTAATACAAGCATGGATGCGGTTGAAACTTGATTGACCCCTCATCCAAGTGGGACACAGGATATGTGAATCACATTTAGGTAGGCCCAATATATGATTATAAATGTTTTAAGGAAACCCTTCTCTACTACATTTAGGTGAGTTACTCATTACTCTTACCAGAGTAATTAAACTCTGTGGGGTCCACTGTTATTTATTTATTTTATCCACTCCATTCATCCATGTTAACAGATAATTTGACGTCTAAAGTATAAAAAGAAAGCATATCCAAAGCTCAGGTGGACCACACCATAGGAAATAGTGTGATTGAACCTCTACCGTTTAAAATTTCTTGGAGGCCATAGAAGTTTTGGATTAAGCTGATGTTTGTGTTTTCTATTCATTCATATATTTTTGATATTATGAACAACCTTTAACCGTTTTTGGACAATCTGATTAGTCCAGATTGAAGAGTAAATAACTTCAGATATTTAAATTAAAATTCACTCAAATTATTGATCAATCTTGTTTGCCCAATATCTTTCTCATATGTAGCATGATCGAGGCGAGTAACTATAATGATTAGTAAAATAGAGTGAATGGACCAGACATGTAAATGGGTCAAATATTCTAGTCAAAATTGTGACCCAACCTATTGACACCCTGAGACTCTAAGAATTAATGTTAGTAGGTTTTGTAGGGCTCATCATGATGTGTCGAACATCAACACCGTGCATTTGATAGAAGTTTTGGATCAAGCTGATGTTTGTGTTTTCCCTTCATTCATATCTTTTTAATATTATGAACATGTTGGATGACAAACATTACTGTGGGCCCAAGGAAGGTATCAACGGTGGAAATCATTATTCCACACTGTTTTGTGTGGCATGGTCCACTTGAGTTTTGGATTTACTAAAAATTTGGGATCAACACACACCATTCATCCATTTTTTGAAATCATTTTATAGAATTATCTAAAAAATGAATCATATTCAAAGATTAAATGGACCACACCACAAATAAGGGGAACAAATTGGCTACTCTCCTTACACCATCCAATGGCTATTGGTTGGTGCTGTGTGGGCCCCACCATGATTTATGGCCCCACAACCATTTTTAAAAAAAAAACTTTTGAACCAGTTGGATTTCAAATAAACATTACGATAGGCCTTAGGATAGTTTCAATGGTAGGAATCATCCTCCCTTTATTTTTTGTGGTGAAGTCCACTACAAATTTTTATCTATCTCATTCTTTGGCTCATGACTTAAAATGGACGGGTGGTGTGGATATAACAAATACATCATAAGTTTTTATATTTTAAAAATATTATATATATATATATATACACACACACATACACACACACGCTTACCTGCGAACCAGTTCTTACGTACTACGTACGAACTTTTTTGAGAACCCATCATATGTGATGGGGATCCAAAATCTGAACCGTTCATGTGAAGCAGCACCTCGTGAAACTGCCCGGGCCCAAGTTTTACTTTGATCTAAAACTTTTAGGGGTCATGAAAAATGAAAACAGTTTCCTCTCTTGATTTGCATTTCTCTTTGCTATGGCCCACCAGAATTTTAGATCGGGGTGAAAATTGGTTTCATGGGATTCCGCATCACATGGACCGTTCAGATTAGACACCCATGGCACGTGTGCAAAGGTGCGCATGTGCGTAGGTGCGCAGGGGAGCATGACTCTCTCTCTCTCTCTATATATATGTATATATGGAAAAGGTACAATGCACTCTAGCTGACTATAAGCTCCCGTAAGGTCGAGCTGTGTGGGCCCCACCGTGATATGTTTCGACCATCAACACCGTGCATTTGATGGGTACCCTTTAAATTATGGGATATCCCAAAAATCAGCCGTAACGGAACTCAGGTGGGCCATACCATCTAAAATTATGTGAAGACACTGTTAAAACATATAAAAGCACTTGGTGGGGCCCACCTGAGTTTTTCATGCGCCTGAAACTTGGTCTGAACCCTCATTCAAGTGGGACACACATAATGGATGGGCTATATTTGCAAAAAACATCTCGATGGGCCCCTTTAAATGGTTATGAATGTTTTAATGGTGAACGACCCCTCCCCACTTCTGTATGTGGTGTGGCCCACACAAGTCACGGATTGACTTGATGTTTGAGACCTAGGCCCACGATGGAATGGTGCATCTAACTGATGGGGTAGATTTTCGAAACGCATCACGATGGGGTCCATACAGCTTGACCTCATGGGGCGTTAAAATTAACTCGAGCGCACTGTACCTTTTCACCTCAAATCCATCCCACGCGCGCCCACCTAAAATCCCTAATCTCCCTCTCCCTCCCTCTCTCTCTCTCTCTCTCTCTCTCTCTCCCCCGCAATCCACTCTCCCTCCCTCTCCCTCTCTCTCTCGTCGGTAGCTAATTCGTGTCCCGCTCTCCTCTCTCTCGCCCTCCTCTTCTCCCTCTCTCTCTCTCTCTCAACCTGTCAGTAGCTAATCCGCGTCCCCCTCACTCAACTTGTCAGTAGCTTATCCGCATGCCCCTCTCCTCTCTCTCTCTCTCTCGCCCTCCTCTTTCTACTCCAAACCCTAACCCATCACCCACCGACGATGTCCATGGTCTTCCCCATCGGCGGTAGCAGCGGATCAAGTCCCAATGCATGGCCGCCCAACCTCCATCAACAACAGCTACCATCAAATCGAAGGTACTCTCTCGATCTCTGTTCCTTCATCTCTGTCTATCTCACTTCCCCTTTCGATTTGGGGATTTTAGGTCTTACAGATTTGGGGATTTTAGGGCTTACAGATTTGGGGATTTTAGGGCTTACAGATTTTAGGGATTTTAGGGTTTACAGATTTGGGGATTTTAGGGCTTACATATTTTAGGGATTTTGGGGCTTACAGATTTGGGGATTTGAGAATCAGAGTCATTGGCCCAATGGAAAGCTTAGATCTAATTAGAGTCGTTGGCTTGATGGACAGCTTGGATCTTGCACAAGTGTGCCAAATCTGCGTATGGGGTGTTGGGGTGGTGGAAATGGGTGGCCTGATCTAGCTATCTACACACCAGGTTTGAACTTTCAATGAAAAGAGAGAAAGAAGAACACTTCTGTTTTGGAAAAGGACTTCTATTTTCTTTCTTTCTTTTTCTTTTTTGATTTTAATTTGGGTTTTAGAGATCTAATATATATAAAATGTGAGTGATCATAGATATATGAATTTGAATGCTTTTCGGCTGTTCTTGGATTTTGATTTTGTTTTTATAGCATGATGATATTCTGTTGAGGTTGAATCATTAAGAGTCTGATGCATCTAAAAACCGTGTAATTCATAGTGCTCCAAAAGAGCATTGAATCATTTCTCAAACTTAGAAACTCCACCTATTTAGTAGCCTTTTAAATCTATCATCCGAGAAAAACTAACCACCCCATCTAGGGCGTGGTTGGTAGGGCGTTTCTGCTATCTCAGCAGTTTCCCCTTTTCTTTGTATCCTTTTCTTTTTTAATGCAAATTGTGATGTACATTACTAGCTGCTAGTCACGTATTTTATTCTTAGCCGTTTACCAAATGTCCATCGTGATGTACATTACTAGCTGCTAGTCACGTATCTCATCACATCTAGCTATTGGTGACGTATCTCATCAATATAGTTGTTGGTGATGTATCTCACCATACATGCCAATAGATTGTTGTAATTGACGTTACACATCCAACTATAGCTACTGTACATGTGGGAAACTGATCGGCTTGTGTACATCATAGCTGCTATACACGTGGGAACATGATCGGCTGGTGTACATAATAGCTGCTGTACACATGGGAAACTGATCGGCTGGTGTACATCATTGCTATTGTACACGTGGGAACATGATCAGCTGATGTGCATTTGATCATCATGTTTTGGATACAACTCATACCATGTGATAAGACTCACATGAGTGGCTGACCTCAATACTGCTTGTATGATGAACATCAGCCAATTCGCTTCTCTAATACAGCACAGCTATGTTTTTGTGTTGTATTTCAATACAACAACTATATGGCTGGTATGATGCACATCTGTCAATCTGCAGTAGCTATGTTTTAGTGTTGTATTTCAATGCAACAACTATATGGCTCGTATGATGCACATCCGCCAATCCGCAGCAGCTATGTTTTAGTTTTGCTAATTCCACATGTGTAGATCTATTAGCATCCACACAGTCCACATGTGAAGATCTGTTGAAATACGAGTGCACATATCTTAACTATTCATATGTTTTGGATCTGTTGAAAGACGAGTGCACACATCTTAACCATTTATATATTTTGGATCTGTTGCAAAACGAGTGCACATATCTGTTGCAAAACCACACAGTCCACATGTGTAGATCTGTTTGCAAAACGAGTGCAAGATTTGTGGACCTCTATTTTTAAGTACTTTAAATGAAAAAACAACCATTCATTTCTAAATTAGTGGACCTCTTATCTTTATAAATAGCCATTCCTTCCTTTATTTCATCGTTCAGCTATCCAAACATACATACAAGAAAGAGAGAGATGAGATGTTTATAAGTAACTTGCAGCCAAAAATAAAGAATTTGATTTTTTTCAAAACATGGAAAGACTAATCAGTCCTTCTTGTAACTTCAGCCACTGCTTCAAACGGAGGGACTGCACAAAGATTTGGTTAGGGAGACTACTGATGGTGAACTAGCAGCTGCAACAAATATGAGAGTTACAAAGGTGAAAAGAAACATAAGGCGGTTGGTAAGATAAGATAGATTGACAATACTTATTTCAATTTTTTTGGATAGATGATGAATGTATTTGGGAATATAAATGAAAATAAAAAACTTATAATATATATATATATATATATATATGTTATCAATGGAGGATACCTTGTTTAGGGGGACATGAAATTTTTGTAGCTTATGGTATGATGCCCCAATATTGGTTGTATGTTACTAGTATGTAGTAGATAATACTAGGTTCAATAGTAGATAAAACCTATAACCTAAACCTGAACCCAAACCCGAACCCGAATTCCTAAACCTTAACCTAAACATATAACCTATAACCTATAACTTAAGCCTATACCTAAACCTAAAACCTTACCTATAACCTAAAACTATTTTCAAATCCTTAAACCTTAACCTATAACCTAACCTAAACCTATACTTATAACCTTAAACTATTCTCAAATCCCAAAACCTATAACCTAAACCTGAATCCAAACCCGAACCTGAACACGAATTCCTAAACTTTAACCTAAACATATAATGAATAACCTATAACTTAAGCCTATACCTAACCCTAAAACCTTACTTATAACCTAAAACTATTCTCAAATCCTTAAACCTTAACCTATAACCTAACCTAAACCTATACTTATAACCTAAAACTATTCTCAAATCCCAAAACCTATAACCTAATCCCGAACCCGAATTCCTAAACCTTAACCTAAACATATAACCTATAACCTATAACTTAAGCATATACCTAAACCTAAAATCTTACTTATAACCTAAAATTATTCTCAAATCCTTAAACCTTAACCTATAACCTAACCTAAACCTATACTTATTACCTAAAACTATTCTCAAACCCCAAAACCTATTACCTAAACCCGAATCCAAACCCAAACCTGAACCCAAATTCCTAAACCTTAACCTAAACATATAACCTATAACCTATAACTTAAGCCTATACCTAAACCTAAAACCTTACTTATAACCTAAAACTATTCTCAAATCCTTAAACCTTAACCTATAACCTAACCTAAACCTATACTTGTAACCTTAAACTATTCTCAAATCCCAAAACCTATAACCTAAACCCGAATCCAAACCCGAACCCGAACCCGAATTCCTAAACCTTAACCTAAACATATAACCTATAACTTATAACTTAAGCCTATACCTAAACCTAAAACCTTACTTATAACCTAAAACTATTCTCAAATCCTTAAACCTTAACTTATAACCTAACCTAAACCTATACTTATTACCTAAAACTATTCTCAAATCCCAAATCCTATAACCTAAACCCGAATCCAAACCTGAACCCAAATTCCTAAACCTTAACCTAAACATATATCCTATAACCTATAACCTAAGCCTATAACTTAAACCTAATGCTAAACCTATAACCTAATCCTAAACTTATAACATAGACTCGAATCCCTAAACCTAAACCTACACCTAATTCTAATCTCAACTCCCTAACCTAAATCCTAAACCTAAACTTGAAAACTCCAAACCTAAACCCGATCCCAAACCCGTACCCGATTTCCTAAACCTATACCTTAACCTATTCTCAATTCCCTAAACCTATAGCTTATAGCCTAAACCTAAACCTAAACGTAAACCTAAAACCTAAATTTGTTCTCAAATCCCTAAACCTAAACCTACACCCAATCCTAATCTCAATTCCCTAACCTAAACCTAAACCTAAACTTGAAAACCCAAACATAAACCCGATCCTAAACCCGAACCCGATTTCCTAAACCTAAACCTTAACCTATTCTCAATTTCCTAAACCTTAACCTATAACCTAACCTAAACCTAAACCTATAACCTACACTTATAACCTAAACCTAAACCTAAGCTTAAAACCTAAACCTATGACCTAAAACCTAAATGTATTCTCAAATCCCTAAACCTAAACCTACACCTAATCCTAATCTCAACTCCCTAACCTAAACCTAAATCTAAACTTGAAAACCCAAACTTAAACCCGATCCCGAACCCGAACCTGATTTCCTAAACCTATACCTTAACCTATTCTCAATTCCCTAAGCCTATAGCTTATAACCTAAACCTAAACCTTAACCTTAACCTTAACCTTAACCTAAACCTAAACCTATAACCTTAACCTAAACCAAATCTATGACCTAATACCTAAATGTATTCTCAAATCCCTAAACTTAAACCTACACCTAATCCTAATCTCAACTCCCTAACCTAAACCTAAACTTAAACTTGAAAACCCAAACCTAAACCCGATCCCGAATCGGAACCCAATTTCCTAAACCTATACCTTAACCTATTCTCTATTCCCTAAACCTATAGCTTATAACCTAAACCTAAACCTTAACCTAAACCTATAACCTTAACCTAAACCAAATCTTATGACCTAAAACCTAAATGTATTCTCAAATCTCTAAACCTAAACCTACACCTAATCCTAATCTCAACTCCCTAACCTAAACCCAAACCTAAACCCGATCCCGAACCTGAACCTGATTTCCTAAACCTAAACCTTAAACTATTCTCAAATCCCTAAACCTAAACCTACACCTAATCCTAATCTCAACTCCCTAACCTAAACCTAAACCTAACTTGAAAACCGAAACCTAAACCCGATCACGAACCTGAACCCGAATTCCTAAACCTAAACCTAAACCTTAACCTTTCTCAAATCCCTAAACCTAAACCTTCACCTAATCCTAATCTTAACTCCCTAACCTAAACCTAAACCTAAACTCAGTAACCTATAACCTAAACCTAAAACTTAAATGTATTCTCAAATCCCTAAACCTAAACCTACACCTAATCCTAATCTCAATTCCTAACCTAAACCTAAACCTAAACTTGAAAACCCAAACCTAAACCCGATCCCGAACCCGAACCCGATTTCCTAAACCTAAACCTTAACCTAGCTATTCTTAATTCCCTAAACCTAAACCTACACCTAATCCTAATCTAAACTCCCTAACCTAAACCTAAACCTAAACCTAACCTTGAAAACCCAAACCTAAACCCGATCGCGAACCCGAACCCGAATTCCTAAACCTAAACCTTAACCTATTCTCAAATCCCTAAACCTAAACCTTCACCTAATCCTAATCTCAACTCTCTAACCTAAACCTAAACCTAAACTCAGTAACCTATAACCTAAACCTAAAACTTAAATGTATTCTCAAATCCCTAAACCTAAACCTACACCTAATCCTAATCTCAATTCCATAACCTAAACCTAAACCTAAACTCGAGAACCCAAACCTAAACCCGATCCCGAACCCGATTTCCTAAACCTAAACCTTAACCTATTCTCAATTCCCTAAACCTATAGCTTATAACCTAAACCTAAACCTAAACCTATAACCTTAACCTAAACCAAATCATATGACCTAAAACCTCAATGTATTCTCAAATCTATAAACCTAAACCTACATCTAATCCTAATCTCAACTCCCTAACCTAAACCTAAACCTAAACTTGAAAACTCAAACCTAAACCCGATCTCGAACCTGAACCTGATTTCCTAAACCTAAACCTTAACTTATTCTCAATTCCCTAAACCTAAACCTTAACTTAAACCTAAACCTAAACCTTAACCTAAACCTAAACCAAATCCTATGACCTAAAACCTAAGGGCCCTTTTGGACGGGTGGATTGGAAGGGATTGAATGGTATTAGGGTGGATGACATAGATTTCAAGGTAATGATGGTGTTGTCAGTGGATTGTCTTAAGATCCATGGGATTGCTATATCCCTGAATTGCTATATCGAGCCTATTTGACACGCCCGGCCAATCCCGGGATTAAACCTGCCCATCCCTTCCAATCCCTTCCAATCCCTCGAGCCAAACACGTCGCAAATAAATTTGATTGGATTGGGATGGATTGGATGGGATTTAAAGGTAATGATGGTGTTGTGAGTGGATTGTCTTAAGATCCATGGGATTGCTATACCCTGGATCACATCACTCAGTCTGTTTGGCACGCCCTGCCAATCCCGGGATTTAACTTTCAATCCCTTCCAATACCATTCAATCCCTTCCAATCCACCCGTCCAAACGGGCCCTAAATGTATTCTCAAATCTCTAAACCTAAACCTACACCTAATCCTAATCTCAACTCCCTAACCTAAACCTAAACTTGAAAACCCAAAACTAAACCCGATCCCGAACCCGATTTCCTAAACCTATACCTTAACCTATTCTCAATTCCCTAAACCTATAGCTTATAACCTAAACCTAAACCATAACCTTAACCTAAACCTATAACCTTAACCTAAACCAAATCCTATGACCTAAAACCTAAATGTATTCTCAAATCCCTAAACCTAAACCTACACCTAATCCTAATCTCAACTCCCTAACCTAAACCTAAACCTAAACTTGAAAACCTAAACCTAAACCCGATCCCGAACTTGAACCCGAATTCCTAAACTTAAACCTTAACCTATTCTCAAATCCCTAAACCTAAACCTACACCTTATCCTAATCTCAACTCCCTAACCTAAACCTAAACCTAACTTGAAAACCCAAGCCTAAACCCGATCCCGCCCGAACCCGATTTCCTAAACCTAAACCTTAACCTATTCTCAATTCCCTAAACCTTAACCTATTCTCAATTCCCTAAACCTTAACCTAGCTATAACCTAACCTAAACCTAAACCTATAACCTACACTTATAACCTAAACCTATAACCTAAACCTAAGCCTAAAACCTAAACCTATGACCTAAAACCTAAATGTATTGTCAAATTCCTAAACCTAAACCTACACCTAATCCTAAACCTAAACCTAAATGTATTCCTAAACCTACATCTAAATGTATTCTCAACTCTCTAACCTAAACCTAAACCTAAACTTGAAAACCCAAACCTAAACCCGATCCCGAACCCGAACCCGATTTCTTAAACCTAAACCTTAACTTATTCTCAATTCCCTAAACCTATAGCTTATAACCTAAACCTAAACCTAAACTAAAACCTATGACCTAAAACCTAATTGTATTATCAAATCTCTAAACCTAAACCTGCACCTAATCCTAATCTCAACTCCCTAACCTAAACTTAAACCTAAACTTGGAAACCCAAACCTAAAATCCGATCCCGAACCCGAACCGATTTGTTAAACCTAAACCTTAACCTATTCTCAAATCTCTAAACCTGAACCTACACCTAATCCTAATCTAAACTCCCTAACCAAAACCTAAACCTAAACTTGAAAACCCAAACCTAAACCTATCGTGAACCTGAACCCAAATTCTTAAACCTAAACCTTCACCAAATCCTAATCTCAACTCCCTAACCTAAACCTAAACCTACACCTATAACCTTAACCTAAACCAAAACCAAAACCTATGACCTAAAACCTAAATGTATTCGCAAATCTCTAAACCTAAACCTACACCTAATCCTTATCTCAACTCCCTAACTTAAACCTAAACGTAAACTTGAAAACCCAAACCTTAAACCCGATCCCGAACCCGAACCCGAACCCGATTTCCTAAACTTAAACCTTAACCTATTCTCAAATCCCTAAACCTAAACCTACACCTAATCCTAATCTCAACTCCCTAACCTAAACCCAAACCTAAACTTGAAAACCCAAACCTAAACTCCGATCCCGAACCCGAACCCGATTTCCTAAACTCCGTAGCTTATAAGACCTAAAACCTTAACCTTAACCTTAACCTAAACCTATAACCTTAAAACCAAAACCTATGACTTAAAACCTTAACCTAAAACTTATAACCTAAACCTATAACCTATAACCTAACCTTAACCTAAACCTAAAACCTAAACCTTAACCAATAACCTAAAAGTATTCTCAAATCCCTAAACCTAAACCTACACCTAATCCTAATCTCAAATCCCTAACCTAAACCTAAACCTAAACTTGAAAACCCAAACTTAAACCCGATCCCGAACCCGAACCTGATTTCCTAAACCTAAATCTTAACATATTCTCAATTCCCTAAACCTATAGCTTATAAGACCTAAAACCTTAACCTATAACCTATAACTTATAACCTAAACTTATAACCTATAACCTAACCTTAACCTAAACCTAAAACCTAAACCTTAACCAATAACCTAAAACCTAAACCTAAACCTAAAACCTAAATGTATTCTCAAATCCCTAAACCTAAACCTACACCTAATCCTAATCTTAACTCCCTAACCTAAACTAAACCTAAACTTGAAAACCCAAACCTAAACCCGATCCCGAACTCGAACCCGATTTCCTAAACCTAAACCTTAACCTATTCTCAATTTCCTAAACCTTAACCTAAACCTAAACCTTAACCTAAACTTAAAACCTAAACCTAAACCTAAATCTATAACCTAAAACCTAAACTTAAACCTAAAACCTAAATGTATTCTCAAATCCCTAAACTTAAACTTACACATAATCCTAATCTCAACTCCCTAACCTAAACCTAAGCTTAAAAACCCAAACCTAAACCCGATCCCGAACCCGAACCGAATTACTGTAATAATGTAGCCCAATCACATGGCAACAAACAAGAATGTATCCCTTTTAACACATGCCCCCTTTTACAAAGCTTTAATTTTTGTTGTTGTTTCTATTAATTGAAACACTTTTTTGCATTATTTGCTCGTATTAGTTTTATTTGAATGATCAGTTTTATTTTAAAAAAATGTCCACTTTTTTGGAAGAAGTTTCTGTAATTCTTTATGATTCTGAATTATAATGTTTTGTTGGTTGAATATTTTTTTTATCAGATGAAAGACAGAGAAAATTGTTGCTGATCGCTCAAGGGTTCGAGCATCCATAGGTGGTGAAATTCCACCAGCGTGAGTGTGTGGGGTGTGTGCGTGTTTTTTTTTTTTTTTTTTTTTTTTTAATTGTTGCTGATTTTTTTTTTACTTATTAAGTTAAACTTATATGCATTATGCAGGGATGAATGTAATGTGGATAAGATTGTTTGTGTTTGGATGGATGTAGTTTATGTTTGGATGGATTTACGTAGTTTGGGTTTATATGGATGTGAATGTGAATGTGATGAAATATATTGTATAACAAGTGTATATTAGAAAGAATACGATGAATGTAACAGGTCAAATTTGAAAATGTTCTTCAAGGGTCATAAGGGACGGCCCGTAGCAGTCCTTTTAAAGGACGGTCCATGACCGTCTTTTCAAGGCTCATAAGAGACGGTCCATGACAATCCTTTTTAAGGACGGTCCATGACAGTCCTTTTAAAGGACGGGCCATGGCTGTCCTTTGAAGAGTCATAAGAGACGGTTCATGACAGTCCTTTTTAAGGACGGTCTATGACAGTCCTTTTAAAGGATGGTCCATGGCCGTCCTTTGAAAGCTCATAAGAGACGGTCCATGACAGTCCTTTTTAAGGATGGTCCATGACCGTCCTTTTTTAGGACGGTCCATGACCGTCTTTTTTTCGTCAATAAGAATGACGGTTTTCAACCGTCCTTTAAGTAATAAGACACGTCAAAATTTGACAGCCTATGCGACGGTCCATGACCATCCTTTTTGGTCATTTGAGACGGTTTTGGACCGTCCTTTTTTCGTTATTTTGGCGTAGTGGTTGACTAGCTCCTCCCAGGCAAACTCTCTGGTCAGGCATATCTCTCTTCTTCCTAGGCGCGTCAGGGGAAGCCTTTTCCTTAATAGAGTTGGGCTAGGTGCAATTTGCTCGGTGGGTCCTTAGGGACCCATTCGTATTGTGGGGGCACCCATTTTGGGCTTGTTTTCCTTTGATCGGTTTGGTTCTCCTCAGTTACTTTTCTTTGTTTTATGATAGGCTACTTTCAGGTCCTTTTATCCTGAAGTGGCCCGAATGTCAATTCCCTGTAAATCCTGGCTTAATGAAATCCTCTCTCCAAAAAAAGAAAAAAATAATAAAAATAAAAGTTTTTTGAGTACACATGCTCTATCATAGAGCATGATATTTTTCATGCTCTATCATATATTTTTCATGTACTAGGTTTCAGTTAAATCCTTGCTATGATAGAGCATGATTCTGTGTACACATGCTCATAGCTATGGTACATGTTGCACGTGCAACTGAGTCCGAACTGTTAAAAGATCTCATGTGCGTTTTGGATCCAGTGCAGCCCAAAAAATATTTTGGATGCATAATCCTAACTGTTTGATTCGTTGCTGTAAAATTGGATGGTCTGGAAGACAATTCTTCAAAGGTTCAAATGATTTACATAGTGGGGTCCATCTGATATAAAGATAAGATATGTACGGATGCTCCATGTTGACACGTTCACCACATGTAGAGTTGCATGTGAAGGTGGAAAACTTTTGTAACCTACACGCATTTATGATATTTGGGGACTACGTGAGTACTATTGGAATTTGTGCTATGAATCACATGGATCTAGATTTAGGATAACAATTCAACGACACCAAGCACACGTAAGAGAACACAGATTTAATGTAGAAAATTCTTTCGGAAAAAAACCAGGACACAAAGTGACATAATTCCACTATGAAAATAGAAATTACAAAGAGAAATGACTTATCCGATTCGAACAACCTCGAATTTCATACTTGCTACACCATTTAGAAACTCTAAAACCCTTTTAGGAACCCTTGAAACCCTTTTAAGAAGCGTTAGCATTGATTAGAAAGGCCCTAAAGACTCTTATTTTTAGTTTAGGAAGCTCTATTTACGTACCTCTCTGAAACTGCCTCAAATTTACGCAGTCCGTGTACCACCTACGAAACCTTCGACTAGTCGAAGACCTCAGGATTTTTAGAAAATATTGTCACTGGACTTCAAGTCGAGCCAGCCCTTCGACTGGTCGAGTAGCGCGGTAAAACCAGATTTAAGACATCTATTTGCAACAATCTCCATCATGTATTTAATCTTTAACCGTGTAACTTCTTGACCTCTTCTCCTATTTCTGCATCACATCATAGCTTCTCGCGCATACTCCGTCCTTCTTTTACGCCATCGCCAAGCCCAGAGAAGTTGTATAGAACTTGAACTTCTGTACACGAACGACCTTAGTGATCATGTCATCTAGATTCACGCCGGTGTGAATCTTCTCCAGAGTTTTGCCTCCTTCCTCAAGTACCTGTCGGATAACATGGACATCCGACTAATTGCTCCACCTGCTAGTACAAATGAGTAATCTAAATTTGACTTTCTGGAATCCACATTACTTGCGTAATCTGAGTCCACATACCATACCAACTTTGTCAATGTCTTCTCAAAAGTAAAGACAAAATCTTCTTACCTCGAATGTATCGAAGTAACCATCTCACTGCCACCCAATATTGCTTGCCGGTGTATTTGCTCACAACATCGATAACTTGTGAAATAATTGGTTTAATACAGATCATGGCATGTACTGCCAACCACATTCGAATAAGGCTCATGAGACATATCCTGTTTTTCCTTATCTATTTTGGGACATGTCCTGAGGAAAATCTGAGAGACATGTAGGGAACACTCTCCAGCTTTCCCTGGTTCATCACATCCTTGATCAATGCATACACAAGGTATTCTACCTGTGATTATCAAAACCTAGTCCTCTTTCAGTGTCAATGCCGAAAACCATATTTACAGTCCCCCTATCCTTCATCCTGAATGTCCCACTTAACCGAGTCTTCAGTACATTGATTTCAGACATGTCATAATTGGCGATCTACATGTCATCGGCATACAATTCCTGACTCACCATGAAGAAATCAAACCATTGCCTAGGCGACAAGTCGTACCACGACCTCCTGCAAACTCTTTTTTCTCGGCCCCTTTAACTTCGAACCGCTCTAGTTGCTTCATGTAGATCTACTCTTCCAATTTTCTGTGTAGACTCCACATCTATCATTTCCAGCTCAAGATCGCATTGGCCAACCTGCGCCAATCACGAATCTAATAGACATCTGCTATACCGTCAGTGCGAATATCTCTAAGAACCCGATCCCTTCTCTTTGAGCATAACCTTTTACTACCAACCTCGCTCTGTATCCATACTGTATCATCTTGAAGATCCACCTACATTTAACCACTTTCCGGCCTACTTGAAGCTCCACCAGCTCCCATGTGTCGATCTGATACAACGAGTCCATCACATCGCCTATAATTACCTTCAACTTTTCAGCACCAGGCTCACCTAGAGCCATCTGAATAGAGGACGGATCCCCTGTGATATTGGAGTCGTCCATGTATCTCGCCGATATCCCACGATTATACCGTGTGATTCTTCTCACAGGTGGTTGCTCCACTTACTCTGTATCCCTATCCGCGCATCTCAACCTTCCTGCCCTACCTGCTCATGTAGTCATGCCCAGCATGCCACACATGTACATGCGTAGAGGTGGAATCCGCTACAGTCACTGCAGCTCCACCTTTTGAAGTGCTCCCAATCAACCTGTAAACATTATCGAGTTGTTGCGCTTTCATGATTACTCGTGCCCATTTAGATACTTTAAAGACACCATCAATACCTGTGAACCTACACCCTATGGCCTCAAGTGCACCGAGAGAAATCATGCTCTTTTTCATGTCAGGAACGTGCCTTACCCAAGTCAGGGTACGCTCTATCCCATCAAACATCTTGATTCGCACCATACCAATAGCCACAACATTACATGCACTGTCATTACCCATAAATACCTGTCCACCATCGCACTCCCTATAATTGGTGAACTAACTCCGATGAGGAGTCATGTGAAAGGATACCCCCGTGTCTAGAATCCACTCGCCCTTATGATCATCGTATGATCGTTTGATCGTAGACACAGAAAAAATATCACCATCACATCCATTCGATCCATCTGACGTGGTAGCATTGGCCTCCCTATACGAAGCTTTATATTCTTCTCTCTTAGATTTAGGATTTGTACAATCCTTCTTCACATGTCCTTCCATTCCACAGTTCCAGCACTTTACCTTTCCTTTGTTCTTGCCCTTAGATTTGAATCTAGAACCTGAAGAACCTTTACCTTGTTCAGAATTCCTACCTCTTGTAAGTAGTGCATCAGAAGATATCCCAATGTCGATATTAAGCTTTCTCATAGCCTTTCCTTGAAGGGCTCAGATAACGGTGTCGACACTTAGAGTTTTATTCGTAATGCACATTGTATCATTGAATGACTCATTCGACGCCGGGAGAGAATTCAACAACATACTTTCTTGTTCTTCATCTTTTATCACTTCCTCCATATTTAACAATTTGCAAACTAATTTATTAAAGTTGCTGATGTGAGCCTCCAGATCTTCACCCACTGTCATCTTGAAGTTATAACACTGCCGCTTCAAGTGTAGCCAATTTTTAAAGAATTTTTTCGAATAAACATCCTTTAACTTCACCCATAACTTAGCCGCAGTTTTTTTCCTCATGACATTGTAGAGAACCTCATCCGTAAGACATAAATGGATTGATGATAAGGCTTTTTTATCAAGAGTATTCCAATCATCATCAGTCGTAGTAGACTTTCGTTCCTAAAGAGATCTTCGCCTTGCTTGATTAAGGAACTGATCATCTTGATCTTCCATAACTCAATTATTTTTCCATGAGTACTTCTCAATCTTATACCTAGTGCTTCCCATTGATGCTAATCCCTTAGATTTAGATTTGTGCCCCAACGATTTCTCTGATACCACTTATTGGGATTCGTTCTGCGAAATCACACAGATCTAGATCTAGGATAACAATTCAATGACACTAAGCACATGCAAGAGAACACGCAGATTTAACATGGAAAACCCTTTCGGGAAAAAACCACGGCACAAAGCGACAGATCTTCACTATGAAAATAGAAATTAATTACAAAGAGAAAAGACTTACCTGATTCGAATAACCTCGAATCTCACCCTTGCTACACCATTTAGAAACCCTAAAACCCTTTTAGGAACCCTTGAAACCCTTTTAAGAAGCTTTAATATTGATTGGAAAGGCCCTAGGGACCCCTGTTTATAGTTTAGGAAACTCCATTTACGCACCTCTTTGAAACTGCCTCAAATTTACGCAGTCTGCGCAGAATCCGCGCACCACCTGCGTAACCTTAGATTGGGAAAACGTTGTCGTTAGACTTCGAGTCGAGTGGGCTTCGACTAGTCGAAGGGCACCTTCGACTAGTTGAGCCAGCCCTTCGACTGGTCGAGCAGCACGATGAAACCAGATTTAAGACATCTGTTTGCAACAAGTATATGTACATGTGCCCGTGTTGTATGGCCCACCATCAAAATATGCACTTGGTACATGATAATTGTGCTGACGTGGCAGATAGGATTTGTGCTTTTAACGACTAGCATTAAAAGTTTGGCAAAATTTTGGATTGGGACTAAAGCTGGGCATTAGGTCGACTAGGACCGAATTAGGGTAGACTCAACCTAATCTGGTTTTGAAATAGACCTAACCCAAACTCAACCTGAGTCGGTAATGAGTCCAGATGCCTCACTCGATCGAAGTCCGAGTTTAGCCTATACTAATTCAGACCGAGTTTGACCGGTCACAAGTATCGAGTCAGGTTGAATAAGGTGCAGTGGGTATCACAAGCTAAAATTACAACTCAAAACCTAAGGGCACCTGCTAGCTAGAATTGTAACCTTTTCATCAGCAACATGGCATCTCGATGTGATCCGAAATATATATATATATATATATATATATATATATATATATATATATAGAGATATATATAGAGAGAGAGAGAGAGTCATGCTCACCCGCGCACCTATGCACGTGCCCACCTTTGCACACGTGTCATGGGTGTCTAATCTGAATGGTCCATGTGATGCAGAATCCCATGAAACCCCAAGGGACAAATTTTCACCCTGATTTAAAATTTTGGTGGGCCATAGCAAAGAGAAATGTAAATTAAAGTTGGAAACTATTTTCATTTTTCATGGCCCACCAAAGTTTAGGATCAAAGTAAAACTTGGGCCTGGAGGGTTTCATGAGGTACTGCTTCACATGGACGGTTCAGATTTTGGATCCACATCACGTATGATGGGTTCTCAAAAAAGTTCGCACCAGTTCCGTGTGAACTAGTGCGCAGGCAAGCATTTCCATATATATATATATATATATATATATATATATATATATATATATATATATATATATATATATATATAGCGGATTGGATGAAGTTTACTTAGTTCAGATCAACTCATCCACTCAATTTACATTGAGTCGAATCTAAATGAGTCAAACAAATCAAGTCTATCAGGTCGAGTCATCCGTTAACCAGCTCAAGTTGGGACCCCCTCGTTATGTGTCCCTCTGTACCGTTACGTGTAACACTGAGAGTAGTAGATGGAGAAATGCAAACCATCCACCCTTATATTGAAAATGTTTATAACAGACTGTTCAAGAGGCTGCCTACAGAGTCCGACAGTTATTCATTGCAGGACGAATGGCCACGTTAACGTGGGGTCACCCATTGTGGAAATGTTACAAAACAGTACACAATTCTAATTAAATTTTAATCCATGGTCTTCAGAATGGTAAAATAAAATGAGGTGTGAATGGTTCGTGTTAGAATATTGTGTGATCTTGTTACCATACTTTGTGTGATCTTATTATATTAGATTGTAAATCTCCAGCTATTTAATATCCTATATTTAGCACCGAGGATCTTTCTTACAATTATACATATTTACTATCAATAGGTTGTAATCATACTATAAAGAGGGTGTTCTTCCTTCAATACAATACACATTGAAATACAGAATTTCTATGACAATCTCTTTGTCTTTATTTCTTCATGGTATCAGACACACACTCTTGTGGCCTAAACTTTATATGTATATATATATATATATATATAGCAGTTGTTTGGAGTTCTTTTTTGCTATCTTCAATATGTTTCTATCTGCCTCGAGTCATGATTCAATTGTCCGTCCTATTGATCTTATATTGGATGGATCCAATTAGAGTCTGTGGGCTCAAAATATGAAAGTCTTTTTAAAAGGACGTTGGCTATGGCGTTATGTGACTGGAGCAGTCCCTCAACCTACGCCGGGAGACGGTGAGAAAGATGATGCCTTTGCATCTCGTCTGGAAGAGTGGGACAGTATTCACTATAAAATTCTGTCTTGGTTCATCAACACTTCCGTTCTATCCATCAATAGTCTTCTTCCACGACTTGGAAATGCTAAAGTAGCTTGGGACTTTCTGGCAAAAAGATACAACTGCACCTATGATGCTTTATTGAAGTTTCAACTGGAAGCTATACTCTATCAGATGCGTCAAGATTGAGGTCAGTCCATTGCTGATTTTTATTCTCAAACTAATCATCTCTGGGAATAATTATCTGCCGCAGACCCTAAGTTGGAATGTTCTAAAGACATTCAAATGTTTGCCACTTGGCTTGATTGACGAAAGTTTATGCACTTTATGATGGCTCTTCAAGATGATTTTGAACCTACTCGAGCTTCTCTTCTTCACCGTTAGCCACTTCCAACATTGGATGCTGCAGTTGTTGAACTCATCTCTCAAGAAACTTGACGTTCTACTATGCAGTTGAAATCTTCTGACATGGTTATGGCCACCGCTTCTCATAGTGCTTCTCAGTCTTCTGCTGGATGTTCTTCCTCTCAATCCACCTCCAAGCCTGGTTTTTGCAAGTGGTGTAAACGAACTGGTCATACCATCGATGAATGCCGCAAGTTCCAGTATTCTAAGCAGAAAAGAGCTTCCCAACAGACAACTGCGGTTGCTTCATCTGATCCTCCTGTATTTGAGACTCCACCTCAGTCCACTTCTTTTACTGCAGTTGACGTGAAGGACTTCATTCACCAGGTTTTGTCCCAATCCTCAACTGCCATGTCCGTCACCCTAGGTAAATCCCAGTGGTTTATAGACTCTGCCTGTTGTAATCACATGACATCCGATTCCACCATCTTCTCCCATAAAACAACTATCTCTCCCAATCCTGTCATATATACTGCCAATGGTTCTCATATGTCTGTTAGTCATATACGGTCTATTTCTACCTCTAATTTATCTGTTGGTGATACTTACCTTGTTCCTAAGTTATCTTTAAACCTTCTTTCCGTTGGACAACTATATGAGTTAGGTCTTGAACTGAAATTCTCTAACAAAGGTGTTGATGTACAGGATTCACAGATGGGTCAACTACTTGGGATAGGCCGTAAAGTTGGACGTCTTTTTGAGCTCTCATATCTACAGCTTCCTTCTTCAACAACCACTTCCATGGCTGCTGTCACCGTCACTTCCAGTTTATGGCATGCCTGATTGGGTCATGCCTCGCTTCCACGTGTCCAGTTCTTGGCCTCTCAGGGTCATCTAGGATCAGTTAATTTTCAGTCATTTGATTGTGTTTCATATCATCTTGGAAAATAGACACATTTGTCCTTTATTAAAAGTAAATCTTTTTCTTCTGCACCTTTTGACTTAGTCCATTCTGATATTTGGGGTCCCGCCCTGATTCTGACTGAAGGAGATCTCGGTATTTTGTTATCTTTGTAGATGATTACAGTCGTTATACTTGAATTTATCTGTTACGACATCGGTCTGAACTCACAAATGTTTACCATAATTTTCACAAAATAATACATACTCAATTTTCTTGTACCATTAAAACTTTTCGTTCAGATAATGCTATGGAATACAAAGATAAATCTTTTCTTACCCTTTTACAACATAATGGAACAGTCTCTCATCATTCTTGTCAATACACTTCTCAACAGAATGGTCAAGCAGAACGTAAACATCATCATATTCTAGATACGGTAAGAGCACTTTTCATCTCAGCTTCTCTTCCAGAATGCTTTTGGGGTGAAGCTGCTCTCACTACTGTCTACACTATCAATCGTGTTCCCTCACCTACCATCCACAATAAAACTCCTTTTGAGCTTCTTCATGGTACAGTCCCTAACTATTCCTTACTTCGAGTTTTTGGTTGTATCTGTTTTATCACTCTTCCTACACATGAATGCACTAAACTAGAATCACGATCTAGACTCTGTTGCCTTCTTGGTTATGTTCTCACTTAGAAAGGTTATCGTTGTTATGATCCCATAGCCAAACATCTTCGTATTTCACGTCATGTGGAGTTTTGGGAGCATAAGATGTTTACGAGTCTCTCCTTTTCTACAGTCCTCTTCCAGTTATGCTCCTATTTTTACTGATCCATCTATTGCTTTAGTACCTCACCCCTCTGTAGAGATGCTAAGCTCCTTAGACGTTCATTCTACAGCTGCTCCTAATCCAACTGACACGTCTGCTGATTCTCTTGCTACATCAACTGCCTTTGAGTCTATCTAGGTACCTACACTACGTTACTCCACTAGAGTCAGAGCCCCTCCTCATCTTCAAGACTATTATTGTTTTTATGCCCTTACCACTCTTCATGAACCACATACTTATCGTGAGGCTAGTACTGATCCTCTTTGGCAAAAAGCTATGTCTGATGAACTAGATGCTCTTACCAGAACTCATACTTGGGACCTGGTGGATTTACCTTCTGGAAAGTCTGTAGTTAGTTGTAAGTGGGTTTACAAAATCAAGCCTCGGGCAGATGGATCAAATGAACGATACAAAGCTCGCCTTGTTACGAAGGGTTTCTCTTAGGAGTATGGTATTAACTATGAGGAGACTTTTGCTCCTGTTGCTCGACTTACCTCTGTTAGATCTTTGCTTGCAGTAGCTGCTGTGCGTAATTGACAACTTTTTCAGATGGATGTTAAAAATGCTTTCTTGAATGACGATCTTGTTGAGGAAGTTTATATGCATCTTCTACCTGGCTATGATCATCCTTCTTACAAAATTTGTCGTCTTCGTCATGCTCTTTATGGTCTCAAACAAGCCCCTCGAGCCTGGTTTGCCAATTTTAGTTTTGTTGTTGCTCAATAGGGCTTTGTCCCTAGTGCATATGACTCTGCACTGTTTCTGCGGACTACTGGTGCTGGTACTATTCTTATCCTTCTTTATGTTGATGACATGATCATTACAGGGAATGATCTCTCTGGTATTCGAGATCTTCAACACTTTTTGAGTGAAAATTTTGAGATGGACTTGGGGCAGCTTAACTGCTTCCTTGGTCTTGAATTGACTTCCAGTTCAGATGGTTATTATCTATCTCAGGCTAAATATGCTTCTGACTTGCTCTCCAAAGTAGGCTTGACTGACAGCAAAATGTGCACTTCTCCTCTTGAAAATAATGTTAAGCTTCTCGCTACTGACGGTGAATCTCTTTCAGATGCTACTCTGTATAGGCAATTAGTCGGTAGTCTCATCTACCTCACAATTACTCGCCCAGACATTTCCTATGCTGTTCACTTAGTTAGCCAGTTTATGAGTGCACCACACTCTACTCACTATGCTGTCATTCTTCGTATCTTGCGCTATGTCAAGGGGACTTTGTTTCATGGACTTCACTTTTCATCGCACTCACCTCTGGAGCTCCGCTCTTATTCTGATGCTGACTGGGCCGGTGATCCTACCGATCATCGCTCCACTACGGGTTATTATTTCTTACTTGATACTTCTCTCATTTCTTGGCGCAGCAAGAAATAGACTGTTGTTGCCCGATTCAGTACTGAGGCTGAGTACCGTGCACTTGCTGATACTACAGCTAAACTTTTGTGGCTACGATGGCTTTTGACAGACATGGGTGTTTCTCAGTCGACTAGTTCCGCTCTTTATTGTGATAATTGGAGCGCCATTCAGATTGCTCACAATGATGTTTTTCATGAACGGACCAAGCATATCGAGATTAACTGTCACTTCATTCGGCACCACCTCCAGTACACTACGTGAAAAATGGAAAAAAAATGACAGATTTAGAGACGGTTTTGGACTGTCTCTAAAATTGCTTGGTTTAAAGACACTTTAGAGACGGCCATAAACTGTCTCTAAAATTTTAGACGGCCCCTAACCGTCCTTAATATTGTCTTAAAAATTTGAACGTCCACAAATTGTTTAGGACAGTCGTTGACTGTCTTATATGCGATCATCTGAGACGGTCTTTGATCGTCTTATATGTGGTCATTTGAGACGGTCATTGGCCGTCTGAATTAGAGACGATCATTGGCCGTCTTTTACTTGTAATCTGAACTGGCAAAGACCGTCTCTATTAAAGACGGTCCTTAACCTTCTTATATCCTTACTAAAGACCGTCTCTATTAGAGACGATCCTAAACCGTCTATATTAGAGACCGTCAAAGACCGTCTCTATTAGAGACGGTCCTAGACTGTCTTATATCCTTGTCAAAGACCGTCTCTATCAGAGACTATCAAAGACCGTCTCTATTAGAGACTGTCAGATGCTCAGCTCAAAAATTAAGAAGCACAAAAAAATTATGAATTTCTAAAAAAAATTAGTAGAGAAGCTTAGAAAAATAATTAACAATGTTTATAAAATTTTTAAATTTTGAAAAAAAAACTGTAATTTTATAAAAATCTAGATTTTGAAAAAAAAATAATTTAAGAACTTTGAATAATGTTGATAATTTTGAAAAAAAAAATCGATAAAAAATAATATTTTGAAAAAAGAAAATTTTAAAAATTAAACAAAATTGTGAAAAAATTAACAAATTATATATTTTAAAAAAGAAAACTAGATTTTGTATTTCGACAAGAAAAATTAAAAAGTTATATAACAAAAGTGAGATTTTAAAAATGATATTTTGAAAAAGAAAATTTAAAAAATTAAACAAAATTGTGAAAAAATTGACAAATTGTAAAAAAAATATATATTTTTTAAAAAAGAAAACTAGATTTTGTATTTTGACAAGAAACATTAAAAAGTTAACAAAAGTGAGATTTAAAAAATGATATTTTGAAAAAGAAAATTAAAAAAATTAAACAAAATTGTGAAAAAATTGACAAATTGTAAAAAAATATATATTTTAAAAAAGAAAACTAAATTTTGTATTTTGACAAGAAAAATTGAAAAGTTAGATAACAAAAGTGAGATTTTGATGATGTGTTATATATCCTTGCCGCCCCTATGTTTCTCCAACCCATTTTTAGGCCGGGTATAAAAAATTGCGTAGATATAAATCTTAAGTGGACCACACCACTGGAAAGAATGATAATATAGTACCTCGCCATTAAAAATTATAAAGAGCCCATCGTAAGGTTTTAGTAATGTTTATTTGCAATCCAACTTGTTGATAATGTAAAGAAGATCTACATGAAGGTAAACTACAAAGATCAAATTGATCCAAAACTTTTATGGCCTCGAAAGGTTTTTAATAGTTATTCATCATTGTTTTGATTGGTATGACCCACCTAAGATTATTGAGTTCTTATGATTTAAAATCACATCCTAAAATATGATGGAAAAATATATGGACAGTGTCGATATATATAAAATATATCAAGGTGGGCCCTACACGGTTAGAGTAACACCCATGAAAGAGTTACCTAAATAGTGAAATGGTACTATAAGGTCACCTCATGGAAACTTCAAATGAGGCTAATTTGTGTGCGCCCCACCTATAAAAGCATTTGGTGGGGCCCACATGAGTTTTGGATGTGTATGAAAGTTGGTTTGACTCCTCATCCAAGTGGGACACACATAATGAATGGGCTGGATCTATGAACCACATCTAGGTGGGCCCAATAAATAATTATGAAATGTTTTAATGGGAGGATAACCCTCTCAACTATAGTATGTGGTGTGGCCCACCCAAGTCATGTATTGACTTTATTTTTAAGCTCGTGGCCCACCATGGAATGGTGCATCTGACTGACGGGGCAGATCCAAAGTTCAAGTGGACCCACCATAGAAAAGAGTGGGATAGTGACACCTACTATTGAAACCTTCTTAGGGCCCGCCGCGATGTTTATTTAAGATCCAACCTGTTTATAAGTTAATACAGACATGGATGCAATTGAAAATTGGTCCGACCCCTCATCCAAGTGGGACACACATAATGAGTGGGTTGGATATGTCAATCACATTTAGACATGCCTAATATATGATTATGAATGTTCTAAGGAAACCCCTCCATTATATTATATGGTGTGGCCCACATTTAGGCCGATGTTTGTGTTTTCCCTTCATTCATATTTTTTTGATATTATGAACATGTTGGATGATAAATAAACATTACTATGGGCCCAAGAAGGTATCGACGGTGGAAATCATTATTCGACACTGTTTTGTGTGGCATGGTCCACTTGGGTTTTGGATTTACCAAAAATTTAGGATCAACCCAAACCCGTTCATCCAATTTTCAAGATAATTTTAGAGAATTATCCAAAAAATAATCATATCCAAAGATTAAATGGACCACACCACAAATAAGGGAAACGAATTAGCTCCTCTCCCTACACCATCCAATGGATTGTGGTTGGTGTTGTGTGGGCCCAACCATGATGTATGTGTTTAATCCATGCCGTCCATCTATTTTTAAAGATCATCTTATGACATGAAACCAAAAATGAGGCATATCGCAATTTGAAATGGACCACATTACAAGAAATAGTGTTGAATGACTGTCAGCCATTTAAAACATTCTGGGGGGCCATAAAAGTTTTGAATTAAGATGATTTTTGTTTTTCCCCTTCATCTAAGCCTGTATGACTTAATAAACAGATTGGATGGAAAATAAAGAGTAAAATGGGTCTTACATAGGATTTTAATGATGGATATCCAATCACTATTGTTTTCATGTGGTGTGGTCCACCTGATATTTATATACCCCTCAATTTTGGGCCCCACCATGATGTATGTTTTATATCCACACGTTCCATCCATTTGGAGAGCATTTTAGGGCAATATCCAAAGATAAATTTAAAGCTCCAGTGGACCCCAACACAGAAAACAGTGGGGATAGTGACACCCACCATTAAAAACTGTTTAAGGGCCACGAAAGTTTTAGATCAAGCTGATATGTATGTTTTAACTTATTTCATGTTTTTTATACTTTTGAACAGGTTGGATTTCAAATAAAAATTATGGATGCATTCCCACGGTATTTTAAGTGTTACTCTTACGTTAGAGCCCACCTTGACGATTTGATAAATATCCATCCTGCCCATCTTTTTTTTTTTTTCCAGCTCATTTTAGGACGTCGTCCCAAAAATTAGGTTGATCCACCATTAAAAAATTCGTAGGGCCCACCATAACAAATTTCTTATTATCCAAAAACTTCTGTCACCCCCAAAAGGGTTTTAATGGTAAACATTCAATCCCTCACCGCTTTTGATCGTGTGGTCCACTTGATAGTTAGATTTGTCTTATTTTTCATCTCAAGTGTTACGATGAGCTTGTCATATGGACGAACGGTTTGGATATAACACATACCTCATGATGGGACCCACAAAACTTGCTGACATCACCCACCCATTTCCATCGGGACGTGGTTTAGCAACTGACGGGTTGAGTACAGAGACTTGCTACTTAAGTGACGTCACTAAGTCCTGTGGGCCCAACCATGTTGTATGTTTTGTATCCACATCGTCCATCTACTGGGAGAGATCATATTAGAGAATGATCCAAAGAATGAGTCAAATCAAAATCTCGAGTGGACCCCATCGCAGAAAACAGTGGGGAGAGTGACGCCCATCATTAAAAAGTTCTAAGGTCCACAAAAGTTTCAGATCAAGATATTTGTGTTTTCCTTTCTTCTATGTCTTCGCTAACACATGAACAGGTTGGATCTCAAAAAAAAAATCATGATGGACCTTTAGAAGGTTTCAACGGTAGGCATCATTCTTCCCATTATTTTCTATGGTGGGGTCCACTATAGCCTTGGATCTGCATCATTCTTTGGTTAATACCCTAAAATGATCTCTAAAAATGTATGAACGGTGTGGATACAAAACATAACTTGGTGATGTCACTTCAGTCTCGCTACGCTGTAAGTAGCTGATTCGTGTCTGATATTAGGACTGGTTAGGGCGTCGGCCCTAAGCACTCCCTCTCCATCTCTCCTTCTCTCTCTGCGCCTCTCCCTCTCCCTCTCTCTGTCTACGCCTCTCTCTCCACTCGATCTCTCTCTCTCTCCATCTCCACTCTCGAACCCTCCCCTCTTCCTCCGGCTCAGATGTCGTCGACTTCCGTACCGAATTTGGCGTCCTCCTCTTGCCAATTGCGGCCTGCAATAATCGAACAGCGGAGATTGATCCGGAAGAGGCGGTTGCTGGAGAGACGAAGGGCCTCCCCCATCTGCGGTAGTAGCAGATCTCGTCCCAATGCATGGCCGCCCAACCTCCATCAACAACAGCTACCATCACAAGAGGCTTCTCGTCCCTCATTGTCAACAACAGCCACCATCAAATCGAAGGTACTCTCTCGATCTCTCTTCCTTCATCTCTGTCTATCTCACTTCCCCTTCGATTTGGGGATTTTAGGGCTTACAGATTTGGAGATTTTAAGGCTTACAGATTGGAGAATTTTAGGGCTTACAGATTTTAGGGATTTTAGGGCTTACAGATTTAGGGATTTTAGGGCTTACAGATTTTGGGATTTTAGGGCTTACAGATTTTGGGGATTTTAGGGCTTACAGATTTGGGGATTTTAGGGCTTACAGATTTTAGGAATTTTAGGGCTTACAGATTTGGGGATTTTAGGGATGACAAATTTTGGGGATTTTAGGGCTTAGAGATTTGGGGATTTTAGGGCCCCAAGAATGTCATGAGCAGATAAAAGCCCCTATTGTATCATATATTAGCTGTTATTGGAAAAAAAATGGTCTTTTGAAAATAGAGGTTGTATTTTCACATGCATTTTTCATGACATAACAAATGTAGAACCCTCTTGTCGAAATTGGCTGTTACCACTGGTGTTTTCTAAACCTTCACTCTTTTTTTTTTTGGTATTTATTAAATACGTTTTAAATCAAGTTTTGAACCAGTATTAGTTGTCCATTTGTCTCATGGACTATAATCCACATGATGAGCAGAGTGGTCTAAGTTTTTTTGGCTAGGATGTCTACAAGGAGAACGAAAAGAAATTACATAGATACTCTATTCCCAAATTTAGCTGGATTTGACCTTTTGATATATCAGCTGGTATTCCTCAATGCCTTAACTAAATATGATTTCTTATGTCATATATCAATTTAAATAGTGTTTGGATGGTGGTACATTTGTATAATAACGGCTTGTCAGTAAATTATCATGCCCATTTGACTGGTTTGGCACTATAATGACTAGCCTCTTGTTTGGATCAAGATTTAAACTAAACTGAGAGAGGAAGAGAATACAAATTCAAACCCTTTTGGGGGGGGCAGAAAATGCATTTCTTTCTATCTTTTTGTTTTGTTTGTGTTTGCGTTTGCATTTATTTTTTAAAGAATTTTGGCAAGAGTGTAGAATTTGGGCAAGCATTTTCTATGTTTTTTTTTCCTTGGGTGAAATGTGTCTTCTTGGATGATAGTTCATACAATGAACATTCATGAGTTCTCTTGGAGAATGGGCACCCATTCTTGCTTGTCTTCACTATAAACATTTAAATATCCTCTTACAAATGCATCAACTCCTTAATGCTACTTCTTATAACTACTTAAATTATCTGTAACCCATTTATCAAGGATGTCTTATGAAGCAAATTTCTTCTATACTTATATTTTGCAAGATAACAGGGAAGACAAAACAACTGAGAAACAAAATTGTGTTGTTTTTCTAACAGGGCTCTACGATACAATATTTGATGTCGATCATGATAAAGAAAGAGCTCAAGCCATAGGTATTGAACCAAATAGATTCAGCTTTGATGGGGTTGATTCCTCAGGTGTTGATTATGCTCTCAACAGGTAAGTATGGTTAACACATTTCTTACTTAGATATTGTTGTAATCTGCAACTACTTTATTGGCTATTGCATCTCTTTTAAATGGAGACATTGTAAAAGTAGTACTTCTTAACAATGATGGTAATGTTTTGCAATTCATTGGTATGTAACCACAATGCTAGTACTTCTTAACAATGATGGTAATGATTCTAAACCTTCAACTGGTGATCATTTTGGGATCATGTTTTTATACGTTAGGTCGTAACATAACATTAACATGGCCTTTCTGTTACTTAACGCTGTGATTTTGAATGCCAGGCCTCGTACATAATAGGGGGTGTCCATCTGAAGCCCTAACATTTAGAGGGATTGTTTCAATATCTTCCAGTATGTTACTTACCAGAAAAAAAAAATATATATATTTTTTACCTACTTTTGAGGTTTTTATGCTTTCAATGGCATATTATTTCTATTCTCAGTAAGGACTGTGTAATTATGGATGATAGGTTATGCTTTAAACTTCATTAATGTAGTGAAAAATAAGAGTTTCCTTGGGATCCAAATGGGTTTTAAAAGAAAAATTGATGGTGATGGAGTCGTTGGCTTTAGTTCACAAAGCTTGAGTTCCGATCATAGGACATTACTGCTTGGTTCCAATGGCTACTTTTTAGTAATCTTGCCATACGATGTCTACCAACTCGTGTTTGTGTGGTCTCGCATGCAGCCAGTTGAAACATTGTGATTTTATAGGTGATGCTGCTTGCACATTTTAGGCGATTGATGAGAGAGTTTACACATATGCATGACCAAGCTGTTCATCAATGTTGAGATTCCATTTGGCATAAATTATATTCCAGTTCCTTTTTAACAAGCAGCTTAGACTATATCTAAGCCGTGCAAGTTTACATCTCATTGCTTTGGAGACGAGTTAATAGCCGAAAAATGATAACATGAGAATGGCCTATACTACTGTATGCATTTGACACCAATTCTTAATGTTGGCAACTCACCCACCCTGCACCTGGCATACCTGTACCTCTACAAAGGTCACACTGATTGGATGATCTTAACTGTTTGAAATTGCTGTTGGATTTGGACCATTTTCTTTTTGACTATTCTGAGGAACTTTGAGTTGTACTATTCTTTTTAAACATCTATATGCTTCAATCTCCTTTGATCTGCACTCAAACCTATTGTGTTGAAGGGGACGTCTATTCTGTTGGGTAGAACACTTATTTTAATATCACAACGATTGGATAATCTCAACCATCTGATATTACCGTTGAATTTAGATCATTTTCTTTTTGACTAAGGTATTGAGGAACTTTGAGTTGCACTCCTCTTTCTTAAACGTGTACATTTTTTCTTAACCTCGAGTTACACTCTTCTTCTTCTTCTTTTTTCACGTTGACATGTTTTAATCCCACCTTGTGTATTGTAGGCCACATCCATTCAATTTGGTATAGATCCCTTTTGCTAATTTTACACAAGTACACATTTTTTAAAATATCATTGTAAAGCCTTTTCTTATAAAAAAATCATTCTGAGAAGGTAGCATTCACTGTGATGGCACTTCATAGCATGCTTTTTATCATATAATTTCATTGTGAACAGGGAACTACAGTGAGACTAGAATTTGGTGATTCCACCACTGCTACAGATCCTTCTGATGCCCACACGATCAGCCAGTCCTTTCTTCATACATATGGTCAGCCATTGGCTCACTTCCTGAGAGCAACTGCCAAGGTCTCTGAGGCTCAAATCGTCGCCAACTTGACAGAAAGACAAATAACATCAGTGGCCACAGATTTCAACCTGGATTTAAACAAGGTTCGAGGTGCTGTCAACAATACTAATAGAATCCTCCAGGTCAGATTATTGATTGGACCTGATTTTATTTAAATGATCTTGATAATCCATTTTATTTAAATGAGCAGACCTGGATGTGCGTTGGAGCTATCCGGATGGATGATGAATGTATTTGTGAATGTAAATGAAAATAAAAAACTTATAATATATATATGTTATCAATGGAGGATACCTTGTTTAGGGGGACATGAAATTCTTGTAGCTTATGGTATGGTGCCCCAATATTGGTTTTGTGTTACTAGTATGTAGTAGATAATACTAGGTTCAATAATATGGTGCCCCAATCTTGTAACTTATGGTATAGTGCGCCAATCTTGTAGCTTATGGTATGATCCCGATTTCCTAAACCTAAACTTATCACCTTAACCTAAACCTATTCTCAAATCCCAAAACTTATAACCTAAACCTAAACCTAAACCTATAACCTAAACTCAATTCCCTAAACCTTAACCTATAACCTAACCTAAACTTAAACCTAAACTTATAACCTTAACCTAAACATAAAACCTGGATCTAAATCTAAACTTATACATATAACCTAAACCTATTCTTATAATCTAAACCTATTCTCAAATCCCAAAACCTATAACCTAAACCTAAACCTAAACTTGAAAACCCAGACCTAAACCCGAACCCGATCCCAATTTCCTAAACCTAAACTTATGACCTTAACCTAAACCTATTCTCAAATCCTAAAACCTATAACCTAAACCTAAACCTTAACCTTAACCTAAACATAAAACCTAAACCTAAACCTAAAACCTAAACCTAAACCTACACTTATAACCTATAACCTAAACCTAAACCTAAATGTAAACCCGATCTCGAACCCAAACCTGATTTCTTAAACCTAAACCTTAACGTATTCTCAAATCCCTAAACCTAAACCTACACCTAATCCTAATCTCAACTCCCTAACCTAAACCTAAACCTAAACTTGAAAACCCAAAACTAAACCCGAACCCGAACCCGATCCCGATTTCCTAAACCTAAACTTATGACCTTAACCTAAACCTATTCTCAAATCCCAAAACCTATAACCTAAACCTAAACCTTAACCTAAACCTAAACCTAAACCTTAACTCAACTCCCTAAATCTTAACCTATAACCTAACCTAACCTAAACCTATACTTATAACCTAAAACCAAACCCGAACCCGATCCCGATTTCCTAAACCAAAACTTATGACCTTAACTAAACCTATTCTCAAATCCCAAAACCTATAACCTAAACCTAAACCTTAACCTTAACCTTAACCTAAACATAAAACCTAAACGTATTCTCAAAACCTAAACCATAACCTAAAACCTAAATGTATTCTCAAATCCTAAAACCTAAACCTAAACCTACACCTAATCCTAATCTCAAATCCCTAACCTAAACTTGAAAACCCAAACCTAAACCCGATCCTCGAACCCGAACCCGATTTCTTAAACCTAAACCTTAACCTATTCTCAATTCCCAAACCTATAGCTTATAACCTAAACCTAAACCTTAACCTATTCTCAATTCCCTAAACCTATAGCTTATAACCTAAACCTAAACCTAAACCTATAACCTTAACCTAAACCAAATCCTATGACCTAAAACCTAAATGTATTCTCAAATCTCTAAACCTAAACCTACACCTAATCCCAATCTCAACTCCCTAACCTAAACCTAAACCTAAACTTGAAAACCTAAACCTAAACCCGAACCCGATTTTCTAAACCTAAACCTTAACCTATTCTCGAATACCTAAACCTAAACCTACACCTAATCCTAATCTCAACTCCCTAACCTAAACCTAAACCTAACTTGAAAACCCAAACCCAAACCCAAACTCCGATTTCCTAAACTAAACCTTAACTTATTCTCAATTCCCTAAACCTTAACCTATAACATAACCTAAACCTAAACCTATAACTTACACTTATAACCTAAACTTAAACCTATAACCTAAACCTAAGCCTAAAACCTAAACCTATGACCTAAAACCTAAGTGTATTCTCAAATCCCTAAACCTACACCTACACCTAATCCTAATCTCAACTCCCTAACCTTAACCTAAACCTAAACTTGAAAATTCAAACCTAAACCCGATCCGGAACCCGAACCCGATTTCCTAAACCTAAACCTTAACCTATTCTCAATTCCCTAAACCTATATCTCATAACCTAAACCTAAACCTAAACCTTAACCTAAACTTATAACCTTAACCTAAATCAAAACCTATGACCTAAAACCTAAATGTATTCTCAAATCTCTAAACCTAAACCTAAACCTACACCTAATCCTAATCTCAACTCCCTAACCTAAACCTAAACCTAAACTTGAAAACCCAAACCTAAACTCGATCCCGATTTCCTAAACCTAAACCTCAACCTATTCTTAAATCCCTAAACGTAAACCTACACCTAATCCTAATCTCAACTTACTAACCTAAACCTAAACCTACCTTGAAAACCCAAACTTAAACTCGATCCCGAACCCGAACCCAACCCGAACCCATTTCCTAAACCTAAACCTTAACCTATTCTCAATTCCCTAAACCTTAACCTATAACCTAACCTAAACCTAAACCTATAACCTACACTTATAACCTAAACCTAAGCTTATAACCTAAACCTATGACCTAAAACCTAAATGTATTCTCAAATCCCTAAACCTAAACCTACACCTAATCCTAATCTCAACTCCCTAACCTAAACCTAAACTTAAACTTGAAAACCCAAACCTAAACCCGATCCTGAACCCGAACCCGATTTCCTAAACCTAAACCTTAACCTATTCTCAATTCCCTAAACCTATAGCTTATAACTTAAACCTTAACCTAAACCTATAACTTTAACCTATACCAAATCCTATGACCTAAAACCTAAATGTATTCTCAAATCTCTAAACCTAAACCTACACCTAATCCTAATCCAAACTCCCTAACCTAAACCTAAACCTAAACTTGAAAACCCAAACGTAAACACGATCCCGAACCCGAACCCAATTTCCTAAACCTAAACTTGAAAACCAAAACATGAACCCGATCCCGAACCCAAACCCGATTTCCTAAACCTAAACCTTAACCTATTCTCAATTCCCTAAACCTATAGCTTATAACCTAAACCTTAACCTAAACCTATAACCTTAACCTAAACCAAATCCTATGACCTAAAACCTAAATGTATTCTCAAATCTCTAAACCTAAACCTACACATAATCCTAATCTAAACTCCCTAACCTAAACCTAAACCTAAACTTGAAAACCCGATCCACGAACCCGAACCCGATTTCCTAAACCTAAACTTGAAAACCCAAACCTAAACCCGATCTCGAACCCGAACTAGATTTCCTAAACCTAAACCTTAACCTATTCTCAAATCCCTAAACCTAAACCTACACCTAATCCTAATTTCAACTCCCTAACCTAAACCTAAATCCGAACCGTATTTCCTAAACCTAAACCTTAACCTATTCTCAAATCCCTAAACCTAAACCTACACCTAATCCTAATTTCAACTCCCTAACACCTAAACCTAAACCTAACTTGAAAACCCAAACCTAAACCCGATCCAGAACCCAAACTCAAACCCGATTCCCTAAACCTAAACCTTAACCTATTCTTAATTCCTAAACCTTAACTCAGAATCCTAACCTAAACCTAAACCTATAACCTACACGTATAACCTAAACCTAAACCTAAGCCTTAAACCTAAACCTATGACCTAAAACCTAAATGTATTCTCAAATCCCTAAACCTAAACCTACACCTAATCTTAATCTCAACTCTTTAACCTAAAGCCAAACCTAAACTTGAAAACCCAAACCTAAACCCGATCCCGAACCCGAACCCGATTTCCTAAACCAAAACCTTAACCTATTCTCAATTCCTAAACCTATAGCTTATAACCTAAACCTTAACTAAACCTATAACCTTAACTTAAACCAAATCCTATGACCTAAAACTTAAATGTATTCTCAAATCTCTAAACCTAAACCTACACCTAATCCTAATCTCAACTTCTTAACTAAACCTAAACCTAAACTTGAAAACACAAACCTAAACCCAATCTGAACCTAACCCGATTTCCTAAACCTAAACCTTAACCTATTCTCAAATTCCTAAATCTAAACCTACACCTAATCCTAATCTCAATTCCCTAACCTAATCCTAAACCTAACTTGAAAACCCAAACCTAAACCCGATCCCGAACCCGAACCCAATTTCCTAAACCTAAACCTTAACCAATTGTCAATTCCCTAAACCTTAACCTATAACATAACCTAAACCTAAACCTATAACTTACACTTATAACCTAAACCAAAACCTATAACCTAAACCTAAGCCTAAAACCTAAACCTATAACCTATAACCTAAGTGTATTCTCAAATCCCTAAACCTAAACCTACACCTAATCTTAATCTCAACTCCTAACCTAAACCTAAACCTAAACTTGAAAACCCAAACCTAAACCCGATCTGAACCCGAACCCATTTCCTAAACCTAAACTTAACCTATTCTCAATTCCCTAAACCTATAGCTTATAACCTAAACCTAAACCTATAACCTTACCTAAACCAAAACCTATGACCTAAAACCTAAATGTATTCTCAAATCTCTAAACCTAAACCTACATCTAATCCTAATCTCAACTCCCTAACCTAAACCTAAACTTGAAAACCCAAACCTAAAACCTGATCTCGAACCCGAATCTGATTTCCTAAACCTAAACCTTAACCTATTCTCAAATCTCTAAACCTAAACCTACACTTAATCCTAATCTAAACTCCCTAACCTAAACCTAAACGTAAACTTGAAAATCCAAACCTAAACCCGATCCCGAACCCGAACCCGAATTTCTAAACCTAAACTTCAACCTATTCTCAAATCCCTAAACTAAACCTACACCTAATCCTAATCTCAACTCCCTAACCTAAACCTAAACCTAACTTGAAAACCCATATCTAAACCCGATCTCGAACCCGAACCCGATTTCCTAAACCTAAACCTTAACCTATTCTCAATCCCTAAACCTTAACCTATAACCTAACTTAAACCTAAACCTATAACCTACACTTATAACCTAAACCTAAACCTATATAACCTAAACCTAAGCCTAAAACCTAAACCTACCTAAAACCTAAACCTATGACTTAAAACCTAAATGTATTACTCAAATCCCTAAACCTAAACCTACACCTAATCCTAATCTCAACTCAGAACCTAAACCTAAACCTAAACTTGAAAACTCAAACCTAAACCCGATCCACGAACCCGAACCCGATTTCTAAACCTAAACCTTAACATATTCTCAATTCCTTAAACCTAAACCTAAACCTTAACCTAAACCTATAACCTTAAAACCAAAACCTATGACCTAAAACCTTAACCTATAACCTATAACCTAAACTTATAACCTATAACCTAACCTAAACCTAAAACCTAAACCTAAACCTAAACTTGAAAACCCAAACCTAAACCCGATCCCGAACCCGAACCCGATATTTTAAACCTAAACCTTAACCTATTCTCAATTCCTAAACCTACGACTTATAACCTAAACCTAAACCTAAACCTTAACCTAAACCAAAACCTATGACCTAAAACCTAGATGTATTCTCAAATCTCTAAACCTAAACCTACACCTATTCTTAATCTCAACTCCCTAACTTAAACCTAAACCTAAACTTGAAAAGCCAAACCTAAACCCGATCCCGAACCTGAACCCAATTTCCTAAACCTAAACCTTAACCTATTCTTAAATCCTAAACCTAAACCTACACCTAATCCTAATCTCAACTCCCTAACCTAAACCTAAACCTAACTTGAAAACCCATACCTAAACGCGAACCCGATTTCCTAAACTTAAACCTTAACCTATTCTTAATTCCCTAAACCTTAACCTATAACCTAACTTAAACCTAAACCTATAACTTACACTTATAAGCTAAACCTAAACCTATAACCTAAACCTAAGCCTAAAACCTCAACCTATGACCTAAAACCTAAATGTATTCTCAAATCCCTAAACCTAAACCTACACCTAATCCTAATCTCAATTCCTTAACCTAAACCTAAACCTAAGCCTAAAACCGCAACCTATGACCTAAAACCTAAATGTATTCTCAAATCCCTAAACCTAAACCTACACCTAATCCTAATCTCAACTCCCTAACCTAAACCTAAACCCAAACTTGAAAACCCAAACCTAAACCCGATCCCGAACTCGAACCCAATTTCTAAACCTAAACCTTAACCTATTCTCAAATCCCTAAACCTTAACCTATAACCTAACATAAACCTAAACCTATAACTTGCACTTATAATCTAAACCTATAACCTAAACTTAAGCCTAAAACCTAAACCTAAACCTAAAACTGAAATGTATTCTCAAATCCTTAAAACCTAAACCTAATCCTAATCCTAATCTCAACTCCCCAACCTAAACTTAAACCTAAACTTGAAAACCCAAACCTAAACCCAATCCAGAACCCGATTTCCTAAACCTAAACCTTAACCTTAACCTATTATTCTCAATTCCCTCAAGCTATAACATATATACGATAACCTATAACCTAAACCTAAACCTTAACCTAAACCTACAACCTAAACCTTAACCTTAACCAAAACCTATAACCTAAACGTTAACCTATAACCTATAACATAAACTTATAACCTATTACCTAACCTAAACCTAAACCTAAACCTATAACTTATAACCTAAACCTAAACCTAAAACCTAAATGTATTCTCAAATCCCTAAACTTAGACCTACACCTAATCCTAATCTCAACTCCCTAACCTAAACCTAAACTTGAAAACCCAAACCTAAACCCGATCCTGAACCCGAACCCGATTGCTGTAATAATGTAGCCCAATCATATGGCAACAAACAATAATGTATCCCTTTTAACACATGCCCCCTTTTACAAAGCTTTAATTTTTGTTGTTGTTTCTATTAATTGAAACACTTTTTTACATTATTTGCTCGTATTAGTTTTATTTTAACGATCAGTTTTATTTTAAAAAAGTGCCCACTTTTTTGGAAGAAGTTTCTGCAATTCTTCATGATTCTGAATTATAATGTTTTGTTAGTTGAATATTTTTTTATTAGATGAAAGACAGAAAATTGTTGCTGATTTTTTTCCTTTTTTTTTTTTTTTTACTTATAATGTTAAACTTATATGTATTATGCGTGGATGAATGTAATGTGGATAAGATTGTGTTTGGATGGATGTAGTTTATGTTTGGATGGATTTATATAGTTTGGCGTTTAGATGGATGTGAATGTGAATATGATGAAATATATTGTATAACAGGTATATATCGGGAAGAATACGATGAAATATATTGTAACAGGTCAAATTTGAAAATGTCGGTTGCAGTCCTTTTAAAGGATGGTCCATGACCATCCTTTTAAAGGACGGTCCATAACCGTCCTTTTAAAGGATAGGCTCATAAGAGACGGTTCCTAGCAGTCCTTTTTAAGGACTGTCTATGATAATCCTTTTAAAGGACGGTCCATAACCGTCCTTTGAAGGCTCATAAGAAACTGTCCTAACAATCCTTTTTAAGGACGAGCTAAGACCGTCCTTTAAAGGCTCATAAGAGACTGTCCATGACAGTCCTTCTCAAGGACGGTCCATGACCGTCCTTTTTTCGTCAATAAGAATGACGGTTTTCAACCATCCTTTAAGTAATAAGATACGTCAAAATTTGACGGCCCATGCGACGGTCCATGACCGTCCTTTTTGGTCATTTGAGACGATTTTGGACCGTCCTTTTTTCGCTGTTTTGGCATAATGGTAGGGTACACTACATCTTCAATCCATCTCCTCCGAGGATCAACTTGCCGATATTTTCACGAAGTCTCATCCTCCTGGTCGACTTCGTGATCTTGTTTCCAAACTCAAGTTGACTTCATCATCTTGAGTTTGAGGGAGGATGTTAGAATATTGTGTGATCTTGTTACCATACTTTGTGTGATCTTGTTATATTAGATTGTAAATCTCCAGCTATGTAATATTCTCTTTAGCTATGTAATATCCTATATTTAGCACCTAGGATCTTTCTTACAACTATACATATTTACTATCAATACGTTGTAATCATATTATAAAGAGGGTGTTCTTCCTTCAATACAATACACATTGAAATACAAAATTTCTACGACAATCTCTCTCTCTCTTTATTTCTTCAGTTTGCATTAAAGGTTAGGTCTTACGGTGGACGGTTGGGATCCATTGTGGGACCCACATTTCTACCCAGGGGGAGGCTGATTGCCTACTGACAGCGTCAGTAGACAGTGCTCCATGATCTATGTAATCTATCCGCTCATTTATCTATTTTTCCATACTATTTTACGTAATAAGCTAAAAAATAAGTCAGTTGCAAATCTCATAAAATCTCATATTGAGCACATTATAAGAAAGAGTGATGATTGAACACTCACCATTAAAAACTTCTCATAGTCGTCATAAAAGTTCTGGATTAAGATGATATTTGTGTTTCTCTTCGCCTAAGAGGGCGACAAGTAAACATTAGAATGAGCCTTAGATGGGTTTTTTTTAATGTTATGCAATCAATCACCTATTTTCCTGTGGTGTGGTTCACTCGAGATTTGAATCTTATAATGATATGGAAAAATAAAGGACTCGGATTAGGTAATGACAGGTTGAGTAGGGAGTCCTCTACTGAAGTGATGTCACCAAGTTCTGTGGGCTCCATTATGATCTATGTATTATATCCAGACCATTCATCCATTTTGAGATATCATTTTAGGGCATGAGCCAAAGGAGGCAGATAAAAAGCTGTAACGAACTCACCACAGAAAACAGTGGAGAGAGTGATTCCCACCGTCCTAAGGCCCACCATAATGTTTATTTGAAATCCAACTCGTTCAAAAGTTAAAAAAGACATGAAAGTAGAGAAAACACAAATATCAGCTTGATTTAAAACTTCAGTGGCCTTTAGAAGTTTTTAACGATAGGCGTCACTATCCCCACTGATTTCTGTGCTGGGTTCCAGTAGAGCTTTGGAATTAACTCATTCTTTGATATTGCCCTAAAATGATCTCCCCAAATGGCTGGAAGGCATTGATACAAAACATACATACTGCAAAGGCCAACGGAACTCGGTAGTGAGTCTCGCTACTCAACCTGTCAGTAGCTAATCCGCGCCCAAAAATAAATGAACGGCCTGGATAAAAAATTATATATCATGTGGGGCTCACAGAATAGCCACCTCGCTAGTGACGCTGTCACTGCGCAATCCGCGTACCCTACGGGGGGACAAGCAGGCGTTATTGCCCAGACAACCCTTCAGCTAAACGGGCAGGTTCTCGGTTTCCTCCAAATTTAGATAAGGTTGACCAAGTACCGATGTTCCGGCACCGTCCACGTGTCTGACAGCTGTACTGCTCAAATGCCAGTTTTGACCTGTTTACCACACGTGATCGCGGACGGTGTCAGGATCTCAGACGTGGTGGAATTGAATCAGTGGTTTGCTGGCTACACACGCACCAGTTCAGACGCATGTCTATACCTAGCACACGTGCCCGACTGACACGTATGTAAGACATCCATACGTAGATCATCTGTCCAAAGTAGAAGAAGAAAGCTATGCAATTCCGTGGAAGATTACACGGGCAATGGACGGTCTACAAGACGCATGCTTTACCATTATTCCCATATTCGTGTTGCTACGTGAGAATTGGATATGCTGAGCTTTTGATCTGATGGTCTACACGGCTTGGATGTACCAAAGGCATGCCACGTTGGCGCATGTGGTTGCTTATAAAGGTTCGTTGTTAAAGGATATTTTGGTTATTTACACCCGTTTTTTTAGATGTTTGCTACGTAATACTGTTAGGATAGGTGGAGACCATGTACGTCGGATCGAAGGTTATGTTCAGTAATCTTAACCGTTGATCTTATTAGATACACATTAAATGGGGCTGGCCCCAGGAACTTCAAGATTAGAAGGTTTTGAACTTTAGACGAATGGCGCGCGAAGAAAACAAAAGTTAAAAGAGTACGTCCATGTTAAAAGTAAAATAAAAATCATCAAAGGGTAAAATTATCTACTCCACTTAGAGGCCCATCATCTAAATCGTTTGGGCCCGTTTGGCCGGGTAGATTGGAAGTGGTATTGGAAGGGATTGGAAGTTAAATCTTGAGATTGGCTGGGCGTGCCAAACAGACTGGGTGATTTGATCAGTGATATGGCAATCCCATGGATCTTAAGACAATCCACTAACAACACCATCATTACATTTAAATCTCATCCAATCCACCCTAATCCATTCAAATTTGCTTGGGACATGTTTGGTAATTTGAGGGATTGGGAGGGATGGGAAGGTTTAATCCTGGGATTGGTCAGGCGTGCCAAACAGACATGATATAGCAATCCCATGGATCTTAAGACAATCCACTGACAACACCATCATTACCTTGAAATCCATGTCATCCACCCTAATACCATTCAATCCCTTCCAATCCACCTGGCCAAATAGGCCCTTGAAGTATCGAAAGATATCCTTGGATTCAAGGGCTATTTTATGCACATGAGAAAAGTAATATGTTGTTGGGTACACATATGTGCGTGCGCACGCACAATAATACAAGATCCAAGGTGATTTTGAATCTTCGTTTGTGTTTGAGTGCTTATAATTAAAATGCACTAAAATCCAAACATTTTTGTTGGGAGGTTGGATTTCAAATGCATTTGAATTCTTTATTAGTATATTTCTATGACTTTGATTAACTAAATCAACTTTAATATTTGAAATTTACATATATGTCTGATATTTGACAAAAGATCATAATAAGCCTATTAAAATATATACTTTAGGAAAATAAGAAATTTTCAAACCTCGGGTGGGCAGCATACAAACAAGCAATTTACTATTTTTTTCACCATCCATTAAACGACCAACATTAGGACAATTCAAATTATTCTACTATTGTAATCTTAGATTAATTTTAAGTATCACTAGTGTGTTATGTGTGAAACAAATTAATAACCCAGCAACAACTTTGTCACATTTGTGACTCTCCTACCTTTCGAAGACGAAGTCAAAAGGACATTTCACTCTTATTACACAGAAATATCAGGAAAAACATAAGATTTAAAAGACACCGAAAGTGTGTATATTAAATAACTTTGATTCCATTTATTCCAAAAGTACTATGACCAATCGATATAAGTGAGGACAAAACATAAAAGATAATGGCCAAACAAAAGCTAAACAGGACCAAATTAAAATAAAAGACAAGAGACACAATAATTTATGTAGTTCAATAATGTATCTTCTTCATGGGACAACAATATAGATTTTTTTTCTTTTCACTAAAACAAGAAAAATGAAAATAAAAGTCTTACCTCTCTCTCACCCGTACAAGATTTTACACTAAAAATACTTTAGAAGATAAAGATAATAAAATACCATTGTCTAACTATGACCCTCATTATATAAATCACATAGCAGAAAAAGGCACATGTAAAGACGTAGAGAGGCTAAGCTTCACTGTACGTGTTCATACGTACAGATGTACAGACGAAGAGAGGGAAAGAACAACATCTCCCAATAGGAATTTGCCTCAGGATGTTCTTCATGTCCACCGCAAATAGATTCAGGTGTCAAATCCCCTTATCCTTTCAAATCACCTCAAATACAAGTTGCCAAATAGCCCCTAAGGTGGCCCCCACTTTGAGTATTAACTGTAAAGTCATCAGGTCGGCCACCACGACGTGAAAAGAATGGGAAGGTGACATAACTTGCTAACTATCCAATTAAATGGATAGGTGCGACTTACTTTTTTCACACAGACCACATGGGCATACGACCCCATGACCTCAATGTTGAAATGCGCCGTCAACCACTCGACCGAGGAAAAAAAAAAAAAAAAAAAAAAACAGTTGTGATTGGTTAAAAAAAAAAAAAAAAAAAAAAAAAAAAAAAGAAAAAAAAAAAGCCACTGAGCCATCAGTTGGAAGCGATGGTGCAGATTACTTGATCAATGGCCTGTTCTGATCTTGTTCATGGGAATCTACCTTATGCATTGATCAGGTGTCTCTTACACACTTTCCAGGTTGGCCATGTGATGCGTATAAAGCTGCATATGAAGACAATCCATACACGCTTCTTTTATTTTTTATTTTATCATGCATGCACTAGCTAATCCCTTGGGCCCTTTCACCCGCCTGCTACTGTGCAATTCCCAATGCGGCTTAAGGCACATAGGAGAAGTAAGAAAAATATGTCCATGTATAATTCGGTTGTGATCCTTTAAAGTACGGTTAAAATATTTCGGTCAGAGAAAAAGAAGGAAAGAAATAGAAAAATGAAACATTCAAAGTTTAATAAAATTTCTGTTCTTAACTGAAATAGAGATTGAAAAAAAAAAGGTTACATACACATATATATTATTGTATATTAATAAGACTAAAATATAAAATTTATATTAAAATGGTTAGATTTCTAGAGGCATGAGTAATAATGTATATAAATAGGTAATTGGATAGCGGATTATTTTCGATCTTTTAACTCTATCAAATCCTTCATTTTAAGTAATCCCTATATGACGCAGGGGAGGACGTGAGATCGAGCACCGTCTTCCTCAAGAGGATAAGTATTCTGAATCCACGGAACTTCTCTGGAAGCCTCACAAAGACTTCTCGAATCCATGAGAAAAGAAAGCATAAAATAGAAATAAATTTTAATAAATTCGAAATTGATTAATGAATGAATAAAAACGAGTTCACAACCCTTTAAATAGGGGTACCAAGCAATGAGAAAGAAATCAAAATCAAGCTACAACTAAAACTCTTAGAAATCGCAACTTACTATAAATAGTAACTTACTATTTATAGACGGTCGTGATGTCTACTAGTGCGCAAGGTTTTCGGCCAAAAATAGTAAGTGTCCTATTTGGCTTCACCAAACCGTTCTCCTAATTATTCCAAGCTCTTTTCACTTTGGGCGCAACTCCTAAAGCCCAACGGACGAAGAGTTATAATCAAACTAAAACTTACTATTTATAGTAAAAATGAAATTAAAACAGGGAAACGACTGTCGATCTAGGGGTTTTTCGTAATTCCGAGCATCGCAACCTAGGTTGGTTGGCTAAAGTAGCTCGTTCTACCCCAAAATCATATATTTTACGTCAGGTAACTCACTCCAGATTGTGAGATACGCCTGATTTAAGGTCCGATGGTCTGGATCACTTCTGTCGCCGACCGGGCCTTTTTTGATCCATCTTGGCCATGAAACTGTTCGCAACCCGCTCTACATCACTATATAAATCAATCTCTCTTTATTAAAAAAAAAAAATTCACTTTCTACTCGATTTATCAAAGCATCACAATTAATGTTCAATCTCTTCATTCGAATTGGCTTCAAAAGTTTTTTATTTTTTATTTCTTGAATAGAATGCTTTATTTATTGAAAGATAAGTTCAATTTTGTTTGCTTGAAATAATGAGTTTTTTTCCTTCTATCTTCTTAAATATAAAAAGTTTTAAATATTTAATAAATTATATTAGTTTTTTTTTTCTTTCAAAAATACATAATTTAAAACAGAGTTTTGCTACACCTCCATTACTGATTGAGGAAATGAGGATGTGAATTTTTGTAAATCTATAAACTAGTCAAATTTATAAATTTTCATTGGATTTGAATTCAACATATTCCAAAGTTCATTTGGGAATCAATCCACAGGTTACATAGATTTGCAAGCATGCTGCAATGGTAGAGTATTTATTATAAAGGAATCATTTAGTTATTTATTATTATTTACTTTCAAAAGAGTTCTTATTTTAAGGTTTGTCAAGTCTTTTAATTTTCCTAAAGATTTGAATTTGTCCACAATTCATAAATTTCTACTAGTGTCGATTTGAAAAATTCATGAATTTTGGAGAATCCCCAACAAAAAATAAACAGATAAAAGATTTTAAAATCCATAGATTTCACAAATCCCTATCACTAATCTGTCACCTCAATCAACCCTAAGTTTTGTAGCTTAATGCAAGATACGACTCTAGAGTTTGAGTGGTAAAACTCCTTGTATGACAACATGCAGAGAAGATTACACTTGTAAAAGGAGCTTTCCCACTCAAACAATGGTTGGTGGAATTCGTACCATAACTATTTTCTGTTTTAGCCGACCCCACTAACCGAGTTAGCATTATACAATCGGTTTAACGCATGATCTATAGTCTATCTACACTGAGATTTAGTTTTTTATTTTATTTATTATTATTTTTTTAAAAGATAAAATGTTTTCCTCCATTTCTGAAATACACTGAGATTTAGTTTGATATGCATATGTGCCATGTATACAATTTTGTGTGCATGTGTATGGACCGTTGTACTCTGGAGTAGTGAAAGTTTTTGTGAGGTCCAATCTTTGGACGGTTTAGTTTGATCAGTATATGTGCCATGCATACAATTTTTTGTGTGCATGTGTATGGACCATCGTACTCTGCAAGAGTATCATTTTTTTTTTGAAAATACGTGTGTGAAATTTCACCGCAATCCACCGAATCCCCTCACCGCGTACGTCCGTATTACATCTTTCAGTGCCTAGTAAGAAATCTAATTCTCCGCGATTTCTCGACAAGGGAATTTCTCAAGAGATTTTGAAGTTTTGAGGCTTTTTTGGAATATTACTGGGACAATCTCACCAAAACAGAAAAATATAAGAAATAGTTAGTGTAAACAAATAAATGCATTAAAAATTTTAATACACATTTATATTACAAATTCCTTAGAGCCTATTTGGATTTATGAAAAACATGAAAAAGGGAAAATTGTTTTTAGAGAAATCTTTTTTTCAAGAAACAGTAGAGAATGAAATAATATTTTTTAAAAGAATTTCATAGAAATTTAAATTTTATTTTCAAATTTGTAGCAAAATTAAAACTTTTCTTGAAAAGATTTTAAATTAGCATATGCTAGATTAGCACATGTGTCACAAGTGGGATGCTTAGAGATGAATAGTGGTGCATGTGGCATACATAACATATGTGGGCACTTGAAGCTAAATTGTAGTAAAAATAGTATGCTGCACATGTGAGATGTTTGAAGTTGTACGGGAATGCATGTGGCATAAGACATGCATTAATACATTGACATCATTTGCAAGTGACATATTTGGAGAATTGAAGATGGGCAATAACGCAAGTGGTACATTAGTGCATGTGGGGTGCTTTACACATATGAAACATAAGTAAGATGAATGGTAGTACATGTGGCACAATAATACATGTGGGGGTACAATAGAAGATGGTCGGTGACATATGTGAAACATTAGTATATTGGGGGCTCTTTACACATGTGGGAAAAAGATGAATGGTGATATATGTGGCATAGTGGCATGTATGGGGTATGACTTAATATGGACAATGTCTTATTTAGCATATATGGTACATGTGAGGCGATTAAACATAAATAATAATGCATTCGGGCTTTGACTCTTGTGAAAGTTGTTTTCCTTCAATGTTGAAAAATGCATTTCTCGGGGATGTTTATTTTCCTATAAAATAGAAAGTGAGAAATGACATTTCATACAATTTTCCACGAAGAAAGGCTTACCAAACAATAAAAAATGAATTTCATGGAAAATATCATTTCATTTCTCATACTTTCCATGAATCCAACCAAACGCCTTTAAGGTTTTTGCTGTTGGGAATTTTATGAGAAAATTCCTCTCAAATATTAGTTTTAGCAAAAAAGTGATTTTTAAATATAATTACCAAATTATGCTTTGTAGTCTATAGCTGAAGGTAAAAAAGAAGTTTTTACCTTTTTTCAAGGTGGGAAAATCCCAAAAGCTAGCGTTCATGTCGACCTTTATTTGTCTCATCCCGATGACTCTGATTTAGAGTGGGTCGTGGACACTTTCATGGCTAAGATAGATCAAAGAAGGCCTGATTGGAGGCGGAGGTGATAATGATAATCAAAACCTTAAAATAGTTATATCTCACAAACCGGAATGAGTTTTTCAACATATCATATATGATTTTGGGGTAGGAGAAGCTACTTTAACCAACCAACCCTGGTATGATAGGTTTCCCATGCCAAATTTACGAGATTCCATTAGATCAACAGTCAAAAGTCTGTTTTATTTTTATTTTACTATAAAAGTCGGAGGCAACAATGTGGTACTCAAGCTCAATATGGAGAAGGCGTATGACGGGGTTGATTGAAATTTTTTCAAATTGGTGCTTAAGAAATTTGGCTTCAGTCGGGGTTAGATTGATCTCATGGAGCAGTACGCTAGGACAATAGTTTTTTTTTTTTTTTTTTGGTTAGCATGTTAGTACACACCCATGTCTACACACACTCCATGTTAGCCACCCCCACTAGGGATCGATACCTAGACCTCAAGTGTTGAAACGAGGTATATCCACTCAGTCTGCCAACGCTAGGACAATAGTTGGTTCTCAATTCTCATGATTGGAGAGGCTTGTGGATACTTCAAATCCTCTAAAGGCTTGCGGTGGGGTGACCTAATTTCTCCATGCTTGATCATCTTAGTCACCTAATCGGCTTACAGCCAAACCGGACAGAGTTGGATCCCATCTCCAGTAGTTAAGGCCCGTACAGAACTTCCGTGCTAGCCAGCATTGTTTTCTGGAAGCCGCATGAATTTTTTTTTTGGTCCGTGCCTTGTATATCTCTTGAACAGAATATATCCAGTTTTGATTTTTACAAAAAGTGTCTGCTGCATGGGGTGGGATTCACCTTCCTATGTTTTTGAAATCCACTCAGAACCATTGGGTGTGTGACCCAATTTTAAGCATTGGCAGAAAAAAAAAAAATATAATAAAATAAAAAATAAAAAAAATAGCCCCATCTGTGGTTCATGTGGAGCATACAATTGGAAATAGTATATAGGGTGATGACCACTTCCCACGGTGTGGCCCACTTGAATCACGAATTGTTCAGATTTTGGGGCCTTAGGCCTAAATTTTTTTTGGTATCTAATGATTTAACTGGCTTTCACATATTCATCATGGTGGGACTTATAATTAATCAACGGTGGGGCATTTCTCTTCCAACTTTTTCCCTTGGTATGGCTTATTTAAATCACAAGTCATCCTAACTTTTAGTATCGTATCTGACATGGGAATACACATCTCATGATTAAGAGTGGATTTCCCGCATACATTATAGTAGGTTCGGGTGTGCATCCCAAAATTTGTTTTCTTTAATATAGAAGAGCTGAAACAATTATACCTGGGTCGATTTTTGGTAAGGGCCCACCATACCGTGTATGTGAAATCCATTTCGACCATTATATGTGTAATCCTGCATTAGGTACAAGGTCAAAAATTTGGCTTACCTGGTATTTGGATGGGTCACACCAAATCACCAATGGAGCTGGTTTTTTATACCAGTGCCTAAAATCAAGTTACTCAACCGGTGATAAAATTATTGGATTTATGCAAAGACTGTTTTGGAATATCTTACAGCACTCGCAGGAATTTTCAGAGAAAAACCCCTTTATTTTTCCCCTTTTATATCACCCTTTATTGAGAGAAAACATAATATTGTGAAAATCTAGCGAGAATATAGTTTAGTATATATATATATTTTGATATTACCTTGAGATTTTCATAATCTATATTTGCCACACTGTCAGTGATTTCCTTTGAGTTTATAACATCAAGCTAGGTGCATACTTGATAGGTGAGGCTGCAATTCTTTTTCTGTTGAGCCCACCCGGAAGTTTGTAATTCTCGTTTGATCAATATATCCCATGGCTAATGCCCTTATATATATATATATATATATATATATATATATATATATATATATATATATATATATATATATATATATAAGCTAGGTGCATACTACCTTATTAGTAATTTGGACAATTTAAAACGGTGGCAACTCATCCTCCTTGCTTGCAGCAAGATTTACAGTTATTCAGACCATCCAAATTGTGGGTCCCATTGCAGATGGAGCGTATGCCTAAAATCACAGTGATCAGGCAATCATAATCATCCAATTGATGGCTCTTAAATGGATGGTTAAGAGAAAATGATTGTTGGTGCTTCACAATGCGGGTCTGGGAGTGGTCAAGAAGCAGGGTCGTAGGAGGAAGTAATTAGGGCAGAGGGGGTTTTGGTCGATCGATTCAATTCTTGGCTCTGGTGGGAGAGGTTGGGTGGAGAGGGCTATGGTTTCCCGCTGTTGGTTTGCTGGAGGGTCCGCTGGTGAGGGGGTCCTATGTGGTAGGATGGCCTGGGTAGGTTATGAGCCCCGGCCAGTAGAGGGGTCGGCCTGCAGTGGTGAGATTTTTCTATGGGAGTTGCAGTCTGGCAGCACCCTGCGGTCCTTTTCACCTATGAGGTGGGCTGCATGGTTGGCTCTTGATGTACAGTGGACTTGGTAGGCTGGGTGGTTGGTGGGGCTCAGATTTTAGGTTGGCCAAGTTGGAGCGGCTTACATTAATAAATAAATTTAAAATAAAAAAATTTAATTAAAAAAAAAAAAGGAGAAAATGATAGTTAAAAGAGTAAAATAGCGAGTGATCCAAATTTCAAAGGAGAACCCAATAGTTGGTATTATCTTCACAGTCTAATTTTGCTTAGCTAATCTCCTTTATGCAGTGACTTGTAATTTATAACAAGAGAATACATGGCAGATTGGCCCGAGTGCACTTTTTCCGTTCACCCCATTAACATGTGTGATAATGTGGCATACGTGTATGACACCGAAGCCGTTACCCCTTTCTATATACCTTGTACCAAAATAACCTAGGTCTGATCATCAATAAGGCCTCATGTGTACCAAATGAATGAACTGTTAATATAAATTATTCAACAGTTCATTTTCTATGTAAAAATATGGTCCACCGGAAAACTAGATCAAGCTATTTTTGTGAAAAGAAATCTGCACAGTACGCCCCCCCCCCAAAAAAAAAAAAAGTGCACCTTGATGAGAGCACACTTGCATTGCTTTTGCTTAGCATATGCTAAATGCCTGTCTTTGTAATTTAAAAGGAGTTTATTTGATACTCTGGTTGGGTATGAACTTGATAGGCGGGCACTTAGAAACGGTATAGATGAAATAAATCTAACTTAAATTAAACCAGTGTAGCTAAGTTACATTCTAAAAATAAGATTTATGGAGCAATTCCAGCATCTGATTCGTGAGAATTTGTTTTTTGAAATAGACCATTGGATATTTTCATTTTTAACCATCCAATAACACTATCAATTTAACAGTCGAATTACCAAACAAAAGTAATTTTTGGTTCTCGATACATCTAAAGCTGATACCATATTTTGGACGGTTTATTTTAAATTACTTGTATGCCAAGTATGAAGTTCTCAGTAACTTCTAAATGCCTGTGTATCATCCATCAAACTCTGCCAGAGTATCATAGTATTTCTCGTAATTTAACACTGTTCACCCTTCCGACCATCTCTTTGCTATTATTTTGCTCTCTCTCTCTCTCTCTCTCTCTGCCATTCAAAGCTCGATTTCAGACATACAAAGCCATCGATTCCTAACCAAAAACAACACACTTCCTATTTCCCATGTGCAGATTTGCACTGATTCTTGTTCTCCTACTTTGATTTTTCTCTCTTGGGTCCTTTTCCCTTATATATCTTAGTAGAAATCTCTGTCTTCTTGGTTCTTCTCTCCAGTCAGAGAAATCATGACCTTGAAACAGGTAGATTCCATCCATGGGCTTTAGATTTTGAGAGAGAGAGAGAGAGAGAGAGAGAGAGAGAGAGAGAGATCTTGTTGTCTTTGGGGTTTTCGTTTGAGCGTTTGCTATTGGATTCTTGGGTTCCTGGAAACATTTGAGAAAATGGATTTTAGAGAATTCCTGTTATCTTGTAGTTAGAAACTGCTCGTCTCTTCTCTCTCTCTCTCTCTCTCTCTCTCTCTCTCTCTCTCTCTCTCTCTCTCTCTCTCTCTCTCTCTCTCTCTCTTCTTCTTCTTCTTCTTCTTCTTCTCTTCTTTTTTTTTTTTTTTTTTTTTTTTTTGGTGTGATCGATTTATAGAGAAGGAAAAATGGATTGTATAAAATTCAAAGTATTTTTAAGAGAAGCTAAAATGGTTTTGTGAATAGTTCTCGAGTTCTTGGGTTGTGATCTGAGAGTTAGCTTTGGGGTTTTGGTGTTTGAATTAGTGAAGAAGAAAACGGGTTCCAGGGAATTCATGAGATGTAGGCTTTTGTTGCAGTTTTGGATTTGTTGGGTGATTGAATTCCTGAGGATGAAAATTAGGTTTATAGAAATTTCATCTGTCTAAGAGAGAAAAGGTTAGAAACAGCTCGAGTCCTAGTCCTTGGGACTTCTTCTCTGAGAGAGAGAAGCTGGCAAACAAGTGGTGGGAGAGAATAGATGTGGCGATGACGGGGTTGGAACCAGGCCCAGGTTCTCGCTACATCCATCAGCTCTTCAGACCCGAATTACACTTACAGAGGTCATCTCAGCTGCAGAATCAAACAGCCCAAATTGCGGATACAAAGGACTCCCCGGAAGAAGAGCCAAAACATGAAACAGATGCTCCCACAACGAACTCTGGCGCAGCATCAGGTGCTATCCGACGTCCACGCGGCCGCCCTCCTGGATCCAAAAACAAACCCAAGCCACCGATCATTGTCACCCGCGACAGCCCGAACTCCCTCAGGTCCCATGTGCTTGAGGTCTCCTCAGGTGCCGACATCGTCGAGTGCGTGTCGACCTATGCAAGGCGGCGGGGCTGTGGCCTCTGCATCTTGAGTGGTGGCGGCACCGTCACCAATGTCACCCTGCGCCAGCCTGCAGCACAACCAGGGACAGTCGCAACACTGCACGGGCGGTTCGAGATACTATCACTGTTGGGCACAGTGCTGCCGCCGCCGGCACCACCAGGGGTTGGTGGACTGACCATATTCTTGGCAGGTGGGCAAGGGCAGGTAGTGGGAGGGACTGTGGTCGGACCGCTTGTAGCCTCGGGCCCCGTCTTACTGACAGCGGCATCATTTGCAAATGCCATGTTTGAGCGGCTGCCATTGGAGGAAGAGGAGCCTGCAGTGCAGGTGCAGCAGCCGACTGCGTCACAGTCGTCGGGGATTACAGGCGGCGGCAACGGAGGTGGTGGACAGATTGGCGATGTAGGCATTAGTGGTGGTGGTGATAGTGGTGCTGTTCCTCTCTATAATTTGGGTGTAAATATGGGGAATTATCAGTTCCCTGGGGATGTTTTTGGTTGGGGTGGGAATGCTTCAAGGCCACCCTTTTGACGGTGATGATGATACAATGGCGACAACTGACAATCAACAACGGCACCGATGTTAGTGGTGGTGATGATGAGATGAATGGTAGGATGTTTTCATTTCACAGGGTTGATTTGGGCTCTTCATCTACCATTTGAAGAAGAATGCCAAAGAATCTTTGGTTCTCACAGCTGTGGGTTGAAGAGGAGAGGATTTACTATACAGACTTGTATAGGTCAGTAGCTTTACAATTCATGTACAAATCATTACATTTTATTTTCTTCTTCCTTCACCTTGTACTGATTCGTAGATGTAATGTAGAAAATGTATTGCACCACCTTTGGAGGATTTATTTCTCCCTTGTTTGACTTTCATCTATTGAATAAAAATCCACTCTCATACAATGAAATTCGTGTTTTTCATTCCATACAATTATTGTTTCTTCTTTACTGAATTTTCAAGTGTGTTTCTCTTATTTATGCATTTCGAGAACCCTAATCTAGGTATTAACAAATAAGAAAAACCCTAGTTTTTATTCATCTTTTCACTGAGGTTTCTCCTTTATTTATTTATTTATTTCTTGATTTTCTGCTTGCCGTCCATGATAAAATGCTTATTGTAACAGCGAAGATCCTTAAAAGGCCTGTCCCCCTCTCAGGTCTGGCAACTTCCCATTTGCTAAGCAAAACGTTACAGAATAGTGAAAAGGAAAGTTCTATTTGTCATTTTCCGAACATGGGATAGAGCAGTCCTCAAGGCCATAACTCTCAGTCTGCATCATTTTTAGCGTCTGTCTTACACCTCTTGCCTTCACCTCTGCATATTTAGGAAAAGGAATTTGTGTCAGTCATTCCCAAGAATTCTTATCCACTTGTATAAGAAAAAGAAGAAATATACCCACATGAAGCCTGGAACATTGGAACTTTGAAACTTAAAATTTGAAATATCCTTTGGAACTTGTTTCCTTTTTTTTTTTTTCCTTTCTTTATTCTCTTAATATTGCCTCTAATACCGTATAATTTTGAAAAATGACGCATACGCTCGGAGGATGTTACAGTAAAAGAAACTTACTCTGGTTGAGAGCGCCATGGATGGATCTCTTACCTCTGCTGTATATTTTTATTATTCTTAAAAATAAATAAATTATAATTTTCACATTATAGTCTCTTATATCTAACATAATACTAAAGTGGTTTCCATTCCGATGCCTACACGTCAATAATCCTGCATCTCGCTTGAGTGTCTGCTTCATCCCTGTTCCACTGACATGAGAGGGGAATTCCTCCCTAAGCTGAAACCTTCTCTCTACCCTTAATCATATTGGTGTTGTGACGTCGCTGTCTCTACATCTGCTGCCACCGGCCCTATGCCTCATATGAGGGCCTAGTGCGTCAGATCCTGACCATCTTCTCATCGGCCGCTACCCCTTCACCGTTGTGCCTCATCCTGGCATACTAGACATATTTGGTCATCTTCTCTAACATGGTTATCACAGACTTGCCATAGATCTCTATCTAATACCTGCTGTTGTACCATATTTCTAACCATTATTAAGAAATCCAATTGAAAAGGACACGTGTTATAGTGAGGAAAAGACATAAAATATTAAAAATCTTTAAGGATATTTGGAATGCTTTTAAGGATATTTGGGATGCTTTTACGGACTTACAGTTGACATAATTGTAGTTTTACACATCAGTGGATGGTCAATAGAATGTTGTGGTCGATATACAAGAAGTGTGAACGAACTATTTAAGATATAAAATGCGACCAAGGGCAAACAACAAAACATTGTCCAATAAAAGTGAATTAAGCGGCCGAGAGGTGTCCAAAATTAGATTAAGTGACTCAGAGGTGTTCAGAAGAGGAACAAGCTGCCGAGATGCATCTAGAAGTAAAAGGAGCAGCCGGGAGACGTTTACAAGCGGAACAGACAGATGGAAACATATTAAGAAAGACAAAAGGATTTGAAAGACTACGTGGCAATAATTCAATTGTCATATTAAAGAGAGAAACATTTAGAATAATTAATACTACACGTCATCAGATGATCAACCAAAGCAATGCAATTTATGTGTGACCAATGAATGATTAGCGTTTAAAGCAGAGCTTGTAAGAGAAAAAGTCAGAAATAAGAAACGTAATAGAAAGAATGATCTAGAGAAGGGCTTTTCAACTACCATAATCGTTGGAGTAATGATGGAAATATTTGGAAGAACAAGGCTTCAACAGAACTCCATAAATAGTAGAATAATGAGATAGAAAATTTAAATACATCAGATCTCAAAACCAACAAATCAACAATCAAACTTATTTATCAATTTTATTCATCTCAACTTATTATAGTAGTGATAATCTAATAGTAGTAATTCTTAGCTATAATTTTCATTGTAATCCAAGTCTATGCTCATATGTTGGATTTATTTTTTATCCAATATAAGCAATTCTTTCAAGAGACGTATTCTTGCAGTTGTTCTTAATGATTAATTGTGAGTTTTTCATTTTGTTTGATTTGCATTGGTATTTTGAAATTACTTTTTTGGAGAGCACGAAGTAACTCATCTTCGGAGGAAGAACCTCACATTTCGATTATCTGACCATTATAAACTTCTGTAAGTAACCGAGTAAGTAATCAATCTTCTCATAATCTGGTTATATACGTTCATATTGAATATATTTTCTTATTTTGGCACTTGGGGTCAAAATTGATCAGTTTGGATTGAGCCACTTGATTTTAGCACACTGCATAATTGAAAACAATCCGATCAGTCAATACTAATAGAATTAATCTGTTGTACTTAACTGCTTGACTTCTTCTTTCATATCAGATTGTATCATTCAAATGTATTTAGTGTCTTCCATAGATATAGGATTCAGTTTGTAACAATTTCCTAGTTTGTAGGATCTTCAACCATTCTTGGTTATTTCCTTGGTGTATTTATACGATTGATTACTCAATAATAATATAATCAGTTTTGTTATTCTATCATGGTATCAGAGCAAAACTAGAGATAACAAATTCCCCGCAAATCATGTCACGTTCAGATCCGTGAACCATGTTTACCATTACTGACTGACTCTACAAGCTTTGTCTGCCACCATTGTTTCCTACTAGCACACCCACTGCCAAATCCTCAACAGAACCCACCCGCCATCTACTCTCTACTCCATCACTATAGTCAAATTGAGCATCGACTTGCTTGTCGCACCACCCATCTAGATGGCGGATTGGGCTCCCATGATTGTCTGAACGTTCCTCTTCTTTCTATTATCACTCGGGCTTCTCTTTCAGCTTTCCAGGCAACAGCCAAGGAATCTAATTTGCAACTTACACCACGAGCCCGGTTTCCATTTTGATGCATGCCTTCATGTTTGTCGGTCTCTATGCTGTTTTGCTTGTTGCAATTGGATTGAAGATCTCTCTTGATAAAAAGAATGAGTGATGAAGCTGCATTCTGTGCAGGGGACTATTTGATTTTGAATCTTAGGTTCTTGTTGTTTTATATGGTAAGAAAGTATTACCAGAATCATTCATGACTTTTGATTCTTCTTAGAGGTTTCATGTTTTGAGTTTGACATTCTTGTTTTTTGTCGTAAAAACATATTGAGAATCATTTGTGGCTTTTGGTTCTTAGTAAGCTATCATGTTTGTCTTTTGGGAAAAAAAAAAAAACCTTACTGGAAATACATCAGAAAACCACCACCAAAACCTCCATACTGTCATCTTCTCGAATCTGCAAGAGTACCATGACCAAATCCATCATCCATTTTTCTGTCAGCTCAATCAACAAGGCTTGTGCTCCCGTACATCTCCAATTCTCCTACACTATAGGGTACCTATCTTTAGATCTAACATCTTCTTCCACCGTCATCTCCATTAAATCTGGCATTACTGGCATCTAAAAACCCTCTAACACTGCACGTTTTCCAATCGGACTTGCCATTCTTGTCGTCGCGACCCTCCATGCTACTAAGCCCTGATGACCTTTGAAAACCAGTTCTCCGTCTCTTTTTTCTTGTTTCTATATTTGGTGCACCGAGTGCAGTACACCCTTTTACACCACATCATTTATGTTCCCATTAAGGACTGCCACTTGTTGTTCATCACTATCTTCTTTTTTTTTCTTTCTTTTTTGAGAGAAATTAGAATAATTATGTTAAGATTCTAATACAATCTAGATAGCATATTATTTTTTATTTTTTCGATCATATTGCATTGAACCAAAAAGAAACAACTTTACATGGACTAGACAGGATTTGGGCTCCCATCCGTGATACAAGAGGAGAGCCTATCATATGAAGACCGAAGAAAAGACTACCCAACGAATCCTTAGGATTTCTTTTTAATGGCCCCTAACCCAGCTTTGTCAAGCACGATTAACCCCCTAATCTCGATGGGAAGATCGGACAAAGCCCAATAGACCTCATTGCACTGGGAACTGCTCCCCATGTGAGCCAGGCCATCCGCAGGCCCATTAATCTCCCTCGGGATATGGCCAAAAGTGAAAGACCCCCGGCTTTTGAGCGGCTCGATTCTCTTGATCCAGTGATTCCAGGCCCAGCTTGAATTCGAATTCACTATCTTTGTCTCATTTCCTTTGGCGTCATGGGCCTTATAAATCACCTTCTCTGTTTATGTTACACAATGTATATTTTCCATGAGGACTTTTGATAAGATATGTTTTTCATTTATGATTGGCTTTTGGATGAACCCGTTATTGTACTAACTTTTCAATTGGATCCGTTGCCGTTTTAGCCTTAAATGATCATATCAAATTTTTTTACTCTAATTTTATTTTATTTTTTTCAAAACTTTTAAATCCATCAGAAGAGTAATGGTTAAAATTCCAATAATCGGAAAAACAAAGATTAACATCCGACTATTAGAAGTGCCACTAGATTATTTCATAGTTGTTGGAAGCGCCAATGGTTCACATTCCAAAAGTTATAACAAGTGCATATTCACTCTATATCATTCGTTGTAATCTCGCCATATTAGCAATGAATTTTCTTTTATTTTTAAGTAAACTTTCACTATACTTTTCAAGCTTAAGATACTCTTTTCAGACCACATTGAGTTTGAGGGCCTTGGAATATAAGAAACTTACGTACACCTACGTATAGCTGTACAAATTACAAATCGTTGTTTAGATTGACTGGCGTGTATCCTTTAAAATCTTTATAGATAGTTTACATTTTTTTTAATTGTCAATAAAATAAACATATTATGGTTTCCATAATATAGTCTCTTATAACCTAATAGTTGAAATGATACGGGCAATACTGCTTCTTTTCTTCTTCTTCTTCTTTGTTTTTTTACACACAACCCCATTTACTTTTGGACTTAGACTAGTATAAAATGTATGATTTTAGTGACAAAAGGAAGATGGGGTGTGGTGTATTATTTTAGTCCGGAGATAAATTTTTTTTTTTTTTAACACACGCACACACCCCCACACACTCACACCATAGTGGGATTTCACCATCTATGGATGCTCAAACCCATGACCGGGTGTTGAAACTCCTGAGAGTCTACCACCTGAGCAAGAGTAAGGATCCAAGTCCGGAGATAATTTATTTCTTTTATGAACATTAATAGTTTCGTAAATGCAAAATGTGGCATGCTTTTTTTTTTCCTTACGGTCTCTGTCATTTTTTCCAACTTCAGTATCAAAGGCATGCATTTGTAATCCCTGTGCTTGTGAAGGAATGCTAAGTGCATTCACCTCACACGCGGAAATGAAGAGCACGTGTAAGAGATGAGGGAGTATTTCTCCACTGTTTAGATGCAATGTCCCATAATCAAGCTGATTTGATTAGCACGTGAGCCACAAATGCACGTAGAATTTGGACCCATGGTCAGTTTCTCTTAACCATTGATTTATTTTTTACACGTGTGCGGCACCTGATAATCATGCAAGCCTCAGTTTTCGGAGAGTACCCGGTGGGGATTGCATAATGAGCGGCTCAGGTTCTGTGTTCCTCCTGTGAGATAAGCGGACTTTAAAAGTGCAATTGAGGAGTGCCCTCTAGCATTCCTCATTGCTTGTGTTTAATACATGGCTGCTTACTCCTTCGCAACTTTTGTTATTGGGTTTTGAAAGTTCTATTAGCTAATGTATAATAAGAAGTCCATGAATGCAAATGTGCTTGTATGGCACATATATGTCGGGATGCAACAAATTCTAACACGACTTTTTCAGTGCGGAAGCCACCTCAAACAAAATCACACAATGCAATGGGAAAAGAAAATTTCAAACAATCACATAAAATACATGAATTTTACGTGAAAAAATCTTGCAAAAAAAAAAACGACGGCACCAAGTGACCGACAATCCACTCTTCTTCTTTTTTTCTTTATTCTTTTTTTTTTCCAGCAGTAGAGATGGCATTTTGTACTCCATGGCATTTTTGGCAGTGGCATGAACCCAAACACAGATCACATGCATTTCTTGTTGGAGATTTGTGCTTTGGAATCACACAGATCTAGATCTAGGATAGCAATTCAATAGTAACAAGCAATCACAGAAGAACACAGTTTTAACATGGAAAACCCTTGTGGGAAAAAACTACGGCACAAAGTGATAGAAATTCACTATGAAAAGAAAATTACAAAAAGAGAGGACTGACCCGATTCAAACAAACTTGAATCTCACCCTTTCTACACCCTTTGATAACCCTAGAACCCTTTTAGAAAGCTTTAGAATTATTTCTCATACCCTAGAAAGGCCCTAGGGACACCTATTTATAGTTTAGGCAACTTTCCTTTCACACTCTTGTGAAAACCGACTCAAATTTTCGCAGTCCGCATCAAATCCGGAAACAAATCTTTATAACCTCGACTGGTCGAGGAGACTGCTCAACCGGTCAAGAGACCCATACGACCGGTCGAGCGGCTCGGACACCAAAAGGTGAGCTCGCTGGACTTTAAGTAGAGTAGTTCTCGACTAGTCGAGCAGTTCCCTCAACTGGTCGAGGCTGACTCACGACCAGTCGAGAAACCAAAAAAAAAAAAATCAGATTTAAGATTTCTGACAACAATCTCCACCAAGTCTTCAATCTTTAACCTTGTAGCTCCTTGACCTCTTCTTTTATCTCTTCATTGCATCATAACTTCAATCAACGCTTCTCGTGCGCAATTTATCCTTCTTTTACGCCATCGCCAAGCCCAGAGAAGTTGCACAAAACTTGAACTTCTCAGTGGGAACGACCTTGGTGAGCATGTTTGCTGGATTCATGCTGATGTAAATCTTTCCTAGTGTGACGCCTCCTTCTTCAAGCACCTGTCAGATAAAGTAGTGACAACATCAATGTGTTTAGTACGTGAGTGATAAACAGAATTTTTAGTTAAATTGATAGAGCTCTCACTATCACAGTTAACCAGCACGGCCTCCTGTTGAAGTCCCAACTGTTTATCATGCCTCTGAGCCAAATACCTTCTTTAAACGCTTTGTCACTACCATATATTCTACTTCGGTCATGTAAAGAGTCACCATGGACTGAAACTTCGACATCCAACTGATTGCTCCACCCGCTAGTACAAACGTATATCTTGAAGTAGACTTCCTGTAATCTATACTGCCTGCGTAATCGGAATCCACATACCCAACCAACTTTGTTCCTGTTTTCTCAAAAGTTAAGACGTAGTCTTTTGTACCTCGAATATATCAAAGTAGTCATTTCACTGCTTCCCAATGTTGCTTACCAGGGTTTGACATGTATCTGCTCACAACACCAACTGCTTGTGAAATATCCTGTCTTGTACAGACCATGACATACATTAAACTACCAATCGCATTCGAATAAAGCACATGAGACATAACCTGCTTTTCCTCATTGGATTTAGGACATTGTTCTGAGGAACGCTTGAAGTGAGCCGCGTAGAAAACTCTCACCGGCTTTGCTTGGTCCACCACATATTTGATTAACACCTTTTCAAGGTATTGTACCTGTGATAACCAAATCCTGCTCCTCTTCCTGTCTCTATGAATATCTATACCGAGAACCCTCTTTGCAGCCCCCAGATATTTTCTCTTGAATGTCCCTAATAACTGAGTCATTAATATGTTGATTTCAGACATATCATGACAGGCGATCAACATATCATCAACATACAGTATTAGGATGATGAATTTTCCATCACTCAGTGTCTTGTAATAGACACAATGATCGTATTCACTCTAAGTAAATTTTTGACTCATCATGAAAGAATCAAATTTTTTATACCACTGCCTAGGCGACTGTTTCAGGCCTTACAACGAGTCATTAACCTGCAAATCTTTTTCTCTATCCCTTTAACTTCGTAGCCCTCTGATTGCTTCATGTAGATCTGTTCTTCCAATTCTCCGTGCAGGAATGCAGTCTTCACATCCATCTGTTCCAGCTTGAGATCGTATTGGGCAACCAGCGCCAACACGAATCTGATAGATACCTGCTTTACCACCGGTGTGAATATCTCTGTGAAGTCGATTCCTTCTCTCTGAGCATAACCCTTCGCTACAAGTCTTGCTTTGTATATATCCTGTTTTCTTTTGAATAACCACTTGCATCTGATCACTTTTCAGCCCACGGGAAGCTCTACTAGCTCCCATATGTGATTTTTGTGCAACGAGTCCATCTCATCATCCATAACCGCCTTCCACTTTTCTGTATCAGGCTCATCAAGAGCCTTCTGAATAGTAGACGGGTCATCCTCATCTGTAATGAGGGCATATTCAATATTAGAGTCGTCCCTGTATCTTACCGGTAACCTGCGATTACGTGGTGGATTCCTCCTCACATGTGGCTACTCCACCTGATCTTGTACCCATGTCTTCGCATTTGTCTTTACCTGAGTATTATTTAATCCGGACGTCTATGATCACCCTTTCTGGTTCTTCTTGCTTCTTTTGATCATTCTTGCGAAATATGGAGCTTTCATCGAATTTAACGTCACGGCTAGTGATGACCTTGCATGTGAACTTGTCGAATAACTTGTAACCTTTCACACCAATGTAATAGCCAGCAAAGATATATTTTTTTGGCTTTATGGTCTAGCTTATATCTCTCAACTACCAGTACATAAGAGTAAGCCTCATAACCAAATATGCATAGAACTGAGTAATCAATTTCCTGACCACTCCATACTTCCTATAGGATTTTACATTCAATTACCGTTGAAGGAGATCGGTTCACTAAATAACAAGTCGTGTTAACGGCCTCTGTTCATAGGTACTTGCCCAACGCAGCAGTACTTAACATGCATCTGGCCCTCTCCAGGAGAGTCTGATTCATTCGTTCAGCCACAACATTTTGTTCGAGGGTGTGGTGCACTGTGTTATGCCTAATGATCCTTTACCTTTGCAATAATTGTTAAACTCAGTGGAAGTAAATTCTCCACCATTATCAGTCCTTAAAACCTTTATTTTTCGCCCTGACTGTTTTTCCATCATTGTCTTCCATTGCTTGAATATGGTGAAAACTTTGAATTTACGTTTTATGAAGTAAACCCAAACTTTCTTGGAGTAGTCGTCAATGAATGAAATAAACCATGATAACCCCCGAATGGAAACTTCTGGCGATGACCCCCATACGTCAGAGTGCACATAATCAAGCACTCCCTTATAAACATGTTTTTCAGATTTAAAAGATAGTCTAGATTATTTACCATATATACAATGCTCGCATATATCTAAATCAGAATTTTTAAAAGCTAGAATCAAACATTGATCAGAAAGTACCTTCATGCCTAATTCACTCATATGGCCCATACGAACATGTCACATACATAGAGACGTGGAGTCTGTAATAGCTGTTGCCGCTCCACCTGCCAAAGTGCTCCCAATTAACCTGTAAAGGTTTTCATGCCTCTACGCTCTCATAACCACGACTGCCCCTTTTGAAACTTTAAGGACACCATCAATACCGGTGAACTTGCACCATATAGCTTCGAGTGTACCAAGAGAAATCAGACTTTTCTTCATATCAGGAACGTGTCTGACGTCAGTCAAGGTACGCTCCATCCCATCAAACATCTTGATGCTTACCGTGCTAATAGCCACAACATTACCGGCATTGTTATTGTCCATAAAAACCTATCCACCATCGCATTCCTTGTAACTAGTAAACCAACTTCGATGAGGAGTCATGTGATAAGATGCTCCTGTGTCAAGAATTCACTCGTCTTTATGATTGTCGTGTAAATGGCCAATCATGGAAATAAATAGAACATCACCACCACTTGATTCTTCATCAGATGTGACCACATTGGCCTCCTCAGAAGAAGCCGCTGAATTTTCTTTCTTCATTTTAGGATTTCTACAATCCTTCTTCATGTGTCCACACAATCCACAATTCCAACACTTTAATTTTCCTTTGCCCTTACCCTTGGATTTGGATCTAGGCCTTGAGGATCCTGTACCTCACTCAGAATCTCTGCCCCTCGTAATCAGTGCATCGGAAGATGCCTCCATGTCGTCATTTAACTTTCTCATAACCTTCCCTTGAAGGGCTGAGATAATGGTGTCAACACCTAGGGTTTTATTTACGGTGCACATCGTGTCCCTGAAAGACTCATATGATGCAGGAAGAGAGTTCAATAATATACATGCCTGTTCCTCATCTTTGACCACTTCCTCCATATCCAGTAATTTGCATATCAATTTATTAAAGTTGCTGATATGGGATTCTAGATCTCCACCCTCTACCATCTTGAAGGTATAACACTGTACCTTCAAGTGTAGGCAATTTTTAAAGGACTTTTTTGCATAGATGTTCTCTAACTTCGCCCACAAATTAGCCACAGTTTTCTCTCTCAAAACATTATAGAGAACCTCATCCGTGAGACATAAACGAATCGAGGCTAAAGCATTACTATCAAGGTTTTTCCATTCATCATCTTTCATGGTAGATTTTCGCTCCTCAAGAGCCTTAATCTCGCCTTGCTTGGTTAACAGGCTAATCATCTTAACCTTCCATAACTCAAAATTATTTTTTCTTGAGTACTTCTCAATATCAAACTTGCCATTTTCCATTATTATTAATCCTGCAGATTCAGATCTGTGCCCCAACGATTTCTCTGATACCACTTGTTAGAGATTTGTGCTTCGGAATCACATAGATCTAGATCTAAGATAGCAATTCAATGGTAACAAGCAATCATAGAAGAACTCAAAGTTTTAATGTGGAAAACCCTTACGAGAAAAAATCATGGCACAAAGCAACAAAAATTCACTATCAAAAAAAAAATTATAAAGAGAGAGAACTTACCCGATTCAAACAAACTTGAATCTCACCCTTGCTACACCCTTTGGTAACTCTAAAACCCCTTTAGAAAGCTTTAGAATTATTTCCTATACCCTAGAAAGGCCCTAGGGACACCTATTTATAGTTTAGGCAACTTCTCTTTCGCACCCTTGTAAAAACTGACTCAAATTTTCACAGTCCACATCAAATCCGGAAACGAATCTGAGTAACCTCGACTGGTCGAGCAGACTGCTCGACCGATCGAGGGACCCCTACGACGGTCGAGCTGTCCCCATGACCAGTCGAGCGGCTCGGATACCAAAAGGTGAGTTCACTGGACTTTGAGTCGAGCAGCTCCCTCGACTAGTCGAGGCTGACCCACAACCAGTTGAGAAACCCAAAAAAAAAAAAAAAATCAGATTTAAGACTTCTGACAACATTTTTGACCAACAATCCACTCTGAACAAAAAGTTATAAGAGATAGAATAACTTACAGATGAGAAACTCCTACTTCTCCCTCAAAATCCTTAGTTTACAAGCTCTCACGTTTTACTCTATCAGAAAAACCCTAATCCCATGTTAACACAATTTATATAACCCCCATACAAAATTATCTAAATAAAATTGTGCACTTTATGCGTTCCGCTCGGCCACACCTTCGGTCAACTGATACATCAACAAAGTCTTTCGATCAATTAAAACAAATCTCAATTGATCGGGAAGATCACAACATGCTTCGGTCAACCCAAGAATTCCTCAGTCGACCGAACAACTCTACACCATATTAAAGGCACTCTATCAACAATCTTCATCGTAGTTTTAATCTTATAGCTCTACTGTTCCAAGTTGCTATTATTATCTCTAAATTTCTTCATAGTAGCACCATCATCAATGCTTCTCATGCATACACTGTCTTCATTCCTTTTTCGCCAAGCACAGAGAAGTTGAACAAAACTTGAACTTCTCTGTAAGAACCTCCTTTGTAAGCATATTCTTCATTAATATGTTTAGTTCAAAAATAATACACTGAGTTCTTTACCAAATTAATCGTACTTTTGCTTTCATAATGCACATGCACAGCTTTTTGCTGAAGCCCCAACTCATTCATCATTATTTTTAACCAAAATGGTTCCTTGAATGCTTCCGTCACAGCCATATATTCTGCTTCAGTTGTGGAAAGATCAACCATATATTTAAGCTTTGACATTCAACTAATTGCTCCATCTGCTAATACAAACGAGTAACTAGAAGTTAACCTTGTATTGTCCATGTTACCAATATATATACATGTTACCAATATTCTTCAGATTTACCAAATGTAAAGATGTAGTCTTTCATACTTCATATGTAACGAAGTAACCATTTCACTGCCTCCTGGTGTTGCTTGTTGTGGTTTGACATGTATTTGCTCACAACACGCACCATATATGCAATATCCGGTCTAGTACAGACCATGACATACATAAGACTGCCAACAACACTCTAGTAGGGCACACAAAATATATAGAGATTTTCTTCATTTGACGTAAGATTCCCGAAACCCGAGTACACTACTCATGTTCCAAAAACCTGAGCGTTAACCTTTAAAAATACCCAAATTCCACATACATTTTTTTTCTTTATCAGAATTAGTAATCTAGAGGAATAAAAAAACAAATCAAGTATAAGAGGGAGTCCAAATATACATAACCAAAATTTCAAGTGGTTACCCGAAAACTTATACAAATCAGTGTCTTAAGTTTTTACAATATATAACAGTAAAAATTAAATACAAATGAAGTCAGGAATAGAGAGTCGCAAGATCATCTGGCTCCTCCTATTCCACATGAGCACCAGCGTGCGCATCATCTGCGTCTCCTTCACACTGATTACGATTCGATAGCGTCAATGACTATCCCAGTGAGGTATAACTCCCAAGATTTATCGTATCATCAATATAATTAAGCATAGTTATCAGGAATAGTGTATAACAAATATTTCACAATGATTATCATAGAAATCAGATAAGATTCATCAAATAAGCATTCATCAGATAAATTCCACAAAGATAATCTTGTTTAAATGCATGAATGTATGCACCTCCTCACAGACCTGAGGATACACATCCAGCTGACAAAAAGTTGCCCAAGGAGAACTAGCCACCCGGAAAAGTACTCAAAGGTACACCTCAAAGAGAACTAGCCATCTGGAAAAGTCCATGTAAAGAGGACACCCAAGGTGGCCTAGCTTCCTGAAAGAGTTTTTTTTTTAAGAAGACTGTACGTATTAATTCTATAATGAAATTATAGCCAAATAGGAGGGTCCCTGAAAGAGTACTTTATGTACATTCAAGGAAAACTAGACACCTAGAAAAGTCTGTGCGAAAAGGACAGCCCATGGTAGTTGAATGCACGCAACAAAACTTAAGATTACTACGTAAAATACTCTACGGTACAGCCCGTAGAGTTCCAAGAAAACCCCGCATCTTTTATCGACCACCCGCTAAAGCCCACATGTCATGAACTACATGATTAGCCCAGCCATTATTATTCCAATTGCAACCAGCCAATTTATGTCAACTTAAGGACACTATAAGAGTTTGACATCTAGTATAAACTAACAACTCAGTGAGATCTAACAAGTATGATATTTCAAAGGAAATCTCTCCAACTAGTAGTCAATCATTGTCCAAAAAGTGAAACTTACTATTGCAAAGACATACAAAAATGGTCGATCTAAGTTACATGGGCAAATATTCCATCAAAACTGCAAGGGCAAATAATATGTCCCAAGGACGTGATAAAAATGGAATTATCTCCAAAAGTAACATAGGTAAAGATGGTAATTCCACAACAGACGTTCCATTTAATCCATTAGATAAAGTGGCCACTAGTTCGAGGATTTCCAAAGTTACCATCAATTAATAACAAGTGGTAAAATGAGTCATGTATAATCTCAATGGCACTTACACATGTAAATGTTCATCTTAACCTAGAACAGGGGTAATTAAATTTCATCGCACTTTCAAATGTTTAATTTTAAATATAATCCATCAATCATCTATAAAGGACCAAAATCAACAAGAGAGATTCACCGTTTAAATAATCAATGATATAAATGTATAAAGATGAATAAACCAAGCTAACTATCAAGATGTAGAGAAGCTTGAAAGGTGATCCTCACCTTATAGTTGAATTATCTCTTAATGTTGATAGAGTTGAATGTTCTCACTTTATGATCGACATCTAACATGATTAACACAATTAGCGAGTTAGATCACAACATTACTCAATTTATACGGTTAGGGTTAAAAGCTAGGTATTTCGATCAATGGATTCAGGATCCTAATTTACAACGTCAAAAGAAAGATCAATGGTAATAATGATTCAAGAATTTACAATTACATTACCAATAATATTTAATATTATTATAATAATCTAATTAAAAAAATATTAACATTAAGAATAAAAATAATAATTCAATAAGAATTTATGATAATTGACAATTATAATGATAAAGCAATAACCAGAATTTATAATAATAATAATAATAATAATAATAATAATAATAAATATTATCCTAAATAAAATAATAAAGTCATACCTCTCTTCCTTCCTTTCTCTTCTTTCTTCTTCTTCTTCCTTCTCCCTTTTCTTTCTCTATTTCTCCCTTTTTCTTCTGGATGTAATGTCTAGCAATGGGTGCCCAACCTGATTTGACTCAACCCAGCTTGACTCATCAGTTTCAGTCGAGTCAACTCGGTAGTGCTCCCCACTTTTCCCTTTTTCTTCTTTCTTCCTTATTTGTCTTCCCTTTCTCTCTCTCTCTCTCTCTTCTTCTTCTTCTACCTTTTCCAAACTCCATGTTGAAAGTCACCCAACTCGGAATCTACCCCAAGCTCAACTAGGGCTGACTCGATCAAGCCGACTCGATTCGACTCGACTGGACACAATGAGTCAGCCCGACTCGGCAACTCTCCTTCCTTTCTCTTCTCATCTTTCTCATGGCCAGAGATGGCCTGAACTTGGCCCAGACTTGAGTCCAGACGCACGACCCGCACCGAGTCGCAATCCAACCAGACCGCGAACTCGGTCCAGATTCGGTGTGGCAAAATCCGAGTATGGTTCTCTGTCTTTCATGTCTCATTCTTTGCTCCTTATTTTCTTTCCTTTCATTTCTTTCTTCTTCTTTTATCTTTGGTCCCTACACGTTCAAGTGAGTCAGGACTCGACTCAGATGCTCCCCAAACTCGGCAAATTTGACCAAGTTTCGGTGCAGCATGGTAATAGCAACCCTGCTCCCGAGCCCTCTCTGTCTATCCCTCTCACTTCTTCTACTTCATCCTTCCTTCTTCTGCTTTTCTCTCTCCCTCTACCACTGCTCGACCAGAGAAAAACTGAACTCAGCCTGCACTCATCGTGACTCGAATCGAGTCGATTCATCCCGATGTGGTAACCCAACGGTGTTCTTTTCCCTCTTTCTTATTTCCTTTCCATTTTCAGCTAGGGTTGCCGTAAAAAGATGACCTTATAAAGGCCCTATTAACCTCCTTCTAGAGAATTCGGATGCCAACTAATAACAGGATTAGTTACGATATTATTTCCTTTTTAATCGCTTAAAATCAAGGAAATGAATCTCTGATCGGTTTGCATGGAGGGAATCCGATGGTGCAACGAAACTTCTGGCATTGTGGCCCACCAAATGAATGAATCTGATCGAATAATGGGGTCCACTGAAGGGGAATGGGTTTTCCTGTCATATGAGGAAGATGATGGTTTCGATCATGACAAAATCTGATTTAATGGTTTATCATTCGATCCCTGCATCATGGATGGGCCAGATTTGTTTAGTGATGCTTGGGGGACCCACCATTTGGCCAGTGATCTAAGAAATTCCAGTGGTTTCTGAGATATCCATTTTCGAACGTTTTCTCGTGATATCAAATTCTCTCGTGAGAAATCGAGGCGGCTATTGAAGAGGCTTTAAGAATGCCCTAGATCTAACACCAAGAATGCATTAGGGATGCTTCTAGAAGATGTTGAATGGCTGAGATGTCATAGCGAGCGGAAACAGAAAAGATTCCCTCTGCTTTTCGCGTCCGCGGCGGAGTTTGCCCTAAGAATTCGTAAGTGCAGCTAGGGTTCGATGAAATGAAAGGTTGAGATGGGGTAAACGTGCCAGGATAGGCTGTCAGCGTAACGGTTTCTTGATATCTAGATCTAGCTCGAGTTTGTGTATGGGTTTGAGTTCTCCGCCATGCGGATTGAGTGGGGTTTTGATCGGAGGCCCCAACCAATCTCAATGGACGGTTTAGATTTCTCAAACGTGATTGGATGGTGGGCCCCAATTAAACCAAAATGAAAAAATCCGTTTAAATTTTGTTTAAGCGGGAAAAGAGAGAAATATCTCTCTCTTAGTTTTGTCGAGAGAAATTTCGTTTAAGCGGGAAAAGAGAGTTCTGACTCGACCACTTCTATCAACGCGACTAAGGACCCGACAACGGCATGTCCTTGGAACATTTGGTACATAATGGGTGCTATTCTCTCTATGCGTAACTCTCTGAACTTCTGCTTCGACCACATCTTCCGCAAAGGCAACACGGTGGCGGACGCTCTTACAAGGATGGCGAGCGATGGGTGCCCCGACACAATCTATTGGTGTACATCCGATCTCCCTATCCCCATTAGAGGAGCGCTCCTTGTTAATAACTCAGGCCTGGGATCCATGAGAACTCCTTAGATGCGTTTTCCCTGCTACATCCTCCCTGTCCCTGTTCTTTTGTTCATAGTTTCTTAATACGATAGGAGCGGTCCGTAGTCTTTTTGTTTCGGCCCTCCTGAATTTTGTACATTTCCCCCATCAATTGAATAGGTGTCTTTATTTTATTTTTTTATTATTTAAAAAAAAAAAAAAAGAGTCAACATAATCAACAGATCTGGTGCACAATGAGTGCACACACATCTCGTACACACACAGTTACGGTGGGGCCCACATTGATGTATGCTCCAATCCACTTTGACCATTCGATGTTACATGTCCAATAGGGACCTCTGACTCAAGATCAGGTATATCCAAAGTTTGGGTGGACCATATCAATCGAAACTTATGGTTTTAAGGTATTGATCACGTCAATCTGATGATTAGAGCATTCTGAATTTGAGCGTCAATGGTAAAAAGGTTATAAGGCCCACTTAGATGGAAGTCAATGGTTTGATTTGCGATCAGATAAACTAATATGCATTTATGATATTGAATATTATTATACTATTTTTAATAACATTATTATTATTATTAAGTTTATTATTTTTATATTTTTAATCGCTAAATGTTTATGTTTGGTTGTTCTTCCTTTAGAAGATGTTTTATTTTCTTTTCCATATACATTATTTATTTTTATTCTTCCTTAAACTATTTCTATGGGTCTTAATGTATGGTTATTGATTTATTTCAAATTAACGATTGGGTTTGAAAATTCGATGTTTTGATTATTGAAATTTAGTTCTGCGTTGTCCTATGGGATATTGAAAATCCAATGAGCAGTTTGATTTGTCTATTAAAATTATTAAAATCCTGAAAATAGTTTTACTTGATGGTGTAATGATCTCTCATTAGAGTTAACGGTTGAAATGGGCAGATTGTCACTTATCCAACGATAGTGAATAACATAGGTTAGGTGTGTATATTCATACCATGCATATGCTAATTTAGATCATAATGGTAACATCCAAATATGAAAACACACGGGGCGTTACATTCGCCCATAGGCCTGCGGTAGTCATCTCATTAATGGCATTGTAAAAGCCAAGTACAATTAAATTACGCTAATCACCCCCTAATCAAATTCATCCAAATCCTCTTCTTTCATTGATTCAGTACATTTTGCTTTGTCAAGGAGTATGTGTTACAGCCCTTACTGCATTAGAAAGGATTTTATCTTCAACCTCTATAAATCAAAATTATTTTTACCCGTGAACTTCTGTCTCGAACTTCACATTCAATCCCCTCGATGCCATGTCTATAGATTCAATCTAAAAACCCAACGTTCACTCGATACCACTTGTTGGGGACACAACAAGCCCTAACATGACTTGTCTAATGCGAAAGCAACCTCAAACAAATCACACAACCCGTTCGAGAAAAAAAAAATTCAAGAAATCATAGAGAACACATGCATTTTACGTGGAAAAACCTTTATGAAAAAAAAAAAAACAACAACAACAACACCAAGTGATAAACGATTCACTATGAACAGAAAGTTACAAGAGATAGAATAACTTACAGATGAGGAACCTTAGCTTCTCCCTCAAAACCCTTAGCTCACAAGCTCTCACATTTCTCTCTCTCAAAGTAACCCTAATAATGTATTAACATGCATGGTTACCCTCATACTAAATTAGAAACAAAATCGTGCACTTACACATTCCGCTCAGTTGCACCGTCGGTCGACTTAGACATCAACATAGTCACTTGGTCATCCGAAAAAGATCTCAGTCGACCAGAAACATCACAGTATGCTCCAGTTGACTCAAGAATTTCTCAGTCAATCAAACCGCACCGCACCAAATTAAAGGCACTCTATCAATAGTACATATGTTAATGATATAACAACGAAATTTCCAATTTTTATTTTGTTTTCTCATTGCATCTTTATCATCATGATTATCTCAGCCTCATGATAATTAATTAGTGTCAGCTAGAAGAATCCTGTTTCACCATTCCATTCCATCACGAACTAATCCTCAATTAAACTATAGGTCCTTAAATTTTTACTTACTACCTTCACTCATGTTCTTTTGGGCTTCCATTGTTGTTTTGGAGTCTCAAAAATGAATCACTTGTTTCATTGCTATGGATACACTTGAGATCACCAAATGCTTCGGTTTTGTGACTTTCTTAGTAGAATTATCTATTAGGAATGAATTCTCAAGCATTTAACTCCTTACCACTAAAGTATTTATACCACTCTACCAAGGGACAACAAAGGCTGGAACTTTTCATTCCAAAAAACAAGGGACCTACTTGTCATCATAAGAGTTAGCTAGTATGACATTTTGTAGGGTTAGCTCATGGCCTCTCATAATAAATTAATTAGTTCCTGGTTAGTTATGACATCCCACCCAAATGAAAAATACTAAGTAGTTGCCTCAACTTCTTGTTATTTAAAGATGTAGTAGAATGTTGAGGGACTTTTATCTCATCATGGTATATTCTATTGAATTGGCGTTATCTCATTACGGTATATTGTACTAGATTGGTGTTCGTGTATTCTTTTTATTAAGATCAAATATGAGTCAAAAGATAAATCCACTTGGTTTCTGACTTAGCGGAGAAACTTAAAAGCACTTTGTCGAAGCAAAGAACCAGGGCATATATTTTGGAACAGATACTAGTTTGAAATATTTGAAACAGCACTATCATGTTGAAAGGTTCTGTGAGAATTCTCTTAATTTGTGACTGACCATGTGATCTCTTACGTAAATAGATAAATGTTTGGATGATGATGATACTTTCCAAAAATTGAAATTCTTAATTGATGGAGGAATAATATATCCATGTTTGTTCAATAACATACCAAACTGAATGATTTACGAATTCTACATCACTTTAAAAAATAAAAAATAAATCTATCATTTCTGAATTTCTACCACAGATCGAAGGATTTTTTTTTAGTGAATGCATTCTGATGGAAGCTTCTGGTTACATGGATAGTTGAATGCGAATAATAAGGTTGTTACGCTCATTACTAAACTTGTTTGTATGGGTTTGATTGTGGCGTAGCTCAAGAAGTCAAAAAGGTTTATCATCGGATGATGGGTAAATGTATAACTTGTATAAATATTTCCCATTTTGCTAAGATCCAAATATGGAATAAACATGTGCTTCCACAACTCACGCTTCTAACTGGTGTAATTCTTGGTCTCCCCACTCTGTATCATTAAAGGTTTAAATCTAAGTGAGTTCTTCCCCTTTTTCCCTTCCCCATTTTGTCTGATATTTAAATTCGAAAACAATCTTCATGAATTGCATTTTCTACCATTCCATCTAGGTTTGTTAATTAATCAGGCCCTCAACATCAATCAAACTGTTTTTGTTTCCTAATCTGTAACTAACTTCTCTTGAAACTTATAACGAATGTATGTGAAAGGCCTTTTTTTTTTCTTAATGAAACAATGCCTCAGCTAGATGTATAGTTTACATCGGGGCAAATCAACAAGAAACAAAGGGCACAGAAAAAAAATAAATGTACTGCCACCTACAAAAGAAGAAAAAGTATAACAAATTCTCAAAACTAGGGGGTAATCGATGCTTTAGGAGTAAGAGCAAAAACATGGAGAGTGTTTCTCGGAGAGCCAGATTTTTAGTAGCAGAACGCGCAGCAAATGTTCCTAAGCTTAAGGATTATAATCTTTTCTTTCTTGGGCTGTAGTGGACTCGCTATCTCAGCAGCTCTGATCTTTTCTTTATAGCTTCTCTTTTCTCTTTTCCCTTTTATTAAAATGAATCATTATCTCTCAAAAAAAATTTACCAAGACTGTTAGCCATTTCCATTTCTTTCTCCATCGCTCCAATGCAGTCTTCTCTCTATTGTTTCTTCCGAGCTTTGGCCGGGCTGCCTTTGCCTGTTTGATAATATAACCTTGTAATCGGAACAGTGGTTCCAATGTAATACACGCTTCCATGTGAAGTGCATTCCGTGCATGCTCAACGCCATGAAACCAAGGAAGCAATTGTTCAAAACGATTAATGTATATGCATTTTATTTATTTACTATTATTTTTATTTTGTATATGCAAAGTTTGTAAATTCCAGTAACGTCCTAAGAAAACCAACCTTGGGGTGAACAGCTTGCAACCATCTGTATATGGTTCTAGGACCTGTGATGATTAGTGCTGATTGAACAAAAAAAAAAATTTGAGATGTGCAGGGTATAATCCATGCCAAATAGCGATAACAGTCTGTGTCGCCAGCAGCTGAAGAAGTCCAGGTTCCTACCTTTTTTGTTCAAATAACCATTGAGGTGACGTAGGATAATCAGTATCAGAAACATTATATTTCCTTTTAAGATAAACAGATCCATTTTGAAAATTTGTTATTACGGAGAATCCATTCAAAGGATTTGATTAATGACATAAACACTATTTAAATTATATATTGATATGTATCCCACATGGTTGACTCCAGTCCTTTTAGCTGGTGTTTTTTTTTTTTTTTTTGAAGTGCAACTTTATTGAATAGCCAGAGACTGAATTAAAACAAAAGGAGAAACAACAAGAGAAAAGAACCACAACTGCAGAACCATCAAAAAAAAAAATCGACACCACCCGACGAGCACGAGACCACGGAAGCGTTAATATCCGAAAAAAAACAGATGCCAAGCTTGGGAAATCAAATAAAAGAGGCTGATCACCCAACCTAGGATCTATGCAAGAACCTAATTCTCCTCCCATTCACCGTAGAAAATTTATAAAAAAAAAAAAAAAACAGATGGTAACAGAGGCAGCTATTTAGTTAATGCCTTTCCAAATGTGCGATGATCTATACATCGAGGAAGGTTTAGTCCACCACCCAATGAGAGTTAGACCATATTTAGAAGCAAGGATCTCTCTCCAAAGAGTGATTCCTTGGTGGAGAACTTCCATACCCACGTTCCCAATAGCGTTAGGTTAACCAAATTCAAGTCCTTGATGATTTCCCTCCCTTGGGTGTAGGGAGTGCGAACCTCCTTCCAATTTAAAAGGTGAAATTTACTAGAAATTGAACTTTTCCTTGCCATAAAAAATTCCTCTGAAGTTTGTTAATCGTTGAAATTATAGATTTGGGACATTGAAATATGGACATATAGTAGACAGGAGGGTTCGCCAAGCAGTCCTTGATTAAGGTCAGTCTACCGCCAAGGGAGAGAGCATGTATTCTTCCAGGAAAAAAGCTTCCTTTCAAGTCTTTCAGTGACTCTATCCCAAAGGAACACTTTAGATTCCCTCTATCCAAACAGGTCCTAAAAAGAAATTCAGACAGTGATCAGCTTCCATTTGGGAATCAAATAATAAACTTCGGATTCTATGTAGTTGAGGAGAAAGCAAACCATTTTACGGAAAATATGCGAAACTAATTATCTCATTTTAGTAGGTTTGTGTAGCGGGCTTCCACCCGGGTAGCGGGGCTCTCTCTGGTTTCTTCGTCCTTTTCGGGGAATTCTCTCCTTTTCGGGGAATCCTTTCCTTCTCAGGGAATTCTTATGTGCAGATAGTGGTATATGATAGGAGGGGTCCTCTCCTTTTTGTAAGGACCCTCCTGAATGGCTGTATATTTTCCCTTGGTAAATTAAAAAGAATTTCATGAAAAATAAAAAAAAATTATCTCATTTTAGCTCGACATATACTACTTAATTTCGATACGGGCCGATTCTTCCATCTCTCCAGTATCTCACCAGATAGTGAGTATATATATATATATATATATATATATATATATATATATATATATATATATATATATATATATATATATATATATATATATATATGAAATTGGTTTACACCAGAAAGATGCAATCTGTACATACTACTACCAGTGTACACAATCATCCCAAAATAGCCCTTTTTATAGATAAGCACAAAATGCATTAATCTCCAAACACAGGATGTTCGAACCGTTCCTATTGTTGAAATGGACGACCAGGCCCAAGAGGCCAACGAAGGATAAAAAAACCAGGACCACACCAAAAAAGAGAATGTTGCATACTTACTGACTGAAACTATACTGACTAGTACTCACTCGATCCCGTATAAACCTCTTCATGTTCCCATAATTACTGCCGTTGGCAAATAGACCATGCATTTGGATTTACCTATAAATAATTATGTATACATCAACATATAATCTTACGATACATAAAATCTAAGTGTCCATTTGGATGCAGTATAAGTTGAATGGCAATTACTAGTCTAATAAAGTGGAAATAAGCAAATTGTGATTTTCACCGAATTTATATTAAGGGACTAGGATCCAAATTGGAATTCCATTAATTTGAAGAGAAATAAATAAATAGATAGATAAGCAAAAAAAAAAAGGCTAATTCTACAGGATTCAAGTGGGCACCACAAAATATCTGATCCTCACCTATCATATAAACCCTTCATATAGAAACAATTATAATAATAATAATAATTAAGGCTGCAAATCTTTTTCTGTTGAGCCCACCTTGAGCCCACCTGAAAGTATGTAATTCTCAATGGAACCCATGGCTAATGCCATTTAAAAAAAAAAAAAAAAAAAAAGCTTTAGTTTGAAAAAATAATAATAATAAAAAATAATAAATCGCCTGGAGGAAATCTCCACATCACATGCATCCTAGCCCAAAACTTCGCCCAAAAAAAGAAAAGAAAAGAAAATTAAATGGTAAACATAGAAACCAAGACAATCTCTGCAAACCAACAAACCAACATGACATAAATACAGCCATCCACAGGCCTAGCTCAACCATTCATCTCCTTCAACATGACAACTGGACATCGCCCGCCACCCTTAGCTGCTTCAAATCCCTCCTTAGTACAAAAACTCACCAACCATCACAACAGCTAGGAGGCATGAGAAAGAAGTGAGCTCAGAGAGGCCCAGCATGCAGGGCAACTAAGATCTGTCAGACTGACGTAATTACCAGACACCAGAAAATTTGCTAGAAAACTTGTGTTATTCCAAATCCCTAGAAGGAATTCCATCCAGAAAAGAATGTGTATTACATAATAATCTGTACAATATTACATAATATTTACACAGTTTCTACAATCCTTCTCTCTACAAACGATCAGGCCTTCTAAGAGAAAACACAGAGTCGTTTGTTCCTTAGTTGGTTTTCTTCTCTTATACAGCTACTTATATGCTCCTGTCTTTTCTGCACTCATGATGCCATTTCACACAGTGTTACTCTACATGATAACGTTAGTCTTTCATTGCAGGGGAAATGGGCATTTCACTACCCCATGCTTTTGTTCTATACATCTCGTTTTTTACTTTTGGGAGTAGAATATATAGCATTTTATACTACCTAAACGTGAGAGAGAGAGAGAGAGAGAGAGAGAGAGAGAGAGGAAGAAGTAGTGGTACGTACATAAAAAGAAGTGGATGTGTAAATAATACCTACCTTCCAATTCCCATGCACCTGATTGCCATTGACCAGATGGTTTTGACCATCCAATCAGTTTGGTTTCCTCAAGGCATACCGTGAAGAGTGAAGAGTGGATCCAACCCAGTGGATGGTCCAGATTGATGTTATGGATTGTCTGCATGGCCAAATGCAACGAGATGCATGGGAAGGTTTCCATACACTTAGCCCACTGGATCCTGCCTTCATGTGTTATTAATGATTGGATATAGAGCTGGGCATAAACACAGCCAGCTCAGAAGTTCGGCCCGGGCCATATTAAAAAAAGCTCGGTTTGGCTCGGTTCAAAGTGGAGTTTAATGCGGCCTGTTTAATAAATAAGCTGAACCCTAACTCTTACAGCACTGGCCCGGCCCAGCCCGAAGATCGGCTCGGCCTGGTTTGGACCAGCCCAGCCTGATTCCGCTCGCAGAATACTAGTTATAATTTTATTTAAAAAAAAAAAACCATGAAGTACTCTTCCCGCCACAGCCAGTCCCCAAATAAATCTCTCTCTCTCTCTCTCTCTCTCTCTCTCTCTCTCTCTCTCTCTCTCTCTCTCTCTCTCTCTCTCTCTCTCTCTCTCTCTCTCTCTCTCTCTCTCTCTCTCTCTCTCTCTCTCATTGAAACCCCTTGCCTTTTTTTTTTTTTTTTTTTTTTTTCAAAAGGGGCTCTTGCCACAAAATCCATTCATCAAGACCATGTACAACCATTCGGGTGGGCCCATACATTGAAGCCCCTTGCCTAACGACATGGCCCCAGTCCATTTGTTGTGCCATTTTGCTGACGCCATCCACCGCCACAGCCCAAACCCCTACCCAGTAGCGCTTGTCTGGCCACCCTTAATTCAACGTAAAAAAAAAATAAAAAATAAAAATAAAAATAAAAAAACTCCAATGATAACAACGATAATTATTTTGAAGTTGCACTCCTCCCTTCAGGGATGTTAAACATCATGAAGTAAGATATATTTTGTTATTTTTAACTTTTATTTTTTTTTACTTTTTAAATAAACAACAAATAAAAATAGATTAGCCACCCGTTCGAACTTGGCTCAGCTCGGTTCAAAATTTTCAACCGAATTGATCCCAACCCAATTCAGATTTTTCTAGAGCAAACCAAACTTGGGCCGCATGGATCAAATCATTGCCCATCTCTAATTGCATATGCACACACACACACACACACAAAAGGGTCCGCTTAATTGTTGAATTGTTTGTTTTTGTAAGAGATATTACATTGGAACACACATCCATCCACATTATAGTTCCAGCCAAATTAAGCTAGAAAACATGTCAAGATGTGCATAGTTCAAGAAGATTAATGAAATTCGAATGAAAATTGACCAGATGGTTTTGATCATCCAATCAATATGACTTTTTAATTAGGGCATCCTAAGAAAAGCAGATTGAGCAAAATGGACGATCCAGATGTAAGACTCCTGTCAGGTGGGCCACACATGAACATCAGATCTGATCATTGGATTATTCAAATTGAGCAATTCAGTGGGCCCCACTTCAGTTGTGATCATTATAAATAGGTTTGGGGCGGGATGCTTGAACCATTATCCTTATACTCGGTTATTAAGTCAGATATAGAAACCTATGGCGTGGAGACCATAGAGGGAGAAGTGTGATGGGTAAACTTCTAGCCCTCTCTTCCTATATATTGATGTCTTGGTCCCCTCACCAACATATGCGAGAAACCCTAGTCCCATTGAAGGTTCTCCTAAAGGTGTAAGGTGCGGAAGATCAAGATTCCTGTCAGCGGAATGTCTTCCCAATCAAGTACGCTTTTAAGTTATGGTTTTGAATTTCCATTGTTGATGTATAGACAATCTGTCAATTCCGTAATACAGGTATAACATTTGGTATCAAAGCAACCTATGCATCGATCATGGTAGATTCCTTTGTCGAGCACTCATTCAGTCTCAACGTTTTGGGTTTTCAGCAAAGTTTTATGGTATAATCAGTATTTGTGGGTCACCCTTGCAATCAGTGTGCACTGGTTATGGGTCAATGGGTGTATAGCAGCCATGATTGTCCTACCATAAATCATCACGGCCATAGCCTGTCTCAAGCACCAACATACATGGATGGTTGGAAGGCTGCTGTCAGCTGCCGTGGAATCGAGGATTGAAATCTCATCATTTTCGGCAGCTATGGCCATCAGATTCGGCAACAGCAGCCCTAACTATGGATATCATGAACTTTAGATATTCGGATATATTAAAAAAAAAAAAAATCAATCCATTGACGGTGGCGCTCTAGTAGAGATGGGCTTCAACCCTGTACAATATCCATTCTGCCATCGATGGTGGAATGCACCTGTACAACATCCAATCTGCCATCAATGTATGAAGTTGTTTCCTCATACGGCAGACCCACCATCTTCCTCTTCTACGTCACGGCTCTCGGCTGCGATCAATGGTGGAATCTACCTCCATTTACGACAGTGATGAAAACAAGGGTGAAAACCCCATTTAGATCCATCTTCCCATTAACGTGAGATGGATTCATCCAGATGCTGAAAGAGAGACCCCAGCCGTCGCCGAACCCCTAGAACCTTACCCATTGATTCCGGCGGCCATGGAGGAAGCTGAACCCATCTTAAATCGCATTGTTAATGGCTGCCAGTGCGAAAGCAATGGCCGCCATTAACAATGGCAGCAATGCAGACAGGATCCTAGCAGCAGCAATGGCGTGCCCTCCTCTCCTTCTTCTCCGTTTTCAGCGAGAACAATAGAGGCATCAGCGCTGTCTTCCTATTCCGTTTTGATGGTTATTGATGGTGGCTGTAATTTCGGTCATGAGATGAAGGGGCTGAGGAATTTCACTATTCGAATGTGGAAAATGGAGGAGACGTGCAGCTATTTTTTTATTTTTTATTTTTGGAAACTGTAAAGGACAGCAGTTTCCTTTTTAGACTAGCACTTAGGCATGTCGAATGGGCTGTTGGGCCTATCCATTGGCTCCATTACATTGCTTCTTTTAAGGGCCTGTCTTTAGCAAGAAATGGACCTGATTTGGGCTCATTTGGGCATACACAAGGCCTTATTCCAGGGCCCACTTTAGAGATAATTCGGGCCATTTCCAGCAGTTTTTAGGTCTATTTTTTGAGCTCATTTAGGTAGATTCCATGCCCCATTTCAGGGCCCACTAAGGTTTTCTTTGGGCTATTTGATGGATTTCTTGAATGGCTAGAATATGGGCCGAATTTTAGGCATATTTTCAGTGCGTTATTAGACCTATCTCTTGCCTATCCAATGACCATTTTCAAAGCCATTTTTGGCCACTAACATATGCCTCCTTAATGTTCATCTTGGGCCCAACCAATGGGTCTAATGCCTTGCATCATTTTTTTTAGATCTTTAGGAGCCTGCTTTGGATACTTAGGCTCATTGTCCAAGATAATGATCTAAAATATTGAATCATTATACTTGGGCCATTTCAGTACAAATTGAAATCTAAATAAGTTATTTGATGGTTGGTGGATTTCACTTGGAGACGGCTCAAGTAATTTAGTAAATATGGTTACATACATCATTAAGTTCTAATTTGACCTGAAATAAGGCCATTACCCATGTATTTAAGGTTGATATTAAGTTGTTGACCATTAGGAATTTAATACAACCATCACTTCAGAATATGTTTGAGCCTACAGGCGGTTAGCATCAACCATAATTTGGGCCAAATTAGAAATGTTTCAAAATGGTCCATTATGGGCAGGACCATGCAGCAATCCTTGGATCTAGGAGTGAGGATTGGAGCTGGTTATGTTAGCCACTAAAGTGACCTCAACCGGCGAAAACTTTTGCTTTCAGACTTCTGTTTATAGAATTCGATGACCTTCCATAATAGGATTGTATTCAGTTGTATTCATATCCATAGTGGGTGGTGGTCAGAACAAAGAAGTATCATCGCTTAGCAAGATATGAGCGAGGTGAAGTGATTGGTGATGCTAATATAACTTTAAAATATTCATTTTGCCCAAAGGTGATGGATGTCTTAAATTTATTTCACTAGCACTGATTAGCTTCATGTTCGGTAGAGCCTCCTGTATGTCGTAATTTCGCCCAAAGGAGAAGTCACGATGATATGTCAGGTTTTTGCCAGAATTTGATGACTATGACCCATCATCATTCTGTGTCATTTGATTGAAGGCCCAAATCAATCAAATGTTTGTACATGCATAATGTTTAAGGTTTACATTAATGCATTATTTTATGGGACTTGTTCATTCTATTAATGTGAGTGTCATGCTTTATTTATCCAGTCATGATTGTTTCCAATGTTTCAAACCAGTTCAATTCCATACCTTTGCTTATTGAGTCCAACTATCGGAAATGGAATTCGTCCGTTGAAATAATCCTAGGTTGTATGGACTTGGATCTGGCCCTGGAAGAAGCCGAGCCTCCTGTTCCATCTGACTCGAGTACGGATTCAGAAAAGGCTTACTACAAGGCCTAGACCAAGTCGAACAAAATGTGTCTCAAGATCATAAAGAACTCGATCTCTGAGACCATGCAGGGTGTCATGCCCAATACTGAGAAATCCAAAGAGTTCCTGATGCAGGGATGAACGTGATGAGGATAACTACTCCGAATCCATGGAGCTTCTCTGGACTCCTCACAGAGACTTCTCAAATCCACGAGGAAAGAAAGCAAAAAATAGAAATAAATTCTAAGAAATTCAAAATTGATTAATTGATGAGTAAAAACAAGTTCACAACCCTTTAAATAGGGGTACAAGCAATGAGAAAGAAATCAGAATCAAACTACAACTAAAACTCCTAGAATCCGTAACTTACTATAAATAGTAAACTTACTGGTTAGCGGCCGGGCTGGAAATGCTCAATCGGGTTATTCGGCCGGGCTGGAAGTGGCAACACTGGATGGCTTGGATTGCCTCCGTGTCTTCCAGGATAGCGGTCCGTTACATTCACACTTTTAGAGAGGGGAACGAGATAGCGGATGGACTGGCCCGTCTTGGTAGTTCGACCCAGAACAATATGGTCTTCCATGCTCAGAGGGACCTCCCCCGTGAGATCCGTGGCCTCCTGTTATTAGATAAAGCTGGTCTGGGAGCCATTAGGCTGGTTGGTGTTGTACAGTTTTTTCTTTACGATAGGAAGTTCCTTTGGCTGATTTTGGTGCCAGGGATCTTCCCGAAGTACAGTCAGTGTAGATCCCTCTCTTGAAATGAAAAGTAGTTTCTTCTGAAAAAAAAAAAAAAAACCTACTATTTATAGACGGTCGTGATGTCTACTAATGTGCAAGGTTTTTGGCTAAAAATAGTAAGTGTCCTATTTGGCTTCACCAAACCGTTCTCCTAATTTTTCTAAGCTCTTTTCACGTTGGGCGCAACTCCTAAAGCCCGATGGATGAAGAGTTATAATCAAACTAAAACTTACTATTTATAGTAAAAACGAAATTAAAGTACGGAAATGACCATCGATCCAGGGGTTTTTTGCAATTCCGGGCGTCGCAACCCTGCATAGCTGGGTTGGTTGGCTAAAGTAGCTCGTTCTACCTTAAAATCATATATTTTACGTCAGGTAACTCATTCCAGATTGCGAGATACGCCCGATCTAAGGTCTGACGGTCCGGATCACTTCTGTCGTCAACCGGGCCTTTTCTGATCCATCTTGGCCATGAAACTGTCCGCGACCCACTCTACATCAGTTCCTGATCGAAATAGGGAATTGATTCATAAGGTCGGATAAAGCTAAGCTGAGTTCGCTTCTGCATAATCTAACTCAAGCCATCTATAACGGTCAAGGAAACATTAGGGAGTACATCAGTGGGTTGTCTGATGTAGTGGCCAAAATCCACACATTAGGCCTTAAGATTGAGGATGAACTCATGGTTTACTTAGTTTTGAACTCCCTACCTCCACAGTTCAGTCAATTTCATATAAACTATAATACATAAAAGGAAAAGTGGACATTGAACGAACTGATATCTCAGTGTGTTCAGGAGGAAGAGAGACTTAGAAGGTTGAGTAAGACATAGAGTGCACACCTAGTGACATCTGGTCAAGGACGAAAAAGTAATAAGAAAATGAAGAATAATTCAGAAAATCATTCTTCGGGTCCTGCGGGTGGCAATCAACCTAACTCTGAGGGAAAATCAAAGAAGAAAAAAAGGGGACTTAACGATGACTACTTCTTCTGTAAGAAGCCTGGTCATCAAAAGAAGGATTGCGAACAGTTTAAAAAATGACTCGTTTCTAAGGGTAAGAAACAAGTTTAGTCTGTTTTGAATCTAATTTAGCAGATTTATCTACAGACTCTGGTGGATAGACTCTAGTACAACTATTCACATATGTAATTCCATGTAGGATATGATCTAAATCAGACATTAACTAATGTAAAAAAAATCAGTCTATATAGGAAACGACATTAGAGTAGACATGGAAACTAATGGAGTCTATAGACTTAAGTTATCGTCAGGACTCTTTCTTAATCTAGTAGATATTATTTATGTGCCTTATATAAGGTGCAATTTGGTTTCAATTTCTTATTTAGACAAATTTGGTTATGGGTTTACATTTGGAAATGGAAAATTAAGTATTTCCTATAATTCAGTTGTGATTGGTTCTGACACTTTAGCTAATAACCTTTATTAGCTAGATTTGGATGTTTCACATGTCTACAGTATTAACTCCTCACATGTAAACACAAAAGGCATCAAGCGAAGGCTAGATTGTGAAAAAAATTTCATATTGTGGCACAGGCAATTAGGCCATATCTCTCGTGAGAGATTGGAAAGGCTTGTACGTGAAATAATTATTCACTATCTGGACTTCTCAGACTTTGTGGTCTGCATAAATTGCATTAAAAGTAAACAAACTAGAACCAGAGAAAAGAGTGTCACTAAGAGCGTAGGACTCTTAAAAGTGATTTATACAAACATCTGTGAACCGTTCCCTACAACATCCTAGAATGGGCAGAAGTATTTTGCATTTTATCACTTTAATAGACAACTACTCTCGTTATGGGTACTTATACCTTATTAACAGCTGTGCATATCCTTAATAGAGTCTCGAGTAAGGCTGTGATGAAAACTCCATATGTATTGTAGACAGGGAGAAAGCCTAGTTTACGATACTTTCATGTATGGGGTTGTCCTATAGAAGGCAAATCGAATAACCTGCATGAAAGAAAGCTTGATCTTAGAACGGTTAGTTGCTTCTTTATTGGATACCCAGAAATATCCAAAGGATTCAGATTCTATTATCCGTCATATTCCATGAGAGTCATTGAGACTGCAAATGCTAGGTTTATTGAGAATACTGAAGATAGTGGGAGCATAAACTTAAGAAACATTGTGTTTGAGGAAGAACGGATTGTGATTCCCACCACAATCATTCAGAGTAGTGCGGTTTTCTGTTCAGCAGCGGACTCTAAGATCCCTATGGATGACTATGTAGAGCCTCAAATACAACCCACTGATGAGAAAATAGAAAACCTAAATCAGAATAATGAGCCCTTAAGACGACAGTTCATGGGTTGAAACATGCATCACAACAGTGGTACCTAAAGTTTCATGAAGTTGTTTCCTCATATGGTTTCATTGAAAACACTGCGAATGAGTGTGTGTGTGTGTGTGTGTGTGTGTGTGTGTGTGTGTGTGTGTGTGTATATATATATATGAAAGTCAATGGGAATAAGTTTATTAATTATTTTAGGCTTGTACGTTAACGACATTTTGTTGGCTAGTAATGATATTGGATTGTTGCATAAGACTAAGAAATTTCTGTCTCAAAACTTTGAGATGAAAGATCTTGGTGATGCATCATTTGTCATCGGCATTCAGATCAGATGAGACAGATCACGTGAACTGCTTGACTTGTCGCAGAGGGCCTACATCAATAGGGTTCTCGAAAGGTTTAACATGCAAGGTTGTGCTCCTGGCCAAGCACCTATTGTAAGTTTGGCCAATTTCAGTATCCTAAGAACGACCTAGAGAAGGACAAGATGAAAGATATTTCGTATGCGTCAGCAGTAGGGAGTATCATGTATGCTCAAGTCTGTATGCGTTTGGATATTGCTTTTGTGGTTGGAATGTTAGGCAGATACTTTAGTAATTCAGGAATGAACCATTGGATAGTTGTTGAGAAAGTATTACGCTCTTTAAGGAATATATAACGTCTATGGGAGTTGTAGATCCCAAAGATGTATTTGAATAGTGGGAGTTTTCAGTTTTGATCCAACTATGTACAATCACTTTAGAAATCTCTGTTATATGCATTAATGATTTTGTTATTCAGTTTATATCTTACTTCTCTTTCAGTGTGCACTTTCAGTTTTGAGTAAGCAAGACTTTGGTTTGTATTTTGGTGACACGTTCAGATGGACCACTTGAAGATAGGCACGTGTGATCACATTAGATGTACGATCTTCATATCATACCACATATCCTTGATCCATGTCGTTAAGGCTATTGGTATTCATGATCGTGATTCGTCGCACTTCGAAATGTATAAATGTTATGTTGACTACCACGATTCGATATCTGTAGCCTTGATGGACCGAATCTGACAAGCGTTGCTCATAATTATCTAACGGTATTATTTTGAAATTCAGTAGGGCGCCCATTAGAAACTTTCAAAAGCAAATGCATTTTTGAAAAATGTTTTCACAATTAAAATAAAATGTTTTGTTTTCTTTCAGAGATCAGTGTAGCCCAAGTGGGAGAATGTAAGACTCCTATCAGGTAGGCCACACATTATCATCAGATCTGACTGTTAGATTATTCAAATTGAACGATTCAGTGGGCCCCACTTCAGTTGTAATCATTATAAATAGGTTTGGGGCGGGACGCTTGAACTATTGTCCCTATACTTGATTATTAAGTCAAATATGGAAACCTATGGTATGGAGACCATAAAGGGAGAAGTGTGATGGGTAAGCTTCTAGCCCTCTCTTCCTATATATTAATGTCTTGGTCCCCTCACCGACATATGCGAGAAACCCTAGTCCCATTGAAGGTTCTCCTAAAGGTGTAAGGTGCGGAAGACTAAGATTCTTGTCAGCGGAATGTCTTCCCAATCAAGTACGCTTTTAAATTATGGTTTTGAATATCTATTATTGATGCATAGATAATCTGTCAATTCTGTAATACAGGTATAACACCAGATTGATAAGAAAACTTAGATGAGCCGCAACTATTGAATTTAGCGATTCTAGGAGCAAATTTATATTATTCCCATTAAAGTAGCCTCCAAATGAGTTCTTCGTTGAGCTGCCTATGTACATTTTGTTAGAAGTGATTCATATGATGTATAGTGCTTTCTAAGAGTATTAGCTTTTGTCCTTCTTTTAGTAGGTGTAATTTTTTAATGCCTATGAATAACAGTATTGGCGGTGGGCACTCCCACCTTTCAAAAAAAAACTTGAAAAAAAAATAAATCAAAGAACGAAGATCTTCTGTGTGCAGTGTAAAATAGGTGGTCCACCTATGCCCATAAATCCCATAATGGCACCATTAATTAAACCATTGGATTTTTTGGCCAGCAATGTTCCATATTCAACCGAGATTATGCGATTGGGTGCCCATGTGGTGTGGGTGTGGGTGTGAGTGTGTGTGGTATAAGTATATTAAAAAATAACAATCAAAATAAACCCAAAGGTTGGGAGTATCTATCCATGGTAGATCTTCCGACATGCGGGACTATGTATCCATGGTGGATACAGTGGGATGCAGATGAACAAAAGCAATGGTTAGGTCACTAGAGCATAGATACCACTTTTAGAAATAAAATATTTTCAACTGCCGCGTGTATGTATTACAAGGTTCAATCGTACTGTATGTATTGATCAATACGTGATGGTATTCATATACAGACCCTGTCACTGGTAGGATTGCAAGTGAATCGACCATAGCAAGTTAGGAAGCCAGGTGGCCCCCTCCATGATATTTGTAAAAAAATCCACCCCTCCCATTAGTTTTGTCAATTCAATTTAGAACATGGCCCTTGAAAATCACCTGCAGTTGAAACCTTCCAGCGTTCACATTGATGTTGTTTATATGCCATCTAAGCCTTTCATAAGGTCATTTTCACTGGGATGAACTGAAACATAAATATTGGCTAAGGAAAGTTTTTATAACCTTAGAAAATGTTTCAATGTAAGCATTTTTAATACTATGTTTGAAATGTATGCATTAAAAAATAAATCCCATGACTTACTTCCAAATTGCATTTGAATTTAACCTGAATGAAGCAAAAATTCATCATCTATAAGATTAGTGATCTCATCTCACATTTTCCAACACAGGACCAATTTTTCAAAACCTACAAAGTTAATTTTAATCTCATCTCACACTCCTTTCCAAACATGTCATTCCAAATTTCAAAACGAAATTAGTACTGAAATCTCATTTAATACAACGCAATACCACGAACTCATGTTTATGAGCTGGCAGAACCGACGTACTGTATGAATTTGTTAGATTTGTTACAAACAGCGTACGAGAGAAGGATTCCTGCCGTGCGTCCGCAGGCAACCCGCGTCCCCTTCTCAGCACAGCGGGAGAGCATTTTACAACCGCTCATTCACCCTAACTTCCACGTCTTGAAGACCACTCTCTCTCCGCGTGCATTTCACTTGCCACGTAGTGGTGCGTAATGCGCACCGCTTCATGTGAACCATGCTGTAAGTCACAAAGACGTGAGGACGCCTATTATACGCAACAACGAATGACATATAAAACGGCACCTACCAAGTTAAGCCTTTTCTTTAAACATACGGTGATGATTCACCGCAATTTTCTTTCACGTTTCTGGCATTTCATCCACCGTACACGTGGCAGGGCACCACAATGTCCAAATGTGGGATGCGCATTAGGCGATGTGTTGATGTGTTGGGCTCCGTGGGGACCAACGTGATGTATGTGTTTTATATCCATGCCGTCCATCCCTTTTTTCAGCTCTTTTTAAGGCACGAATCCAAAATTGAAACAGATCTGAAGCTCAAGTGGACCACACCACAAGAAAGAGAGGAGATGACTGTTAAAACCTTTTTAGGGCCCACCATAATTTTCATTTATCATCCAAACTGTTAATAAGGTCACCTAGACCTGGACGAAGGGAAAAGGCAAATATCAGCCTAATCCAAAACTTTTATGACTCTCGATAAGTTTTTAATGGTGGGCATTCAATCACCACTATTTCGTGTGTTGTAGTCCACTTATCTTCGGATTTACTTCATGTCTTAAAATGGGAGGCAAAAAGGATGGACGGTATGGATATAAAACATATACATCACATTGGAACACACGGCACCCAACACATCAACACACCAGGCTGGGTGGCATTGGCAACACCATCTGATCAGTTTCCATCCAAAATAATAGGATCATGTTAGGGTCACTAACATGTAAGAAGAATCCTCTTAGAGTACTTTCAGTTATAGTGCTCCAAGTTGCGTTGGGACAGTTGGACAGTCCAATCCATGGATCTAGACCGTTCATTAGGTCCAATGCACGTTACATGGGCTACCATGAAAGCATTACATTAATCCGAAAACCTTTAACCATAAGATCAATGGTCTTAAAGATGGACAGTCAAGGTCATTTACACAAAAATATATACATATATATAGTTCAGAATCTGTCAGTTAGATATCATCATGAATTCCTTATGATTCTTAAGAATTACTTTTGTTAGGCAATCATAGCTATCCCATCAATGGCTTGGAGAAATAATGTCAATAAAAAAAAAAACAAGGCCAAATCAAGAATGTATTGGATCATCCGATCAGCGTCATTTTTGAAACGTGGACGATGAAATGTATTATAAACTTAATGGACAGTTCAGATTGATCGATCCCACTGTCCAAGTGAAAGAATGCAATTAGGGCCACTATAACTTATGAGAATTTCTCAATATCTAAATGGTGGCCATCACGTGGACGTTAAGGCTACTCGATATCAATCAATGATGATTTCTGCTCCATCACACAATGGAGCCCACACCATAACTCAAAACCATGGTAAACTATCACCGTAGCTATCAACTTTCTTTTTCTTTTTCTTTTTCTTTTTAAATTCAAGTCAAAAAGCTAAGGAGAGGGGACGCATTCCATGTTTTTACACGGCTTTGTGTGTTATGACTTTTCTTACTTAGAACAGCATGACACTTGAAAAAAAAAAAAATTAAAAATTAAAAAAAAACAATCCCAAAGTCCAACTGTTTATTTTCAACAAAGGCAGGGATAATATAATCAGAGTCGTCCGATGACTCTAGATCAATGGCCCACCTCAGCCATTGTATAACAACAATCACGGCGCTTCTTTTCATCATACTGTTTTGGAAAGTAATTATATAATAAATAAGTGAAACCAAACTCACATTTTCGACGACTATTTCCCGACAATTAACAGTTAAATAAAAGAATTAAAAAATAGAAAAAGTAGATTAATATCTAAACCCACCATGCATATCACCTACACCTTTTTTTCTACTCTTGGTATTAACTCCAAAAATTAAAATAGAGAAATTGGATTCTTTTCATTTCCAATTCAAGAACATATTTCTTTACAAAACCCAAAAAAAACAAAAAAAACAAAAAAAAAAAAAAAAAAAACAAGCTCCAACACTGCTTTGTGTCTCAACCTTCAAGGTCGCAGGTTCGACCCTAGCAAACCCACCAAAGGTGGTGCGTTTGGTTGCACCAAATATCACAATATTCCATGATTATCACGAAATTTCACATTTTTTTGGTGCAACCATATATACGTAGGAAAAACAAATAATAACAATGATACACATGGAAAACAAACGAAAATCCCAAAAATTCAATCAATGGTCACATACCCATGACCCTTCGGTGTGCGTTATCCGACCGTTATTTGTCGGGCCATCATCATCCATCACAAGAGCTGACCGCTTGATGAACTCCAAGCAATCAGCGATCGCTTCAGCGTAGAACGAATTCGACCGTCCGTATGCCCGTAACTTGTAATCGGGTCCGTTAGGACGCCGCCGCTCCGCTACTAGCCCCCGCTTACTGCTAACGCTATTGTCGTTGCGGTTTCTGATACCTTTCTTCAGTGAATTTAGAGCGCGATCACATACACGCTTCCATCTTCGCAAGAAGCTGATGAAATCCAAGAAGCGGATGCGTAGGCGGTGGACAGATAAACGGCCAGAATTCACTCGGAAGCCCTTGATCCGACGCCATCCACGGCGGGACCTGTAGTAGCCTATGTGGCCCATGGCTTTTGAAGGAAATGTGGGAAGTTATGTTGTGGGATATAAATAGACTTCTTCAAGGAGTTGGAATTTTTGCAAGTCGTTTTGTTGGACTTTCTTATGTAGGTAGTTCTTTGAATTGAAAACTTGGAGAGGGAAAGTACGTGGAAAATGGAGCGTTTGGACGGCCACTTGTGAAAAACTAAAAAATAACAAGTAGGAATTTTTACAATGCGATACTCGTTTTCTATTCCGGAGTCCGGACATTGACAGATTTCTTTTATAAAGGTTTATTGGTAATGAGGAATCAAGGGGATAAAGCTAGGGTGATTAAAAAATATATATTATGTTCTCTTTGACAAAAGTACCCCTGAGGAATTATGAAAATCCCCTTTTGGTACTTGCTCGCGACTCGATCTGCCCGAGTCGACTTGGGTCGACCAGATTTCACCGGATGCGGGTTAGCCACTGACGGCTTTAGTAGCTATCTTGCGACTGAAGTGACGTCATCAAGTTCTGTGAGGCCCACCATGATGTATTTGTATCCAAACCGTCCATACATTCGGGCATGAGCACAAAAATAAAATAGATCCAAAGCTCAAGTGGACTCATTATAGAAAATAGTAGAGACGATATACCCACCCACCAATTAAACTTTGGTAGGGCTACCATTATGTTTATTTGAGATTCAACCTGTTTAAAAGTTCAAAGGACATGAACAAAGACAAAACACAAATATCAGCTTGATCTAAAACATCCATGACTCCTGAGAAGTTTTTAATGGTAGATATTCAATTTCCATTGTTTTCTGTAGTGGGGTCCATTTCAGCTTTGGACCTACCTTATTTTTAGGCTCATGACCTAAAGTTGTCTTCCCAAATGGACGGACACAATCCATACGCATCATGGTGGGGCCATAAAACTTCCCACGTCACTTCATTGGCCAGATAGCCACCGAAGCTGTCAGAAAATCTCACAAAAAATGAAACATTTATTTTAAATTATCAAAAAATAAAATTAATATAAGGAAATGGTACTATGAGGTCGACCCGGGGAAGCTTTCCATGAGGTTAAGCTGTGTGAGCCCCACCGTGATCTATCTCAAACATCTACCCCATCAATCAGATGAACCCTTCCATGGTGCGACACGGGCCTAAAAAGTAGGCCAATTCATGATTTAGGCAGACCACACCATAGACAACAGTTGAGAGTAGATATTCTCCCATTGAAACCTTCATAATTGTTTATAAGATTAATGGAGACATGGTTTAGACATCCAGCCCATCTATTGTGTGTGTCCCACTTAGATGAGGGGTTGCACCAAGTTTCAGATGAATCCAAAACTTAGGTGGGCCCCAAAAAGTGCTTTTAGATGTTTTAGGCATGATTTGGCATAGCTTCAGATGGTGTGGCCCACTTGAATGCAGGATACGGATAAGGGACCCGCCAAATGCACAGTGTCGATGTCTGATATTAACCACGGTGGGGTCCACACAGCTCAACCTCATGAGAAGATCACGTGAGGTTGAACTCATAGTACCATTTCCGTTAATTCTTTTACTATTTTAATATCATAATATTATCATGACAAAAAATGCTAAATTTTAATCTACCGTGATTTTGAAAATCTGGCAATAATATTGGGAGCGGATTAGGTGAGACCCCAAGCTCGCCCAAGATGGTGCGGCCCTTACTGTGGGGCCCATCTTGATATATGTATTCTATATCTACACTATCCATCCATTTTTTCAATTCATTTTAGGAAATTATCCCAAAAATGAAGCAGATCCAATTGTCAAGTGGACCACACCATAAGAAACAGTGGTAATTGACTATTAATTATGGGCCAAGAAAGTTTTGGGTCAAGCTTATGCGACCTTATCAATAAATTGGATGGCAAATAAATACTACAAAAACATCAAGAGTACACTAAGAATTTTTTTAATGGTAGGCATTCCATCGCCACCGTTTCCTAGAGTATAGTCAAATGATAATTGGACCTGCTTCATTCCCGAGATAATGCCCTAGAATAACTTGGGAAAACAAATGGACAAAATGGATATAAAATATATATATATATATATATATATATATATATATATATATATATATATATATATATATATATATATATATATATATATATCCAGGCAGGTCCCAAGGTAATGGCCACACTATCTTGGGTAATTAGGCCGGGTCTCACCCAATCCGCACCCTATAATATTGATATATTTGTCCAACTAGCTGGATTATCTCACCCCGGTTGGAGAACACTAAATCTAGTCATGACTCAGTTAAAATTCAGAAAGTTTTGAGAAGCAACTCAGTGAAATTTTACTGGACTTGTTGCAACTCAACATTATTTATATTATTTATTCTTTTTAAATGTTAAACAATGCTAATAAAAAAAATAAATAAATAAAAATGTACAATTTTTCGAAAACATGGTCTAGTATTTTTAGTTGACACGTACCACATGAAGGATTAAGCGCCATCCTTTCCACCAATGTATCACTTGTGTGGAACATTTGAGCCGATTAAAGGTGGGCCATGTAATTAAGACGTGGTTTAATGACTCGTCCCGACTCTTTTGGGTTAACTCAGTTTCGTTCGTGAATGTGGTTGAGATGATATCACGAGTCACTTCCCTGATTCACCCCCTAACTCAGGCGATTTGGGTGAGTCATGACTCACCGAAGTAGAACGAGTCGGGACGTGTTAGGGAGTAAAAAACCATGCATGAAGATCGTCCAGTATGAAAACTGGGCTGGGCCACCCACTGGGCAGGGCCATTGGACCATCGATGGTTTGGATCAAAGTACATGTGTGGCGCACCCAAAGAGTGGTGATCTACCTGATAGTCAGGGCTGGTCGTCTTTGTGGTGTGGACCGTCGTTTGCACGACTAGTACTCATGTCCAACATCAGGAACGTTAGTAGTAAAGACACCTACAGGGTTGATGTGTGATCATCACCTGGGTCGTGCCAAACCTGGCATACGTGTGTGAGATCTAAGGCGCCCATCAGGTGGCCCCATTGTGCCAGTGCCTTGGTCCATAAAAAAAATCAGGTCGGTTGACTCATCACTCGGCGCATGTGTAACCTGCTAAAAGTGTGGTCCAGCATGATTATTGGACCAGAGCGTCTGAACTGTGGGAGCCGCTTGATGAGTGCGTTTATATGGACGCGGTTTGGCTAGTGCAGCCAGGTGGCTAGTGGTCGGTGTTATGTGGACCCGCCATGATGTATGTGTTTTATCCACGCAGTCCATCCATTTTGAAAGATAATTTTAGGGCTTGATGCCAAAAACGAGGTAGATATAAATCTCAGCCATTAAAAACCTCCTACGGCCTACTGTAATGGTTATTTGACATCTAACTGGTTGACTGGGTCATTCAGACTTAGATGAAGGGAATTATATATATATATAGCTTGATCCAAAACTTTTGTGCCCCCATAAGTTTTTAAAGGCGGGCATTCAATCATTGTTATATGGTCCACTTGAGATTTGGATCAACCTCATTTCTGGGCTCATACCATAAAATGATATAGAAGAACGGGTGAACGGCATGGATGAAACACATATATCATGGTGGGGCCAACGGAGCACCGACCACTAGCCATTGGCTAGTGGCAGGGGGAGTAGCCAATCCCTTTCCCGTTTATATTGCACACGTATCACGTTTGAGCCACAGGTTACATTGGTAGGTGACGTACACGAGTCCCCTATGATCCAACTACTCAAATCATACATTTCTTATCACAATAGAAACTACAAAGACGTGAAACTTCTCCTGTAAATTCAATGGTTGAGATCATTACTAAGCTCATGCCCCCTTTAAATTCAACGATTGAGATCATTTGGAAACTGAGTGGCTCTGTCTGGTATTTTTGGTATTTCTGATATTTTGAGGGACTTTTTTGTCAGTCGGAAAAATAAAAGTAGCTTAAGTGCTCCCTCCATCAGTTGAAGTTTGACCGGTCTTTCATCATTTGTTATTTATGACGTACGGTACCCTTTTTGTGCACAACTGCAGGGGAACGGATTGGCTACTCCCCCTGACACCAGCCATTGGCTGGTGGTCGGTGCTCTGTGGGGCCCACCATGATGTATGTGTATCATCCATGCCGTCCATATATTTTTATATATCATTTTATGACAAGATAAAGAAAATGAATTATATCTCAATCTCAAGTAGACCACATTACAGGAAACAGTGTTGAATGAATTTTGACCATTAAAAACGTTTTGGGGGCCAAACAAAATGGATGAACCGAATGGATGAAACATGAACATCATGGTGGGGCCCACAGAGCACCGACCACCAGCCACGGGGCTGGTGTCAGGGGGAGTAGCCAATCCGTTCCCCAACTGCAGATGGTCCATGCAACAAAATCCACGAGCTGGGATGAATCCTAGCCTTTGAATAGTTTGTCAACAAATAGGCAGTTTATGGAGAAAAAAAAAATAGAGCGACGGTTCGGATTTAAGAAAGAGAAAGGCCAAATACCATTCAGCTAGGATCTTCCAATCTGGGGGATTTTAGTTCATGGGCCATCCAAGATGAGGCACTTAGTTTCAACAGTTTGGATCATTTGAATCATGGGCCCCACATGTACAAACAAAAAGCCCCAAGGGCACTGTACAACCTTTCCTTTCCGCCACAGCATTAGTATAATACACGTTTTTTTCTCGGGATATACCTTTTGATGAGGCTCGTTGATGGAGATATGGGATAGGCAATCCATGGCACACGTGCCAATATTGAACATTTGTGACGGATCCAGACCACTTGTTAAGGTAGGCCCTCTGTGAACACATCCCTACCCAAAATTCTCAAAGGTCCACTAATCAGGTGAGCCACACATGTATCTTAAATGTAGACCGTTGGTCATCTTTCTCATACACCCAAAGCTGAATTGATATCCAACCGGTCTAATTGTTAGTCCAGGGCACCTTCACTGCGGGCCATGCCTGATGAATGGCCCAGATATTGCACACAATCCACATTAGCACATGTGTCGCCTCTTCAGTCTCTCCAACGCTTACCATTTTTCTAATGTGATAGTATCTTCTTGTATGATATTGTGGGTACTAGATGAGTGATTTGAGTGGCCACAAGAGGTACGGTATCAAAACCAGTCGGCTGAAATATCAGGAATATCTAAGTCAGCTCGGTTGTCCATCAACCTCTACCCCATTTCTATCAAGTATATTATATTGAGAAATGCAACAGTGCTCTAAAAGCACTATGAGTTATAGTGCTACTAGGTGCATTGGGACCCTTAGACAGTCTAATCCATTGATCTAGATGGTTCATTAGATCCAACCCACATTTCATAGGACTATCTTAAAACATTTCATCAATCCGACAAGATATAACCATTTGATCAATGGCTTTTAATATAGACGGTCAATTGTTTTTTACAGAAAATAGGTCCTATCAACAATCTGAACCATCTATTTGTTAGGTCCATCATGGATTACTTATGATTCTAAAGAAGCTATTTTGTTAGGTAATCATAATCATTTCATACATGGCTTAGAAAAGGGATGGATAAAGAAAATAAGGCCAAATCAAGGAAGGATTAGATCATCTGATCTCTGTGATTTTTGGCATGGTGACCCATGAAATGTGTGCTGGAATTAATAGACAATTCAGATCGATCGATTAGACTGCCCAGGTGAACAGTTGGAAACTAGGAGTATTATAATTTGTAGTACTCTGATAGCACTCGAACATTATTTATTTTTTTACTTATATTAATCAAGATTATGAATCAATCAGTAGGTAGAATAAAGAGTAGTGGTGGAAATTCGGTTACGTGGTTTCATCACCTGCAGACATGTGTGACGGGCCATCGCCTTCTGTCGAGGCAGTAGGTTAATAGACCGCAGTCCGATCAATGAGTGTAGATTAGCCATTTGGCACAATTTTAATAATATTACACATATTACAACGTTGAAATATCGTATATACTATCTAAATAAATCCATTATATTAAACCTTGTCTGGCATACACCTAAAAATAAGTTCATCTGGCTTTAGTTAATAATGATTAAGATTTCTAATACATAATTACTGTTAATCACTCTACCAAACAAGGTGTTTAAATTGTTATTATTATTATTATTATTATTATTATTATTATTATTATTATTATTATTATTATTTAGGTGGTATGGTTGTTGAACAGGAACCATGTCAAGGTACTTAAAGTTTAAAAGCTTGTGAGAGACAATGAGATCATGGGCTGGATACTAGCTTATCCACAAAAGAAATACAGTTTTAGTCGGGAATTGTGTCGAACCGGGTTGAGTGCAAATGGACCGGGTTTGGGCTAGATCGATCCGCTTGCTTTTCACTTGGTTTTAGACCCAGGTCTCTGGCGGACATGTATTATTGTTGAAATTATGCTTGGGTTTGGACTTTTTATTAACCAAGCCTAAAATTCAGTGCCAGACCTGTATGTACATGTGGGTCCTAAAACAGGCTCAATAGTGGAACTTAAAAAGCCTAATAAGTCAGTCCAATCTGATCGAACCGATTAATTTTCAGCCACCGACGATTATACCACCTAGATTTTAACATTTTCACGTAGGAAATTAAGCAAGCAATATTATTAAGTTAATACCGCAGGATTTTCAAAACTCGGTAGAATTTTTTTGTTCACGATTTTATCATGAAGTTATCAAAATTTAAGCTAGTTTTTATCTTTTAAGGACTGTTTGGCTGCCACTCTTGAAAAAAATCATTTTGAAGCATTATTTTATGGAAAGAAAATTCTGAAAGCTTATTTCATGACACTGCTTATTTTATCTATTTTTAATATAAAGATGTTTGGATATAGGCATTCTGAAAAAATATCAAGTTCATATGTGAGATAGAGATGTTGGGCATGGAAGTACCACTGTGATGTGAGCCAGATATGAATCAAAAATAAAGAAAATTCAAAGATACACATAGAAAACATCAATTTACATGGAAAACTTCTTTCAGGAAAAAACTACAGTACAAAGCGACAGGCAATCTACTATGAAAACAAAATTACAAGAGATGAGCAACTTACAATCAAAACGCTAGTTTCCTTTTTCCAAACCCTATATCTCTTTAGAACAAGTTCTCAATACCCTAATTCCGTATTGCACCCATTTATATAACTCCAGATCCAGAATTAGAAATAAAATCGTGCACTTGCGCAGAAGCTGTGCGCACCATTGATTGAACCTTCGATCGATTGACGTCACAATGTTTGATCAATCAAACATGGTCAAAAGTATCCACAGAGCTAACATGATTTTTCGGAATTAATCTCGATCGATTGAACATATCCAAAATTGTTCAGAGACAAAATTAGAAAATTGAAATTTTCTCGATTTGACCGAGTCTTCCATTGATCGATCGAAATCCCCTATTTCATCACATATCGAAGGCATCATTTTCAACAATCTCCACCATGGCCTCAATCTTTATGCTCCACTGTTTTAAATTGATTCCTCCATCTCTAATCATCTCCATTGTAGTTTTATCATCACTGCTCGTGCATGTTCCGTCTTCATTCATCATTCCGCCAAGCATAGAGAAGTTGAACAGAATTTGAACTTATCTGCAGGAACAATTGTCGTAAGCATATCTTCTAGATTTTTGCTCATGTGGATCTTCTCAAGAGTAACACTACCTTCCTCTAGTATTTACCAGATAAAGTGATAACGCACATCAATATTTTTAGTACATGGTATTTCGAATTCTTTGTCAAATTGATCACGTTTTCACTGTTATGACTTCCTTCTGAAGCCCCAACCCATTCACCATACCTCTCAACCAAATAGTTTTTTTTGAATGCTTTTATCACCATTGTATATTCTTTTTTTGTCGTGGAAAGACTAATCATAGATTGAAAATTCGACATCCAACTGATTGCTCTACTCGCTAACACAAATGAGTAATCGAAAATCGAGCTTCTACTATAACATTCCCAACATAGTCAATCTCTACAAAGCCTAGTAGTTTCTCATCAAATTTTTCAAATGCCAAGACATATTCTGTTGTACCTCGTATGTAACAAAGTAGTTATTTCACTACCTCTCAATGTTGTTTATTAGGATTAGACATGTATCTACTCATAACACCCACTGCATGTGAAATATTCAGTCTCGTACAGAATATGGCATACATCAAACTTCCAATTGAACTTAAGTATAGTACACAAGACATATATTACTTTTCTTTATCTGATAAAGGGCATTGTTCTGAAGGAAGTCGAAAGTGAGCAGTGTGGAGAGTACTAAATGATTTCGCCTTGTCTATCCCAAACTTAAGTAGAACCTTCTCAAGATACTCCCTCTAAGACAACCATAGCTTGCTCCTTTCTATTCCTTTTGTATATCAATGCCGAGAATCCTTTTTACAACCCACATATCTTTCATCTCAAATGTCCTGAATAATTGAGCTTTTAATATGTTGATCTCAGACATGCTCTAGCTAGCAATAAGCCTATCATCACTATACAATACCAAGATAATAAGTTATCATCACTTAGTGATTTAAAGTAGACACAGTTATTGAATTCATTTCTAGTAAATCGTTGGCTCATCATGAAAGAATCAAACTTTTTGTACCATTGCCTAAACGAATACTTCAGGCCATATAATGACCTCATCAACCTATAAATGTTATTCTCTAACTCCTGTACTTCAAACCCTTCTAGTTGCTTTACATAAATCTACTCTTCTAATTCACTAAGAAAATGAAATTACAAGAGATGAGCAACTTACAATCAAAACCATATTGATGGGTTTTTTTGACTCGTCGTCGACCGGTCGTGAGCCTTGCTCGACTGGTCGAAAGCTGTGCACAACTAGTCGTGGAAGACGAGCCCTGACACAACTCGAACTCCAGTGACTTTGAGTTATTTGTTTCTAGGGTGCTCGACCAGTCGAAGGATGTACTCGACCGATCATAGGTGGCGCTCGACCGGTCGTAGGTTCGTCACGACCAATTGTAGTTACGCAAATTCGTTCCGCGGATTTCGTGTCGCAAGTCCTTTTGCAACTAGGATGCGGAAAGGAGTTTCCTAAAATTATATATAGGAGGTACCTAGAACTTTCTAGGTATGACAAGAGGGTTTCCTAAAGCTTTACAAGAGATTTGCTAAAGGGTTTAGGGCTATTAAAGGTGAGAGAAAGAGAGAGAAGAGAGAGAGAAAAAAAAAAAAGAGAGAGAGAAGGGAGATTACGCTCGTAGAAGTTATCTACTATGCAATCTATATCTCAGCGCTTCTATGTCCTCGTAATCAGTGAGATCTCTCCCTTTTTCTTTGTTTCTCTCGTTGTTTATCCACTCCTGCGTGAGTGAAGAAGTTTGTAACGTTCTACTTCATAGTAGATTGTTGATTTGGACAATGTCCCGTGAGTTGTATCTCTTTGAGGGTTTTCCACGTAAAAATCTCTTGTGTGGTGTGTGATTGATGCATTGATTATTTTCATTGTTTTATTATCCATAATTCCGGTTTGTTCCGAGGGCTAGATCCTAAGGTTTTTGCAAGGCCCCCAACACATATGTGTACATGTCATTTCTTCAAATCTTAGCTCTCTTTAGAAAAAGTTTTTAATACCTTAATCTTGTATTACACCCATTTATATAACTCTGGATTCAGAATTAAAAACAAAGGCGTACACTTACATAAAAGTTGCATGCACCATCGATTGATATCAGTTGAGCATCTTTTGATCAATCAATGTCGCAGCGTTCAATCAATCAAATATGCTCAAAAGAGTCCAAAAAGCTAACATAATTATCTGAAATTAATATCCATCATTCGAACCTCCCTGTTCAATCGAAGGGACATGTACAAAATTGTCCAAAAAGTTTTCCAATTTCATGAGGCTTCCATCCATCGACCAAAACCCCTGGTTTAGCACACAGATTTGATGGCACCAATTTCACCAAAGGATTATACGGAACCTGCAGTAGCTAGAATCAGAGCACTTGCTCTCATCCTTCAGTGGACCCGTTGTTTTTAGTTTTCGCAGCACCGATTGGATATGCCTGCCACTTATTCTAGGTAGTGGTAGCTCTACCGTATTTCTATTCCCCCGCTATACAGAGCCCACTGTGATTTATGTGTTTTACCCATGCCATCGACTTAAAATTTTGAAATTCTGATTTTGAGTCTTAAAATGATCTGGCCAAACTAATGGACGGTGTCGATAGAGTAGATACTTCACGGTGGTCCACATAGTCGTGCGGCAGGGTCACTAAGTAATCCGCATCCAACTTGGCGTACTGGGTTACTCAGTAGGCTCTTATCTTACTGAGTAAACTCAGTTGGGCCCACCTTGAATGTATGTGATCTATTCACGCCGTCCATCCGTTTTTCCATCTAATTTAAGGAGTTTAGTCCAAAATCGAAGCATATCTAAAGATCAAGTGAATCATTCCACAAGAAACAGTGGGGATAATGATTTCCACCGTTGAAACCTTGCCAGGCCCCACTGTTGTTTATTTGTCATCCAACTTGTTCATAATACCATGCAAACATGGATGAACGGAAAGCACAAATATAAGCTTTATCCAAAACTTCCGTGGCACCCAAGAAATTTTCAACTGTAAAAGTTCAATTCAGCAAATAGAATACATAAATCATGGTGGACCTCACGGACTTTACTCAGTGCCCTAGCGTCGTGAGTTACTACGCAATCCGCTTCCCTCTGTCATCTAGTCTCATCATTAATATATTTTTTTAAAATAATAATAATAAGATTGAAAAGAAGAAGAGGAAGAAGTCAAGTGTTACCGGTGATACCTCTAGTGATACGTGCGTCCGTACATATTCACGTTGCCTCGCATGAGGAGTGGGTTGGACCCCACCTGTTAAGACTGTGACGACCACCGGATATTATGCACTTAGGGCTCAAGCCGTTAATCACAGGTAGCGAATGTGAATGGGGGAGCGGATTAGATGTGGACTGGCCTCACACAGCAAGATGCGGCACTGATCTTGGGGCCCACCTTGACGTATGTGTAGTATATCCACACTGTCCATCTGTTCTTTCATATCATTTTAGGGCATACACAAAATGAAGCAAATCCAAATCTCAGGTGGACCACGCCATAAGAAATAGTGGTGATTGAATGCCTAGCATTAAAAACTTCCTTGGGCCCACCATGATATTTATTTGCCATCTAACCTGTTGCTAAGGTCACAAAGACTTGGATGAAGAAAAAAAAAAAAACAAATATCAGCTTGATCCAAAACTTGTGGCCCACAAAATAGTCAATCACCATTATTTTCTTTAGTGTGACCCACCAAAGATTTAAATCTACTTTATTCGTGGTCCACCTAAGATTTGAATCTCTTCATTTTTGGTCCATGCCCTAAACTGGTCTAAAAAAATGTATGGACAACATGGATATACTACACATACATCAAGGTGGGCCCCATGGCCAGGGCTGCACAATGTTGGGTGAGGCCAGGCCGCAGCTAATCTGCTCAATTGCAGTATTTTTAGGTTGAACGTAGACCTTTGCTACATCCTTTCCTTGGCCACATATACGTACAAAGCCAATTATCCGCATGTTAGTATCTCCATGCCTGCAAAAGATATGTAGGCAGGCATTCCACACACATGACGGGCCGATCAGGTACAAAATACAAATTGTGCATCATACAAGGGTAGTATGGAACCTTGGCAACAAAAAGCTCTATGTGGCCCGCCTTGATGTGTGTGTGTTATCCATTTTGTTTATCAACTGAGTCTGCTCACGTCAGTACTAGGTCTAAAAAATTAGAGACATGCATTCAAAACACAAGTGAGCCCCACCACGAACGGGATTGAAACGGCCACTTTATAGCCCGCCATAGTGATGTTTATATGCAATCTAACTCATTCTTAATGTGATCCCCACTAGGTCCCACTAGGATGAAGAGAAAACACAAATATCAAATTGATCTAAAACTCCAATGAAATCAAGAACGTTCAATGGTGGGTATTCAATCCCCACAGCTTCCTATAATGAGGCCCACCTGAGTTTTGGATCTGTATCAATTTTTAGCTTATAGATTAGCAAGAGCTGGTGCAAGTGATAGACGGATTGGATGTAACACGGACATGATCACATTGAACTTTAAAGAGAGATGGGATGCATTATCTCCCTCTAGAAGCATGAGGAGACTTGGGTCCCATGAGAGTTGGTGAAGAGCTCTTATAAATTTTGAAAATTTTAAGAAAATATATGTTTAATAAGAAAAGTAGTTACCAAATCAAAGACTTTAAGAAAAAATTGTCCAAGAGACATGACAGATTAGACCCGACCCTTGTCCTCAAGTAGGGAGAATTGAGGGTGCGACCCAACGGTAACCCCAATCTGTGGGGCCCACCATGATGTTTGTCATATATTTTCTTCATCCATCCATTTAGGCCATGATCCCAAACATGAGAGAAATCCAAAACCCAATTAAGTGAGCCGGACCACAAGTAATAATGGTTGATGGAAATGCCAACGGGTGAAATATTCGTGCGAGCATCCCACCCTTTTGTTCATATTTCATTAACGATTTCATAAGGTGATTACCACTTGGATAAACGATAAATACAAATATCAGTTTAATCCAAAACTTACAAAATTGGAAGAAGTTTGAACAGCGGGTCATATAATTTCCACTGTTTCTTGTAGTGTGGCTGCCCATTTGGCTGGGTTGATTGGAAGGGACTGGATGGTATTGGAAGGGATTGGAAGTTAAATCTCAGGATTGGCCGGGCATGCCAAACAAGCTCGATATAGCAATCCCATGGATCTTAAGAAAATCCACTGACAACACCATCATTTCCTTGAAATCCATGCCATCCACCCTAATACCATTCAATCCCTTCCAATCCACCCGGCCAAACGGGCCCTAAATGAGTTTGGATGTTTATTCAGACCTGGCTCTTGTAAAAACTGAGCTGGCAAAATGGATATACCTTCTTACACAGGAATCATGGTGGGCTCCACAGTAACCCCCGGTTAATGGCAAGTCACCTACTAAAGTAGACCTAGAGCTCCAATGGGACACCACTACTAGCCTGTAAGATGATATTAAATAGAAATCCACCGTAATCCCAGGCCCCTTGGGGCCCTTTGTGATGTTGGTGTTATATCTACTCTATCCATTGATATAAAGCTTGAACATTTGAAAATTTCAAAGCTCAAGTGAGATACACCGCGAGAAACGGTGAGGATGAAAACGACCACCATTAAAAGTATCGTGGGACCCACCAGATGGTTATGTCATTCAAACCCTTTATAAGATTATAAGATGATTCTAACTCGTAAGAAGAGAAATAAAAAATATCAGCTTGATGGGAAACTTGTGTGTGGTAATATCATTGGTGTGGCTCACTTGAGCTTTGGACCGACTGTATATAAGACAAACATCGCGATGGGCCTCACATAGCAAGGGGTTAGAGCGGATTGGATTCTGTAACCCCCGTGACCGACAAGTTACGTCTGGATGTAGACCCATCCAAAGCTCGATTCACGTCCCCATTCACTAAAACGTATTGACGGTCAGGATTAGTTTAGTTTCAAAAGTAAACAGATCAAGTCCTTACAAATCATTTTCAAACCAAATGCCGCCATGGGATTCCAGATGGATCCAAAACGTTAGGACTTGCCTGTCACCCGTGGTTATTCAGCTCCCTTGTAACACAAACCTCTGTGGGGCCCACCAGGATGTTAATGTTATATCCACTCCGTCTATCCATTTCGTCAGCTTATTTTAGGAACTGAGAAAACGGATCTCACTCTTGTTTGGGCTCATGTCCTAAAATGAGACGATGAAAACAATGGACGGAGTGGATGTAACACAAACATCGTGGCAGGCTCCATGGAGCTTTAATTTTTAGTGGACCCGTGTAACCTCGGTTTACATGCAAGTCGCATCATTGGATTGCACTCATTTCCACCTCTTTCCTCTGCCAGTGTTTATTTTCTCATCCCCACTCCATCTAATTAAGGGTAGTTTGCCGCCTTGGATTTGGTGGTTAAAATAACTGGGTTTCAAATCCAGGAGGTTTCAAATTGCCTCAACGTGGGGATTTGAAATACATTTAAAATCCTTTCAAAGATTGCATGTGTAACATGTGTCGCTAAGCTATTATTTTACTGGGCACATGGCCCACTAATGATATTCCAAGACAATTAGATTATCAATTGCATCACAATAATTACTTTAATATGATGATCAGCCTCATCCAAACATTTTTCATGTAAATCAATGGTTAAAAATCGCTAGTTAGTCACTCGGACATGATTTTGTGCTTATGACCCATCCGAGACTTGGAATATTTCATCATTTTCAGGCAAAGCATATATTTTAGTGGGCTTAATACAACCATTATGTCAAACACTTCATACGATTCACTACTTAGAGATATTAAAATAAATTTAATAATTAAATTCAAACCTCATAAATATACCAACATAGCTACTTTTGGATTAAGGTTGATTCCCAATTCTGGGATTCAAATCCACGCTCCCAAGCAGGCCCTTACGATATTATCAGGGAGGTGTGTAATGCTTGGCTGCACAATACATGTGACAGTTGAGATTTTTTCTATGATCCAGGTCGATAAACATGTAACCCACCTCAGTAACATGTTGAAGTGTTGGAGTGTTTGCCTTTGTAGGTAAAGTATCATTTTTTTTAGTCCATCAAGCTAATGCAGTTCTGCCATCTCTCATAAAGTCTTCGATTGTGTTTTTCGTTCATCTAAGTTTATATGAACTTATGCATAGGTTGGATGAAAAATAAACATCATGGTGGGCCCTTGTAAGGTTTCAAGGGTGGGTGTCATTATCACCGATATTTCCTGTGATGTGATCCAGCTAATTTTTGGTTCTTAATTAACCTATAATGGTATGAAAAATAGATTGACTGAATGGATAAAACGGTATATCATGGTAGGCCCCACGGAGCCCCTAAGTGGACATAGTCACTAAGGGGGCATGCGCAAACAGTACGAGGTCGGTACTATGTTGGGGAGTGGATTCGGTGTGGCCCTTATCATGGAGCCCACTTTGATGTAAGTATTTTAAATCTACACTGCAAATCCTTTTTTCCCATAAGCCCAAAAATGAAACAGATCCAAATATCAAGTGGACCATTCTAAAGGAAGCAGTGGTAATTGAATGTTATTCCACCATTAAAACCTTCCTAGGGCCTGTCATAATGTTCCCATAATGTTTATTTTCCATCTATCCTGTTGATAAGGTGACACGGGACTGGATGAAGGGAAAACCAAAAAACGAATATCAATTCGATCCAAATTTTTGTGACCGGTAAAAAGCTTTTAATGACCAATCACTGTTATTTCTTATGACACGGTGCACAAGACGTGGATATTCTTCTTTTTTTTGGCTCATGCCTTAAAATGGTCTAAAAAAAGTATGGACTACGTGGATATAGAATACATACATCAATGTGGGCCCCAATGTAAGCGCCACACCGTCTAGTGTGAGGCCCGGGACACCTATTCCACCCCACTATGTTGACATGACAAAGCTCTCTAGGCCCCACCATAATGTGTGACTTATATTCCCTCTTTCCATCTTCTTAGTTCATTTTTTGGGCATGTGATAAAAAAAAATGAGGTAGATCCAAAGTTCATTTCCTATGGACCACACCATAGGAAATAGTAAGGATTAAACGCCTACCATTGAAAACTTTTTGAGGGCCACAAGTTTTGGATCAAGTTGAAATTGATATTTCCCCTTCATCCATGTCTTTGTGACTTCATAAACAGGTTGAATATGGCAAATAAATATCATGGCAAGCCTTACCAAGATTTCAACAATGGGCATCACTGTCACCTTATGGTTTACTTAAGCTTTTGATTTACCTTATTTTTGGGCTCATGCCCTAAAATGATATGTAAAAATAGCTGAACGAATTGGATATAATATATACATTGAGTCAGGATCCTGTGTTATCTGGTCAACAGGGATTTCTTGTTACCCCAATGGTTTGGCATCCGAAGGATTTTTTTTTTTATCTTTTTAATTTTGTAGTGAGTGGTGACGTGGACCAATGAGGATTAGGGTATCACGAAATCTCTGTTCAGATAACAGAGGATCCGGACTCATATACATCATGTCGGGGTGTACGTAACTTTGCCACTTAACGGCCTCCATGGCTTAAGTGCAGCCTCACCTCACTCAAGACAGCGCCGCTCTTATCATGGTCCTACCTTGATTTATGAATTTTATATCCACGTTGTCTATCTTTATTTCATCATTATAGTGTACAGACAAAAATGAAGTAGATCCTATTCTCAAGTGGATCATACCATAAGAAGTGTTGATTAACCATTGTTTTTTTTTCCTTCATCTAGGTTCATGTGACCTTATTAACATGTTGAATAGCAAATAAACGTTACAGTGGGCCTAGGAAGTTTTTAGTGGTAGATTGTTCAATCACCATTGTTTTCTATAATATAGGCTCCCTAAGATTTGGATCTTCTTAATTTTTTGGTTTATGCTGTCAAATAATCGAAAAAAATGGATGGACGGCATGGATTTTGAATCTAAACATCAAGGTGAGACCCACGTTAAGAGCTGCACCATCCTAGGTGAGTCTGGGGCCGCACCTAATTCTCTCTCTGTTCTTTGTTCGGCGCTACGTAATCCGAGCCGACCGAGGGAACAACCTCGAAGGTGCTGCCACACAGGTCCCTTTCTGAACGCGGATTAGCTACTGAACCCAACAGTAGCGGTGTGGCTACTGAAGTAACGTCACTACAGTATTTGATCCTCACCATGATGTATGTGTTGTATCCACACCATCCATCCACCTAGAGAGATCATATTAGGTCATTAACTAAAAAATAAGGTAAATCCAAAGCTCAAGTAGACCCACCACACAAAATTGTGGAGACAATAACACCTACCGTTGAAACCTTCTTAAGGCCTACCGTGATGTTTATTTAAGATTCAACCTCTTCATAAATTAACAAAGACATGGAGTAAGGGAAGACATAAATATCAACTTGATCGAAAACTTCCATGGCTTAAAGAAGTTTTTAACGATAGTCATTCAATCCTCGCTTTTTTTTTTCGGGGGTTCACTTGATCTTTAGATCTTCCTCATTCTTTAGCTCCTATACTAAAATGATCTTTCCAAATGGATGGACAATGTAGATATAACACATACATCATGGTGGGCCCACAAAACGTGGTGACGTCACTTCATTAGCTAGACTCGCCACCGTCGAGTTCAATAGCTAACCCGAGTCCTTGCGGAAGTACACGGCGTGCGGTTGCACAAGCATGGTTCGGACTTCGGACTTCGGATAGGGTCTGGGGTTTTCGTGGCTGTAGCATTCCTACTGTAGGCATCGCGTACAGTACATAAGCAACGTAGGGGCCACCGTAATGTACGGAATCCACTCCCTCCATCGGCCTCTCAACTTCATCTCTATCCTAAATTAAAGCAGGCCCAACACAGAAATCTAGGGCTTGGCCCACTTGAGCGTACGACAAGGAGTTAATGAACAAAGCATATGAAAAACGCAAGTGTACAGGTATCAAGTGTTATTTTTGATAGTTATGTCCATTAAAGCAACCAGGCAGTTTGGCAGTTACCTAGAGTCACGCCTCACCGCCCAAGCGCCACCAAAATAAAAATATCCTTTAACTCGGTAATGCCAGCGCCACGTATAAAAGGCTATTCTGTCTGTACTAGCAGTGACTCTTGCAATATACAGGTGAAGACATACTCTCGGTGAACGTTTACGCGAGATCCAAGCCGTCCATCATTTTGTCGTGATCTTAATGTTATTGATCGCTTAAATCTGTTAGTAATAGAGGTTTGTGACAAATGCTCAATTTCATAGAAAAAAATTGAAAATTTTATGTTGGTTGTTGAAACGTTTTAGTGTTGCTACTCATTGGCATTGAAGGAGTTTGATGTTATCGACAAATCCTCAATGGAGACATCGATGCCATTGAAGGTCCCATCAAAGATGCACATAGAAATATGTAAATGCATAATTTGTTTCTGTAGACACCCCACCCAGGCTAATATCTTGATTTTGTTAAGACAAATCCGAGAACCATGATCATATCCTAAACCTACCCCTAATCCTAACCTGAGCTATCATGAATCATCATTCAATCCAAACCATGTCCAAAATCGACCTATTTCTTGAATCATTTTCGGGTAACCATCGAGCCAACTTCAAGCCATTCAGAGCCAAATATCCAAAAGGAACTTTGTTTCACTCTAAGGACCCAAAAAAGGACTCACCAGATGAATTTCAAGGAAAACCGTACCGAGGTGGTAATCGGATTACCGCGGCGGTAGTCAAATTACCGCTTCCTCCCAGAAAGTGCGCACGGAGCCAGTCACACGAGTTCCGGACTCAACCAAGTCCGGGCGGTAGTCGGACTACCGCCGGCGGTAATCGGAATTCCGCCGCGTACGGTTAGAGTAGGGACAGCTGTCCCAGCGTCCAAAGTCAACTTTCCTATACATTTATCCCTCTCATCCTTACTATTTACCGTTTTACCAGTCCCTTTAGCCAATGGGAGCATGCCATGTGGCATCTCTCTCCTCTCCACCAATCACCATATGCCACATCAGCATTTGCCCTCCTTTTATCCCCTATTTACCAAACAACCATTGAAAAGGGCTATAAATAGCCCTCTCCCCTTTCATTTTCACCCATGGATGAGAGCCACCAAGAGAGGGAGAGAGTGAGAGAGAAAGAGTGAGAGGAAAAGAAAAGAAAAGAGAGAGAGAGAGAGAGAGAGTGAGGAAGAGAGTGAAGGAAGGGAAGGAGCTCCCAAGCCTTCAAGCCCACATTTTCAGCCACCTCCTAGCCTTCATCTCAACCCTTCCAACCCACAACCCTAGTCCAAAATGATCATGGTTCAATCTACATCTTAGCCTTTTCAAGAATCAAGTCAAAGATCCATTTGCATACAAGCATTCATCATGACATGTACTCCCTTCTCAACCCCCTTGCTTCTCTATATCTCTAGTGGACGTATGCTCTGTGACTTGCCGTACATCGGATCCTGTCACATCAGAAATTTCTAGTGATCTAGTCCACTTTTCTTGTGTCTTTGCATAAGCATCATCACATCTGCCCTCTAGACACATTGTCGGATGTATGCTCTGTGGCCTGCCGAAATCTCGGATCTTGCTACATCAGAAATCCACATGTGACTAGTCCCATCATGACCATAGCATCATCATCATCCCTTGAGATTATTTTACCACATTAAGTTGAGACCGCACATTTGTGTGGGCAGAGGGTGCCTAACACCTTCCTCTTTAACCGAGGTCCCACCCTAATCCCTGATCGTGCACTCAGAGTCAATCTAAGGTCGGAGAATATTCGGATTTCTCCAACTTTACATATTCCGTGGTTCTAGCCGACCGCGGGATTCTGAGATTATTCGGCTAATGGCGACTCCAATAATCACAAATCAGCTTAATCACCCCCAAAAGCATCACTACGACACACTTTTACCAAATAACGTGGACACCCAATTTTTCAGTGTCTACAGAATGACAACTCCGCTGGGAAATTTTGCTAGCTCGCACTAGCTGAGACCCGACTCGAAGGTGTGTGGTACTATAATCTCAAGGGACATCATCACTGCATTCACAAAAAAAAAAATCTTTGGCTCATACTTGCTTAGGCAAAGGTTCGAACCATGACTACTCGATCCCGTGCAGCCATGACTTCTCAAGCAACCCATGAAGAAGAGCCGGCACCCCAACCAGCTCCTGAAATATCCGCACCTGCACCCACACCCACACCCATACCTACACCCGTACCCTTACCAATAGCTCCGACAGAGTTGCCAGCCAATGTCACCACACAAGAGCTACTACTTCGAACAATGCAAGAGCTACTTTGCCGCCTAGTGCCAAGTGCCACACCGAATACGCAGATGACCCACCTAGTGTGCGAATGACTCACTCCCTCAAACTCCTTTTGCCTTCTCTCTCATTCCTCCAAAGAAATCCCGTGCTCCCTCCCCGTAAGAATCGACAAGATCAACAACAAGAAGCAATCGGGAGCAACCCTCCCCACATCTCTACTCAACACATCACAACAATCCGGTCACAAAGACATGCAAATCACAGACAAGAACCGGCGGATGCCCATGAAGGGGGCCAGTTTCGAGTCCAGCTCACTCCCCCTAATGGGAGTAACATCCCGAATTGGCGAGATACCTCAAAGTGGAGCCATTTCCGAACATCCCACCCTCCTCCGAAAGGGAGTGGTGTTCAATTCCAACTACCTCCACCACCTGAGTCCGCCTTCTTTCCATCAAACCCCATTCCGATCCATATGAAGAAGAAGCGGACAAGCCCTACAAAGAAGGCAAGATATCCGCAACAAAGTAAGTCGAGATCGAGGAGTTACGAGAGCAACTACAAATGATGCAAAGCCGCCTTCAAAGACAACAAGGAGTGGATCACCCATCCACTAAGTTCAGGGACCTCTGTCCCTTCCCAGACGCCCGGTACCTCCAAATTTTGAGATACCAAAGTTCAAAAGGTATGACGGTAGCGGGTGCCCCACAGCACATCTAAAAGCCTTTTGTGGGGAGCTCAATGCGATAGCAGGGAATGATGGGGCTTTAATAAGACTTTTTCAGAAATCCCTAAAGGGTGACGCTCTGGATTGGTACACCTTACTAGATAGCCACCAAATCAGAACCTGGAAAAAACTTTCCCAAGCATTCATTGACAGGTTCTCATACAACCTGAACATGGCTCCAAGGAGAGCCGACTTGGCTGTCCTGAGGCAAAAAAGCGATGAATCTTTATCAGCATACGTAGGACGATGGCGAGCTATGGCAGCTCGAATGAGAAACCCCATCGATGACGAAGAGCAGATATCCATGATTGTGCATTCAGCACATCCCAGCATTTCAGGATATCTGATCTCGTATCCGTACGTAAACTTCTCCCAACTCATCCGAGCCGAGAACAAGTAGAAGCCGGGATCGAGCTGAACCATTTCCCCATGGCCACATCGGACCCCTCAATAAAAAAAACAAAGTCGAGGGAAACCTGTTGGACACGGAATGGAAACAATATTTGCTCCCATGCACAGTGCTCGAAGTTAACAACATCATCGCTAACACTCAAGGCAACCAAGTATGCTCCACCACTAGAGCCACGGCAGGACAGACAGTACCAGCCACAACAGAATAAGCAATACCAACCCCAGCAAACCCAACAAGGATATCAGGCACAGTCATCACAACAGCCTAGGGGAAATACACAAGGACCATACAAGCAAGGAATGTTAGGGAGGAAGTTCACTCCGTTGGCGCAATCATACAGCCAAGTGCTAACAATGCTCATGCAAAAGCAACTGTTAACACCCCTCCAGCCTCGACTTCCACCGAATCCCTTGCCTCCTGGTTACAATGAAAATCAGTACTGTGCATATCATCAGGGTCCTGGTCATCCAACGGACCACTGCTTCGCTTTGAAACATGCGGTCCAAGATTTGATCGAAAGCCAGAAGATTGCGATCACCCCACAAAGCCAATACAGCTTCAAGCCAATATTCTCCAAAATCCCTCGCCCTCGCATCGGCGGACCCAAAGACATCCAAAGACCTCTACCGTCAATCACATTGAAGGAGGTCAACCCACACATGCTTATCCACATCATTCCATCCAAGCAATCATGCCCGACACGCCCAATCGGACATGGGGACACCAGCAAGCACCATCACCTGGGCCGCAGGTGTCCCTTGAAGCAGCACCAGCTACTCAACCTCTCATATTTCTTGAAGCAGCGCCAACATTTCAGCCTCTCGTAACTTTGGAAGTAGCACCCAACAGGTCATACCCTCAGAACCTCGCCCTCCAAGGGACACGTTCAACTCCATCCTCGGCATATCCAAAAGGGTTGAATTACGAACCTGTCATCCTCCCGATAGGTCTCCCTGACTTAACCCTACCAATCTTGCAAGGGGCACCCTCAGTTCACGCCCCGCAATTCCTGATGCCTCACCAACTGGCACATACCCAAAGAATCCCTACCCCACATCAAAGGAAAGAGGAAAAATCCATGGCCACAACTAATCAGAACTTGGCGGCACCTCAAGAGATATCACTGAGTCTACCACAAACTGCTCCAGTAATGACCCCTCAGCTTCAAGAACCATTGGCATACTTGGAAGGAAGAGCGGTTCCTTCCTATAACCCGAAAGCAGTCCCATGGCATTATCCAGAATGTGATGAGGTGGGTAACAATGGGAGATACCTCAGGAGAGATAATCAGAACCCAAAAGAAACTCGGGGAATTTTATCAGGAACCACCAGCAAAACTGACACTGCTTATGATATAGCAGCCCAACTCAAAACCATTCCTGCACAAATATCCATCTGGGAACTCCTATGTACGTCAAGGTTGCATCGAGAGATCTTTGCGAAGACCTTGAATGATGCTCATATCTCTCCTGATGTACCTCCTGAAATGGTGGCAAGCATGATTGGCCAACTTCTCGTACCACAAGCCATCACCTTCTCTGATGATGAGCTACCACCTGAGAGTCGCGAACATAGGCGATCACTAAACATAGTGGCCCACCACAAGAATTTCAAGATCCCACTAGTGCTCATTGATAATGGATCAAGTCTCAACGTTTGCCCTTCAAGGACTGTTGAACGGTTAGGGATAGAATCATCCTCCTTCAGACCCAGCACCATGAGTGTCAGAGCCTTCGATAATTCCCGAAGGCAAGTATAAGCGGAAATTGACCTAGAATTACAAATTGGACCAGACATGACCCTTGTCACATTCCAGGTCATCGATATTCCTGCCTCATTTAACCTTCTCTTAGGGCGGCCATGGCTCCATGCTGTTGGAGCCATCCCATCTACCCTCCACCAAAGGGTTAAATTCCCTTCGGGAAATCGAATTATTTCAATACTGGCTGAGCCAGAAACCATCCTCCCGGTGACGGTCAGTATTCCAGAAACTAACATTCCAGTGATTGACATTCAGCATACAGAAGGCGATATTCGATATCACAGTTTTGAATTCGAAAAAGTGAACGCGATCGCTAACCCTCGCCCTCTAGCTGCTGAATACGTCATTCCCCCTGCTGAGCGATTGATCCTAAATTACCGTACCGAGTTCCATGAAAAAGGTATGGTAGTGAGACCAGCACCTGCCAATGTAAAGAGACAGGGACTGGGATATCAACCGACACCGGAAGATCAGGCTGAAAAGCCAAAAAGGGGTCAACTGTTTAAATGCACACCCATCGAGTTTGTTAAAGCTGGGACAGTTTATGAGGACAAAATGGTATCTCTTGAGGACCAATTTCAAGCACTTAGACTCACAAAACAGACTAGACAAGAGTCTATCTGGCCACCAATAAGGTAAGATCGGATCCTTAGGATACCAGAAGAGCACACAAGGCCAGGGGCAGAACCCCCAGATCCATCGCATGAAACTAGGGGCATGAAAACGAGTCCATCAGCAAGTGACTCAAAACCGAGAATGTCCTTTGCAAGCAATGTAGACCAGAACAGGGAGACACCCATTCAGGGGAATACAGGGCACAAGCAACCCATCCATTGGGTTGACAAAGGTAAGTGGCTTGCTCTGGATTGGACGAATGTTCAAATCCCATCCCAGAAATCTGAAGAACAAGAAGAACTTCAACTCCTGGACACAGAGGTCGAAACAGATTCGGACTCGAGCCCAAATTTCAATGACATCATGGTCATCGAGACAGGTGACCCACAGGAAAAAACGGAGCAGATCAGCAAGATCGAAAGAAGAAAGGAGCCTGAATGGTCAGCCATCCCCCTAACAATTGAATCAGCTAGCGAACCATTCGCTAGCACCACTTAAAAAACGCCAATGTAAATAGCAATTGGTATCCCGAACCAGGACAAGACCAATCATGGTTTGCAACACCGTCCTGTTCAGGATATCTCGGCAACAACAAGAAATCAAAAAATCCTTCAAACACAAAAACATCAGATATTTTCAAAAATACAAAAACATCATATATTCCCCAAAATCACAAAACGTCAAAAAAATTCCAAAATACAAAAACAATAGAAAACTTTCCAAAAATCACTGTGCCAAACAATTCTCATGACAAGCATGAGTTTGAAGTCGACTCATATGATTTTGATCTAGAATTAGACTTTGAACTCATGGGTTTGGATGAAGCCATGGATGAGGGAAATGACGATACCGCTCTTGAATTCGAGGATACCCTCGAAAAATTCGAAACAAAGGCCAATGTTATGGCAGACGACTTCGAAATTGTGAACTTAGGGTCAATGGAATCCCCCAGGGAAGTGCGTATCGGGAAATCGCTTCCCCCAGAATACAAGCGGAAGATGATGGAGTTTCTGAAGCCGAGGTTGTCCAACTTTGCTTTCTCCTACGAGGACATGCCAGGGCTCGATGAAGAGTTGGTGGTACATCATCTGCCGACGAAGCCAGAAATGAAGCCAGTCAAGCAAAAGCTACGAAGGATGAAGCCAGAATGGGCCCTGAAAATCCGTGATGAAGTCATCAAGCAATACAATGCGGGATTTCTGGTAGTCTCCAACTATCCGGAATGGCTCGCAAATATCGTACAGTTCCCAAAAAGATGGGAAAGTCAGAATGTGCATCGACTTTAGGGACCTCAACAGAGCAAGCCCTAAAGATGACTTCCCCTTGCCTCATATCGACACACTGGTAGATAATACTGCTGGACACAAGATCTTCTCCTTCATGGACGGTTTCTCCGGTTATAATCAGATCAAGATGGCCGTCGAAGACCGTGAGAAGACCTCCTTCATCACGCCATGGGGAACTTTCTGTTATCGGGTCATGCCCTTTGGGCTGAAAAATGCAGGAGCTACATATCAGCGAGCCATGACTGCCTTGTTTCATGATATGATAAACAAAGAAATGAAAGTTTATGTGGACGACATGATTGTCAAATCTCGCACGATCGAAGGCCACTTTGAAGATCTCAAAAAGCTCTTCGACAGGCTGGAAAAGTTCAAGCTCCGCCTCAATCCACAAAAATGTGTCTTCGGTGCAACCGGAGGCAAGCTTTTAGGCTTCATTGTCAGCGAAGACGGTATCAGGGTGGATGAAAACAAAACCAAAGCTATCATCAAGATGCCACCACCCAAGACTGAGAAAGAAATTCGGGGCTTCCTCGGGCGAATCCAATATATCAGCCGATTCATCGCACAATTCACTCCGGTCTGCGAACCCATATTCAAGCTGTTACGAAAGAACTCTCCAAAAGAATGGAATGACGACTGCCAAGCGGCCTTCGATAAAATCAAAAGATATTTGCTAAATCCTCCAGTGCTCGTGCCGCCTACTCCAGGTAGGCCACTTCTGTTGTATATCTCTGTCGCAGCGGAAGCAATCGGATGCGTCCTCGGCCAACACGACGATACGGGAAGAAAGGAGCAAGCGATCTACTATCTAAGCCGAGGTTTACAAGCTACGAAGCCAAATATTCCAACTTTGAAAAAACATGCCTCGCCCTAGTTTGGGCAACACAACGGCTAAGGCAATACATGATCGCTCACCCGATACTTCTGCTCACCCGCATGGATCCGTTGAAGTACTTGTTCGAAAAACCAGCACTGACAGGCAGGATCGCAAAATGGCAGCTACTGCTTTCTGAGTTTGACATCACATATGTCACCCAGAAGGCAATCAAGGGACAAGCACTGGCCGATCATTTAGCAGCACACTCCCTGCCCAACTACCAACCTCTGAAGACCTTCTTCCCCGACGAGGACATCCTCCAGATCGAGGGAGAAGAGGAAAGAAAGGTAGGAGAATGGACACTCTTCTTCGACGGAGCTGCAAACACGAAGGGGAGTGGAGTAGGCTCCATACTCTACTCCCCCGAAGATGTCCCAGTTCCTATATCCAGAAGACTAGCATTCCAGTGCACCAACAATGTAGCTGAATATGAGGCATGCATCGCCGGTCTAAGAGAAGCCATCATCCTCAACGTAAAGAAGTTACGAGTCTTCGGAGATTCGCAACTCATCATCAACCAGATAAATGGCGATTGGAGGACCAAGGATGAGAAGCTGATTTCTTATCATGTCTATCTAGAAAATTTGATCGAGGAGTTCGAAGAGATCACATTCTCTTACATGCCTCGGGTCAAGAATCAGTTTGCGGACGCTCTGGCTACCCTCGCTTCAATGTTGGAAATCCCAAAAGGAGTTACTGAATGGGAACTCACTGTCGAACTCTAAGAGGAACCTGCATTCTGTCTACAAATCGAAGAAGCCGAGCCTGCCCCAAATGATCAGCCATAGTACACAGATATCAAAAAATACCTCGAACATCAGAAGTACCCGGAAGGAGCAGCTCTGACTGATCGACGTACAATACAAAGATTAGTAGCTCAGTTCGTGATCACTGGGGGTATCCTCTACAAGCGATCCTTCAACCAAGTCCTCCTCCGCTGTCTCGACGAGACAGAGGCAGCCCTGATTATGTCAGAAATCCACGAAGGACTATGCGGCCCGCATATGAATGGGCACATGATGGCAAAGAAGATCCTACGACTCGGCTACTACTGGCTTACAATGGAGACAGATTGTTGCAAGCACGTCAGGAGATGCTTCAAGTGTCAGGAGCATGCGAACCAAATCCATGCGCCTGCTTCCGAACTCTACAACTTGACGGCACCATGGCCCTTTTCTGTATGGGGGCTCGACATCATAGGTAAGATCAGCCCTAAAGCCTCAAACAGGCATGAATACATCCTGGTGGCAGTAGATTACTTCACTAAATGGATAGAAGCAGCATCCTACACCACTATCAAAGCATCTCATGTGGTCAAATTCATGAAGAACAACATCATTAGCCGATATGGGGTCCTCAAGCCATTATCACTTATAACGGAACTCCGTTCGTCAATAAAAGGATGGGCGATTTCCTCGACAAGTTTAAAATTCAACGCCATCGGTCGAGCCCCTACCGCCCTCAGATGAATGGTGGGGTGGAAGCCGCAAACAAAACTATCATCCGCATACTCGAAAAGATGGTGAAGACATATCGTGACTGGTCAGAAATGCTTCCTTATGCACTCTGGGCTTATCGCACGTCTGTACAGTCTTCTACAGGCACAACTCCATATGGGCTCGTTTACGGAATGGAAGCAGTACTACCAGTCGAAATTGAAATCCCATCACTACGGATACTACTGGAAAGTGAAGTGAGGAAGGCGAGTGGCAACAAGCAAGGTACGATCAACTGCATCTGGCAGATGAGAAGCGCATGCGGGCGCTAAACCACTCCCAATGCTATCAAAGAAGGATCGCTCGAGCTTACAACAGAGAGTCCGGAAGAGAAGTTTCAAAGTCGGTGACATGATCATGAAACGTATCCTGCCGCCGCATTTGCCAAATCCCAGAGGAAAATTCAAACCATTGTGGGACGGACCACTGATCATTCGGGAAGTACTCCCAGGAGGCGCTCTTCGGCTCACCAATCTGAAAGGCGAGGATCTTTCCGAGCCCATCAACGCCGACAATGTAAAAATCTATCACGGGTAACCCTACCTAACTTTGTCAATGATTACAATCGAAAGGCTGCATCTCTCACCTCCTTACCAGAAATAAAACTGTATATATCCACCAATTACCCTTTTTCAGAAATACCCATCATGTCCCAAAAAAAAGAGAAAGAAAGAAAACAAAACAAAAAAGAAAGAAAAAGAAAAAAAGAAAAGACAAAAAGAAACCTCAAAAAAAAGAAAGCAAAGAAATTCATCCCGCATCCCTAAAAATCTATCCTGTATCCCCAAATAATTTCAAGCAGCTTACGATTATGATTAAAGACAAGGACAGGCGGGTAGCCGATCGGCCAGCTATGACGGAAGTTCCCCTGTCACTCCTAGCACTTCGACAAAACCAAAAAAAAAAAAGAATAAAGGCATGCCTAAGGGAAATGGGCGAGTTGAAAACCTGAAAAGGCAGCTCGAGTAAAAACAGCAAGCATGTAGCGGACTTGGTGAAAACCTGAAAGGGCGCCAAGGGTAAAAATAGCATAATCTGCCAAGGGGCAGGCAAGATAAAAAACCCGGGACGTAGTGAAAATCCGAGAGGACACTACGGGCAAAAATGACGGGAAGAGCCAGACGTAGTGAAAACCTGAAAGGGCGCTACGGGTAAAAATGACAAGAAATAAAAAATGGAATAAAAATGCATGAACAGAAGAAGCCGAGGCAGCAAATGACACAACAAGATACAAAGAAGGATCAACTTCAGATCAATACTCCATCAGATGTTGTTCAAATCCAGGGGATGCAATCCCGGACACCGTCTCAAGAAACCAAGACCCCAAGGAGCACAGTCTAGAATACTGTACACAACGTGGGCTGAGCCCAAGAGTCTGATCCCAATCAGCCAAAGTATTAATCCAAACATGAGTAAACATGGCACGAACAAAATATTTCTTTTTCTTAAATCATTTCGCAAATACACTGTCTTTCCCTTTATAACAAAAATCCTCCATGCATACAAAATAAGTAGTCAATCAACAGCAGAAATTGCAGGTAAGCCCCTACCTCTCATATGCCAACAATCTCTCCCTGAGCCTCTCTATCTCCATGCACAGGTAGAAGATCTCATCCCTATCCAGACGATGTGACACAGGCATGCTCTCATCGTATCGCCGCTCTACGGCTAATCGGCGGGCCATATCCTCACACGAGTGGCGAAGCACAGCAATCTCACTAATCAGATGGCCATGTGTAGCTAGCAGGAATGAAGGATCAATGAAGGGCCGCTCCTTAAAAGCCTCGAAAGAATCAATAACGCAGGAGGAAGACGAAGCAGTGTCACCTATCATATCCTGATCAGCAGCCTCATCTGCCAAGTGCCAGCCTGGAACCTGACGATACAACGACTGCTCTGCTACCCATCGCTGGTATGGTACCGTCGCCATAGGAGGAGCCCAAGACTCAAGGCCTAGAGCCGTCGCATCCAAAGAACCCTACCAGGAAATCCAGACTCGCCTATACAAGGATGTCAAATCAGATGGAAGAGATGAATGTCCAAATCCAGAAAAGGCGAACTCTGGGATATCCTGCCAGAAACCAAACTGGCGAAGGAAGCGTATGGGATGATAGGAGCAGCATCCCCGAAGGCCAAGAAACAGTAAAGGAGTACGAGCCGCACTACAGATCAGGGGCGCTCGACAGAGCCAAGTAGCCTCCCAGCTGATCTCCCACCCTCGAAGCTCAGAAAGCATGCGGCGATACAATGACTCCGTGGCCTCAGCACCATACGGAAGGTCGTCGAGCAACAAGCGCAGCACGTCATTACGACGAGAATCAGGAAATGCAAGCACAGGAGTCATGTACAAGTGCTCCCATAACCATACCTGGGAGAAACTCAAATTAAGCTCAAAATATCAATATATATATATATAGGATGCATGAGAAAGAGGCAAAAGAGCAGAAAGTACCTGAAGAAATGAGCAGCAGCCTCTGAGGATGCGGGTATGCCCAAGGGAACACTCAGTCAACCCCAAGAAAAGCTCGGCCAGCACGACCGAAATGATGCTCCTGCGACAAAGAATGCATCGGAAGACATCTAGCAAAACTACCAGCGACGATCGTCTCCATCCTGAAAAGAGCAGCTCAGCCAAGGTGCAAAATATCAGTGCATTCAGGCACTGAAGCTGACGATCAGATCCAGGCCTCCCACGGCCAGTAGAGCAGCGGTCATATAAAATCCCCAGAGAAAGCTCACCAACCCCGCCCTCTACAGTAAGAAGATCAATGGGAAATTCGAACCAGGCAACCAGATCAGAAAGACAAACTAATTCTGACAAAGGAATGTACGTCTCCCGGGCCAGGAGAAGGCCTGACAGACGCGCAAACTCCTCCAACGATGGACCCAGCTCCAGATCATTGAAAGAAAACAGGTTCAGGGATGGTACCCAGTCAAACAATGCCGCACTCAGCAGTCGCCAGTCTAAGCGGATTCGGTGAAGGTGGAGAACCTCTCGAAAGCCCAAGGAGTCCAACTCGAAGATCTCAGACTCGGTCAAACTGTCAATCCAAATATGTAATCGCTTAGAACAGGTGTCACGCGGCTGCAATCGACAAGTCCGAACAGGCACACCCTCAACAATCTGAATCCCAGGGGCCACCAATAGGTCATCAAAAATTGGCATACCCTCATCTAAAAGATCAATCTCGTGGTGGAGGAAAAAGCCAGACGCGCCCATCGCATCTCGCAGTGTATCCCGAAAAGCCTCAACAGGAGGACCTGAGTCCCCGACAACTGCTACGTCGGGAGGTGTCTGAAATGAAGAAGCCCCAATAGCTGCAACATCTGGTGCATCCCAGTGGCACACAGGAGCTACATCCTGTACGACGCCAGGAGCTAACTGACCGACTATCGCCTCAAAATCTGTGCCAAAAATCTGACTCAGGCCGCCTGTCGAAAGTCCATCATCTACCAAGTCCAAACTATCTAAAGCACCAAGAGGAAGCCCGTCATCTACCAAAATCTGATCCACACCATCCATGCCATCCATAACCATCCCCCCATCAAGCAAGCCATCCACACCATCCATAGCGATCATCCCTCCATCAAGCAAGCCATCCACACCATCCATAGCAATCCTCCCATCCATCAAGCCATCCACACCATCCATAGCGATCATCCCATTCATGCCATCCATAACCATCCCTCCATCAAGCAAGCCATTCACACCATCCATAGTGATCATCCCATCCATGCCATCCATAGCCATCCCTCTATCAATCAAACCATCCAACCCCATCAGCCCATTAGTAGGAAGAAGATCCAAGCCATAAGTGGTGCTCATTCCTTCAAAAGGGCCCATCAATTCCTCATCTACCCCCATAAATTCCTCATCATTTATGGAGTCACCCACCTTTCACCACCAATAAACACACCCAAATCATCATCATGATTGGCCATGATGAGTCAGAAAAGGAGAAAGGAACAAGGGATGGATGAGGACAAAAAAGAAAGAACAAAATAGAGACAAAAAGGATGATCAGAGAACTGACGGACGAGAATGCCGGAGGAAGGGACAAAGGGAATGAACAGGGAAGAGCAGGGCTTGCTGGAAGAAAAGATGGACGGGGGCGGTAATCGGATTACCGCTAGAGGTATTCTTGAGTACCGCTTTCGCAACGCAGGTGTCATCACCGAATCACCGCAAAGCACTGACGTAACAGCGAACGGGCAAATGTCAACGGGCGGTAGTCCGACTACCGCCGGCGGCAGTCCGATGACTCTACGGTGGCGATCGATCGCCGCTCCGCCCGATTCAAGTACAATTCGAATGTGTCTACTCGGGAGGGTAGAAAACAAGTAATTTGCTCCTATGTGCATGATTAGATAAAAACAACTGTGAAAGCAAAAGACAATGCCAAACAAACTAAAATTTTATATCAAATGAAGGAGATTATACAGCCGATAAACTAATCGTCATCCGGAAAATAGGTGTCACTATCCTTGCTATGAAAATGAGGTCCCAAGATCCCTCCTCCAACAAAGCGGGCACCACCACCAGGAGCATAACCAGGCTGAAGAATCGGACCCATGCCGTACTGCTCGCTCCAAGAGCTGTACTCTCTGTCTGGGTCAACAAAGGTGCTGGCTTCATAACCCTCCAAAACAGCAACTAGCTCTCTCTGTGGCACAGATCTCCAATCAGATGGTCCAGATGGCGGACTAAGCGGGACCAAAGGGCTGCCAGTCAGCTGCCAAAAAAAGTCTCTCTCCCAGATACCATTTGGTCACCCGTGGATCCTCCAGGATGCGGCGTCGTCGAGAGGCCTGAAAAGCCTCCTCTACACCAGGAGTAAGAGCTGCGTTCGACTGAAGGTATGGCCGAGTATGAAACTGCAAAAGAAAAAAAAAGGTAAAGATTGTCAGACATGCAGAAAGCAACATATGGGCAATACAGGGCAAGACGGATCGCTCACATCGTCAGGAACGAGGGCATCAACATTCGACCTCCAAGCAAGATCAGAAAAACAAACGTGTACGGCTACGGTTATCCTTGTACCACAGCATCATGCGCGGGAATGGAGGCGAGTGATTAATCAGAGTGGGTGTCAGGTGAGGAAAGTGATCAAAAAAGTAAACCTGCGCTACACCAAAATTAAGAGGAGACACACCAGACCATCCTCAAGGAAAAGATGACAGAAAAGATCTTGAGAAAGTACCTCAATGACTGGGTAAAAACCAGTCAAGGAGCGGCTGATGCAGCGACTGGCCTTATCCAGCCCTTCGTACAAATGCGCCAAGAGGGCTGCATTCCAGTTGTACGGTATGGGAAAAGTAATGTCTGCCACAAGCGATAACAAACGGGAACTCACTAATTCATTCCCATGGCAGAAGATCATCGCTCCCATGGTATATAGAATCAGGGCCCGAGCTTTTATCACAGTTGCAGCTTCAGTCTCAGGGATGCGCCTGACGAAATTCGAGGAAAGCCACAAAAGTTTAAATCGATGGCCCGAAAATTCTGTGGCATCCGGCATCATCCCTAATAGCTCCATCCAGTCATCCTCAGTAGGTACTTGGAAGGTCCTCCTCAAAGGGCACAGAACCACCATCATATCTAAGACCCAGCTGCATATATATGTCATACGGGGTGATCCCCCACTCTCCGAAGGGCAACTGGAATGTATGTGTCTCGGGGTGCCATTGCTCGGCCAAGGCAGATAAGAGCGACATGTTCGTCTTGCTTAGACGAACCCGGAAAAGATGCGCAAAAGGGGTACGCTCCAGAACCTCGAAGAACAAAGGCTGAGGATCATGAAACCAGTCAGGCCAATGCCTCCTGACCCCACGCCCTCTAAGAATCGCAGGCGCACCACCTTCCCGAGCTACATCTGAAAGATGCCGACCCTCCCGCGGCACGAAACATGGGTCGGTCGAATGCTGAGACGGACCAGCCTCATTCCTACCTCGACGGGGCATACTACACAGGCAAAGCCTACAGGTGAGTTCTATGTCAAGATCACACTTCAAAAGATCCATCTCAAAAGCCCACTTTAAGGACAATCTTAAAAGGCCAAAAAAAAAAAAAGAATAAAAAAGAGGGTCCATGATGAAAGGCCCATCTAGGAAGCCCATGTTCACAAACCCATCTTCAAGAACCCGTTTTCCAAAATAACCCATTCCAAATCCTTCCCGAAGCCGTTGTTATTTCAGAATCAAAGGCCCACTCGAAAATCAAGGCCCGTTTCAAAACAAAAAAAAGGGGGAGGCCACTTCAGTAGATCCATGCATGATCCAATGGCCCAGATCACTCATACATAGTCTAGATCATTTCATCCAATGGTCCAGATCATCCATCTCATGGTCTAGATCATCCACACATGGTCCAGATCATCCATCCGACGGTCTAGATCGTCCACACATGATCCAGATCAACGGTCTAGATCATCCACACATGGTCCAGATCATCCATCCGACGGTCTAGATCGTCCACACACGATCCAGATCAATGGTCCAGATCGTCCATCATCCATCCGTCCACACATGATCCAGATCAACGGTCCAGATCATCCATCATCCATCCATTCATACATGATCCAGATTAATGGTCTGAATCATTCATGCATGATCCAGATTAATGGTCCAGATCGTCCATCATCCATCCGTCCATACACGATCCAGATTAATGGTCCAGATCATCCATCATCCATCCGTTCATACATGATCCAGATTAATAGTCCAGATCATCCGTCATCCATCCGTTCATACACAATCCAGATTAATGGTCCAAAACACCCATCATCCCTTCATTCATGCATGATTCAAGTTAATGGTCCAGAACATCCATCATCCATCCATCCATACACGATCCAAATCCATCATCCAGATCAATCATCCATCCACCCATCCAACGGTCCGGATCATCAAAAAAAAAAAAAAGAAATTAGATCAAATAAAAGGTGGGGCCCCCTTTTTTATCACACCCCACTCTAGCAAGTGAAAATAAAAATAAAAACAAAAAAAATATAAATACAATCAGCAGCTTGAATATAAAAATATATATATATATAATAAATAAATAAAACAAATAAATAAAAATATGCAAAATCCTGCAAGATCCAGTGGTCTAGATTTCACCAGAAACTGATCAACGGTCCAGATCATAGCCCTCCCAAAAAAAAAAAAAAAAAAAAAAAAAGAGAAAGATTACAAGATCTCCTCAAGAGGATGGCCCACCAAGAACCTAAGGAGAATCCAATGGCCAAGAATACCTGAAATCAAAGAAAATACAAGGTAAAAATGAGCTCCAGGGACCACAAATGCGTCCCTGGACGATCGGCGCAGCAGCTAAATGGAAAGAAGGTCGCATCGGACGACCAAAGAAAGAGAATGGACCAAATGGTCCCATATATGACGACCGGCGATATCCGGACTACCGCTGGCGGCAGTCCGACTGCCGCCGCCGACAATCTGACGTGGGGCAGCATCCTGTCCCCCATGCCCACCCCCAGTGACCGGTCCTCCCTTTGGACCGATAGACAAAGTCAAAAAATTTTTTTAAATAGACTCCTGTTTCCTCTAAAGTTCAAAAAGGGTCTTCAAAAATTCCAAGAATAAACTTCTGATTCCCTAAAAACCTCCAAAATGTCCAAAAATTTTAAAAAATAAACTTCAGTTCTTCTAAATCTCCAAAAAGGTCCCAAATTTTATTTTAGTCTTTCTAAACCCTTGAAAATGGCCCCAAAAAAAAAAAAAAAATTTGTTCTAAAAAAAAAAAAAAAAAAAAAAACTCTCAAAAAAAAAAAAAAAAAAAAGATCCCAAAATCCAAATATATATATATATATATAAAAAAAAAATCCAAAATCCCAAAGAGTCTCCAAAAATTCCAAAAAATCCCAAATTTTCCTAAAGGATTTCATAAAACCTCCAAATTTTCCAAAAATCTCAAAATCTTCAAAAAAAAATAATAATAAATAAATAAATAAATAAATAAAAATAAAAATAAATAAATAAATACCAAGTAACTCTAAAATAAATCCCCAGGCCCAAAAGGTTTGCTTCTTCTAAAAATATTAGCCCCATTAATTTATTAGTGGAGGCCATCTGACTTTTTACAAATAAAAAATTAGCCCCATTAATTTATTAGTGGAGGCCATCTGACTTGCAAATAAAAACCGTTAGCCCCATCAGCTCATTAGCGGAGGCAACGCGACTGTTTACTTACATTGCGAAAATAAAAACCAAACGACGACGCCCACCCGCGAGATCAAACGGATATTTTCAAAAAAAAAAAGAGTTCAAATAAAATTCTCAAGGAGCCTATCTCCAAAGAGGATAGTTTTTTTTTTTTAAAAAAAAAAAAAAAAAAAAAAAGAACGCGCGCGTCACGCAATACACTGAGGAATCTTCCATATTCTCCAGTTGCGGACAGTGCAAACAGTTAAATAAGACCTGATCTCTTCCGGTTTCCCTGAAGGACGATCGAGTCCGTACATGATATATGTACGATTGGCCAGACCCCTATAACTGGGCAGTCGTACAAATGCTAGTAAGATGAGTGGATCTATCTTTGGAAAGAATAATCAAACTCGAAGCGAAGACAATCCATTGTAACCAAAGTGTCAGACTCAGCAGATTGCATGGCAAACAGATTACCTGCACATACCTAGCCCGGAATATTTGTAAAATTTGATTGAGTCCAAGTCGGCGTAGTGAGTTCCCCGTAAGGCCGCACCAACGCGTAGGGCAGCTAACCACTTTGACGATCAAATAGAACGAACATTCCTAGGGTGATTACATAGCAAAGGAACGACAGACCTAATAGTACGGAAATCCTCGTAAAGTCGCGACAAATGCGCAGAGGCCCTTACTTTTCAGACTTACCCTCCAATGCTGTAAACAATCCGATGTGAAGAGGTTGTGATTGGTGATCCGTAAAGCCGCGACAAATGCGCAGGAGACAATCACAACGTTTTCCTCAACCCTCGTGGTATGTGCAAGTCCTCTTTTTCCAAACAGTCGACTGATGATGATACAATGGTAAGCAATAGATTTGAATCGCTACCCTTCATTCCGACCCGAAGGGTGGGGTGTCCACTTGCTTTGACCTTCTTGCCCGCAACCTCGGTCAAAGAGGGGCATCTGTAGACACCCCACCCAAGCTAATATCTTGATTTTGTTAAGACAAATCAGAAACCATGATCATATCCTAAACCTACCCCTAATCCTAACCTGAGCTATCATGAATCATCATTCAATCCAAACCATGTCCAAAATCGACCTATTTTTCGAATCATTTTCGGGTAACCATCGAGCCAACTTCAAGCCATTTAGAGCCAAATATCCAAAAGGAACTTTGTTTCACTCTAAGGACCCAAAAAAGGACTCACCAGATGAATTTCAAGGAAAACCGTACCGAGGTGGTAATCGGATTACCGCCGGCGGTAGTCAAATTACCGCTTCCTCCCGAGAAAGTGCGCACGGAGCCAGCCACACGAGTTCCGGACTCAACCAGGTCCGGGCGGTAGTCGGACTACTGCCGGCGGTAATCGGATTACCGCCGGCGGTGATCGGAATTCTGCCGCGTACGGTTGGAGTAGGGACAGCTGTCCCAGCGTCCAAAGTCAACTTTTCTATACATTTACCCCTCTCATCCTCACTATTTACTGTTTTACCAGTCCCTTTAGCTAATGGGAGCATGTCATGTGGCATCTCTCTCCTCTCCACCAATCACCATATGCCACATCAGCATTTGCCCTCCTTTTATCCCCTATTTACCAAACAACCATTGGAAAGGGCTATAAATAGCCCTCTCCCCTTTCATTTTCACCCATGGATGAGAGCCACCAAGAGAGGGAGAGAGTGAGAGAGAAAGAGTGAGAGGAAAAGAAAAGAAAAGAGAGAGAGAGAGAGAGAGTGAGTGAGGAAGAGAGTGAAGGAAGGGAAGGAGCTCCCAAGCCTTCAAGCCCACATTTTCAGCCACCTCCTAGCCTTCATCTCAACCCTTCCAACCCACAACCCTAGTCCAAAATGATCATGGTTCAATCTACATCTTAGCCTTTTCAAGAATCAAGTCAAAGATCCATTTGCATACAAGCATTCATCATGACATCTACTCCCTTCTCAACCCCCTTGCTTCTCTATATCTCTAGTGGACGTATGCTCTGTGACTTGCCGTACATCGGATCATGTCACATCAGAAATTCCTAGTGATCTAGTCCACTTTTCTTGTGTCTTTGCATAAGCATCATCACATCCGCCCTCTAGATACATTGTCGGATGTATGCTCTGTGGCCTGCCGAAATCTCGGATCTTGCTACATCAGAAATCCACATGTGACTAGTCCCATCATGACCATAGCATCATCATCATCCCTTGAGATTATTTTACCACATTAAGTTGAGACCGCACATTTGTGTGGGCAGAGAGGGTGCCTAACACCTTCCCTCTTTAATCGAGGTCCCTTACCCTAATCCCTGGATCGTGCACCAGAGTCAATCTAAGGTCGGAGAATATTCGGATTTCTCCAACTTTACGTATTCCGTGGTTCTAGCCGACCGCGGGATTCTGAGATCATTCGGCTAGTGGCGACTCCAATAATCACAAATCAGCTTAATCACCCCCAAAAGCATCATTACGACACACTTTTACCAAACAACGTGGACACCCGATTTTTCAGTGTCTACAGTTTCCTGTTGGGGACAAAAAGTACGAAGTCCGGAGACTCGAACTTGGTGCCTCGGGTCGCCGAAGAATACATTGAATCCGAGGGAAGGTTATAAACCAACTAAACCGAGACAAAATTAAGTTGGCTCGGACGACGAACCAGCAACCTGGGCATGCGTCGGGCCGACCCACTTGATCAAATCAGAGCCGGCTGAACCGAATAAAGGAAAGACGGCGCAAAACAAAACGTCATCCCGAGTATCTCGGGATGGGATCTCCGATCCCGGAGGTCACGAGATCGGATAGAGACTAGAAACGGGCAAAATCCAATCTTCGCGATATTAGGAGAAGATCCCGCACACGATACTAAGAGGAGAATCCTCATACGATGGAATCCCCTCGCATCTATAAATGAAGAACCTCAATCATCTTAAAAGGTACGTAAAAAACTCTCTCCCAGAACCCCTCAATACAATAAGACCCAGATTCCTATCCTGACTTTGGCATCGGAGGGTCCCCTGTTCTAGCCAGGGTCTCCTTTGTCTTCTTCCTGTGCAGGTACTCGAAGGTCTAAAAAGGATGGACTAGATTTTTGCACCAACAGCTTGGAGCTGTCTGTGGGAACCGTACGAAAAGTCATCTTGTATTCCGATATTGGGAATTTATCCTCATGGTGATGACTAGAAGGACAGTCCCAAAAGAAGATCTGAATGAGATCGCAATTACAGGGCCAGCAGGCCCAATAGCAGTTCCAGCAGCCCAGAATCCACCTAACAACCGCCAACGAGGAACGACCGGGGCAAATAATAACCAACGGGCACGCAACGATGGGCGGTTGGACCAGGAGGTTCAGGAAATCCGATCTGATATGAATGTGATGAAGCAGATGCTGGAATGAATGTATCAACAAATGCAACCGCCTCCACCTCTTCAAGGGGAGACGGCACATGTCCCGACCGCGGTGGTCAATCCCCAGCCTTCCGCGCCGTAATCATTCCAACCGAGTCAACCCCGAGGTATTTTGGAGTCATCTCTGGCTCAGTCAGCTAACGCTTCCTTGGCCCCAACCGATCTCCAACACGAGATAGAACGAAGAAGGCGTAACCGACCTTCCATTGAAGGCACGGCGGAATGCAGCGAGCCTTGGAAAGCCGACATTCAAAACTTTAAAAGAGAAGTGCGGGAAGAAATGGCGAAAGAAATGGCGAACATGAAGCAGGGCCGGAATACGTATCCAACCAGATCCGAGGCAAAGGCGTCCCCTTTTGTTGACGAGATAATGCAGGCTCGGTTATCCGAAAGGTTTCGATTACCTCAAATCACTCCTTTCACCGGTAAGACCGACCCAACATAGCATATTGAATGCTTCAAAACCTACATGGAGCTCCACGATGCCTCAGATGCGGTGATGTGTCGAGCCTTCTCTCTTACGTTAACCGATGTAGCTCGGCTCTGGTTCAAACAGTTGAAACCAAGGTCCATCAGCTCATTCGTTGAGCTAAGCGACGCCTTTCTCACCAACTTTATCGGCGGAAAAAAGAAATTAAAGCCCCTTGCACATTTGAACAACATAGTTCAAAAGCAGGGAGAGCTATTGAAAGATTACATCAAGCGTTTCAACTTCGAATCCCTTCAAGTTCGGAAACATTCAGAAGAAATGGCACTCAATGCGCTCATGCAAGGAGTCAGAGACAAGCAGTTCCTGGCGTCTCTAGACAAGAATCCGCCCGATACTCTAGCAGAGTTCATGGCACGTTTGGATAAATATGCGAACGCCGAAGAAACGCAGATCATGCGTGAGACTAAATCCTCGGTCAAAGAATCGGTCAAAAAAGAAGCCGATTCGACTGGAGGAAAGAAGCGCAAGGATGATCAAGCGCGCGATGAGCGAAGGTCGACCAAACGACTGGACCGAAGATTTTTCACATATACTCCCCTGAACAAGACTTAGGAGCAAGTGCTGATGGAAATAAAAAATGAAGGCTTTGTCAACTGGCCCAATAAGCTCAAGGGTAATCCCAACCGGCGGAGCAAGGACAAATATTGTCACTATCATCGAGATCACGGGCATAACACAAGTGATTGTTATGACCTGAAGGAAGAGATCGAACGACTCATAAAGGAAGGCCGACTCAAAGAACACGTGGTCAAAGCCAAAGGTAACCCGACCGAAAATCAGCCTATAGAAAAAATTCGGACTATCATCGGCGGTCCGCAAGGCGGAGGCAATTCAAACAATGCTCGAAGGAATCATGCGAGAAAACTCAATCAGCCCGAGTCCAAGCTCATGACTATAGCTCAGCCTACAAAGGAAAAGAAAAGGGAAAAGTACTGCATTTTCTTCACGGAGGAGGATGCCCGAGGTATCCATCACCCCCACGACGACGCATTGGTTGTCACCCTAACTATCGCTAACCGAAAAGTATTCCGGATACTCGTCGACACGGGATCATCAGCCGACATATTATTCACTCAAGCTTTCGACAAAATGGGGGTTGAGCGATCCATGCTACGTCCGGTTCATACCCCATTAATCAGTTTCTCTGGGGGACAAGTACTACCTGAGGGGATCGTCTCACTACCACTCACCGCTGGTAATTTTCCATCTCCTGTCGTCTCGCTACCACTCATCGCTGGTAATTTCTCATGCCAGGCGACGATAATGGTTGAATTCTTGGTCGTCGATCGACCTTCAGTATACAACGCCATACTTGGCCGACCTTCTTTAAGTCTCCTCCAGGCCATGGTATCTACATACCATCTTTCGCTGAAATTTCTGACTAAGTCGGGAGTCAGAGTTGTCAAAGGAGACCAGCAAGACGCGAAACGTTGTTATATGGCAGCCGTAAAAGGCCCCGCCGACAAAACTCCAATCGACATATCAACGATCGAATCATTGGACCCCCGAGGTGAAAATCATGAACGAGGGCTGCCAGTTGAGGATCTTATCTCGGTTCCCTTGGTGGAGACAGATGGATCCAAAACAGTGCAAATCGGCTCATCTTTACGGTCCCCCTTGAAAGAAAAGTTGATAGCCCTGCTCCGCAGGTATGCTGACGTGTTTGCTTGGAGCCATGCAGATATGCCCGGGATCGACCCGTCCGTGATTACTCACCGACTCAATATCGAACCGATCTATCAACCGATCCGACAAAAGCGACGACCGCTCGGCCCCGAGCGATACGCTATCATTGAAGAAGAGGCCAGCAAGCTCCTCCAGGCGAATTTCGTAGAAGAGATATATTATCCAAAGTGGGTCGCGAACGTCGTGCTCATGAAGAAATCCAACGGGAAGTGGCGAGTCTGTATCGATTATACTGACCTAAATAAAGCCTGCCCGAAGGATAGCTTTCCTCTTCCAAGGATAGACCAATTAGTGGATAGTACCGCGGGGTATGAACTTCTTAGTTTCATGGATGCATATTCGGGATATAATCAAATTGTAATGCATCAATCAGATAAATCAAAAACTACCTTTGTCACTGACAAAGGCCTTTATTGCTACCGAGTGATGCCATTTGGTTTGAAGAATGCAGGTGTGACTTACCAAAGATTAGTTAATAAAATCTTTGTTCGGCTTATAGGCCGAACCATGGAAGTATACATTGACGACATGCTAGTCAAAAGTATACACGCGGCAGACCATATAGATGATTTAGAGGAAATGTTCCTCATCTTACGGAAATTTCGGATGAAACTAAATCTGAATAAGTGCGCCTTTAGAGTGAGCTCTGGAAAGTTCCTCGGTTTCTTGGTTAGTCAGCGAGGAATAGAAGCAAACCCTGAGAAAATAAAAGCTTTGCTTGACATGGAATCTCCCAAAACAGTTAAAGACATTCAAAGGCTGACTGGATGAGTAGCGGCGCTTAATCGATTCCTGTCCAGAGCCACGGATAAATGTCTCCCCTTCTTCAAACAGTTGAAAGGACAACAGACAATGAATTGGACTGAAGAGTGTGAAGCGGCATTCCAGCGATTAAAATTATATCTCGGTTCGCCACCTCTCTTATCAAAGCCCGAGTCGGGGGAGTCTCTGCTGCTTTACCTAGCGGTATCCGAGGCAGCAGTTAGCTCGGCCCTGATACGAGAATTCGAAGGAAAGCAACTGCCGGTCTATTACGTCAACAAAGCGTTATTGCCAGTGGAAACAAGATACCCAAACTTGGAAAAAGTAGCCTTAGCTCTAATAATTTCATCGCACCGACTTAGGCCGTATTTCCATGCCCATACCATTATCGTGATGACCGATTTCCCACTCCACCAAGTTTTACAGAAACTAGAGGCTTCCGGCCGACTCATGAAGTGGGCAATTGAACTCAGTGAATTCGACATTCAGTACAAGCCGAAAGCAGCAATTAAAGGGCAAGCCGTAGCTGATTTTATCGCCAAGGTAACACCGCCAACCGACCTCTCGATCGCTAATATGACCAAGAACGCCGAAGTATCAACCACAGCTTCTACCTCTTCCCTACCCGGCCCTGTTCCCTGGAAACTGTATGTCGACGGCTCTTCCAACTCTAAGGCAAGTGAGGCTGGGGTAGTGCTGGAAACTCCTGATCATACTTATATGCAATATGCCTTATGACTTGGATTCCAAGCTTCAAACAATATAGCCGAATATGAAGCGCTGTTACTTGGCCTCCGACTCGCAGCGAGCATGGGAGTCACGCACCTGAGTGTTTTCAGCGATTCTCAGCTGGTTATTAATCAAGTTACAGGTGTATATCAAACACGGAAAGACCAATTAAAAGCGTACATGGAAAAAGTGAAAGAGATGATCAGCGGATTTCGACTTTACATTGTCACTCGGATCCCTCGGACAGAAAACAGCAAAGCCGATCTATTAGCAAAGCTCGCCTCCGCTACGATGATGACATACCCAGGTCTGTTCCTATTGAATACGTCGCTAGGCCGAGTATCGACGAACCAGTTAGCTCGGTCATCAATGCAATCAACTCGGAACCTTCCTGGATCGACCCAATCATCCAATATCTCGACGAAGGTAAGTTGCCTGAAAATCGTGTCGAGGCTCGGCGAATTAAGATCCGAGCCTCCCGCTACACCATACTCAACGGAACCCTGTACAAAAGAGGTTGCTATGCTCCGTTGCTACGATGCCTCAAGCCCAACGAGGCGAACTATGTGTTGCGTGAAATCCATGAAGGAATCTGCGGAAACCATTTTGAAAGGCGATCTCTCACCCATAAGGTCCTACGACAAGGATATTATTGGTCAACTATCCAACACGACACTCGCAGGCTCGTCCAGAGATGCGACAAATGTCAAAGGTTTACGGTGATTCCGAGGCAAGCTCCCGAGGCACTGACGCCAATGACTGGACCTTGGCCCTTCGCACAGTGGGGGGCCGACATTATAGGTCCACTCCCTATGGAAAAAGGTCAGACCAAATTCACTGTGGTGGCCGTGGATTATTTCACGAAGTGGGCTGAGGCAGAGCCATTAATTAAAATAACTAAACAGAAGATTACCGACTTTGTATGGAAAAACATTATCTGCCGGTTCGGAATACCCTGTACCATTATCACTGACAATAGAAGGCAGTTTGATAATAGGAGCTTTCGCGAGATGTGCGACAACCTCGGAATCAAAAACGTGTATTCTTCGCCCCATCATCCTCAGACGAATGGACAGGTTGAGGCAATTAACAAGATTATCAAGCAACATCTTCGGACCAAGCTTAACCGGGTCAAAGGAGAATGGGCCGAAGAACTCCCGAAAATTCTTTGGGCATATCGAACTACAGCTTGAACCGCCACAGGAGAAACTCCCTTCTCACTCGCTTATGGCTTGGAAGCCGTCACTCCCGTCGAAATCGGACTACCTTCGGCTCGAGTCACTTCGTTTAATGCGGAAGAAAATGAAGAACTCCTAACATTCGGGCTCGACCTTCTAGACGAACAAAGGGAAGTGGCACGGCTACGCACGGAGGCCCGGTAACAACAAGTAACTCGGTTCTACAATACCCGAGTTAAGATCAGGTGGTTTCGAATGGGAGATATGGTTCTCCGAAAAGTATTTCCCAATACCAAGAAATTTGGATCGGGTACGTTGGGACTCAACTAGGAAGGACCCTACATCGTCTCGAATACCATCCGACCGGGAACGTATCGGCTAGAAGACTTAGACGGACAATCATTGCCTCATCCTTGGAACGCTGAGCACCTTAAAATTTATTATTTTAACTCGGTAATCAAAGCTTAAAGACTCCAAACTAAGAAAGATTAAAGCCAAATCATATGAATAAAACCAAGTGATATCTTTCATTTATCTACCAAATGTTTCTACATAAAAAAAAAGGGCATGTTACTGTCCCTCGGTGACTCTCGAGACACGTTCAGAAGTACCAGCCTCGTCCCTAACTGCAACATCAGTAGTGACATTAGCGGGACTAGCGTCAGGATCCTCAGATTATGAGGCTCCTCCTCCCTCAATTCCTGAAAGATCGAGGTCAGGGAAAGTCTTCTTCATATCGTTGACGCATTCCAAGTATCCACCTTGGAACAGATGATCCCTTTCGTCCTCGAACTCCTTAGAATCAAGGAAGGCTTGAACAGCTTGATCCCTGGCCTTCTCGGCCTCCTGGGTCTTCTCCTTAGCTTGTTGGATAAGCCCTGTCGCCTCAAGCTTAGCCTGAGCCAAGGCTTCTCCACAAGAAGCGTGAACTTCGAGGATCCGTCGGTTCTCCTCTTCAGCCTTGGATAGAAGAGCCAACACCCGAGCAACCTCGGCTTGTGTATCCTCAAGAGCTCTCCTACCGAAAGCCGCCTCAGCTTTCGCGTCTTCTGCAGCCTTCCGGGTAAGGGCCGCCTTGCCCATCAGAACACCGACCTGTATCTCGGCATTCTCGCGTCGCCCCTCTGCTTCCGACAAGAGAGCCTGCAGCCGATGGGTAGAAGATAATTCCTTACAGGCCTTAACCAAGCAGGGAGCGAGTTCAAAGAGCACCCTCGCCGCATGGCCGACGGTTTGTGTCATAGGAGCGTTGTAGAGACTGATGAACTCTTTTTCGCTCCCATGGGCTAAGGCCCAGGGGACCATCCCCGACACTACCGTCCGCAAGACAGACGACTCCTCTTGGCTCGTCTCCTCCCCTCTGGAGGATGCAGCCCTCGTCTCCTCCCCTCTGGAGGATGCAGCCCTCGTCTCCTCCCCCTGTCTCGGACCGTCCGTCGCAACGTGTCCCGATTCGGGCGTCGCCTGAGGCTCCATGGCTGCAACCTCCCTCACTTCCGGCCTTTCCTCTGAGTCAGAGAGTACGACGACAGTGGGGGCGGAAGAACCTACAGGTTCCTTCTCCTTCCGCACCACTCTCTGTTTCTTCAACGGCCGAGGCACTGACAGAAGAACGGATCGCGGGGGAGCCTTTATCTTCGAAACCGCCCTAAGGGGAAGCCGAGCTCCAGTCATCTTCGAGGGGACCGACTCAGGAACAGTCCTAAGATGGGGTCGAGCTTCAGCCAAATCTGAAAAAAAGATGAAGTACATCAAATAAGGTTCAGAGAACGTATGGAGGCATAACATCAATTACCTGTAACGGCCGAGTCTAAACCTGCAAGATGAAGGCGCTCCAGCTGTAAGAGCACCTTCCAGGACCGATTTGCCGGATCCAACGTTCTCAACTCCTTGATCCGAGCTGAAGCACTAGACCCGAGCTTCTGTCTCTTCTTCGGGATATCTGGCAAACGTCAGACCGTCAGACTCAAAGCATTACGAAAATAAAAAGGGCAAAAGAGAGATGCCGAGTCACCTGCTTTCTGAAACGCCCGAGGAACACGAGCCTCGTAGGACCCGGATTCAGCCGTCTCCCAGCGACCATAGGCCCAAAACCAACATTCTCTCCAATGTTTGTTGGAAGTGGGAGGGTCGGTTATTAAGGAGCCGCCTCTACCCCGCCAAGCAGCGAAGACATAAAAGTCGGGGTAGTTTGGATTTACGCGTACTTGATATAAGTGGAGGAATTCATCAACTGTTAGCGGAGGCTGTTCCAACTCAGCCCACAATACCGCACATCCGAATAAATTCCTCCACCCATTTGGAACTATTTGCCCAGGAGCAATCCGAATACGAGATAAAATGCCTCGGACAATGGGCTGAAGGGGCAGACGTAAGCCGCATTGCATCGAGACTTGGTAGATCGCGACCGCCCCAGCAGGAGGATGGTCTGGTAAGTCATTCGGACGGGGGAGATAAGTGATAACCAACTCAGGGATGTGATACCCGATTCGGATCCTATCCAAATCTGCCTCGGTCAGAACTGAAGGGACCGGGCCGCTCAGTTCATCCCCCGACTCTTCTCCTTCAGACTCAGCCTGTGCCGACTTATCGACGGGAGCCAACCCAAAGATTCCCTCGGTAATCAACGTTTCCTCTTCCTCCTCTTCTTCCTCTTCCAAATCCATTGGAAGATTGGGCCTCCCTGGGCGGGTTATCAAGGACGACCCGCCACGAGGACCAACAGAAGCAGGGCGTTCCGCCGGAGCTCCGGTGGTTCTCTCAGAGAGAAAAGCAGCATTCGCATCATATTCACTCTTCAAGTGCAGGGTTGTGATGTAGTAATAAACTCGGTAAGACCGAGGTCGAATCCACAGGGACTGAAACCTGTACGTTATCTAAAAATAACCAGATCTAGAACTAGGCTAAGATGAAATCTAAACCAATTATGATTTGAGGAATAATGGTGAAATAATTAAACTAAAATTTAAGAAAATTCAGAAGTGGAAAACTAGGAATTCAGAGGATCCACTTGTAGAGATCAGGGAGAACTACGCTTGATTCATGAAAATCAACTGAACTTCCTTTGATGTAGTTTTGAAAAGATAAAAGGTATATGAATTAGAATGGATTCCATCACCAAACCATGCCCAGGAGACATAGCAAACAACAGAATTAAACTAATTACCAACCAATCAATGTATGAAGGTTAGGAAGGGTACTGACATCCAACCATGCCTAGGAGACGATGGTGAACAACAGGGCTTCCTGACGTCATAAACATAAAGAGGAAAAGAACATGCTCAAAGCCATTGCAGACCTATTGTAATTTCAGTCACAACAGACCATTAAAGACTGAAAACATTCCCTTAATTAAATCAAAATCCATTCAGTTTAAACAAAAGGCACAAGCGTAGACTCATCCCGTCACGCTACAAGCTTCACCTCTTAGCCCTAGCTAAGAGGTTCAGCCACACATGAGTGGCCTAGATCTCTTAAACAAAAGAAAATAATAAAAATAAAAAATAAAAAAAATCTACTCCCTCTTCTCTCTCTCTCTTCACATCCAAACTCCAGCCGTTTCCCAATCCTCCAAGCTTCCAGCCGTAGACTCCAGCCTCCATGGCTGCCAAAACGAGATACCACACCTTCCCTCTCTCTCTCCCTTTTGTAGGCCTGATGTAGGTCGGCTCCTCATAGCAGAACGAGGACTGCGTAATACCACGCACGACTACATTGTTGAAATAATTTTACTTTGAATTTCTTGAAGATCCGATTCCATCTACACCATTCACGCTGTTGGCCGTTGGATGATCTCTAGATAGGAGAGATTTTGGTCCCTGATCAGCTTTGTTTCTTGTTCCATTGTGTGACGTTGAATCAACTTGTTAATCCCTTGTTTTTAGAAACAACTCAGTACCATCCCTTAGCTGCGTTAGATCAATCCTCTGGACATCTCTGATCACCGTTGATTGACCCCTGGCCCACTAAATCTGCGGTCCGATCACGCTGATTACGCACAGCTTTGCAAACGCGTTTGACAGGCTGTAGCGTGTTTGAGACAGCGGAACCGACTTCCTGTTTTTCCGCTTTTCTTTCGGTCTTCATGGACACAATCGGCCCTCCCTCTGCTCTGATTTAAACGGTCCAAATCAGCAGACTGATCCTGGCCGTGTCTATAAAACGGCCCGGATCGGCCGGGTCTCGTACCCGCTGTAACAGGGCCTGCGCACCTGTGCGCTGTGCTGATGGTGGGGCCCACTTTACTGCCGTTCTGAGAAATCCACTCCGTTCATTGCATGAAGCTCGAAATTCTGGTCAGACATGGATAATTTCGAATGTCCGTTGTTGAGGCCCACAGGATTTATCTAGCGGTGACGAATCAAACGTTCAGCGAGTTATCAGCTGCTGTCTGGCATGTCCTAGCCCAAGATCACAAAGGTTTTGGTCAGAGGCTCATTCCGCTTCAAATGAACGGTTTGGATCGTTCATCATGATCCATCTTGGTGGCCCATGAGATTGTCCCTCAGCCCCTGTTTTGCGTTAAAAAAAACGGAAATTTTCGTTCGTTTTTTTTTTTTTTTTCTTGCGAGAAGTCGGGTCAGCCGCTGCTGACCGACTTTGTATTTTCAGTGCACGGTGAGTGCACCGCTTCTGTGCACTCCACTTTGAAAGGCGGGTCCCACCATGGTGTCTATGTATGATATGCTCCGTCCATCTCTTTTCTAAGATTATTTTAACTGTTAGGACCAATATTGAAGTATACCCAGCAATCAGGTGGGCCCCAAATCAGAGTTTTATGGGTTGTTCTGTCTGTTGGGCTACTTCCATACAGATCCATCGGCTGAAATTTGACGTGTACGGTTTAACTAGGGTCTTCAGGCTATATATGAAGTTTTTAGTTGAGTAGATAGTGGGAACCCAGTGATCTTGGTTTCTGGACGTCATTCAGGCCACTTGAGCGTCAGTTTCTCGGTTTCCTCAGATTTTTGGCATGAAAATCTTCCGATCTTGGTCCCCTGGAATCTGTCCCTTGCCTTTGGTGTCATCAGAGCGTTAAATCCATGCTTTAAGTGCTCTTTTATAATCAAAGTTCCTAAATTCAACCTGCAGCATAAACACGACTATTTCAGTCCTTTAAACAGTATCATAATCGCAAATCCAGGTAATAACTGGGGTCTGATATGCAATATTTGACCCTCAACACATCAACTGCTATCTCCGTCAGTAAGGAAGGCGATTCCGCAACGTCCCAGAAACGTTGCGCTTCGCCTTCGTCTCCGGAAGTTTCCTCCCACGGACTCCGATAACCTCGCGTCGCCATTATCGATAATTAAAGAAGATGGAAGGACTCACCGGAGGGAGGAAGGAAAACGAAAATGGTGGAAGGAGCCGTTGACAGTAAGGGAAAGAGGAAAGAAGAAAGAGAACCAAACTCCAAAAGGAATGAAGAGCGGGAGGATTAGCAGTAGAGATTTGAAATGCGGGACCCCCTACCCTTTTATAAAATTGCCATGTGGAGGAAGCAATTAATGAGGAAATGATTCGACGCCTGCATCGACTCCCCCGCTCGACACGTGGAGCACCCCGACTGACGACGTTAATACCTTTGCTACGTGTCCAACCCTCATTGGCGGAGTGAACGATTTGACGGCTGTCGGCGCACGCGATGTCAGGAAGTAAACCATCTCCCATCAAAGGCAACACAAAACGCATTAAATGCCTACTTATTGTCTCGGATTGGGTTGCGAACTGACTCAAAAACTCGCTACTCCGTAGTGTCACAGGAAACACACGGAGTAAGGGGGCTTACTGTTGGGGATAAAAAGTACGAAGTCCGGAGACTCGAACTTGGTGCCTCGAGTCGCCGAAGGATACATTGAATCCGATGGAAGGTTATAAACCAACTAAACCGAGACAAAATTAAGTTGGCTCGGACGGCGAACCAGCAACCTGGGCATGCGTCGGGCCGACCCACTTGATCGGATCAGAGCCAGCTGAACCGAATGAAGGAAAGACAGCGCAAAACAAAACGTTATCCCGAGTATCTCGGGATGGGATCTCCGATCCCAGAGGTCACGGGATCGGATAGAGACTAGAAACGGGCAAAATCCAATCTCCGCGATATTAGGAGAAGATCCCGCACACGATACTAAGAGGAGAATCCTCATACGATGGAATCCCCTCACATCTATAAATGAAGAACCTCAATCATCTTGAAAGGTACGCAAAAAACTCTCCCAGAACCCCTCAATACAATAAGACCCAGATTCCTATCCTGACTTTGGCATCGGAGGGTCCCCTACTCTAGCCAGGGTCTCCTTTGTCTTCTTCCTTTGCAGGTACTCGAAGGTCTAAAGAGGGTGGGCCAGATTTTTGCACCAACATTTCCTATTTGGATAGTAACATTATATATATATATATATGGAAAAAGGTACAATGCGCTCGAGCTGACGATAAGCTCCCGTGAGGTCGAGCTTATGTGGGCCCCACCGTGATGCGTGTCGACCATCAACACCGTGCATTTGATGGGTCCCCTTTAAATTATGGGATATCCCAAAAATCAACCGTATACGGAACTCAGGTGGGCCATACCATCTAAAATTATGTAAAGACACCGTTAAAACATATAAAAGCACTTGGTGGAGCCCACCTGAGTTTTGCATGCACCTGAAACTTGGTCTGAACCCTTATTCAAGTGGGACACACATAATGGATGGGCTGGATTTGCAAACCACTTCTCGATGGGCCCTCAAAAATGGTTATGAATGTTTTAATGGTGCACGGCCCCTCTCCACTTCTGTATGTGGTGTGGCCCACACAAGTCACGGATTGACTTGATTTTTGAGACCTAGGCCCACGATGGAATGGTGCATCTAACTGATGGGGTAGATGTTCGAAACGCATCACAGTGGGGCCCACATAGCTTGACCTCATGGGACGAACTCGTGAGGTTAAGTGCATAGTACTTTTTCCATATATATATATATATATATATATATATATATATATATATAAAGTGAAATCGGGTTGGAGGGAGATAGATAGAGAGATGTATTAGGACTTTCTAATTCCTCCCTAAAGATTCAAGGATATAGTTAATGTATGTGAAAAGATATTTAAGGTTTGTTTGAATCGGTAAGACTATGCTTATTGCTTTGTGTCATAACTTTTTCTCACAAAGATTTTTCTACATAAAATTTAAATTATTCTTTTGTAGACTTGGTTGTGAAATTGCATATACTTTGTTTGATTCGTCTCTGGGTATTTCCAGAGTTCCCACACATAACATATATTGGCTAAAAAAATCAACACCCTAAGAGGATTGTTCTATCATGTTGAAGCATGTAATTAAGTATATGGAATATTAATTTTTGAGCAGCCCAACAAACTACTTGAGCTCCGGTGGTTGATCTGGCGTTTCTGTGGTTACTAGAAGTGCAAAGACATTTAGAAAATAGGAAATCAAAGAGGGCTACAAGATAATCGGGGCCTGTCCAAAGGCCTCCTCACCCTCTTTTATTTAAGATATTTAAAAACATGGAGCTGCGTGTTTTGTTTTGTAGGTAAACAATAAATGGACTGTTGAAATTGTGTAAGATCTAAGGCATTCAAAATGTGAACCTGCTGTTTAAAATGTACTTGCCCAAAAACCAAGCAAGGAAGAACACGACAATGGCACTGATTTCACAAGTATACCGTGTTGGATCATATACCTGCATGAGTACGCTACCATTTTTGGAATAGTCAGTCAAACCATCAAAAGTCTCCCAAAGAGGGATGCTGATTGGGTGGTGATCAGGAGCTCACCACTCACACCGCCTCAGTGGCAAAATGACGCAGTGAGATTTGATTGGTGGGGCATGCACTGTCGAAGATTGGTAAAAATGTAGCTAGATTTGATTGGTGGAGTCATACGCTGTCAAAGATAAAACATCTTAGTGGTAAAATGATACAGCCAGATTTGATTGATGGGGTTATATGCTATCGGAGACTGGCACGGATTAGGTGTTACACAGGTTAGTGGGTGTTACCCTTACCATAGGGCCCACCTTGATGATATGTTGTATATTCACTTCATCCATTCATTTTTCCAGCCCATTTTACAATACAATCCTAAACATTAAGCATATCTAAACATTAGGTAGACCACATTACAAGAAATAGTGATGATTGAAAGCTCACCATTAAAACTTCCCAAGGCCCATTGAAAGCAAATAGGTAATATTTATTTACCATCCAACCTGTTGATAAGGGTAAACAGAACTATTAGATGAAGAGAAAATATAAAAATTAGCTTTTTTACCCTTTTTTTTGTCTCTTTTTTGGGTTAGCTTGTTAGTACAAGCCCCACAGTTAGCCACCCCTAGGTAATGGATGGCAAGACCTCGGTGTTGAAACGAGGGTATCTTCAATCTACCACTTGGGCTATGGATAAGGATGTAAATACAACAATAAACTTGACGCAAAACTTACGTAGCCTACAAAAAACTTTTAATGATCATTCACCACTTTTTCTAGTAGTGTGGTCCACCAAAGTTTTAGATCTGCCCCTGTTTTCAGACGGCAACTTCAAATGAGCTGCAAAAGTGAGTAGGCAGCGTGGATATGAAACAAATTCATCAAGGTGGGCCCCACACGATAAGATTAACACCCACGAAGTTATTAGCCAGGTAACAACTAATCTGCTCCCCATATGGTCACCCACTTCAACGGCATAATTACGTGGCAAGATTTGATTGGTGGAGCCTATATGCCTTCAAAGATTAGCCAAACAAATACGCAGCTCAGAACCTCATTAAAAGCCCATGTCCATCTTTGACTGCATACAACCGATTGTATACTTGACCCATCTCTAATAACTACACACCTTCACCAATTAAATCTCACCACATCCTTTCACAGCCATGATGGACAATGGTGAGTAGCTCACCAGCCAATTCACATCCCCCTAGAGAAGCAATTCCAAAATGAGAAGGAAAAATTTTTTTTTAATAAAAATTAAAATTAAAAAGCCCGAGAAAGTCTAGAAAATGCGAGAACTGTTGGAGTGGGCTGGAAAATTCAAGATGCTCGGGTGTGGACACGGGATCAGCAATACTCGACTTAGAATCGAACCTGAACCATGGAAACTTTAAAGCACTTGATTTTGCACAAATAAAGTCAAAACATCCTTTATGATACTGCGGACTCAATCAAGGGTTGGTTTGAAATGTCACAAAAGGCAGAAGGCCAAAGGAAGCCAGCTTGATCGACCTAGGTAGAATCTAAGTTAGGTGGACCACCAACTCCTTTTAGTATATTATATTATATTACTGCTATTATTATTTTGGAAGGAGTACGGCCAGAAGGATAGTGAAACTTATGGCCCGAAATTCTTCTCAAGTTGACACGTGTAGCGCACTATCTTCTTCATCTAGAAAATTCATGGAAGGTTCTAAGCAAAGAACATGTGGTTAATTACTTTTTAAGCCTTGATAAAGTTTTGTGAAATAAGAAAACTTTGATACTCCGGCAGCATGTGATGGATGATACACAGGCACTTAGAAGTTGAACATGTGGCACTCGGTAATTCAAAGTAAACTGCTCAAATTATGGGTCCTTGTTTAGATGTAATGTGAATAAAAAAAGGATATGCTTATCTGATTATCTAAGCATTGTATTAGTGGACATTGATTAGAAGGTTAAAAATGAAAATGAAAGTGTTGAATGTCATCTTGTTTAACTTGAGTTTTCGTGCCTGTGTATCGAATGTCATAATCTTCCGGAGTATCAAATAACACCCTTTGTTAAATAAGTTTCAAAGGGGAAAACCTTTGATACATAATGTTTGTCGGTACGTCTTTCAGCTAAATAGATTGCCTGTCTACCTAAAATTCAGCCCAATAGATTTCCTGTCTACCTGGAAAAGGGGGGGAAAAAAAAAAAAACCTTTAATAGTACTCTGGCAGAGGTGATGGGGGTGATACGCAGGCACTTAGAAATAGCTCAGAATATGAGTAATTTAAATTAAAGTATCTAATTTATGGGTCCTAATTTACATGTATCATGGACCAAAGATTAAGATTATTTGATAACTCAACTATCAGATTAGTGGACACTTGATGCACAGTTAAAAATGAAAAATTATCCAAGTATTCATATTTCAACAAACAAGTGTCCATATATCAGAGGTTAGGGATTGTTCAGCCAAACTGATTTTGGGAATGTGACTTAACGACAGCGGGTTCCACGTGTACTGAATGCCTGTGTATCAAGCGTCATATGTTTCTGGAGTATCAAATAACCACTCCCTTTCTCAATGGGGCGCGTTTGGAGGGGGCCAGCTCCCATAGAATTGGATGGCATAGAGAAATTGGTCTGAACGGCGTTTCCATTTCCACACCATTGACTTTTCCAATTGTGTTTTTTTCCGGGGTCGTTGTGGAAGGACTGGAACTATGATAGCATGTGAGTGATCTGATAAAAAAAATTAGATTGATCCCTCCCGTTCGAACTGGATCGTTCATAGGGAATCGTATCTAGACAACCTGTGTACTCCACTAAAATTGCAAGGCTACATATGGGGTGGGACCCATTTCGTATTCATTGTTTCAACGTGGCTTATTCATTGAAGGAGAAGTGAAGCTTTTGTGCATCGCTGGGGCTGTCATGTGTTCACCAAGGTCTGTCCAGGTCCGGGCTGGATGGTAAATGCTAGGCCGGATCGAGATCATAGGCCAAAACAAACGGGCCCAAGCACGAGATCTAGGTTGTTCATTAGGTGTAACATATCATGCTTGTGTATGATAAACATCATGTCCTTGAAATTCTAAGTGGGCCAGGCTAACAGGCTGGAGTAAAGCTAAAAATTAATAATAAAAGACCCATTGGAGATTGGATCCAATGTTAAAACGATAGATCGTAGCCTACTCTGATATCATTAAAACTTTATATGACTGGGATCATTGATCTCGTTATCCAAAAGATGAGGAGAGAAGTGCCGTGAGAACACAAATTGATTTTGGTGGTAAGTGTTGAAGTTGTCTTCTAGAAAATCTACCTTGCCCTAATCGACTAGCTATGTAAATGTGATGTTGATTATCTCAGTCGTAAATCATGATAATCAAATTTTCTAGATGAATAAGTTGATAGGCCTTAGTTAATATATAGAGGTTTCTTAAACATACATAAATATGAGTTAAGTAGAGGAAGTATTTTACTAGTTATCCTTAAAATTTTGAAATTAAACACCATGGTCATTAACCAATAGAGAATTATGGGCATGGATCTTAATACCTTATTATGTTATGACCATCTAAAGGCTTTAGAACAAACATGTGATTTATTTTCATTACTATATATGATGATGATATGGTTATTTTGCTCAAGAAGATTAACAATGAGTAAGAATGGAAGGTCTTCTCCAATGGATAAGAACTTTGAGTTAATGTGCCTTACCCCACATTGGAGTATATAATGAGGTGACATGGATATTGGATCCTAGTTTAAAATTATCAGACAATTGCAGTTGTAGATTGAGGTCAAGTCTCTAATTTGGGGGTCAATTTGTCAGCAGTATGATTAACTTGAAGGTGCATCAGAATCTAATTAGTCTTTGAATTTGAGAATGTGTGAAGTTTGAGATCTTTACATTATATATATATATATATATATATATATATATATATATATATATATATATATATATATATATATATATATATATGTGATGTACATGAAAATTCATAGGATGGCAGAGTATCATGCCTAGTATACTCCTAAAATGTTAACCCCTCTTTATAAATAAATCTTATTTCAATATAAACAAAATCATTCAAGAAAAAGAAGCTAAGACAAGTCTTCTCTTTGAGTCACTACATTTACTTCTGACTGGGTCAATCCAAACCAACCAACCTAGGCTTAAGAATGCAATCTCGTATGCTCCTATTAAAGGCGTCATGTGCATTATGGCAGAAGGCCCCACCCATTCTAATTGCCTTTATATGCCCCATAAAATTCAACAAACGTCAGACAATTAGGTGGGCCTATATATGTAAATGTCTCCAAAGTTTTAGTTAACGAACAAATACACACCATAAACAACAATTGTTGTGGTAGAAGTAGTAAGGAAATACTAAAACATTTAAGCAATCTAACTCAAAACTGTAGTGTGGATGGTTTGTTTTGGGTTTTGGGTCAGGTTAGATCCGGTCAGCTGGCCCGGCTCATCATTGATAGGCGATATGGGTAGGTCGGGATGAATTGGTCTAAACATGGGCCTAACCCATTTATCTAAATGGGCTCATTTTTCGGCCTGAACCCGACCCACTTCCAACTCGGCATGGCCCAAACCCAACTAAGAAGCTATCAGGCCTATTGACCAGTGGATCAACCCATCCCATTGCAACCCCTAAATGGGAGTGTACAATTAGCTTCTACACCAATGAAGATCTCTCTCTCTCTCTCTCTCTCTCTCTCTCTCTCTCTCTCTCTCTCTCTCTCTCTCTCTCTCTCTCTCTCTCTCTCTCTCTCTCTCAAGCCAAGCAGAAACCAAGCTTTTCCATAATTCAAAATGCTGAATCTCCCCTAAAGATACGACATCGTCATGTCTTTAGATTGTTTATAAAGACGTATTATGTACGATGCTCCAAGTGAGGTAGACTTCACTTCCACTGCCCCCTGATTAAAATTGCTTTGGTTGGACTTACTCATCTAATAAATGAATCTTTCCTCGTTGAATGGGAGCAATTTATTTTAACCTATCGTGGTTCATTTGTATACCACCAATTAAAACACCAGGATCTTCCCAACATAGCAACTTTTGGACCATGGTCCACTCACCATTGGAAACATTAAATTAACATTTTCAATCTTGTCACCATATATATCATGAGCATAAATGACATAGAGGTACAAAAGTACTTTGCCAGCAACACTGGCCCACTCCCTTGTAAGTTGTAACTATCATTGTACAAAAGAATAAAGTGAGATCCAAGCATGTGTCTCTTCTTAAAGCTTCCCTTTCACGGATATTTGGATGCCACCAAATAAGTTGTTTTTCTACTTGTAGTAGCTGATAAGTAACTTATTTCAGATAAGTAAGTTTGTTTTATGATTAGTTATAAGTAATTTTTTACTTATAGTTAATTAACCACTTCAGCTAATTTTTTATACTTTTTATAAGTTGTTGAAGAGAGAACGAGGAGAGACAAAAGAGAAAAGAAGTTAATAAGTATGTTTGATTATGTTGTTTATCAAACATATTTATCTGCTTAATAAGTAGAAACTAAGATAAGTATACTTCAAGCATGCATTGCTTATCTTAACTTAAGATCCAAATGCCCCCTTATTAGCATTGAGGTTCAACAGGTGTTAAGATCAAAGTAGTGTTTGGGTAAGTCCTTGTTTTTTTTAAGTTAAAAGTGCATGCATCCTCTCTCTCGTTTTTTCAAGTTTGTAGACGAGTAGGATTTGCTTGCAATTGGATTCTGGCTGACTTCACTTTTAGTAGTTGGAAGAGAATGTAGACATGAAAATCTCCTTTGGACTTTGCATAAATAAAAATATGTTAAATTTGATGGTAACCATGTAAAAAATTTGGTTTAAAGTGAAATTTTTCTGAAAATGTTAAAAGGTTAAATGTCAAATGATAATAAATGTCTCTTATAACATTCAATATTTACCATTGGTTCTTTTCTTTTTTTTGGAGTGTAAAACCTTGAAATCGGGAAATTGATGTGCTATATCCAAACTATCCATCTATTTTGCAAGATGGTTTTAAGGCTAATTCCAAAAATGAGACATATCCAGAGCTCAAGTGGACCACACCACATAAAGGAGTGGTTTTTGAACTTCTAACCTTAAAAACTTTCGGGGGCCACATAAGCTCCGGATCAATCTAATACTTATTTTTTCCCTTCATCTAGGTTTTTGTGACCTTATGAACAATTTGGATGGCAAATAAATATCATGTTCAGCCCTAGGAAGGTTTCGATGGTGGAAATCATTGTCCCCACTGCTTTCTATGATGTGGTCCACTTGTCCTTTGGATCTGCCACATTTTTGGGTTCATGCCCTAATATGATCTCACTTGGCCATGGAACAGACGGTTTAAACCATGCTTTTAAGTCTCCAATGAGTGTGATGTGACTGGTCTGAGTTAAATCCAACTCGGTTGGACCTGATCTAGTTCAATACCATGGTCCATAACTCACCATTCCGAGTCATCCCTGACTCAGGCGAGTCGCGACTCAACTTAGGGCTAGACAAGTCAGGTTGGGTGGACGTTAATATATGGTTTAGAGCAGAACGGCTGACAGTTTATTTTATATTTTTATTTCTGGCTACTATTGTATTTCATGTCACCACCTAGCTAGACCGGCACTACCATCAACGAGAAACGTGTCGGCATCTGATGGTTTTTGTGAAACATTGCTATCAAGCATGGCCAATTCACGGGTAAGATCCAGACAGCTTGTATATTGCAGCCCCACCGTCCATGGTCGGTGGACCTTTTTATTAAAATAAAAAATAAAATAAAAAAAGATCTATTTCATGAGAAATCGTGGTTAAAAAGAGAGAAAACGTGTAACAGAGATGAGTGTACGGCAAACATGTTAGAGATCCAGGCCATTCATCAGATATTGGGTACTGTGATCGTGTTATATAAAAAAAATCAGGGAAGCGGATTCATTTAAGTGAGCCTCACATGTATGTTGGGCTTCCACGGTTGTCCTCTTTTCGTATACAAGTTTGACTCAGATGGTGAACATCAGTTTTAATCCATGGCATGTTTGCTGGGTACTTAAATAATGGACGGCACAGATCTCAGCCACGTGTGCCTTACAGATAGGTAGATATCTTCTGCCCCCTCACGTCAGCAGACGCGGATTTCCTGAGAAAGTCTTCTGCACGAAGTTCCTGCGCTGGAAACTTTGGCGGGGCAACCCTGATGTTTGTGATAATTCCACACCATACATCCGTTTTTTTAACTTATTTTAGGACATGGGCCCAAAAATGAGCCGGATAAATTCTTACCGTTGAAACGTCTTTGGGGTAAACAGTGATGCTTACATGCAATCCACACCGTTCATAACATCACTCCGACTGAGATGGACTGAAAACACAAATATTAGACTGATTCAAAACTCATGTAGCCCCACAAATATTTCAATTGTGAACATTCAAACCTCACGATTTGAGCCCACTTGAGTTTTGGATCGTGCTCATTGTTGTACCCATGTCTTAAAATGAGCTCAAAAAAATTGATGAACAGAGTGAATTTCTAACGAACATCACAGTGGGCCCCACCTAATGATGCTCACTGTTGAAACTTGCTATCTGACCTATTCATCAGGTTACTTGGAAGTGGACCAAGGGAAAACAAAAATACCAACTTGATTAAAACTTCTGCAGTAGAATAGACTTCAATCCCCCCCATATGGTCTATTTGAGCCTTGGATCAGCCTCTATTTTTAGCTCATGCATTAAAAATGTCTAGCAAAATGAATGCGACGGCGTGGATAAAACAGAAGCAAATTCTGTACCGAGTAAACTCTATAAGGCCCACTATATGTGATTAATGTCTTATTGGCATAGTCCATCCATATTGCCAGATCATTTTTGTTACATGAGCCTAAAATTGAAGCTTATATATACAAAGCCTAAGTGAACCATATCATAAGTAATGGCATGAAATTTCTCGAGGGGCCATATAAGTTTCGAGTTATATTGGTATTTGTGTTTTCACTACATTTATGATCATTCGACTTTATTAACAAGTTGGATGATAAATAAACATTACCATTGCCTTAGAAAGGTTTTAACAATGGACACTATTATCGTGTCAATGTTATGTTCATCCCCTAGAATGATCTAGAATGATGGATAGACGGCATTGTTAAGACACGGTCAGTCGCGGTAGGCCTCCCAGAGTTTACTCAGTTTCATAAAACATACTGACCCAGGCACAGAGCTAGAGTTGTGTGGGAGCTAAGCTATAGACATGTTCATGACAAAGTACTGACCCGAGCACAGAGCCAGAGTTGTGTGGGAGCTAAGCTAGAGTTTTGAAAGACTACAATAGAAGCTGATACTACAAACCAGGTAGATACAAAACTCATGTGGGTCATACCACACAAAACAATGGGCATTGAACAGCTAGTGGTGACGGAAGTTTTATATCAAGATGATATTAGTTCCTACAGATTATCTGACTATTAATAATGCTATGAACCGTTCGGATTTTATAAAAACATCATGGTAAGCTCCAAGAAGGTTTGGACCGTAGATGTTGTTGTTCCTACTGTTTTGCTGGGTCAGTAGATTGTGGGTCCCACGCTCTATGCCTGGGTCACAGGCAATCCGCTCCTATAGAACACACACATCATGGATGTTACCACCTCTTATGCTAAGATACCTCTTGTGTATGACCGACGCGGACTGCGTCCTAACACCCCCCCGGTCTCCAGCCAGGAACGGGCAGTTCTGTGGGTGAGCCCACTTTGCTTTATCTGCTTATCTACGCCGTCCATCCCTTCTCTAAGTTCATGTTAAGGAATTTGGACAAAAATAAGGCAGATCCAACCGTCAAATGAGCCACGCCACAGATGACTCTTGCATTTCATGCTGTGTGCATTTAATGTGGCCAAGCTTATTATTTAGTGTGGCCCATTTGAGTAGAGTTGGGCAATCGCTGACCTGATCTGGTGGATCCAACCAGATTTGACCCGATCTGAATCGATCCGACAGCCTGGATCAATGCAGATCAAGTAGGGCAGTCTACATCCGAAAAATTTTCAAGTCGAGTTCGGATCTATATCTACTCGGATTGATCCGAACGATTGGATCCAATCCGACCTGACCCGACCCAATCTGGACCCATCGTCATGTATGTGTTTCATCCATTCCATTCATCTATTTTACATATCATTTTAAGGCTTCATTTAAAATAATGATAGTGATATAAATATCAGGTGGACCACACCATAGGAAAACAATAATAATTGGATATCCACTATTTTAATCCTCCTAAGGTCAACTTTACTGTTTATTTGACATCTAATCGGATGATTAGGCCATAAGGATCCCGATGAAACGAAACAGTAAATATCAGCTGGATTAAAAACTTTTATGGCTTCCAAGACGTTGTTAATGGCAACGTTCATTCAACACTGTTTCCTATAGTCCACTGGAGATTTTTAAGTACTTTATTTTTTTCTTCGTAACATAAAATGATTTTTCCCGGGCTTGTTTAGTTTTTTTTAGCTCAAGTATAAATGCGTTCTAAATGAGTAATCATTACTTACTAAGGTAATTACCTTTATTTACCTTCATCTTTCTCTTATGCTAACTTGGCGGGTTACTTTGAAGCATTCAAATTAAGGAAATAGTAAAATAAATATGGGGTCTACCATTGTGTGTGGCTTATCCACACCGCCCATTCATCATGCCAAATAAATTTAAGGCATGAGCCCAAAAATTAGACAAATCCAAAGTTTAAGTGGACCACACCACACGAAATTATGAGAATTAAATGCCTACCATTAAAATTTTGTTGTGGCCCTTACAAATTTTAGATAGGCTTATATTTATATTTTTCACTTATTCATGCTCGTGTGACCCTATAAACGGGTTAGATGGTGAATAAACCTCAATGTGGACCTAGTAAAAGAGTTAACTTTCAATGATGGACAAATTAAGTTCATTGTTTCCTTTCATGTGGGTCAATTGAACATTAGATGTTTCTAAATTTTTTTGAATAAAACCTTAAAATATCCTAATAAAATAGATGGACGACACGGATATATTATATACGTGATTATGATGGGGCTCACGAATTTAAGTCAATATTTTGGAACGGTTTCCAAGGGTAAGTACTCACTTGAAAGAAGGTAATAATTACTTTTTTACGGTAATTTACAGCAATTTACCGGTATTAAAAACCAAACGGGCCCTGAAAATAGATAAAAAACACGGATGAAACACATACATCGTGTTGGGGCCCACAGAGAACCGACCAGGGCCATTTGCCGGTGGCAGGGAGAGTAGCCATACCGCGTCTGCGCTCCTCGAGTTCCGGCCGTTCCTCGAGCTCCGAAGTGTTCGAACGGTTCAAAGGAGATCAAAGTTATATGGCCTACGGTGATATATTTATTATATCTAAACCGTTCATATATTTTAAGAGCTTATTATATGACATTATCCAAAAACATAAATAATATACAAAGATCATCTCGACCACACCACAGATAGCAGTAGAGAATGATTTACGACGTTAAACAAATTGTGTAGTCTACTTAATAATTAGATCCATCTTACTTTTTGTCTCAAGCCTTAATATATGCTCACCAAATGAATGAACGGTTCGGATATAACACATACCCCATGCTTAAACCCATACAACTCGCTAATGACGATACCATTACAACTATGCAAGCTGTCGCGTGATAAGCAAGTCACCATTTCTTGCCGTGCACGTCAAGTAAGTAAACGTCTAAGTAAAACCGTAAAAACATAGATACACATATGGAAAGCTTTTTAAGAGCCATGTAGGGCCTAACTTGGTGTATATGTTTAATCTGAGCCGTTCATCCATTTTAACATATCATTTTAGGCCTTGAATAAAAAAATAATATATATTAAAGGTTGAGGTGAACCACATCATATAAAACAGTTAAATTAAATATATACTATCCGAATCCTACCCAACTCGATCCGTCGGTTTCTTAGGCCGAGTCGGACTCGGTTCGGGTCAGGGATCAGTTCAGGTCAGGTGACCCAGATTTGGTTCCGGATCAAATCGAATTCGGATCAAACCATTGGTATTTTAGATGGAATCCAATTGAACCTAATCCGATCCGATCCAAGCCGAGCGTTGGATCTTCCTCATTTTTGTCCACATTCATTAAAATGATCCAAGAGAAGGGATGAATGGCGTAGATAAACAGATAAAGCATAGTTGGCCCGCCCACTGAACTGCCCGTTGGTGGCTGGAGACGGGCAGGGGTAGGACGCAACCAGCGTCCGTGCAGGACATAGGTGTCATGAAAACGTACACTGTCGGAATTAACGTACGACCGAGATTCTGACTCAACATCAAGTGCGGCCCAGATAGATTTCATGGTGGGGGCTGTCAGTTTCATGGCAGCTGGCTATCGGCCGGAAATATGATACTTCGTCATTAGTTATGATACTGTTGCCGCCGTAGATGAAGCATTCGCTCAAGGGGGAGTTCTTTGATCCTTGGGAGGGGGAGCGTATGACACTTGATACACAAGCACTTGGAAACTGTAGACAAGACATGTATTAATTGAACTTAATAGCTTGATGCAGCGTATGATGCTTAATACGAACATTGGATTTTTACTTTTAACCGTTGCAAAAATCCATTAATAAGATAATAAATAATAAAAATCCGGTGTTTTTTTTTTTTAATTGTTGAGACATGTTAACTAGACCGATGAAATTGCTTACATTGCATATTTTATAGGCTTTTTCACATAACCGCCTCACTTTAGAACTATCAACCTATAATTGTCCAATTTTAAAATATTTAAATTAACCAGCATATGCTTTGCACCGTTAGTCATCAGAACACGTAGCTAATGATTTTAGGGCCCGTTTGATTTTCTAATGACAGGGATAATTCTAGGTAAATGGGTAATAATTATATACCTCTGCGTTTCCGGTTGGATTTCCAATGTAGTTTGACCGCCACCTTTCATTATTTATAGCACTTTTTACGTCATCCGGGAAAGAAAGAGTTAAATTGTAGGGCCCCACCTTGATGTTTGTGTATTATCGGCACCGTCCATCCCTCTAGCCAACCCATTTTAGGACATGAACCAAAAAAAAGAGGCAGATCCAAAGGTCAAGTGGACCACACTACTGGAAACAATGGGAATTGAACTCCTACCATTGAAAGCTTCTCGAAGACCCTGAAAGTTTTGGATCAAACTGATATTTTGTTTCCACTTTATTCATGACTGTGTGACCTTATTAACAGGTTGGATGACAAATAAACATCCCTGTGGGCCCTAAGGAGAAAACAACTTTTAACCATTGACGTTTTAATGATCCTTGTTTCCTAATGTGTGGTCCACTTAAGCTTTTGATTTTCCTCTTTTCTAAGCTCATACCTTAAAATGTATTTTTTTTAAGGATGGATGGTGCGGATAACTCATATATATCATGGTGGGGCCCACATATTTAAATCAATAATAAAAACGTTTGTATGGGCTGATTTTTGAAACGTAATTCCAGTGTCGACTTTCAAACAGGTGTAAGTAAGTAATAATCATGTAATCCCGTATATTTACAAGGGTAAATTAAAAATCCAACAGCCCCTTGGTGTTTTATATGGTTTAAAATCTTTATTTTTGAAATTGACAAAATTGTCATCTATTTAAAGTTAACTAGCTATTTTGCTAAGGGTGTGTTTGGCCGGACAGATCCCATGGGATTAGGAGGGATGGGATGGTAAAAACCTGAGATATGCCAAACGAACTTAACAGACCCGATGAACTTGTCCTAGGATATAGCAAACCCATGGATCTTAAACCAATCCACTGACATCACCATCATTACTTTAAAATTGATCCCATTCCTCCTAATCATGTTCAATCGTGCATAGGGCGTGTTTGGTTGGACGGATTAGAAGATAAAATTCTAGGATATGTCGGGCATACCAAACAGACTCAGTGAACTTGTCCCCAGATATAGCAATCCCATGGATCTTAAACCAATCCAATGACACCACCATCATTACCTTAAAATCCATCCCATCCCTCTTAATCTCATCGAAGCCGTCTGTGCCAAACAGGCCTTAAGAGTGCGGATAGTTTATGTTGAAGTAAGAAACTCACTGTCTTTGCTTCTCATTGGTCCTTGTCATCATTGATGACACCAGCTACCAAGACACATCGATTTTCTCTCCTTGATGCATTGCGTACTACACAACACAAATTTAAATGTATGGAACTTGTCTAGCTCCATTATGATTTGTGTTACATCCACATCATCCATCAATTTGCCCATATCACTTTAAAGGATGAGCCCAAAAATGAGGCACATGCAAAGCCCACAAGGATCACACCAAAAAAAGCAGTAGAGATTGAATAACTATCATTGAAACTTTTCTAATGTCTACCGCAACGTTTATTTGCCATATAACATCTTCATAGGATCACATGGACCTAGATAAAAGGAAAACACGAATATCAGCTTAATCAAAGCCTTTGATGGCCACAAAAAGCTTTCAACAAATAGGCATCTAATTACCACTGTTTGTTGTGGTGTGGCCCACTCGAAACTAAAATCTACCTCATTTTTTGTCTCATAACTAAAATGATATAGAAAATTAGATGGGCAGTGTGGATCGGACGCATGCTTCATGATAGGCCCCATAGAAGTTCCACATGACAACACTTATGGTTCTCTTCTCTCTTCCTTATATATTTCTTAAGTCGACACTGTCCATCCATTTTTTAAGATCACTCTTAGATATGAGCCTAAAAACAAGGTAGATCCATATATCAAGTGGACCGCATCATATGAAATAGTAAGAATTGGTCTCCTATTTTTGAAAACTTCTTAGAACCATAGAAGGATCTTATCAAGGTAATATTTGTGTTTTACCCTCATTAATGTTTTTGAGACCTTATGAACGGGTTAGATGGCAAATAAACCTCACAGTTGGCGTGGTCCAATTGAGCTATGAATTTATCTAATTTTTGGACTCCTGCGCTAGAATGATCTGGAAATTTTGATGAATGGTGAGAATTTGATACATAAATCATGGTGGGGCCAAAGAAACTCCACGAGTTAAAAGTTATGTTGTTTGGTATGAAATCTATTGGGGAGAGAAACTCCGTGCATTTAATTTGTGAGCTCCTGTCATTGGCAATGATGTGTACCAATGAGAAGCCATGTAACTGCGTGGGAAGTTCCTACACTGGGTTGTAGGTGGGGCCCACCATGATGTTTGTGAGAAAGTGACCACATCCATCCATTTTGTGAGTTTATTTTCAAATGCATGAGCAAAATTGAGGTAGATCCAAAACTCAAGTGAGCCACACAAGAGGAAATAGTGGGGATTCAATAACCACCATTGAAACATTTGTATGGCCACAAAAGTTTGTATGAGGTTAAGTATATTTTGTTTTCACTTTCATTCCAATGGTAATGAACATACAAACGGTTGGGTTTGCATATAAATATCGAGGTGGAGCTCAAAAAGGTTTCAATTATAGGCATTTCTTTCTCCAATTTTTTCTCTCATGTAGTGGGTTTTAGATTAGCCACAATTTTGTTCGCGTATCCTAAAATAAGCTTGCAAAATTGATAGAGTTTTTTTTTTTTTTTTTTAAATTTCTCACAAACATCACGATAGGCCCTATGGAGGAAGCCTTTTTGCAGGAAATTCACACCAATTGCTTTTCAATGGCACTGGAGCTCACAGAACACCACCATTTTTTTACCTTTCCAAGCTCGATGCTTAAAAAACTTTTAGCCCCACCATGATGTATGTCTTATATCCACACCCTCCATCAATTTCGCCAACTTATTTTAGGGCATAAACCAAAATTTGAAGAGGATAATCTTAACGAAACGTACCACAAAACATTAGTCATGAAAACACGCACGGTTGAAATTAACCTCTCAAGTTTCGGAGCCCAAAAAGTTATGGGCCCCATAATGATGTATGTGTTATATTCATATTGTCCACCAATTCTGCCAACTCATTTTAAGGTATGAGCTAAAAAATTGAAGCATACCTATATCTCAGGCGAACACACCACTATTATTGAACATGCACCATTAAAAACTTCCTAACGCCCCTATGATGTTTATTTGTCATCCAACCTAGTCGTAAGGTCACACAGACTTGGATGAAGGGAAAACATAAATATCAACTTGATCCAAAATTTTTACCGCCCCAAAGAAGTTTATAACAATAGGCATTCAATCACCATTGTTTCTAATGGCAGGGTCCACATGCAATTTAAATTTGACTCATTTTTTAGGCTGATGGCTTAAAATGAGTTGGCAACATGGATGGATGGAGTCGGTCACATAGATAAGGTTGAGCCCCATCAAATCTTCTGCAAGCCCACTCCCTTCAAATACCAAAGGGCATAAGGATAAATGTCTTTCTCACACCTTACTGATGGTTTGCCTCGCTAATATACTATCAAGGTTTAAGAGAACCATTTCTCTGTATTTGTAAATCATAAACTTGTTAATTAAAATATTTTAAAGAGATTTTTTCCAAAGAGCCGCTTACCTTTTAGGCTATGGACCGAAAACCTGCCGCTTTTAATCTATTTCTCAAAACCCACCTATAGTTATCACGGTTAGACATTAAAATGTTAGGTACTTGTACAAATAGGTTTTTGTACTTTAGTATTGACACAACTACTCTCACTTCAATGTACTTGGCAATCTCCCTAACACCTGTTAGGTTGAAATCACCAGCGTGCCACCTAACCTTCAATAGTACATGGGCCCATCCTGTTGTTTGCCAGAAATCCACTCAATCCATCTGTTTTTCCTACTCATTTTACGATACGCGCCCCAAAATGAGGCAGATCCAAAGTTCAGCATAGGCTCACGGTGGCCTCAAGAAGTTTCTACGGTAGGGTTCAATCCCCACTGTTTCTAGTTGTTTCGCCCATTGGAGCTTGGCATTGGCCCGTGCTATAAAATGATCCGGAGAAACAGATGAACGCCCTGAATTGTCACAAACATCTCGTAGCCCCACCAACTTCCCCACTGTTTCATGTCGGTCGCTTTTAGTCCATGACCTAAAATGACATGATAAAATAAATGGACCGATTGAATTTGTCATAAACATTATGATGGGCCCACCTAAGTCGGACGAACGCTCGCCGTCTGGACTTAAATGTTCATCAAACCTCGTACTCCGGCATTAATGGACGTTCATTGCCATGCTAGCCTAAACTAGATCATATGTGGGGCTGCCGTGATGATTTTCAGAAATCCACGACATTTATATGTTTTTTCATATCATTTTATTGCATAGGCATAAAAATGAGGCAGATCCACGATCATGGGGAGCCCATATGATCCTAGGATTTTTCAACGGTGGGAGTTCCATCCCATTCTTTCCTGTCGTGTGGCCCATTGGAACGTAATATCAGCTTCATTTCAGGACCCTTTCCAAAAACTGATATGGAAAAACAGATAGATAGAGTGGATTTATCACACACATCTTGTAGCCACACAAATGTGTCAACGGCCGGCATTCAATTCCCATTGTTTCATGCTCGTTTCGCCCACTTGAACTTTAAGAGTGGCCTCATTTTTGTGCGCATACCCTAAAATAACGTTGTTGAAAGAATGGATGGGCGGAGTGGATTTGTCACAAACGTCATGGTTGGTACGATCGAGCAATCCTCGCCCTCCGTATTAAAATATCCACCAAACCTCCTGTTCACGTTGGTTGCCATTGCCAACCTAATCCAACAGTATATGGAGCCCACCTTGATTTTTGTGAGAAATTCATCCAGTCCATTTGTTTTTCCAACTCATTTTATTGAATGGACCAAAAAAATAAGGTAGCAATGAAGCTCGAAATGGACCCCACGATACCCCAATATTTTTCAATAGTGGGTGCTCAATCCCACAGTTTCTTGTCGTGTAGAACGCTTGAGCTTTGAATATGCTTGATTTTTTATCCCATTCCCTAAAATGAGCTGGGAAAGCAGATGGACGGAGTGGATTTCATCATAAACATTATATGTCCTGACAAATGTCTTAATGGTGGTCGTTCAATCCCTACTCTTTCACGTTCGTTTGCCCGCATGAGCTCTGTATCGGCTCCAATTTTCACTCCATTCCCTAATTCAGATTACCAATCCTATGGACGGAGTGGATTTGTTATTTTTACACCATGTCTTGAAATTATGCAATGCACCACTGAACTTGCATTCCCCTGCGATCTACCGTAGTGGCAGATAAAAATACAAAATGCATATGCCTAACTGATTAAGTGTGGCCCCCGCCTCACGCAATACAGTGTGTTGCTGACCATGGGGCCCACCTTGATGTATTTATCATATATCCACACCGTCTATCCATTTTACCATCTCATTTCATATGAATTCAAAACATGAAGAAGATCGAAATCTCAAGTGGATCACATCACTGGAAATAATGGTGATTGGCCAATAAAAACTTGTGGGGCACGAAAGTTTTAAATCAAGCTACTATTGTATTTTTCCCTTCATCCTAGTCTTTACGACCTCATCAGCAGGTTGGATGGCAAATAAACATTACGGTGGGCATTACCATGGGCCTATCTTCGTGCAAGATGTCCATGTGGACCTCTTGCTTTCTCCTACAATAACATTCAATGAATCGGATGAGATTGGAAAATTGTCATTTGGTAAGGGTAAAATTATGAGAGGAGTCAAAGAGTAATTTCTGTAGTTAAACGGGGATAGAATGGACATTTCAATGGTTAACGGTTTCATTCAAGCATCCTGTAAGGCAAGCAGCTGAAAGGATTATTTGAAATAAGGTAAGCAGGTCTTGGGAAATAATTTAAAAGTGGGTAGTCTTTAGTACCTAGCCCAAAAGACAAGCATGGCTTGGAAAAGTCCCTATTTTAAAATTAGGGCCTAACATCGAGCTGAGTCGAGGTGGGCCAAGCTCGGCTTGACTCATCCATGCTATACTCAAGTTCAAGCTTGAGCTCAAGCTCGCTGTCGAGCTCAACATTAAAGCTTGGCTTGTTTCCCAAAGCTATCAGGTCGAGTTCGAGTCGAGTCGAGTTTACCTCGGTAGGGTAAGGGAAAGAAAAACAGGGAACGGGAAGGGTCGGGTCGGGTCGGGGAAGGATTTTTTAGTAAAAACTTCTAAGTTTTAACTTTTTTTTAAAAAAAAAACACATATATATATATATTTAATATTAACATAATATATATTATTAAAATATATTACTGGAGCTCGAGCTCGAGCTCGAGCTTTGAGTCGAGTCGAGTCGAGTTGAAATACACCATGGTTGAACTTGGCTTGAACTCAACTCGAGCTTTAGTAAACAAGCTTGACTCGCCTTGAGTCGACCTTTCAAGCCAAGTCAATCCGAGCTGAGTCGAGCCGAGTCGAGCGAGCTTTTCGAGCTAGCTTGACTCGTGTACAACCCTATTTAAAATCAGGCGATCACAATTCAATGGACCTAAAAGCAGACACTTGTATGAAAAATCTTCTAATTTTAGGTGCCCGCGTATCAGGTATCCAAGCTTTTCTCTTTGCTCGACTCACGTCCCGGATGGGTTACATACTCGTTGTTGGACGGTGCTCTGTGGCCCCACCATGATGTATGTATTTTTATCTATTCATTTTGTCCATTTTGCTACCTTGTTTAGTCTTAGGTGGATCACACCTAGGGCTAAAAGTTGGGCGGGTTCAACGCGACCAACCCATGACCAACTAAACGTTGAGTTGAGCTTGGGTAGGATGCATCTAGTTCAATCTTGGGCTTGGGCTGTACAAACATCCACCTGATAAAACTTGGGTCGTGCTCAGGTTGAGGTCTTAGGTTGCCCGACCCAACCTGAACCCAATCGATGTATAAGTTATAAATTATAATTGAGTATGTATAATTTGTGTTGAAGGCACAGGAAATTTCCGTGCAGTCAGGTTTCATTGGTCCATGTCATTTTCGATTACTCAAAGCTAATGAGATATATCGGATTTCTCTATCCCAAATACATTGTGTGCTACACAACACGGCTTTTAAAGGAGTACTTGTTAGGGGTGCACACGGGTCGGTTTGGTCCGGTTCTGGGGTGAAATCGAAACAAAACCGTTCCCAACGGTTCTAGGATATTTGAAACCAGAACCGGACCACTGGCACCCTGGAACCGAACTGTTAAAACTGGTTCGATTCCGGATCGGTTCCACGGTTCTGGGCTTTTGATAATCCAGCCCAATTGCAAGCCCATGTCCATCCATGTTGTGATCCATTTGATGAATGATTTAGATATTGTATAAGGTGTAAAAAAATAAATTTATGAAAATAATTAAATTGTGCATTATAAACCATAAATCATGAGTCAAATATGGAAACAACAAAGGGTTCTTGATTCGGTTCCAAGTTCGGTTCCACAGTTCGGTTCTATGGATCGGATCTACGGTTTGGTTCGGTTCTATATACCCCCAAATCGAGAACCGAACCAATGTAACCGGTTCTTTGATTTTTGGAACCGGAACCGGTGCACTTTAGAACCGGACCGTTTGGTCGGTTCCAGTCCGGTTTCACGGTTCTACCGATTAAATGTGCACCCCTAGTACTTGTCATATATTTTAACTCATTTGTTTTTAAAAAAAAAATCTTTATAATAAATAACTACATATATAATTAATAAAATTACACGTACAAAAAATAAGACGTTTATTGAAAATATAATAGAATTATATAATAACGAAAATATTAACATGTATCTGCCCAACCAACCCCGCTTGGGTTGGGAATTCCCAGGTTGGATTGGGTTAGGATTGAGGTATAAGAACCTTGGGTTGAGCACCAACCTGGCCTAACCCACCGGAGTTCCAGCCCTAATCAGGAAAATGTGGTGATTGAACACCCACAGTTAAAACCTTCTTAGAGCCACAAAAGTTTTGGGTCAAGTTGATATTTGTGTTTTCCCTTCCTCACCCAATCAACAGGTTAGATGGAAAATAAATATAACAGTGGGCCACAGGAATCCACCCGAGAATTGGATCTGTCTTATTTTTGCGCTCATGGACTCTGATGAGTTTAGAAAATGGATGTACAGCTTGGATAAGGCACATACATTATGGTGGGGTGCGCAGAGTGGAATCAGATTGCGTACTGAGTAACTCAGTACGCTCTTATCGTACTGAGTAAATTCAGTTGGGCCCACTGTGAAAATAAGTGGTTTATCCACACCGTCCATACGGTTTTTCCGCTCATTTAAGGGGTTGAGGCCAAAGTTGAAGCATATCCAACTCTCAAGTGGATCATACCACATGAAACAGTGGGAATAATGATTTCCACCGTTGAAACCTTCCTAGGCCCTACAATGATGTCCAAGCAGTTAATAATATCACAAAGACATGGATGAAGGGTAAAAAAATAAATATAAGCTTAATAAAAAAATTCTGCGACACTCAAGAATTTTGCCACGGTATTAGTTCAATTCACACTTTTTCATGTGGTATGGTGCACTTGAGCTTTGGATGTCCTTCAATTTTAAACTCATATCCTAAAATTATCTAATAAAATAGATGGACGGAGTGGATAAAATACATAGATCATGGTGAACCCCACGGAGTTTACTCAGTACGCTTAGTGTACTGAGTTACTCAGTACGCAAACTGCTTCCGCGCAGAGTACCGTCCAGTGGAAGCGGATTGGCTACAGACCTGCCACTAGCTAATGGCCAGTAGTCGGTGGCTCCGTGGGTCCCACCATGTTGTATGTTTTTCATCTATGCCGTCCACCCATTCTTCTGCATCATTTTATGGTATGAGCCCAAAAATGAGGTTGATCCAAATCTCAAGTGGACCGCACATTGTTGATTGAGCGCCTACCGTTAAAAAATTCCTGGAGGCCACAAAAGTTATGGATCAAGCCTGATATATATATATATATATATATATATATATATATATATATATATATATATATATATATATACCCTTCATCCAAGTCTGTATAACCTATCAATAGGTTAGATGTCAAATAACCATTGCAGTGGGCCTAGGGGGTTTTTAATGGTGGACATTCAATCACTACTGTTTTCCCATGGTGTGGTCCACCTAATATTTATATCTACCTCAATTTTGAGATTATACCATACAATTATCTTTCAAAATGGATGGACGGTGTTGATAAAACACATACATCATGGTGGGTACACAAAGCATCGACCACTAGCCACCTGACCCATGGCAGCGTCCCTAGCCAAACCGCGTTCCCAGCACTATGCAATCCGCGTCCCGCGTCACGTGTGGAAATGAGCACACGTGTATGACATCAAAGCCACGGCACAGCAGACATCCCAACCGTGTAGATGCGGTGTCTGAAAAAGCAGGTCGATCTCACATCTGGTTAGCCACACGTGTTCATCTAACTAGGCCCATTGGTCGGCTGGTCTTAACCCTTCATTTGCCATGTATGCATGTGGACCATTAGATCAACGCGTTAGCTTGATTTTTGAGACAGTGAAACGTTGCATCTACAAAGTGAACGCCTCGGGTATCGTACACGTGTGCTGCTTTTACACGTATGAGGCCCACGCACAACACGAATCCTAATTCATCCCACTCTCTTTCTCGAGTCTCTACGCCCTGGGAATTGGGATCTTGCGGCAAAATCCCCACAGCATTTCCTCAAACATGCTGTCTGCAAACTCTCCTTCTCCTTCTACCTCTTTAAACACCACATCTCCTCCTTCGCTCTCTCCAAATACCTTCCAAAATCCAACGGCTTATACTCCTCAGATCCCTCTCTCATGGCCTCCCAACGGCGATTTGACCTTGGAGTGGATCCAAGACCTTACGTCCGCATTCGAATGGTCTTCGAGGAATCTCCCAGCGTCCGATTTCCCATCCTTATTTCCAGTAAGCGTCTTCGACAGCCTTATCCTCAAGGCGTCGAAGATCCTCCACGCCGAACCCAATTGCGTGAAAGTCAATGAGGAATGTGACAATTCAAGCGTCGTAGTTGTCGTCGGCGACGTCCATGGGCAGTTGCATGACGTGATTTTTCTCCTCCGGGAGGCGGGTTTTCCTTCAGAGAACCGGTTCTTCGTGTTTAATGGAGATTACGTCGATAGAGGAGCATGGGGGCTCGAAACTTTCCTGATCTTGCTTGCCTGGAAGGTACGGTTGTGAGTCTGTTTTTGTTGTTTTTTATGAAATGTTCAACCATTTTCTGTTCCCCTCTGAAAATCTTAGGAGGGGAGCTGCTGATCGAAATGGGTTTTCTTTATTTTGTTCGGGAAAAAAAGATGATTTTGATGAGGGGAAGATCCGGTGCCTTTGGAGGCACAGGAGCTACCATGTGTTCTCATCGTTCATGGTACATGTGGTTTGCATTGACAAGATCTGGTCCACTCATTCAGCTCGGCTAATAATGTATGGAACATAAGTTTCGGTGAGTCCCATTGGATTATAAAGATTTTATTCATTTGATGAATATGATTGTTCAATCAAGGCAACTATTAGCCCATGGAATGAGCGTTTTGGATCTCATCCATGTATCCGTGTGTGGTAAACATCAAGGGGGAATTGGACCAGCTCCCCTGAATGTAAGTTGGTATAATTTGAATTATTGTAGATTATAAATTAGAACTTGTAATTTATGTTTGATGTCAGACATATTGTCGCTTTCAGTTGGTTTTGCTGAATCCAAGATAGAAGATCTTTACTCAGTTCTTGAATTTCAAATATAGCATAAATGAAGCTGCGAGATATCTTAATTTGAATACGTTTTTTTAAATCACGCGATAAATGCAACGTTGCATGTAATTGAGATGTCTTAAATTTCATGTGGATTTGTATAGTTTTCAGTTACATGCGGAACTAAGCTAGGCATCAGCATGTTGTTGCATGTCATCGTTAATCGTTACCATCTTTGCCTTGTCCCTACAATTTGGGGTTGGCTTTAAAATAGTGGTGTGGTAGGAATTTTATGATCTTCTGCTATCAAACATCAACCTTCCTCCTATCAGGCTCAGGAACCAGCCATGGCAAAGACTCTTTGTGAGAAAAATTGCATGCCAACAAGGTCCCATCTGGTAGTCAGCGTTCTATGCACAGACAATATCAGCCGATATTTTCGGTATCGCAGGTCAGTGATATGATTTTCTCTATATATGTAAGCTGGGCTGGAACCTGTGGACTAGTCAGGATATGATACGGTCCTGGAATATGAAAAATCCAGTGTATCAACAATAATATTGCCGACACATGCTGATATATCCCATTGCTTTGCAAAAAAGCATTCATCATGGTACACCTATGTGTGCAATCACAAAAACCCCAAGATTGATAGTTTTCCTTTAAGTAGAGAGATAGATACCATTGCTTGGTAGTGATACCCACTCCAGTTTTGGATTATGAATCTAGAGTGTCTAAGCTAGTCGTTCTAGTTTATTGGCATTCAAAACCTAGAACGTCTGTGCATTCTCAACCATACCATCAGGTGTGTGTTTATATATTTTGATTTTAGTTTACATGCTTAATACTAGATGGTGATCTTGGAAATATTTGATTCTGGCAATCTAATTTCTATCATGGTCAACATGACAAACTGATAACAATCAAAGCCTTGCTTGCTTAATCAATGTTCGGTTGGGATGAATCATGGGATTGCCTTGGCTTCTGCTAATTTGGTTTAGATAGTATAGAGGTTTGACGATTTCATATATACATCAAGTCAACCCACATAAAGGGCCAACATGACGCAGTGGAAGATTGAGCTGTCCAGCAAGTGGGCCCACTGTTTAAATGCCCCAATCTGGGCCAGTCCACTCATTAATGCAAATTCCACCACTTTGACCAACAAAAAGTATTGCTGAATTGTGGACGAATCACTCTGCAGCGAGCCTACTGAGTTCCTGGGGTCGGGCTGAGGCAGCCCGCGGGGCCTGCATGGTGCAGCAGCCTAACCTGTCAGCTGCAGTGTATAGAAATATGGATGCTAATTGCTAAAGTAAATTTGTTGTTACAAGCCTTTTTAGTTATCTGTTTGTTCTAACATCGCGACCCAGCTGAGGAGTGTACCCACTTGATCATTGGACTTGAGCATCTGCCTAGTGGTTTGCATCTAATGCACGGAGTGGATCTCAAACATAGTTTGAAGCTCAAACTCATTCATTTGTTGGTTTGGATTGATCTAGGACTCAACAGGACAGCCAAGGGGAACAAGAAAAGATCTTCGTGTTTTGTTTTTTTTTTTTTAAAATAAAAAATAAAAAATTTTAAAGGTAAAGATCTTTGTTTATTTTATAAAAGAAAAATATAGTAATAAAGAAAATCAATGAACTTAAATAATAATAATAATAATAATAATGACATTGTAACTTTCTCCTAAACAACTACTAGTTCTTAATTAATGATTTGTACCCCTTTGGTAAAAAAGATACAGTTGACTTGTTACCACTGTTTTAAATATCGACAATATCGGCCGATATAGCCCACGGCATATCTTGTATCCCACCAGTGCGATACGGAACACACAAGTAGTGCGATATATCCCACATGTTCAATCTAGTGAGCATCTTTGAATTTCGACGCTCTTATTTTCTGTAAATCATGTTAAATTAGTGTCAAATTGTTACAAATTCATGATTTTTCATGCTTTGCATGAAAAATCATGGATTGGGAGCTTCGATTTCGAGATTTGAAGGAGATGGGCCGAGTTGCGAAAAATTGAAAAAAAAAACATCAAAATTTCTCAATTTCTCGCAAATCATTTGCAATTTGTGTTCAAACATCACATCAAACATGTCTGTAACCTAATCTAGTGATTCTTCTTTTGCTTTTGAATGCATCGCTTGTGTTTCCACACGTCTTCTTACATTTATAAATTATATGAATAGACATTAAATATACTTGCATCAATTCAGTTAGACAATGCATAGATTAGGACCCCATACAAAGAAAACTTATTATGTGTACTTTTTTGTTTTTTTGATTTATAAGTGTGTATTGATGTCTTTTTTAACAATCACCGAAGTTTCATCGAAAAATTCAACCAATTTCCCAATGTTTCCCCATGTTTCCAACAACAACAATACATTACCCGATACAACCGATATATCCCCTGCGATAACTAATACGTATCCATATCCCAAGAATGCGATATGTAACGCGATACCGAGATTTCGAACACTGCTTGTTACGATTTCATTGAGTTGACCTAGAAAAAACAGGGAGGATTTAGCCCTGAACTATGGTGGACTTGGTTTCACTGACACAGTAATTTAGTAGTTGATTGGGTTAAGTTGACTTGGTGAGTCTCAGGTCAACCAAACAGGTTTCCAAACTATGATGTTGCAAACGTATGCCACCCCGGCACATGTGGCCGGTAAATGTGTGTGGAATTAGCAAATTTTGGATACCACACACACACACACAGACATCTATTCAAAGGTGCAAATCTTTCTGTTTGAAACACCTAATTGTTGTTGAGTTTGATGTTCAAACATTTGCAGGTGTGTGTGATATACGATTCACTTCAGTTCGAATGATCCATTATCCATGTTTGTGTTTTTGCCAACTTTCAGGTCTTTTTGCCACATAGAGTGTTTCTACTTCGAGGCAATCATGAATCCAAATACTGCACATCAGTATATGGTTTTGAACAAGAGGTAATGGTTAAGTATGGACCTCAAGGGAAACATGCATATCGAAAATGTTTGGGATGCTTTGAAGGGCTTCCCTTGGCATCTATTATCGCTGGTTGCATTTTTACCGCTCATGGAGGGCTTTTTCGCAGCATACCCCTGTCGAAGAAGCCTAAGGGAAAGAAGAATCGAAAGACAGTAAACGTGGATGCAAACTCCTTAACACTTGGCTCATTGGAGGAATTATCCAAAGCAAGGCGGACGGTTCTCGATCCTCCATGGGAGGGTTCAAATTTGATTCCTGGCGACGTATTGTGGTCTGATCCATCAATGAGTCCAGGTCTCTCTCCAAACAAAGAGAGAGGCATTGGCCTGATATGGGGCCCTGATTGTACTGAAGAGTTCCTTAAAAAATACGACTTAAAGGTAAATGTTGGAATACTGTTTATTGTTGTGTCTTGTTAGTTTGGGCATCTTCCAACCCTGTAAAAATTTTCATGTCTTAACATTCTTGTTTCATCTTATTTTCGGCTTTTGAAAATTTTCTGAGCAGTGAGTACTAATAAGTTACTCTGTAATTCATGAAAATGCTTGTCATTTTGTTGTCATTAAGCTGACTGTTGTGATTTTGTTATAACTTACGGGGCCTAGCGAGCTATGATGGCTACTCTATTTTCACTTATTTTTGGAGCTTTAGCATCTCCCAGTTCATATTCTGTCTTAAGCTTGTATAACCATAGGATGAGATTCATATTGTTTTTTTGCTTCAATTAAATTTTAGTGGCCTACAACCATTTTTATTTCATTTAAACTTCGAACTATCGTTTGCATCAGTCTGCTGATCATTATTCATATGGCCTAGTTGCTCAAGATCATGATTATATCTACGGTGTACAATTAGATGCAGTTCCAGCAGTTTTTATGGGACACCTTTAGGATGGGGAAATCTATCCAACACATGCCATTGCAACTATTGCAGAAATCCTTGGTTGATATTTCTTGTTTACAATTTTTATGTCTTTCAGTCTATGTAGACGTTTCCATGGCTTATATTATAAATTAGGATGTAGTGTAGCAATATATCTCGTAATATTATATTAAAATGTAATGATATATTATTTGTCAGGTTTTGCAGAGTTGTAATGTCTGAGATTTAATGTCCATGTCCATATTACGTGGTTACAGGCATGTTAGTAAAAACAACTGGAGCAGGAAATTCTGTTGTAGCATATAGAATTGAAACAGTACAGAGAAGACGAAGAACCTTTTCAACTGGTTGCTTGAAATGCCTCAACCTGTTTATCTTCTAAAAAGTTTTTTTACTAGTTTGACCTCGTATCAAGCTATATAGAAAATGCTAATAATGAAAAAAAATTGCATCTTTTTGTGACCAATTGTACTAGGCTTTGAGCAATTGAGTGCCAATTTCCACACCTGTCTCTGTGCTTAGGATTTTGTGAGACTGACTTCTTGTACTTGTGCAGCTGCTTATTCCTAGATGTGTGAACTAAGTTTATATTCTGATATCGATCCTGGATTTCCTTTGATCCTGTATAACTAGAACACTCTGGTCATGCTTCACCCTGCAATTCTGAAAAGATAACCGACTCGGTGCCTCTGCGGTTGTCACATCTTGAGGTGAAATTCAGCCATCGGATGGATCTGGTTGGGTTCAGCTAAGATGCTGGCTTGGTTTGGCTAAGATGCTGGCCTAATCAGCTTCATTCAACAGTCTGAATTTCACCTGCAAATTCGAACTGATGTTGCTAGATGTGCAGGTACTGAATCAGTTCTCTTCTGAAAACATACATTTTATATCACTGTTTATGTTTTTGTTATTATTAGGGTATCATTTAAATGGTCCTAATTTATATGTAGATGGAGATGTGCATGTATTGACCATCCAAGCTGTTCATCATGTGGCCCTCATCATCTAGATATCCTGGCTCCAAAACCAGGCCAGTCTAGTCGTCCAGTCATCAAGTGGTTCACAGCGTGCAAAATGAATGTATGTCTAAAAACGGCTTGGTGCAGCCACCAATGATCTGAGTTTGGGCCACAATATATAAATAGCGGAGGCCACTGATGGATGGCTTGGATCCCAAAATGTGGCATCGTGTAGAGGCACTAGGATACGCACATGAAATTGGCAAACCTCCTAATTGGACATTTCTCTTCATTTTTACTCATTAACAATTTACCTATGTAACATTACACCTTCCACTAGTATCACATAGAATGTATGAACATATCAGATAACTAATGCCCATGGCTAATTCAACTCTCAGGTCCACTAGCTTCCAAATCAAGTTTGTTTACTTTTTACTTGAAACTTAACGGTCAAAATCCAATAGCTTCAATAAATTTATCTTTAAACTTATGAGCTCTTATTAGTTATTGCCAATATTGGAAGAACTAGTGACCAAAAAAAAATTTTCACAGGCAATGATAACGGAAGTATATCCGTAGTCGTTGACTAGACATATCGTCATTGTAGGCACTTTCCACAATCCGGATGTGGAAACTATCTTCAAGAGTCTGATCTAGTTGTTACTTTCTAATGCATTATTGTCTACAATTTCCTGTTAACCTAACAAATGCAGGCCCATATGTGGAAATTCCATCAAGATTTCTGTTGTTATTCTTTTACTTAATCTCACATGTTTTAAAGTATCAGTGGTAAATGGTGCTAGAGTTGGGAAGCTAATTTTGGAAGAATTGCCAATTGCTTGAAGTACAGTTGATTATTAGGTCACATGAAGGCCCTGATGCAAGGGAAAAACGGCCTGGTCTTACAGGAATGCAGAGGGGGTATACAATTGATCACGAAGTAGAATCCGGGAAGCTGATCACTCTTTTCAGTGCTCCAGATTACCCTCAGTTTCAGGTTTGCTCTTCCTCACATTTACCTTCTTTTTCTATACAGATGTCATGATACAATATTGATTTTCTTCAAAACAAAAAAGCTTGTGTTCTTCTACCTCAGACATTATCTTTGATGCTCATAGAAAGTTTCCCACATTTTCTCTTGCAGTTTCACACGTCATAGGAATGTGCTCGTAACTGTATTATCTATTCTTAAAGCTTTAAAAGTAGAAGAGCGTTGTTTGGTTTTTCTTTTCTAAGCCTCGGCACAACAATGTCAGCCATTTATATCAGTTGTTGAATTTGATGGTTAATCATTTTCTTTTAACCCATCCGGTTGGTGGCTACTCCATGATTTTATTTTATTTTTGTGTGTGTATGTGTTTCTTGACATGTATTAAATGGTGTATCAAACCATTCTTTTGGTAAGAATGATAGCTGAGGACCTGACTGCTGAAATGTGCATTGTTTTATTTTTTAACCTCTAAATTTGGTGTTAGAACATTTGGGAATGAAAAGATTTTAATGTTAGTGATTCTTATTAATTGATATGATTTTTTATTTCTTTCTTTTTTTTTTATTTCTTTCTTCTTCTTTTTTTTTTTTTTTTTTTTGTGAAAGTAAACTGAGCTATTATTAAAAGCAGCAATAAGAGATACTCATACAACAAAATGCTACCCTAGCCAACAAGCTGGGACCAGCGACACTACAGTTAGGAGAGATAGGCTGTTTGCCCATTGATTCATCAAATCATGCTTAAATCTTGTGTTTGATCTCCAAAACAGGCCTAGATCTAGTTGGAAATAATTTTCTACGGGCCAAGAAATTAGTTTCAGTCTCATATAATGGATTAACATCAACCAATATGGTTCTGATACAGCCACATCAGCCAACATGATACCTTTTTAAATCTATTTTGAAAACCTTAGTTTTAGATCCAGCCATTAAAATAAAGCTATAACTAAGGCTATAAAGTTAGTATTTCTGGCCCCTCCAAATGATAATAATAATAATAATAAATTGTCAAAACAAATTCCTTATCAAAGTTCAAGTTGTTGCCAGAAATATTCTTTTAGGGGCTGTTTGATTTTTTAATTTCCCTGGTAAATACACGAAATTACCTGATTATTACTTACTACACCTGTTTGAAAGTCTCCAGGAATTACGTTTCGAAAATCGGTCCATACAAACGTTTTTATTACTGATTTAAATATGTGGGCCCCACCATGATATATATGAGTTATCCACACCATCCATCCTTTTAAAAAATACATTTTAAGACCTGAGCCAAAAAATGAGGAAAATCAAAAGCTTAAGTGGACCACACCTTAGGAAACAATGATCATTAAAACGTCAATGGTTGAAAGTTGTTTTCTCCCTAGGGCCCACAGTGATGTTTATTTGTCATCCAACCCCTTAATAAGGTCACACAGTCATGGATAAAGTGGAAACAAAAATATCAGTTTGATCCAAAACTACTGGGGTCTTCAAGAAGCTTTCAATGGTAGGAGTTCAATTCCCATTGTTTCCAGTAGTGTGGTCCACTTGATCTTTGGATCTGCCTATTTTTTTTGGCTCATGCCCTAAAATGAGTTGGCTAAAGGGATGGACAGTGTGGATAATACACAAACATCAAGGCGGGCCCCACAATTTAACTTTTTTCTCCTCGGGTGACGTGAGGAGTGCTATAAATGAAAGGTGGCGGTCAAATCACCTTGGAAATCCAACCGGAAACACAGAGGTAAATAATTATTACCCATTTACCTTGAATTACCTCTGTAATTAGAAAATCAAACTGGCCCTTAGGGAAAGCGCCATTCGAGCAAGCTCATTTTCATTTGGCTACATACCCGTGCTTGGAAGGCATTCTAGGGACATTATCATTTGTTTTTGTGATTGTAGCATAAATTCCATCATTTGCATTTGATTTCATGCAAACCATTCATGATTTATGTATTGCATTTCATCATTTGCATTTGATTCTCATGCCAACCATCCTTGGTTTGTGAATTGCACAGGCCACAGAGGAGAGATATAATAACATGGGGGCGTATATTGTGTTAGAACCTCCGGATTTTGCTACTCCAATTTTTCACAGTTTTGAAGCTATAACGCCCAGGCCAAAGGTATTCGAATCTTTCTTCCCACTGTTGCTATCAGCATTTGCATGTCTATTTTTATGATGCCACTCTTGCATTTGAAATTAGTCTTGCCAAACACTTGAGGCCATAACCTAGCTTATTTTCCACTATTCTTTGACCTCCTTGCTCCCACTTCTTGATGCTTCTGGCATGAGTGGGGGTCCCTGGACCTGGCCCTTTTATTTATTGGGCAGAAATTCAAGTCCTAGACCACCCAATGATAGCCACTATACCGAGTATACTGAGTGGTATGTATTGGAGCAACCAAGGTTTGAGTATCGGTATTGGAGGTTGTACAGCTAGGCTGAATAACAATATGATACAAGGCATATCAGACCATATCAGTATGATATCTTGCATTAAAAAAAATTTGTAGGAAAATATCAGAAAGAAGAAGAAAATATCCGAAAGAAAAGGGAAAATGGGAAAAACATGAATCTTTCAGTTTATTTTTTATTTGTTTTTGTTTTTTTTATGCATTTGTGTATCAGACAATTCCTAGGTAAGAATGATGTTTGTTGGCCTGACCTGCTGAAAGTTGAGTTTTTGAGTCTTTGACCTTTCAACAACAACCCAAAAAAATAAGGAAGTAAAGAAAAAGGATTATTACATAAAAATATATTTGTTATCATTAAAATAATAAATAAAAAAAAAGACATTCTTTCTTTGAAATGTAATAAAAAATTATTTAAAGGCCCAAAGGGCAAGACTATACACAATCCACCAAGGAGAAGCTACAAACACAAGCCGGAGCAAGAGAAAAAAACCAACACCCAAGAAAGATCAAGAGGCCCACTCCTCAACAAGCATCTTTGCTTTCCTAAACACTTCTGAGTGGGACCCACCCTGGTTTTGAAAACACCGGTTGTTCCTCTCTCCCCAAATAGTCTAAAGGCCTGCTAGTAGAGCCAACCACCACTTTACCCTTCTTCTTCCTTTTTTTTTTTCCTGATACCACCTCCATGCCACGCAAGAAAGAAACCATTAATCGATCCCGGCATCACCTGAGAAACTTCAAAAAGTTCCGAGAAAACCTTCCAAAACCAACTTAGCACATGGGCAATGATTAAAAAGGTGGTCCGCCGACTCTGCCTTATGCATGCACATAAGGCAAATTTTAGGAAGAACCATTGCCCTTTTCCAGAGGTTGTCAATCGAGATATCCCCATTCAAAGAGATCCCAGCAAGTCTAGGAAGTTCCAATTTAAGAGAGCTCTCTCCAAGCCATACATCTTCCCAAAAAGGATTCTTTCTCCATTTCTCCATTACTTGCCTAACTAGTAATCACCTTCCAAAGGGGGATGCTCTATATAGAGATGATTCTATCACCCACCAACCCCACCTATTAATGCCGTACTTGCTGCCAATTACGGACTTCTAAAGACTCCCCTCCTCCATCCCAAACCTACAAACCCATTTGCTTAGTAAAGCTAAATTAACATTCTCCAACCTTTTAATGCCCACTCCTCCTTTCTCATAAGGTTTACAAACTTTTCCCCAAATCTAGAGTCTGCAATTGTCCACTGCATGTTGCCAAAGAAAATTCTATCTTAACTGTTCCAACTTCGCCAAGACGACTTTGGACAACGGAATAGAGATGTGTCATAGAGGGGTAAATCCGATAATGCGGCTTTTATCAACGTAATCCTGCCTCCCAGTGAAAGACGTCTGCCTTTCCATCTTGATGACTTTTTTAATAGTAGAGGGGTAAACTCAATAGTATGGGCTTTTCTCAAAGCAATCCTACCTCCCAATGAAATATGTCTGCTCTTATTTAAAATAAATAAAGTTTAAAAAAAAAAAAAAACATACATATAATAACTTCTTTAAAGATAATGCAATTTATTAAAGGCAAATGCCAGCAAAAATGGAAAGAAAATGTAGTGCCAAAAAGACAATAAAAAATTAGGGGGAATTTATGATTGGGGATCATCAATCTCTGAACAACAAAGAATCAATCCCGCAAAACCTTCAAAATGCTCTTTGCAGTTTGCTAACATGAGAACTTCTTCCCCACAGGTTGTTTTGTTGCAAGAAATCTTGTTATTGTGCTCCCTTCAAACCATCCAGATTCCTGCCAGCAAAGCAAGTTTCCACGGTGTTTTCATCTTTAGACCATCCACACAGTATTTCTCGCTTTGAAGAATGCTTCAATCGACCCAGGCATCACCCATGGAAATCTCAAAGGAGACGAAGAATCACTGTCAAATAATCCTTATGAATTCAGTCCATAAACAACTGTGAAACTGATTCCGTAAGCATTTGTGTTCATCATCCAATGATTCCTCAGATGGTCAATCGGAGGATCTTGTCCATTCCCACCAAGCAGGCAGACACTGCGACCCTCAGAGGACCCCCAAAACAACCAAATTAATCCTATTGTAGCATCCACCCTTTTGGTATCCATTCCTGATAGCACTGCATGGTATGAATTAACCGAAAACTTCCCTGACCTCTTGCAATTCACCTGCCAACCCTCCTTGGCTCTCACAATAGGCTTGCTCATATCCAACCACTCCATGATGCATAGAAATTCTTTGAACTCACCATACGCATAAAAAAATTTGAACTCATCATCACTCAAAACTCTATGGAAAGTCAAGCTCCAAATCACATTGTTGTCATAAACATTACAGCATTGAGAAACCAAACATCTTTATCTGCAGCCACCCAAAACAACTGGGTAAAGAGTTGGCATAGAATCCTATCACCCCACACACACACACACACATGTAGGGAGCATCCTGTACCATGCACTGAAGCAACCCATGATCTTGGTTACTTTTTGAGTAACATCCCTTGGTGCGGAATGGTTCTTTCATTGCCTAATCTTGTAAGATTGGAAAATTTCTGGAAATAATTACTTTATTCCTACGAGTTAGAAGGATATACAGAAATTATTGAATGGTTACATGCATACATACATGTGTGTGTACAGAACAGACGTATGTATGTATTGGAGGAAGCATCCCATAACATGCACTGGAGCAATCCATGATCTTGGCTGCTTTTGAGTTAAACCTTTCGGGCGCCAAATGCTTCTTTCATTGCCTAATCTTGTAAGATTGGCAAGTTTATGGAAATAAAGATTTTATACCTATGAGAAGGATATACAGAAATTATTGAATAGTTAGGTCTTTCAGTCCGTTTGAAATTGTCAAGGGGGAGAACCTAATTATCAAATTTGGACCTTGGTTAGCCTCTGGCATGGCTGGTTCTAGAACCTGGGGTAAAAGAGGAAGGTCGATGTCCCCACGGGCAGCTGATCATAAAACTTTTGCCAATCTGCCATTTATAAGTCAACCTGTAATTGTCAGGATAAAAGCTAAGATGATGACGATGATGATCTAGATATATAGAACATCATGCAAAGAATCATAGGATCCTCAACTCAAGGCTCTGCACATGATACTCAGGCTTTCTGTATCGACAAATGGACATGTTGTCCAGACTATTCATCTGTTAAGCATGAGACATGACCATGCCCCAAAATTCTACCAGATTGGAAGATCCTAGCCACCAATCTTGCACCTTTTTTTACAGTTGAATGTGAACTCTTGCTGTAGTTCACTTCTTAACTTGTTTATTTGTAGGCCACAAGTTGAACAGTCAGGATTATCTTATGAAGGAAAATTTTGGAGCAAAGTACCTGTGGTGTCAGGCAACAGACCATTTGTCTGGATTGCTGAACCATGGACCCTACTTGCAGAACTGATAACCTGAATATACCGTGCAAAGCCATAGGCCAAGGATCCTACAGTTCCTCTTTGAAGGCTGATATTAATAGACAAACTGAAATTGTCATAAGAGTTTTGCAAATAAGTGTCCAACATCAGAGCATTCTGAAAATTTGGAGTCTGACTGTGCAACTTGGCAGCAACCTAGTGGTGCAACTCAGGGAGTCGGGTTGACGGTCAACCCATGCCCAGCCCAACCTCAAGAGGACCCAACCCAACCCAACCCGGAGTCCACTATACCCAACTCAACCCGACCCAAATACTTGTGATCATTCCCAACCGGACCTAACCTGATCTGAATTTGCTCAGCCCAGACCCAACCCAAATTCAAATCAGGTTGGCATTTTCCAACCCAAATCCAATCTTGGAACTTGACTACCCGACTGAACTTGAGTTAGGTCAATCGGGTTCAGATCAACCCTAACCCAAGTTGCAGCCTTACCCAAGCCTTACTTGACCTTAAGAAGACCCAACCTGAATTCCTCTGTACTCAACCTAGACCAACCCAACACAACCCCGTGTTTTAAATAGCTTATACTATGTAGCATGTAAATTTATGCTGCATAGCGTAGCTTACTCTTAACGCTACGTAGCTCATGAAAATAGGCTGATTTGCATATGCTACATGCTTCGTAACCTACTTTACACGCAATGTAGTTTACATTAAAAAATATTTTACACTAAAACATTAAAAATCAATTAATGTTTTTAATATTTCTTACATTTTTCTGTTTTAAAAAATTAGCTAATATTTTCAATGATTTTTGTAAAGTAATATAAGTAACGGTGTTAAATCAGTTCCATTACCCTTTCTTTATCTTTATATTTAATCTTTATCCTGTTTTTCTTATTATTTTAGGTTTTTTAATTGCACCAAATATTATGAAATTTCATTAAATTTCCTTATCAATTAGTCTAATTTGGTGCAAAATATCATGGGATTCATGATACTTGGTGAAACCAACCACAACCTCAATTAAAAATCTAGAAGTAGTGTGTAGCTTATGCTATACGCTTTGTAACTTATGCCTCACGCTTTAAAGGGGTGAACATTACGCTGCACGCTATTCACTATTTAAAACATTGACACAACCTAACCCAAATACATATGATTATTCCCAACCTGATCTAACCCGACAAGAATTTGCTCCACCCAAACCCAGCCTGATTTCAAATTGGGTTGGAGTTTTCCAACCCTAACAACCCAACCAGGACTCAGTCTTGGGTCAGTCGGGTTTGGATTGACCCAAACCTAAGTTGCAGTGCTACTTGCATATCTATTCTAAAAGTAACAATGGGGCGTTGGCTTAACTCAATTCAACCTTTTTCATGCAGGCAAGTGCTTATTACGATTATGTGGATGCAATCGACTCCGATGAAGAATTGGACTTAGCATCGATACCCAACGACTCATCCCCCATAGGTTTGTCCGTTGACTGAAGAATATAATATTGGAGCCCTCATTATCAGTTTGTTTGTCAATGGGGTCTGTTGTATTATTTATTTATTTATTTTGAAATATTTTTTGCTGTGAAAGATTCTTCAGTCGCTGCCTGTCTTCAAATGTAGAAAAATATGCGACGAGGTTGTTTATGCCAGCCTATACTGTAAAATCTTTAGGGAGATTTGAATAGCAACAGTATGATTTTCCCAAGCAATGATATATTTAAGTAGCTTCTTGTTGGGTATCTGCAGGGCTAAAGAAGATTCAGCCCGTCCGATTGATTCTGGCAATTATTATCTATGACAGTTGAATGTACCGAATTCAATGGCATGCCCCAACATGGATCAGAATCAAGCTCGGACTCTATATGGTGCCAAACACCCAAGGCTTTGACTACTCTTGTCCGATTCCAATGTGATATGTCCGAGTTGACTCGAATCGGTCATGTCTGATCTGGTTTGGCACCATCATGAGTCAGAATTGGAAACAAAAAAAAAAAAAAAAAAAAAAAAAAAAAGGGAGGGGGATGACTCGGTCGAGAGCGAGTCAGTCCGAGTCAGTAAATGCGAAAACCCTGCCAACTACCCATTAAAGACCACCATGGTGAGGCACACGACTCAGCAGACTAGGCCTTGCATCCTACGTAAAATAATCGATGTTGGGACAGAATGTTGACCCAACTCAGCAGATTGATTATTGGATATTGTTGACTTTGGACTGTTTACTATATTCGTTTTTACAGTTCATTACATATCTACCAATCGATCTTAGTTTATGATTGTACTATCAGTTTAATGTGGCTTACAGCCCATCTTTAGTTGGCCCCACTAGTTGGGTGGTTCTGATTTGAAGTGCGTGTCACATGTACGGTAAGGAGCCTCACCTGTCTCCTATTCCTATCTTCATCCCTTTGTCGGAACTCACAGTAAGAAATGCTAACCGGACTCGCCCCGAGTACACTTGAGTCAAAAAGTCCAGTTGCTGGGACACGTGGAAACAAAGGACGTGTGAAATATTGGAGCCCCTATTTTTCGGGTAATCCCAATTGGTACATGCAGTATCTTGGAAGTTTCTACAGAGTCATCTAGTGGGCCATGCTTGCATTTGAATTCGTCCATTGCTCAATTTGTTTTAGCTGATCGTTTTTTTTGTACACGTGTAGAACACTCAGATGATCAAATCTACCTGCTTTTTGAGACAGCATCTAGACAGTGGAGATTGACGGATGAGCGGCTCTGATTTTCGGACACATTGAATCTGTGCAGGACTACAATTTTGGACTGGAGTGAAAGTAGGACAAACTGGGCCTGGGCATGGGCCTGGTATTTTTATCACTGATGTGGATATAAAAATATAAAAATAATATAAAAATAAAAATCTAACACATGGCCTACTCTCGATGTTTAAGTAAAATCCACCCCAATCACCAAGTGATTCACTTCATTTTAGTCACAAGGCCCAAAAATCAGCCCAATCTCTAGCCATGTGGGTCATATGAAGGGAAATGGTATTCCTACCTTCTAAATTATTTCCTTTCGCAGGACTCATCTGGCCCACCTAAATTTGCCTGAACTTTAGCTTTGCATCTAATGGTTAGAGTGGATTTCATATAATCATCATAAATCCTAAATAATAATAATAATAATAAATAAATAAATAAATAAAATCAAGAGTGGGCATTCCTCTCTCAGGTTGTTTCCTTTTTGTATGGCCCATTGAAGCATAGACTAAGCTAATTTACGGCTAAAATGGGATGCCGCTAATTTGGGGGGGTGGATTTCAACATCCCAGTGGATCCCGCCAATTTTTCAAGTCAAATTTATATTGATTTTCATGTGGTGGTAATTATAACCACCACCGTACCCCATCCCAAACACCCCTATCTGTTGCTTTTACCATGGATTACCATTGTTTCCATGTTGTCAAACGACAGAGGATTAGAAATGGATTTTTACATTTCTTTCTATGGAAGAGGGATGCAATCAATTTGTGACATTGGAGAGAACATATTTCTAATCTGTTCTAATTGAATGTGAAAAGGGACTGATGTTTAGAGGGTTGGATTTTGAAAATGGCCTTTGAAGATTGTTTTTATTGAGAAAGATGGGAGGTTCCCTTAGAATATCATCTGACCTAAAGAACTGCGTGACCTTACAGATTCTGGCGTAACATAAGAGCAAAGGTGTGATGTAGCTCTGCACAATTTAATGAATTTTTATATTTCTTAAATCAGTATAATGTTCTTTGTTCCTCTTCCATGCCAAATCTCCACAAGCACTTACCTAACAAGGCAAGATTCATAAACTCCAACTTCCTCATACCTGCCTCGCCCTTCCCATTAAGGCTCACACACATCTTCCCATTTCAATGGATGAAACTTTTCTCTTCAGTGCCTTGCCACAAAAAATCTTGCCTCAACCTCTCCAATCCATCCAATGTGGACTTTTGACACCTAAATAGAGACGTGAAATAAAGCAGAAAATTTGACATAGCTGCTTTTTTCAATGTTGGTTTGCTGTCCAAAGAGAGGTGCTGACTCTTCCACCTTCACAGTTTCACAGACGTGTCGCACGTTTACCAGCACAAAAAAAGAAGGCCGAGATACAAAGATGGAAACGACCCTGCATTACCCTTGAACACCTCTGCCAACCCTGCCACCTCCTCATTGGAGAAGCGAATTACCAACATCTCATTTTTAAAGATACAGACCTTTAAGCCTGACATCACTTCAAAACATCTTACAATTATCCTCCAGTCATCTACCATAGTCAATTTTTCTCCACCGTAAACCCGTTAATGAGACAGTAAGATGTGTCCTCTCTGCGTTCTCTCTCTGAATGAGACAGTAAGAGCCGCCTCCTCCTCCTCGTGCTCCTGGCTTCGTTTGAGGGGTTGCCTCCATGTTGGGAAACTGGCTAAACACCTTTGGGAATTGAGAAGAAGCTTGCAAGATGAAGAGGCAGACATCTTTCGCTTGGGGGGCGCATCACACTTATCAATTTGGCATTATAAAATCTTCCTATCTACTTTATGTAGCCTTTTAAATATCCAGCTTTAGTGCTCTCAAGGCCCAAAAAGCTTAGAAGGGATTTTTTATGGCAAGGGATGGGGGACTAAAAGAAAATTCATTTAGTAAGTCGGGTCAAGGATTTCAACTCTTATGAAGAGGGAGGGGTGGTAGTTAGTACCAAAAATCTTAAATCTATGATACTGCGATGCTTAGAAAATGGCTTTGGAGGTCTAGGGAGGGAGTGCTTTGGAAAGACGTTAAAAGCAAATACAAGTGTTCAGATGGGGGATGGTGGACTAGGAATACATCAACTTATAGATCGTCAGCCTCGTGGAAAGAAGTTTCTTCTGTGAAGCCGGGCTTTCTAGTATGGGGTTAGTTTTTCATGGGGGAACAGTGAAAAGATCTGGTTTTGGAAAGATGTGTTGTAGACCTCGTCATTGAAAGAGGAGTTCCCTAGACTTTTTCGCTTGGCCCTAATTTCTTCTATAGCAGTGGCAGACTACTTCTCCCACATTAGGAGGGTGGTAGCTTGGGAGCCCCCTTTAGACAATCTCTTCGCAACGAGGAAGTTGAGGAGTTAGTGGCCCTTTTAGAGCGTATTCATCCCTGTCCCGTCCCCTTCTGACCCCGATAAGATGATGTAGAGGGTGGTAGCTTGGGAGCCCCCTTGTAGACAATCTCTTTGCAATGAGGAAGTTGAGGAGTTGGTGGCCCTCTTAGAGCGTATTCATCCCTGCCCCGTCCCCTTCTGACCCAGATAAGATGATGTCGAGGGTCAGAAAATCAGGATTATTCTCAATTAAATCTTTCTACTCTCTCCTGCAAGGTGGTGCATGTCAAGGGGCGATGAGGGTCACCAAGTTTGTTTGGCACTATAATGTTCCTCCAAAGATAGTTGCTTTCAGTTGGTTGGTAGGAAGGAAGAAAGTCCTTGCTATTGATACCTCCAACTACTTCTATTTACTCAAGAACTGCATCAGAAATGTCCAAGTTCAAGATTTCTAAGTGCCTATTGGTTTACAGATGAATCATTATCATCGCCTAAGCCTTATACCAATTAATTGGAATCTGCTGCATGAATCCTGTTCTACCACTCAACTCTATCAAAAGCCATACCTTCTGTTAAACCATAGGCCATTGAGTCTTTTCTTACTATCTCCATTAATGTCCTTTAGGGCTTTCCCCTTGCCCTTTTAGAGCCTTCAACTTGTACCAACTCACTCCTAATCGGCATGGTTCTTGATCTTCATTGACATTGATTCACACATGAATGAAAGGTTATTGAGCAAGGTTAAGAAGTTCGAACACGCACATTAAACCTCATCTGCGCGACTTGACTCATCAAGACTCAGGTCAGGTCTACACGAGAAAATAATATCAAGAGTACTATGATCCAAGTGAACAGAGAATTCAAGCTTAGTGTAAGAAATGGAGACATGCCTTTGGAGTTATGTGTGACCAGTGTCCAATTCAAACTGAAAGGGAAATTTTATAGGATAGCTATAAGATTAGCCATGCGGACAAATTGTTGGGCAGTTAAGGAACAACATATTCATAGGATGAGTGGCAAGACAAGGAAGGATAAAATTAGAAATGAATGCACTCAAGGGAACTTAGGAGTAGCACCAAAAGGTAATAACATGAGGGAAAGTAGATTTAAATGGTTTGGGTATGTGCAACGGGGACCAATAACTGTGCCAGTTTTAAGGAGTGAGTGCTAGTTGAGGATATAAAAGGGCAAGGAGAAGGCCTCGAAGGGGTGGAGGTAGTGAGAAAAGACTCGATGACCTATTGTCTAAGTGAACTTATGGCCCCTTATAGAGAGGATTGGCATAATGGGATTCATGAAGCCAACCCCAATTAAGTGATATAAGGCTTCAATGATAATGATGATGATGATCCAAGGAACAAAAAATTGAAAAGATTAATCTATACGTAATTCTTTTTGAATCTCAAGTACTCAAAAGAATTTGAGTCTATTTCTGAATTTTTAAACTATCCCTCCCCAAAATACAATATCTATCTGCTATTACCTAATGCAATTTCATCACAGTACAACACCTATTTTCAGCCTCACAGTGGCATGGCATGAACAGTGCTGTACAGTCATGACTCATGGGTTTTGATCAATCATAGAGACGACAGACATCATTACATCTTTCCTTGGCTTCTCCTGCATAACCTACTAGCTCCAGACACTGACCGAACAACCCTCATGCTACTGTTGCAATTTTCCGTCTTTGATTCTAGTAAAAATTCAATAGTATCCAGGTAACTCAAGCAATAAAGAAAACAATCACAGAGCATCAGAAATGGCCAAAACTTCACTTCAATAGACCGAATATGTTGAGATGAGGAGGATGTAAGCTTCAGAAACATGCACTTGGCCACTATATTTACATGAGACCATGTGAATGAAATCACATCAAACTCTTGAAGTGTTGTGTGGTAGATTGAGCTAATCCAGTTAGAAGACAATGCTCCTGATCCATGACTATACAAACAGATACATTTCTTTCTTTTCTTTCCTTTTTTTTTTTTTCTTTTTTTTTTTTTCAGCAGTCAAATAGTATGTACCAGGTTTCAGATGGAGCACAACTCCAGCATAGTTTGTAGAGCAAGTCATGCAAAGAGCTGAATTGAGTGCATAAACCGAAGAAAAGCCCCACAGCAACTTGGTGGCATTAACGAACTGAAACAATGAAAGAAAATACATTATTTAATATAAATATTAAGAAGAAAAGGTAAACCATCAACTCAGTATGTAAATTCCCAAACCAGTTAGTTTCATTTAGTTTACCAGCATCACACTTGAAAGCCCAGAATGGTTGACGTGGACTAAAAAAAAAAATCAAAACCTGCGGTTTGATTGCTGGTTATACATTACTTGGTCCCTAGCATTTTGATTCTTCTCCTTCTAAATAAATGCTTTAAATCAGTGGCAAAAACAGGGAGCAGAAGCTACCTAAGTCCCATGTGCTACCAAGCAGACTGCTCAAAAGGCGCACGCACAAACAATTGACCATGCAGGGTGACCACTGCAGAAGTCTGTTGTGGATCAATTCTCGAAGGCAAGCTGACTACCTGTAAATGAGAACCTAACCTGATTATGGTGCTTGGATGAAAACTCACATACCATAACTTTCTAGGTTTAAAATAAAACAAAGAAAAAGGGACCTTTTTGAAGGGGGTGACTCCCCATGGATTATCGGGATGCTCTGGCTCGCCAGATATAACCAAGCGGCCAGCTGGATCAGACTGAACACGCACCTGAATTTATCAATCAGTACATAAATGTCCAAACTTCAAAGGCACGTCAGAAGGTAGAGCACCAAGGAAGCTACTTTTGACTCTAAAGACCTACAGAATCCATAAGATTTTCCATGTGAAAAGCAGCATCTACTAATCAAGAAAATGAAGTAATATGATTTATTTTTCCAAAATTTGTCAATCAAGCTGATGATTGACTCATGGACATATTCGCAAATTCTGACAAGATTATGGACAGCAAAAATAAAATAAAACTTCGTCACTTTTCAATTTCTTTTTTTCTTCAAAAGGACATACCAGAAGAACAACTTTACTCTTTCCTTCTTTTTTTCCCTTCCTCACACTGGCTCTACCTAACCCTAACCACCTCAGAAATATTCACCTAACCCGCCTATTTTAAAAAATAAATTCAAAAAATATGAGTTTCTAGCAATTTGATTTAGTTCCTCCCATTTTAGCTTATTTTTTCCATATGTTCTTACCTTTTTACCATCCTTCATCAATTAAAGGCTGTCTTTGAAAGGATTGAAGGAGTCGAACTCACTAGTCATATGATATTTCAAAGTTTATATTGAGTTTGCACATTAATGTCAATTCTTTAACTTCTCACTAGGGGTGTGCATCGAGCCGAATCGAGTCGAGCTGGCCTCAGCTCAACTCGGCTCGGCCATTGGCCGACCTCAGCTCGAACTCGGCTCGGCCATTGGCTGACCTCAGCTCAAACTCGGCTCGGCTCGGCTCAGTTTGGTCAGCAGCTCGGGCCAGCTTGGGCCAAGTTCGAGCCAAGATTGAGCCGAGTTCGCCATTGAGGCATTTCCACAAACAATTGTACTGCACCTTCAAAATCCACAAACACCTGGGTGGGGTAGGACGCAATCCGCATCCGGCTTCCACACCCTTCTCAAACAGAGAAGCAAAGATACACATTTCATCCTCGGGCAGTGCCAAACCGAGCTTGACCCCGCTTTCTTCATCCCTACTGTCTCCAATATAAAAGCTTCCCTCTCTCTCAATCGATACCATCTCTGTCTTCCTTGGCTTTCCCCATCCAAAATCCGCTTAGTATACCCACCAACAAGAACGAATCTATCACCCAACCAGGACAAAGTTCTATAAAGCCTATTCCAGACCTCCGCCGTTGAGTCATTTTATCAAACAGTTGGTGAGCAACATGCCAACATCAATGACAAAGTACTGGTTCGATCCGAGTTCGATTCGAGCTGGATTCGAGCCGAGTCGAGTCGAGCTGGATTCGAGCCGAGTCGAGTCGAGCTGGATTCGAGCCGAGTCGAGTCGAGCTGGATTCGAGCCAAGTCGAGTCGAGCTGGGGCCTGCTCGAACTCATTATTGAGCTCCAAAAATCAGCTCGACTCAGCTTCGAACCAAGTCGAATCGAGCTTTTTCGAGTTGAGTCGAGCGAGCTAACCGAGCTAGCTCGGTTCGTGTACACCCCTACTTCTCACTAAACAGCAAATTTCTTTACACTTCTAGTTTCTTAACATGATTTATAATTTGATGCAACAACTCCTTCCCATTTTGCTTCCTCATCTAATAACTCGCAGTGCGAAACCTTGTTAAGAGAAGATGTCGTATGGCGTGCGCACTACACTATCAAATGAAGCATTGGCTTCACCACAGTGAGATTTTACCATTTCTTTTCTTCTTCTTTTTTATAGCTAAAATAGGTCACATGCCCGTGTGCAATATATGCCGACAACTTCAGAAGAAAATGTGGGCATCAAACTTAAAGGATGCATATATGTAAATAAACACATGCATAAACATACCTCCTCACGCAGAAGCCCAGGCACCAATGCATAGATCTCAAAGCAATCTTTCTGCATACAATCATTGATAACACTACAAGTGAAAACTAGAAGAGAAGAAATACAATTACATACTAACATCAACCATGCATCTCGTCTCAGAAAAACTTACAGTTCTCCGCACATTGATTTTCACCCAATCAGCGGAGGGTCCAATATCAACAACCATTGCATCCACACTGGAAATAAGATACCCAATTCCATCATCATGACCAAGATCCAAACCTCCGTAATAAACTTTTGAGAATTTGTGAAGTAGAAAAATTAGTGATATGAAGTGTCAAAGATAACAATTAAGGGCCTGTTTGGAACATGGATTAGGTGGTATGGAATTGCATATGGTCCAACGTAAATTCCATCCAACATTTGGAAACAACAAGAACAATTGGATTAATCCAGGTATCATATCATCCAGTCCAAGCAGAAGGTACGGCAGGATTTCTAGTGGATTTCGAAATCCACTTCATCTGTGGGGCCCAGGTTGATGCATGTGTTTTATCAACACTGTCCATCCATACGTGCCCTTTACACGTGATAATCGAGTTGCATATGCATACAGGTGACCAGCATCAATTATGAAATCTGGTATGTTGATTACAATTCCATGGTTCACCAAACACTGGTTTGGCACTTAATACAACACTTTTCCCAAAGGAAAATTTTGATACCAAAGGTGGGATTGGAGAGTCAAAATACCATGGTATTTCCAGACATATAATTATTGTGCAATAATGGTGTTAATTCCACCTAATGCTATTCCATATCATTTAATCCTGCATTCCAAACAGGCCCTAAGTGTGGATTCCCAGGCATTGTTGACTAGTAGCATCTGTTATAATCATCTGACATGATGAGTTCCTTTCAGAGAAAGAAGGGAAGTCAAATGAAAATGGAAACCAATAGCAATCAATGATCTTAACTGCTGGTTCAATCCTATAATGCATGCGGCTTCATAACCATGCTCCATGCTTGATGGCTCTTTCCGTTTGAGTACACCTGGGACAGTGTCGAAGTCAGAACAAGTAATCTATCGGCTAATAGCAGTAAGGAAGCTGATTCCTTTGAAAAACCATACCGAGGCTTTTGAGTTGCTTCTCGCGCTTTGGCACATAAACTGGGCTCTTATCCTACATAAAAGGCAAGTGCAGAATATTGACATGAACATCATGAAAAGAGAAACTGCACTGCCACAAAAAGGTGAATATATAGCACAAAACCCCATGCATAAACATAACATTTGATCATCTCCACAAACCTTTATAGGTGAGTCACCAACATAACCATTGCTAAGACGTTGAGAGTGCCAACCTTGCATAGCACGAGCTGCAGCATCCCTTCTAACCCTAACTGGTCCAAAAGCTTGACTTCTCCCCACCTGAAAGGATCAAGTATCAACTTCATAAGGATCATGGACCAAGAGTCAAAACTATTATCAGTAGAATACCATCTTGATTATGTTGGGCAGCTCATTCACCCTCTTGTCAGCAGTGAGCAGACAACTATCTTGATTATGTTGGGCAGCTCATCCACCCTCTTGTCAGCAGAAAACTACCTTCATTATGTCAGCGGCTCATTACATATCCTGTCAAGGACTTTGGGTGCCTTGGCAGCAATGCTTTCAGAACAGATAAAACATCATTTCCAACTCCAGTTAAACACTAAACAAAGTTTCCTCACATGATATTAGTTACCCCTGTTCAATTATTCTACTTCAAACATCAGACTGCATTTTCCAACTGAAATTTGTTTGAATTATATCCGATATTATTGAAATATCTCCACAGGAGTTTGTGGGGTTATTGCAGGAAATTTTATAAATGTTGTCTTGGGGGAATTTCGATGGCTTTGGTGTGGATTTTAATAAAATTGCATTTTTGATACAGGACATGAAAATTAAATATGATATGTAAGATCTCAGGCTATTATACTAATTCAGAAACAATCACAAAAAATTCCACATCCCACACAAAAGTTCAAACATTCAAGCAAGGGGAATCTGTACAGGTCCAAGCCTACACAGGCTAGGGATGGATCAGTAAAATTATGGACCAAGCGATACTCAAAGAGAAGTAAAAATCATCCACACATGCACGACGATCAGTCCCTAATCCAAGGGATTCAACAATTTCAATTTAGAAAACCCTAAGGTAAGAAAAGGGGCAAATAAATTGAAAGTAATGCAATCTAGGGTTAGGGTTAGGGAGAATAGGTACGAGAGGAGTAAAATAGGCGAAAATCTAAACCTAGAGATAGTCCTCGCGCGCGGACAGCGAGCTAGGCCTGTCGCACGTGCGCAGGGGTCTAGTCGCACGTGCGAGGGGGCGCCAAATGCGGAAAGCGCATCCTTGGTTCTGGTCGGCCGGGGGAGGGCTTCAAAACCCCCAAGTTTCGTATTGATCGGATGTGCGGTTTGTGCGTGGTGCTCCGCCGAAGTTTCAGCCCTCCTGCAGGGCCGAAATCTGGAAGTCTATTGTAAAGAGGAAAACTGTTGCAATAAAGGACAGATTTGAAACGCGGATGGTGGTAGGAGATGAGAAATAGAGATGGTAGAGGATAGGAGCGAATCGGGATCGATGTGGCTTTGCACCAAGGTAGTTAGCCCTTAGATGAAGGGAGGGCTTCACACCCAATTGGATTTCCACAACTCGAGAACTCAGAGGAGTAGAAAAACATAGAATTTTTATTAAGCTTCAATGAGAAAAAAAAACCTACAAGGGGTGCCTATTTATAGGAAAACCCTATACCCTAAAACTCACGCCACGTGCGCAACTTGTTACTTGGTGATGAAGTAAACAAAAATAAAAACTAATCAAAGAAATCTAAACCGTCCATGATACTCTAAATAACATTAATAAACAAAACCTAAAATATGAGATTAATCAGACTAGTGGGCCACAATCATGAGATCCTATGATGGGCTTTACTTAACTATCGGGCCCACTCCAACGAACCAAAACCCCGTCCTCTAGCTAGAAGGCCCTCCCTAGACGTCGTCATCAATCTAGATCAACGGTGGGGCCCACCTCCTTGCGTACATGCGTAGGGGGGCGGCGTGCGTGTGCTTGTAATGTCCCCATCAATTTTCTTGGAGCAAGAGGCTGAAGAGCCATTCTTGGTTTGAGTGAGCATTTGGATGGCAAATTGCAAGCCAAACACATCCAATTTCCCCTGAATTTCCACTCTACTTTCTTCCCCTGCTTCTTGTCTGGCTGAGAGACCCATGACTTTCATGAGCGAATTTGAGTTGCGTATATGCACATGTACAATTGGTCTACATGAATATGGAGCAGCATACCCTGCCAGATTATCAAAGTTCTTCTTTTTCTCACAATAGCCTGCATGGTTAAAGAAACACCAAAATGGTGGTGCCTCCCAATTGAGAGGCCTTAAAGCCAAGACCAGCCTTAAAAGGACAAAGGTGTTGCTACTGCACTAAATCCACCAATAGATGCACCAATCACAACAATGACAACATATTAGCATGTTAAGCTAAACATCAACCCATACTCTAAGAAGGTACATAATATAATCCACATGGTATAGTTTTCCCATTTGCTACTAAAGTTTACACAAAAGTCAGTATATTCACATATATGGAGCCAGTGGTACTGAGGTGGTCGCTTCACTTCACATGGATCATCATCGTCGTCGTCATCCAAGCCTTATCCCAACTAACTGGGGTTGGCAACATGAATCCTTTTCCCCCATTCCGCTCTATTAAGGGCCATAACTTCAGTTATACCATAGGTCTTCAGGCCTCTTTCTTACCACCTCGACTGTCCTTTTGGGCCTCTCCTTGCCCTTTTAGAGTCTTTAACTTGTCCCAACTCACTCCTAACCAGCGCAGCTCTTGGTCGCCATTGCCCATGATCAAACCATCTAATTCTACTTCATCTTCAAGGTATTCAAAAATAATTACGTAGCAGCCATTATGTAACAGTAACAGTGGTAATGGTTACGCATTATGGGGCCATAGCAGCCATTACATAACAGTAACAGTGGTTATGGTTAAGCGTTATGGGGCCGTAATGGCCGCTACAGAAAAAGTGGCCAGCAATGGCCTGTTACAAAGCTGAAACAGGTTTTTACAGAAAAGATATATATATATATATATATATATATATATATATATATATATATATGAAAACTGTAACGGCCTTTACGACCCATATCATAACAGTAACAGGCCTTGCTCATCTTATTACCTACTGTTGCTACTCATAAATTCCCTCAAATGTATTGCTTTCTAATTCCATCCTTCCTTGAAGATGAATGGTTCATAACATCATATACACACCACGTGCATGGTACATGATATGGAGGCACAAATATTATCTGCCAAAGGCACCGTCTCTTCCATAGTGTCATTAGAGATAAGTGCCTTTAGGGGGGGGTGCAAACTTAATGGTAACTTTAGTATAACGGCAAATTAGGAAAGCCCGGGCACTCAATGATTTATTAAAGATGATGGACACCTCATGTAATATTTGTTGTTTGGATCATCAGCATTACCATGGGTCCTTGCTCTTGCTCAGGTGGTAGACTCTTAGAGTATCAACACCTGGTCAAGGGTTCGAGTACCCATAGGAGGTGAAATCCCACTAGGCCACTACGGAGTGAGTGTGTGGCGGTGTGTTAAAAAAATTTTAAAAATAAAAATAAAATTAGCTTTTCCCAACTAGCTGTCTAGATCATCATCATCCCAATTAATTAGGGTCAGCTAGATGAATCCACCATTCTACTCTATCATGGGCCATGACTTCAATTAGACCATAGGTTATTGTCTTTTCTTACTACCTCCATCCACGTCCTTCTAGGCCTTCTCCTTGCCCTTTTAGAGCCTTCAACTTGTACCAACTCACTCCTAACCAGCGCAAGTCTCCATTGCACATGACCAAACTGTCTAAGTTTACTTTCCCTCATATAATTACTAATTAGTGCCACTCCTAAATTCCCTCGAATGCATTCGTTTCTAATTCTATCATTTCTTGTCTTGCCGCTCATCCACCTTAACATCCTCATTTCAACTACACTCATCCTATGAACATGTTGTTCCTTAACCGTCCAACATTTTGTCCAATAAAACATGACTGGTCTTATAGCCATCCTATAAAATTTCCCTTCGATTTGAGTGGTACATGACGATCGCATAAAAACTCCAGAGGCACCCCCCCTCTTTTCTGAATTCTATGGGCAACATCACTTTACATAGATATCTTAATAATAATAGAAATAAAGCATACCTCAGGTGCTCAGGAATACTCACCTGATTTTCAACACCCATAGGCTCCACAGGGGAAGCAACATGGACATGGAGCTCACCACCATGCACTTTATGTCTTTCATAATCAAGGAGCGCCTGAAAGAAATGATGGTATCAGAGATCAAGAGACAAATACAAAATCAAGACAACTAATAATTGATACCAATAAAAGAAACTAGGATTATAATACATAGCACAAAACCAGCACCATTAGAGAGGACTCTGCCTCTAGGAGCTGATGGTGACCATAGCAAACTACATACTATAAACAGAATATGTATGTCTGTGTATGTTTGTGGTGTGGGGATATTTGCTTTTGGGTAGATATTTGGTGTGGGGATAGGCCCTTGCAAGACCTCTTTCCAAGATTTGTTTCTCTTACTCTGGATTGGCTCATGACTGTGGATCATTGTTTCTCTCTAGTTGGCGGGACAATTGTTTGATTTCCTCCTTACCGGCTTAATTTATCAGATGGAGAATTTGATGAGCTCTTTTGTTTCCTTACCCTCCTGAAGCCCTATGTGCCCTCATCTCATGACGAAGACATGATGGTTTGGAGAGCTCATAGCTCCGGGTCTTTCTCGGTGCGTTCATTCTACAGCTTCATGACTAAGCTGTCGTCGCCTCCTTCATTCCCTTTACATCAATGGTCTTATGGAGCCCTCCCAAGAATTGTGGCTTTTGTTTGGCTTATGGGAAGAGACAGGGTGTTCACTATAGATAACCTACAGAGGAGATCTCTTATCGTTCCAAACATTTGTTTGATATGGATGAGAGATGCGGAATTGATTAATCACCTTTTCATTCACTACCATTTTGCTAGAGAAGTTTGGGAGCATTTCCTCGACTTATGTCATATATCCTGGGTGATGCCCCAGTCAGTTGATCGCATGGAGGCGTAGTGGGTAGAGACCAAAAGGCGGTGTGACGGCTTGTCGCAATGAGAATATTTTGGCACAATTGGAGGGGTCAAAACAGCCGATGCTTTCAAAACAAGGACCTTTCTGTTGCGGAGGTTACTTGGTCAAAGCTGATGTCTTGGAGTGTATGTTAAATCAGCTTTGTCTGTCAATATCTCTGAGTGGTTCTTTTCCTAGTTTTCTTGTGTATTCTTTTCTATCTTTTGGTGGCTTTTCAATAAAATTTCAGTTTTGTTTTCTTTGAAAGGTAACAATTTTATTTAAAAGCTGCACCAAAAAGGTGGAAAAGAATTAAATAAAATTTCAGTTACTTCTCATATATATATATATATATATATATATATATATATATATATATATATATAGAGAGAGAGAGAGAGAGAGAGAGAGAGAGAGAGAGAGAGAGATGGTCTCCTACGAGCAGTGCCACACGAGACCATCCATGTGAGCAAAAGGGTGTGGGCCCCACCATGATGTGTATGTGAAATCTACTCCGACCATAAAGTGTGTGACATACTGACATGTGTCATCTCATGTCAGGCCCAAGGCCCAAAAATCAAACCCATCTGTGATTTAGGCGGACCATACGATTAAAAGTGTACAGGGTGACGCCCACCCTCCAAATTGTTTCCCTTGGTGTGGCCCACTTGAATAACCGATGGGCCTATTTTTGGGCCTCGGGCCTAACTTTTGTTGCGGTATCTAATGGTTGGAGTGGATTCACACATTCATCAAAAAGGGCCCTGTAAAAAAATCAAGGGAGGACATCCATCTCCCAATTGTTTCGTTTGGTGTGACCCACATGAATCACCGATCAGATTTATTTTTTTATTTTTCAGCCTTGCACCTAACGTGGGATGACACATCTAATGGTCGGAGTGGATTTCACATGCATGTCATGGTGGGCCCCATCAAAAATTAAGCATGGGCATCCCCCTCTAAACTGTTTCCCTCGGTGTAGCCTACCTGAATCACGGATTTTCCTGGTTTTTAAGCCCCGGGCTTAATATGAAGTCACGCACTTGATGGTCGGAGTGGATTTCAGAAATACATCATTGCGGGGCCCACCTATACCGTCTGACCCTTTGTGTGTGAGAGAGACCTTAAAATGGGGTCATGCACTTGATGGTCGGAGTGGATTTCAGAAACACATCATTGTGGGGCGTACCCATGCCTTCAAACCTTTTTTGTGTGTGCGTGTGCATCGAAATCATCAAGCCAATGAAAAGAAAGGTGTCATCAGTCGCAAAAGCACACGAATTCATGTGTGTTTGCATGCGCACATAAGGGATGACTATATTGAGTCGACTCCAATTTAGTGGTGGGCTTGACCTATTGGCGAAAGAGATCTAGAACTTTTCCTTGCTCATTTTGGTACCTTGGACCTTCAATAACTCCACTGGCAATCTAATTTTAGAACAGCATTGTAGGCTGCTTAAAACCCGAAGATCTTTCGGAAGATGGTATTCTCAGAATATTATGGGGATTGTGGAATGAAAGAAATGGAAGCATTCTTTTCAAATAAGGTTTCTTCAAAGGAACCCATAAAAAGAAAGATTTGGCATGATCAGTAGCTAGGGGATGTCAACGCAAGGCCCTGGGGATGTTCAAGGGCGGACCAAGAGCGGACCTCCGAGGGATCAGGTTGGGGACATAGATAATCAAAGTTAGCAGTCCAGTTGTGTGCGTGGTTCCCAGGATTCCCTTTCTTTTTGTTTTTTGTATGGCCCACTATCTCAGTAGCTAGCGGTGGAGTGACAACAATCACTTGACATATTTCCCATTGTTGCCGATGTTTTTCTTTTGCTTTTCCTTAATAAAATCTGTCATGTTCCAAAAAAAGGCGACAGCCGACAGTGGAGTGATTAGAGATGACAATGGTTTGATTGATTCAGTGATACAGCTATCGGTGAAGTCATGAAGGTGATGCACCTCAAGCAGAGGCTGTGGCCATGAGACAAGGACTCCGCTTAGTCACTTCAAAGCTATCAGATCAACAATCAGTGAAAGGGGATCTGTGAATGTGTTCTCTTGGACCTAGAAGGGAGACGACGAACTGTGAACTTTGGAAGCTGTCATTCATCTTTGATGAGATTCACCACATTGTCTATAGGCTAAACATCTTGTTTATCCATGTCGGGAGAGAGGCAAATGCCATGGCAGTTTTTGCTTTTATGCAAAAAATGTCATGGAAAATTTACTTAACCAATTAAACCAAAGATGTGTTGACCGCGCTTGTGTATTAGGAACTTCTCCATCAGCTTGATGACATTTTGCATTATATGCCTTTCTTTTTCTTAATAAGAGCATTATAATTTATAAAAAAAATAAAAATAAAAAATCGAAAGCATCACCTTCTCATAGAAACATCGGAATGACCAGGAGACAGTAGTGCAAGTCCTGTGGAAGCGAAGACATCCATCTAAATTTAGTTACCAAATTCAAACAAAACCAGCAAAGGTCCTACAAGAAATTACAATTGTTAAGCAAGAAATAGATATTGCATCAAATACTTAATCAGCACCAGGGTGCATATCATGGGGACTTTGAAGTTCGTAATATGTTATGGCATGTGAAGATAAAATCTGATAATTAGCAAAAAGCTAGGTCAATGCAATACCAAATCCAAAAGACCTAGAATGCTATTATATTGAAAATTGTGCAACCATATTATTCAAAAAAGTAAAAATAAAGGTGGGGGGGAAGAAGAAGAAAAGGAAACTTGTGCAATCATGTTCCTTATTAGACCAAACTGTTACAAATTCTTCTACATAAAAAACCTAAATTCTCTGCCACATATAGAGCTAAATTCCTGTTAGACAAAAACCAGAACCTTAAGGATGACTTGTATCCACAACATAGTCTGTACCAGAAAGGAGTATGTGCACGCAGCCAACCCAAAAGTAGAGTGTTAGTGTATTTCCAGTAAGGCAATAACCGAGTAGAAATTAACGTGTGAACGATTGTTTGATAATGTAAGCATGAGGATCAAGTGACATGTGCGCTAATTTGCACCATTCCTATGGAACATTTCAACTGCAGTTCAGATGGGAACATGTGGCAGACGTACAAGACCCAGAACACTAATGGGTGCACTGAAACATATGTTCCCATTGTATCCATGCCTAAAACCTATGGAACACTCAATGGCAGTTCGCATGGGGGCATGTGGCAGACACATACAAGATTCAGAACACTAATGGGTGTGCCACAACATATACAGCCACTGCCAAACATAAGGCCGATAAAACAATCCTAAGTGCAAGATTGTAATAGGAGTACCCAGAAAGAGAGTGATCATTTCTTTCCTCAAGCTGAGTTCAGGATTGTACAATTGGTCTGATTTTTTGACCCATGATCCTCCTCTCCCTAAAATTATGGTTGACCTGTTGGAAGTCAACCGAGTCTCGAGTTTACCCAGGAAACCAAGGTCAAGTTGCAACCAAAACAGGGTGCGCCTATGGAATGCTAGTGTATTGTGTATGTGGTTTGGTGGTTAGTGTAAGTGCATGTGCACACTTCCCTTTTCTCTTGCGGTGTACTATATGCTTTATTATAATAAAATATTATGTGTTAGGGCAAGCAAGCCTAACACAACATCTCTCCTAAACTCTCCTTCTTCTTCTTCTCTCTCAATATTTTCCTTTCTTCTTCACATTATCATCATCAAATCATTCTCTACAGCGCCTGCTTTCTGTGACTCAATGTATAGGCACATGGCTTATCCTGGACTCCTGGTTGACTTGGAACGTCCCAGGTCAAACCAATTGGCTTTGAAAACTATGGTGGACCGGTGGTGCAGATCTTGTCAATGTCTTCCATGTATCCCATAGGAAATCATATGCCAAAGCATGTGTGAGTGGTCATGCAATTACCATTCCGTTACATATACTAAAAACACACTCAGTTGAAATAAAAGCAAAAGCATTTCCACCCAAGATAAGAAGCATATTTAGTAGCCACTAAATATTGATTCCTAATCTAATTTCAGACCTTTGCTCCCTTCTCTCCAAAATGTGTAATCTCCCACTTAAACTAATTCCAATATAACATTCCTTTGATGCCTGAAACCACCTCTACCCAACTTATTATCAGCAAAAATCATCATAATCTTTTTCTTCTTCTTTTTTTGAGAGATGAAAATCATCATAATCTTCCAAACCATATCCCAAGTAATTGGAATCGGCTTTATTATTAGCAAAATATTTTTTAAGAAATATTTTTTCAAGTCTCCCACACGAGCAGGACTCTTCGCAGTTGTTCTGACACGTGGCAATTAATTCACACAGGATGAAATTTCAGCACGTGTCTCACCTTCGTTCAAAGATGATTCTTTGCTTCGTTGTTCCTCTTCTTCGAGATCGACAGAGAAAGTGGATTGTCAAAGCAAAATGTCGGGGATATGATGGGCAATGGGAACCTTCTGCGATGCGATTCCAATTCGGAGCTTTCAGGGGAGGCCGATATAGGAGAAGCTCTAGCTTTGGTCTTGCCGCGGGAGGATTTTTCGGGAATCAATGGAAGTGGGTATGCAGGGTGATAAAGTGATGGAGATGCTGAACATAACCCCTTTGCAAGCCACCATTGATAGAAGGAAGGACAAAGTTTTTAGAGAAGAACCGCAGATTGAAGAGATCAAGTTGGCAAAAAGTGACCTTAATGATAGAGCATTGTCAAACAAGGAGCTCAACTGGACTAAAGACGCGATCGATAGGGTGGGGAGGAAGTTGGGTATGTCCTTCAGGCAAACGACGACGATGCAATAGCCTTGATCCAATTTATCAAACAGAGAGGGGCCGAGGTCTATAAATATCCTCAAAGACGCACTCCAAGAAGACGAGGAATTGATCAAGGTAGCCACTTCGATCAATTATGATGCTGGAAACAAAACTTTAGGTACGACCAGAGGTAAAAGGGCAAGGTCTGTTTCTCAATAAGCATTCTCAGATGGAACGCAAGGAGGTTGGGGTGTAGGGCTAAGCGACTCCAGATCAAGGGAATTTGCAAGAAATCAAAGGCTCGGATTATTACGCTTCAAGAAACCAAGCCTTTTGCTTCAGCAAGACAGATCTTAATTCTATTTGGGGGCAAAAGTCTAAGGATTTTATAGCCTTAGATGCACAAGGATCCTCGGGAGGTGTCCTAGTGGCCTGGAATTCAGATATTTGGAGAAGAGAGGATCGTTGGTGTGGTCAATACTCTGTATTGGTAGCTCTGAAGGAGATTTCTTCCGGTTTGAGAAGGCCTTTTTCGGGGATTTATGGTCTGAGTAAATGCGAGCAAAGGGATAAGTTCTGGGAGGAATTAAGATTGATTCCAATGAAGTGGGATCTTCCATGGTGCATAGGGGGAGATTTTAACGTTATTCGGTTCACTTACGAAAAGTCCCCACCTACACGGTTAACCAAAAGCATGGAGTCCGCGAGGTGGATACAGAGGTATGATATGATGGATATCCCAATGTTGGGGGCCAAGTTTACTTGGTCCAATGGTTGAACCCCTCCTATTATGACGAGGTTAGATAGATTTCTCGTCTCTCCAAAGTGGTTGGATTGCTTCCCCAAGGTTGCTTTATCTGCTCTTCTCATACCTACATCGGACCATCGACCAATCGTTCTTCAGATGTAGATGGACAGTTGGGGCCCTGAGCCCTTTAGATTTGAGTTAGCTTGGCTGGAATCAGAAAGCTTTCTCGAGCAGTGGTGGAAATCGATGCAAGTAAATGGATCAGCGGGATTGCAATTGCACGGGAAGATGAAACGATTAAAGGAATATCTAAGATTCTGGAACATTAAAGTTTTGGGGGTGAAAGAGGTGGAATTGGTTGAGGTTTTGGAGGAGCCGCATGGTCTGGACCTTAGAGAAGAAAGTGGGGTGGAGCTGAACATGGAAAAGTTGGAAAGACGATCTTCTTTTCTTTTTTGCTTTTTCTTTTTTGAATATGATAAACAGCTCATAAATGAGGAGATTAAATGGAGGCAGAGATCTCAAGCCCTTTAGTTAAAGGATGGCGACAAGAACACAAGATTCTTTCATGGTATTGCATCCGCTTGGGCTCTTACCAATAGAATTTCTTCCTTGATTGTGGATGGGTTGCGTCTTGATAAGAAAGATCAAGTGTGTAAGGCAATTATTAAGCTTTATCAGAAACTCTTATCCAAGGAGGATTGGATCCGTCCAAGATTAGATTACCTTCAGTTTAATTCCATTTTGGAAGATAATGCGAAGTGGCTAGAAAGGCCGATATCTGAATCGGAAGTGAAAGAGGCAGTTGATAGTTTGGGCAGAGACGATGCTCCCAACCCAGAAGGTTTTCCCATGGCATTTTTTCAGGTTTTTTGTAAAGTAGTGAAAGATGATTTAATGGAATTTAATGTATCCCTGATGAGTTAGGCACCTCTTTTATGGAGTTAATTCCTACGGTCGAAGAAGCAAAGGGGCTGAAAGATTTCAAGCCCATTAGCCTTTTAGAGAGCCCGTACAAGATTTTAGCAAAGGTGCTTGCTTGCCTTGAGATTTAAAGAGGAGGTGGGTCGTGTGATTTATCCTTGTCAAGGGGCCTTTGTGGGAGGGAAGCAAATTCTAGACAGACTCTTATTGCACATGAATGAGTTAATTTGCATTTCAAGGAGAAGAAGGGCCGTGGTTATTTGTAAGCTTGATGTGGAGATAGTGTACAATCACGTTGATTGGGGCTTCTTGGATTATATGCTGGGAAGATTGGGATGCAAAGAAAAGTGGAGGAAGTGGATGCTTGTTTGTGCCTCTTCTCCTTTCTTTTCGGTGATCGTGAATGGTTCTCTTAAAGGTTATTTCAAGTCTTCCAGAGGATTAAGGCAGGGAGATCCTCTTTCTCCGTACTTATTTCTTCTTATCAGGGAAGCTTTCAACAAGATGTTAGCTAAAGCTCGAAAAGCTCATCTTATAAGAGCCTTCAGGGTCGCTAATTTGGGAGGTAGACTCTCTCATCTTCAATTTGAAGATGACACAATCATCTTTTGCAAGGTGGATGTCTCATTGATTAAGTATATGCATAAAGTGGTGATGTGTTTTGAGGTGGTTTCGGGCTTGAAGATTAACAAAGGGAAATCTAAAATGTTGGGGATTCATCTCAAAGGTGATGGCTCTTGCGGAAGCCTTTGGGTGCAGGACGGGTTCATTCCCATCTAATTTGGGTCTTCCTTTGTGCATAGGAAAACCAGCCATACACAGGGTGATTGAAAGGGTTGAATGGAAATTATCTAAGTGGAGAAGCCATTATCTTTCTTTAGAAGGCAGATTAACTCTTATTAAGAGTCAAAGATAGCATTTGCCAACATGATGGTGTATTTCATGTCTTTGTTTAAATGCCCCAGGGCAGTTCTGGAAAAACTCAACAATCTTAGAAGAAATTTTCTTTGAAAGGGTTTTGAAGATCATAACAAGTTTCATTTGTTGAAATGGGAGGAAGTTTGTAAACCGGTGTCTCAAGGAGGGTCGGGTTTAAGGCATCTTGGTGGGGTGAATTTGGCCCTCATTGGTAAATGGTTGTGGCGCTTTGGGATGGAAGAAGGTAGCTTATCGCAAGTTGTCATTGCATCCAAATACGGTCTAGGGAACGGGGGGTGGGAAACGAGGAGATCCTCCTTATATAGAGCTTTTCTCATTTAGAAAGCGGTTATGTCAATTAGGGAGCTGTTTTGGCAAAGGATTTCTTTTGTTGTTGGGGACGATTCCAAAATTAGATTCTGGGAAGAAGTTTGGTGCGGCAACTCTCCCCGCATGTGGACTATCTTAATATAGCTCGCCTTGCCCCTATAGATGAATTAAAAGTAGAGCTAGGCATCGAGTCAAGTTAGACCGAGTTAGGGCTAACCCAACTCAATCCGGTTTTGAAATAGGCCTAACCTGAACTCGACCCGACTCGGTACCGAATCCATCATGCCTGACCCGATCCGAGTCTAGGTCTGGCCCGGACTAATCTGAACCGAGTCTGGTCGAGTCGGCACCGATCGAGTCAAGTGCAACGGGTATCACAGGTTGAAATCACAACTCATAACCTAGATTCACTTGCCAAAATTGCAGCCTCTCCATCAGTTACACTACATCTCAGATCTGAGTTTTTTTTTTTAATATATATGTACGAGTCGATTTTCGGATCGAGTCAAGTCAGTATCGAGTTAGATTTTGGGTCAAGTCGATTCAAGTTACTAAGTGACTCGAACTCGACTCAGTTTGAGTTCGGATTGGATGAAGTCAACTCGATTCGAATCGACTCACCCACTCGATTCGGATCGAGTCGCATCTGAATGAGTCGAACAAGTCGAGTTTGCCGAGTCAAGTCGTCCCATGCCCAGCTTTAATTAAAAGTGGTCGAGTGTTATTCCTTTTTCGAGTCGGTTGTGGCTTGGGTCCACCTTGCAAGCGAAATATCTTGAATAGTGAGATGGAAGAGTACCTTCATCTTTTGGGGCACCTCCTAAATATACTTCCCACTAGGGGTGCGAATTCCATGGCTGGTCCGCCAATAGTTCGGGGTGTTTCTTGGTCATATCTTTTTATAATATCATTCGCTCCATGCATTCTGAGCCCTCATCATGCTTATCACTTTTGGTTTTATGAGGTCCCGCCTAAAGTTGCGGCTTTCGCATGGTTGGTGGGAAGGAATCGAGTGCTTACGATTGATAATCTTCAAAAAAGATCTCTTTTGATTCCCAGTATGTGTTGCATGTGCTTGCAAGATGCGGAGACAATTGGCCATCTCTTTATTTCATACCCTTTTATTTACTCAATGTGGTCTCATATTTTGGCAGATTTTAAGATGGTGTGGTGATGCCTGGTTCGGTGATGAATCTGCCTTTGGGTGTGGCATGGAGGTAATGGGGGGAGAAGAGACGGGTCTTCATGGCTCATGACTCTTTTGGCTATATGGCAGTCCATTTGGACCGAGAGGAATAGGGACCGCTTTGAGGATTCCTCTAGATTAGTTGAGTCGATTGTGAGTCAAATTAATGTGTGGGTCTCGGAATGAAAAATGTCCAGTTGTAATCGGTAGTGGGGGTGTTGGCCCTTGGGGGTCTTTTTCCTTTTCCTTTGTATTTTTTCCCTATTTTGCTGTTTTGCGAGCAGGCCTTCAATAAAATTCCATCATCCTTCGAAAAAAATCATAATAATAATAAATAAAAATTACATGCATAAAGTTAGTCATGTTCTACTTTTGTAGCTTAGAGAAAGTTTATAATAATAATAATAATAATAAAGAAGTAACTATAAGCACAATCCCATCACTTTGACATATGGAACAAGAATATGAGTCCTATCACAAACAATCCAAACATGAGTTCCAACATAATAGAATGAATAAAATACACCTCAAAATTTCCTCAGAAATCATTATACAGAAGTTTGATGAAAGGTTGTCTTGAATTTCATGAATCATAAGGCAACAGTAACATGTTTAAATATTAAATTAGCCCAACCACATCTGATGATTTTGATCTTATGAACACAGAAAAAAGAAAGAACCAAAAACCAAAAAAAAAAATGTAATAAGCTTCAGAAGTGGAAGCCATAGAAGTAGGACAAAAGGGTAAAAAATCAATGAACATATTTAAAGCGAGAAACAACATTATGTCTTACCTTGGTGGATTGAAAGATTCTCCAACTTGACGCCACAACTTGCACGAGGTCACCTAGAGGTACACAAACACATCAATGTCAATTGTCAACCATGCAACAAAAACTCTAAAATAGAATGCATGGATCTCGGGCATAATACATGCCGCATTTAGATGCTCAATCAAATTGAATTGCAAGCCATTCAATTCAATAAAAAGCTAATGGCAGTTACTACCATCCCTAGCCAATTTTAAATCATGGTTTTGGTTGTTTTAATGACTTTAAAAGGTGCAGCCATTCCCACTTTGGCCATTTACTCTACAGAGAATTAGATGAAGTGTAATTCAGTGTTTCAGTTCGATGAAGCATCCAGACAGACTCTTAAAAATCTCGCTCATGTAGGTTTAGAAGAAAAGAAAAATGATTAACAACTTAAATGTTCAAAAGTCAGACCATCAATTAGAATTTTTTAACTTGGAAAAACTCAACTACCCTTAAACCGCTTAGATTGCGTTTGGATGTGTACGAGGAGTGCATAACCATCATCACTGCTAAGATTGTGATTGGATGTGTAGGAATAAAGTGTGCAACCATCATCCACCAAACAATCAAATCACATATAGAAAGATTCCTCACCACATGCTACAGTACCGCGATGCAATGGCATGCTACAGTACAGATGTAAACGTGCTACAGCACCATGCTACAACGACGTGCTACAGTCCCATGCAAATCCATATTATCCATATACCCTCAACAAAATGGAGTTGCAACACAGAAAAACTATCATCTTCTAAAAGCTGCTAGATCCACATTAATAGGGATGCATGTTCCGAAAACCTATTGGGACAAGGCCATGGTATTCCAAAACGGTTACGTAATGGCCATAATGGTAGCAGTGGTAACCATTACGAATTACAGAGTTGTACCCATTATGGCAAAAAAAATATCCATTTCAAGGCCAAAATAGGTTTAGAATTTTTATTTTTATTTTTCAAGCCATAACGGCTGTTCTGGCCTGTATCGTAAAAGCAGTGGCCGTTACAGCCATGAAATACCTTGGATGAGGCAGTCCTTACTACCACCTATGTGATCAATAGGAAGCCATCCCCATTATTTGAAAATAGTTATCCTCTAAAATTATTAAAACCCCATCTGCAACTGCTTTTTGTTCACCCAAAAACCTCTAAATTCACATGGAGGGTTCCACCTAAGTTTCAGAATATTGTGATTTTTAGCAAGTAGCTTCCTCTTACTGAGAAGAGTCATATGAATTGATTGGATGGCATATAAACCACAGTGAGACCCACACAACTCCCATCTGAACTCTTTCTTATGGTGTAGCCTATTTGAGTTATGGATTGACCCAAAATTTGGTTTCTAAGGTAAACATGAGACAACACACCTCTTAATGAGAAGAGTCATATGAATTGATTGGATGGCATATAAACCACAGTGAGACCCACACAACTCCCATCTGAACTCTTTCTTATGGAGTGGCCTACTTGAGTTATGGATTGACCCAAAATTTGGTTTCTAAGGTAAACATGAGGCAACACACCTAATGGGCAGCGCGGATCTCGTGCACGTTCACCCCATGTGTTGCTTGGCTACTTGTAGGCACGCTTACGCATGTGACTGATTGTGCATTGCATAGTCAGGGGTCTGAAATGCACCTATTTTAGGTGGGGCATAAAACACCCAACTCTGTAGGGCCCACCATGTTGCATGTGTAAAATCCACTTTGTCCATCATGTTTATAGTCCTCAATACTAAACCCAGAGGCCAAAAATCATCAGGTCCACAGCTTAGGTTGGCCATATCACAAGGAACAATGGGGATGCAATGCCAACTATAGGTTCGTGATTGGGGCCACCATGGTGTGTATCTTTCACCAAACCCGTTAATCAGGTGTAACTAACCAGGTTGAAGAAGATTTTAAAAAATCAGCCTGATCCAAAACTCGGGTGGGTCGCACCCTGTGAGCTTAGAGGTTTTAGGAGCAATGTTAGATTATTCTCATTGATATGGCCCACCAGAGTTTTCTATCAAGCTGATCTTTTGTATGTAGAGTGAACATAATGCTTGTCAGCTGATTGACAGAATAGATTTTACATATACAACATGATGGGCCACAGAACTTTGGGTGTTTTGCGCATGGTGTAGACAATTCCAGTACTAGGTATTATATGTCTCTCTTCAGATGCCCGGTTGGGCCACAGAGCTGTGCTTTCTAATTTCCCTCTCTATTATATGTCTCTCTTCAGATGCCCGGTTGCTGTTCTCAACCGTATTGATGCGATTAGGAGAAATTTTCTGTGGTGTGGCAAGGATAACCACAGCAAAATCCATTTATTGGATTGGAAGGAGGTCTGTTCTCACTTCAGGAATGGGGGTGTGAATATTAAGAATCTCAAAATCATGAATGAGTCTCTACTCAGCAAGTGGATTTGGCGTCTGGGCACAGAGTCGGATGCTATGTGGAACAGAATTGTCAAAGGGAAATATGGATCCTCAACTGGAGGCTGGTGGACTCGCGACACATCCCTTTACAGATCCTCCTGTGTCTGGAAAGGTATCCTTCGTCTTAAAAACAAGGTGCTAACTCATATCGGTTTCAGATTGGGGAATGGTAGGCGTATTCGGTTCTGGGAAGATCAGTGGTTGGGCGATACTACTTTGAAATCAGCTTTCCCGGCCATCTACAGTATTGCCGTTAACAAAGAAGGATCGATAGCATCCAATTTCTCTTTATCGGATGTCTTAGGGTGCTGGGAAATCAGCTGTACCAGAATTTTATGGGATTGGGAGGTTCATCAGTATGCCGACTTACTTCAACGTCTATCCACTATCACTCTTGATCCTTCTGTTCCGGACAATCTGATATGGAAGCGACATAAATCTGGTTTATTTTCGGTGAAATCTCTTTATCAGGCTTTGCTTCCCTCCATTGCTCCCCCTGTACTTCTATGCCCGTTCATTTGGAAATATCCAGCTCCCCCTAAGTTCATTTGCTTGCTGGCTAGTCGCTAGGAACGAGAATCTTAACTATAGACAATCTCAAGAAGCGTGGTATGCAGATTGTCAGTATCTGTCGTGGCTGCATGCGCTCAAGAAACTGTCGATCACCTTCTTGTCCATTGTCCGTTCATCAATCGCATATACTGGGATTTTTGGCTTAGATTTAATTTTACGGGATGTTCTCCAAGCTCACCGCTTCCATGCTTGCTTTGCTTGTACGGTTTCAAAATAGGGAAAGTTAATACCAAAATTTGGAGATTGGCGATTATCGCAATCTGGTGGGCTGTCTGGACGGAAAGGAACAATAGAGTCTTTAACGATACTCAGGCTTCAGCTGAATCAGTTGGTTCCTTTGCGAAGCAGCTGTTGGTCGATTGGGTTTATAACGTCATGGGTTTAAAAGATTGTAATCTTCTCTTCTTAGGTTTTTAGTCTTTTGTCTGTTTCTAGCTGCTATCTCAGCAGTTTTGTTTGTTTTCCTCTTCTTTTCAATGCATTGCCTTCGTTGCTTTTAGAAAAAAAAAAATTCCAGTACTAGGTAAGCTAGTAACTCCATGACTACAACACTTGTTTCACCCGGTGCATGGAATGCCCAAGTTTGTGGGGCCCACCATGTCGTACATATAAATCAACTCCGTTTATCAAGTTCTATCCTCGGGTAGGCCAAAAGTCAGCTAGATACACAACTCAGATGGACACACACGCCCTGTGAACTTGGAGGTTTTAGGAGCAGTGTTAAATTATTCTCATAGATGTGGCCCACCTGAGTTTTCTATCAGGCTGATCTTTTGTACATAGAGTGAACATAATGCTTATCAGCTGATTGACGGAATAGATTTTACATATACAACATGATGGGCCCACAAAGCTTTGGGTGTTTTGCACATGATGTAGACAATTCCAGTACTAGGTAAGCTAGTAACTCCACGACTACAACACTTGTTTCACCCGGTGCATGGAACACTCGAGTTTGTGGGATATTGTTTTCGGAAAGCTAGGAACGAAGTACCTAACCGGGCCTAATAGCAGCTTATATCGTTATTCTTTTACCCTTAACGGAAGGGAGAAGGAAGAGAGGTATTAACAACACTAAAGACGTTTCACCTTTACTAGACGAATGCCCTGCTTCAAAAGTCCCGCGCGCTAGCGCGCTACGGCAACAACCTGACGCGCTGCGGCCCCCTTCCAAGGGGGCCTCCGCTTGCTCCTCCGCTTGCTGCTTCAAAAGAAGGGCTAGCGCGCTACGGCTTCAAAGAAGCGCTGAAAAACGCAATAGCGCGCGTACTCTTCTGCGCGACTCCACCGCGGCGGTTGAGATTCAATCTCAACGAGTACTTATCTTTATGAAACGACTGATACCTGTAGTCTGTCTGCCTCAGAGATTGGCAGTGCAGGGACTGTATGGATTACGTGTAAGCTAGGGGTCAGTCTAGAGATAGACTGTGCCCTAGTCGCGGAGCGCTATGAGGGGCGTGGGAGAGTTTAGAAAGTCACTCTCTCTCTCTCGGTAAGGGAGTCTTAGGCTCGGGCCGGTGAGACCCATAGGTTCAGAGTGGACGCGAGTCCTATCTTGCTTGACCGAATGGATTTCGCCTGCTTGCCTTAAAGCAGTAAGTAGGATTGGCCTATAGTATGAGACTGGCATTAGCAGCTTCCTCCTGGCCTTCGGACTCGTAGGCATTAGCTTCTCTAGCAGCAGTGGCATCATCTCTAGCTGTTAGGGCAGCCTTAGGGTTAGTTAGGGTTGCGCAATTCAAGGGCTGGCGAGCGTCCTTAATTAAACGGCTTTAGGTTGTGTCTTTAACGGCGGGTTGCGCTTGCACCGCTGAGGCTTTGGCTTTCGACTAAACCAGTTGTTTGTTGTCTAATACCGATCCTCTTCCTCTCCCTTCCGAGCTGCCATCCGGACTTCAAGCTGTTAGGTAGGGCAGCTCAGGTAGGAGGTAGCACGAACTCTCGTTCTTTTACCATCGATCATGCGAAAGTTGACCAACTTCTTGATCAATTGTTTTTGCTCACCATCCAAGCCCCCCATATAGCTGAGAATTTCCGAGCAATTGGAAGCCGCTTTCGATGACGAGGCCTCGAAATTGATATTACGCGATCGTGACTGTCCATCTTTATCAGCCAAGCCCCTCGCCTCACTCGTCAACTGTTATCATGACCTCTCTCATTTAGAAGGGGCAAAGCTCGCCGAGATGAGAAAAGAAAGATACAGAGGCGGAGACTAGCTTTCGAGCTTTCTACTCCCAGGCTTCCGTCTAAGAACAGGGGGTGGGGTCGATTTCATCGAAATGAACTGAAATGGGTTAGGCAAACCTTTATCCGACCAAACCGCCCATTCAGGAGTTGGCGCCTTCTTCGATGAAGAAATCTATATATGGTTTTTGCCCTGATTTTTGATTCCTTAGTCACCTTGTCCCCCTCCCTCAGGGACTCGGCTTCATAATACTTTCTTTTTTTTACTGCATAAATCTTATCATCCAGAACCCCAACCTAGGAATGAGGATAATCTTATTTGGCAGCTCAATCCTCGCGGTCATAATTATGTTAATGCTGCCTAAAAATCTCTTCAGGTGATCAAGAGGGGCCACTTTTTCAGTAAATGAGATTAGGATGAAAGGTATCATCTCAACGTTTCTTTTCTCTGTCTTGCTGTTAAAAATCGTCGTTGTGGCCTGTGATAATGTAATCGGGATTGAATCTCCTACATTCTTTTTTCTATGAAAGCAAGAGAAAGTGTTGTTCTAAATTATGCCTTCATCCATGAGATCTTCAGGAGTTACGAAGACGACTCCAGCACCACCACCAACACGTCGTAGCTGCCCCGTCGAAATAGTTGGCCCATGAAGCTTCTATCTGCATTATTTCTGCCGGCGTTTTCAAGGGAGGTACCGTCGTCAACCGGAAAGGAGGCCAAGAAATCAGCGATAGCTTGACCTTTAATAGCTTTGGGAGGAGTGCAGACAATATCGAATTCGGACAAGCGAAGTCACCACTTGGCTGCACGTCCTGATAGGGGGATAATAGATATCTGACCGGGCTAGCTTTAGTCATAAGTCGAACAGAATGAGCTCAAAGATAATGCCGTAATCTTTGAGCAGCAAAGACTAGGGCAACAACACATGGTTTGCTGAGGATATGGTACTTGATAGATTGGAACCGCAGAACAAGATTCATGTAGCCAACCCCAATTAGTTGGGATAAGGTTTAGATTCTGATGATCGTGATGATGATGAGAGGCTAATCCTCTACAGCATTTGTAGGATCAGCTTATTCTACAAACGTTACTGGTGAGGCCCACCAAGGTGTATAGTGTATGGCATCAAACCCGTTCAAATGGGCAATGTGGGATGCCCCAAAAATCAGACCAATCCAACCATCATGTGGACCATCACATGAATTTGGAGTTGGGTGGTTGTCCATGTTTTCTACTGTGCTCCCACTTGATGATTGCATAAACCTTTTTTGTAGAAATCCCGTCATCACAGTGGACCACCACATGAATTTGGAGGTTATTGGGCCATTGTCCATTGTTTTTATGGTGGGGCCCACCTAATGATTATATATGCCTGATTTTCCATCACGGTTGTGTTGGGCTCACTTGATGTACAAGTTGGATCACATAAAAACAACACGGAGGGCCAAACCAAAGAAAACAACGGACAACCACCCAAAAACCCCCCATTCGGGTGGGGGCCCACATGATCCTTGGATCAGACTAGTTTTTACGGCATAGGGTGATTAATTTGGGCAGGTTGGATGCCAAGAAAACATTATGGTCAGCTCCATGCACAAGAATTGTAGAGGATCCAGCCTCTAGCAACACCAGCAGTAGCATGACAGCGGCGGCAGCAGCGGCAATGGCAGCAGCAACAGCGACAGCTATATAACAACAGATGGATACTACATTGCATATCAAAATTGAAAAAATAAAATAAAATCAGAACAGCAGAAACAAACATACCGTGTCATAACCACCCAATCTAATCACAGCTCTCCACAACCTCTCCTCAAAAAAAAAAAAAAAAGAGAATGTCAAAAGAACAATTAAAATTCAAAATTTTATCCCAAATAATAAAAAAAAATTCCAACACATACAGGACAAGAAAAATAATGATAGCCGGAAAAAGAAAAAAGAAAAAAGAAAAAAAGAAAAGAAAAAGCAAACCCTACTTGAGGCAATTCAATCCTTCCCCGTAGAACTTCGGTGGCTTGAACTCCATGCCCCTCCCTCTAAAGAAACTCTCCAGCTCCTTCATGAACGTGGCCTGTTCCTCATCCGTCCCTGAATCGTCTCCCTCGTTCGACTGCGGGTCCCACGGGAAAGACCTGCTCGAGCTACCTGTGTTGCCTATCAGGCCAATGGCCTCCTGATTCGACAGCAACGGCGGCACATCCTCATCGCGATTCTTTTCGTACCGAACCTCTCCCGCCCCATTCTCCGTCTCGGGCTCCGCATCCGGCATCTCGCCGTGGCGGGCCGTATCCTTGTCGTTGTTCTTGCTTTCGGAGCCGGCAGACTGGTTGGTTGGGCCGGGTTCGGGAGGAAGGTCGATGGTATCGGGGTTGTTGCTAAACTGCACCTGCGTGTGATTCTCGGTGTCCTTCACCTCGCTCATATTGATGTTGCTGATAGACTCTGAATTCAACAAATGGGAGGAGAAAGAGGCCGTAAAGGTGAGATTCGTGCGGAATTACAAGCCCTAGAATTCTGATGAAAGAGCCCTGATTTCTGCCAAAATAAACCTTTTTCCGCGATCTGCATGAAATGGGACCTTTTTCTTGTCCCTTTCGGGCTCCTCGGAAGCCCTAGCCCCTACTCCCTGCCATGAGAAGACAGTGGAAGTGAAGACTGGACAGTGCGACGTGGCGCGAGCTGGCATTTTTGGGGCCCTCGATGGGCTGGAACGGATTCGATCATGCCCACCCCATTTGATGTTGGAAAGGCCCAAACCCCCTGTAAGCTTTGATTCTTAAGCCCGGCCCGTATCCATCATATCTCTGCTACATATTGATATAACACAATCGGGGGGAGCAGATTAGGTGAGACCCGGACTCACCCCAGACGGTGCGGCCCTTACTGTGGGGCCCACCTTGATGTATTTATTTATATCAACATTGTCCATCCGTTTTTCTGTATTATACAAAAAAAATGAAGCAGGTCCAATTATCAGGTGGACTATACCATAGGAAGCAATAGTGACTTACCACCAATGGGCCACAATTTTTGGATGAAGTTAGTATCTTTTTTCTACCTTCATTCAGGCTTATAACCTTATCAACAAACAGATTGAGTGTCCGTCCACAAAGAGTTTATAATGATAGGGCAATCAAATACCACTGTTTCATATGGTACGGTCCACCTAATATTTGGATCTTCTTCATTTTTAATATAATGTCCTAAAATGATTTGAAAAAAATGGATATATGGCATGGATATAAGATACATACATCAAGGTTGGCCCCACAATAAGGCCGCACCCTCTTGGGTGAGGTTGGGTCTCACCTAATGGTTCAGTGGGTTTTATCTTAACCATTGGGCCCATCTTGATGATTTGTTGTACATCCACTCCGGCCACTTGCTTTTTTAGCCTATTCTCAAAAGTTAAGCATATTCAAATTTTTTTAGACCATACTACAAGAAAAATAGATTATTGAACCCTCATTGTTAAAAACTCCCAGGGTCCATTTTAAGCCCATCCATAATGTTTATTTTCCATCCACATGTGGTAAGTTCAAACAAGACTAGATAGAAGGTAAAATGCAAAGATTAACTTGACCTAAAACTTTTGTAGCCTAAAAAAGCTTTTAATCATTATTCATTACTTTTTTCCATTGGTTACCCGTGAACATTGCTCATGGCAAAAAAAGGAGCTTGTGCCACTAACGGTTTGGATTTTACATGTTACGAACGGCAATGTAAGGAGCGGTGCAGATTCGACTTCAGGAGTTTTCCCGGCACTTGTAACTTTTTATAATTGGATGCCTCCGCCTTTCTTTCCTCTTGGTGCCTGCAGACAGTATCGCCCGCATCGTCTCTCACCAGCTGGATTGCCTGTAGCCACATCTTTGGTCGGTTGATGTCACTAAGTTCTGTGGCCCCATCATAATGTATATATTATATCCATATCGTTTATTCATTTTGCGTGATCATTCAAGGCATGATCACAAAAAATGAGGTAAATCCAAAGCTCAAGTGAACCCCAGCATAGAAAGCTTGAACACCTACCGTTAAAATTTTCTTAGGGATTCAACGGTGAGTATCATTGCCACCACTGTTTTTTGTGGTGTGGTCCACTTTAGCTTTGGATCTACTTCATTTTTTGGATAATATTTTAAAATGATCTCGAAAAATAGATGGACAGTGTGTGCAGGGCACATAACTTGGCCGCGTCAACACACCACGGTTGCACACCAGACAATCCGTTTCCTCTCTCTCTCACCGTTCCGTGTGCAGCCCATATCCCACTCTCCCTCCATTGCTCGTACCACGCTTTACGTGGTCTCTATGTAACCTGCATCCTCTCTCTCTCTCTCTCTCTCTCTCTCTCTCTCTCTTTTGGATGGAGCATCTCCATCTATCTATGCCTTGAGCACAAGCCCTCTGCCTCTTGTTCAGTTTGGAGCATGCATTGTTGCATTGCTCGTACATGGTGCATGTATTTTCAATGACAATACGTAAAAGCCTGTTGCATGTAAAGGTGCAAATGTATCGGGTTCGTCCAATGGGCTTTTAAACCCAACTTGAGTCAGGCCCTAGACCCCTTAAAATCGACTTTTGACCCTGACCCAATTATAAATGGGCTCGATATCCTACCAACCAAAATATGGTCATGAACTTGACCAAATCTAGGCCCTTAAATTTTCAACTATATTTTAACTCTAGGTTTGCTAGAATATGCAAGGAACATTGAAATAGGATTTGTTAGGACATAAGCCATTGGATGGGGCTCCTTTTTTTCTCTTTTTTATTTTTTTAATACCCAAACAATGAATGGTGGTCACATTGGGTGTGATGCCCAAAAAGCTTTAAGATGAAATTATTTCATACATTTATTTATTCAAAAATCATTGAGACCATCCATACTCAAAATCAAAAAGCAAAATGATTAAAGAGTTGAATATTTCCATTCCAAAGGTAAGGCTATCATGAGGATGTGGTTTGGTTAGTGACCCCAACACCATCCAAGTAGCTGGTGTCAAAGCTCTATAGCCCCACCATGATGCATGTGCTTTTATCTATGCCGTTCATCTATTTTCCCAGCTCATTGTATTTTATCTAAGTCATCCATCCATTTTACTAGGTCATTTTATGGCATGAACCCAAAAATGAGGTAGATCCGAATCTCAGGTAGACCACATCATATAAAACTGTGAGAATTGAATTCGTATCATTGAGAACTTTTCGGGGGCCACGTAAGTTTTGGATCAAGTTGATATTCATGTTTTCCCTTTATCTAGGTTTGTCTAACCTTATCAATAAGTTTGGTGGCAAATAAATGTTACCATGGGCCTAGTAAGTTTTTAACGGTGGACATTCAATCCCTAATGATTTTTTGTTGTGTAGTCCACTGGAGATTTGGATTTGCCTCATCTTGGAGCTCATGCCCTAAAATGAGCTGGAAAATGAACGAACTGGAGTGGATAAAACACATACATCGAGGTGGGCCCACGGAGCTTTGACATCAGCTAGCTAGCTGGTGTTGGGGTCACCACTTAAACTGGGACCCATAATGTAAACTTTCTGGATTATTGAAAGATAACTTCATATCTAAAGGCTAAGTCCTCGGTCCCTTTTTGTTTTGTGTAGCAACGCATGTTGATGTATTCTAGTAAATCCCTTTTGGACTTTACGGCGTCTCAATGACAGAGAGTCCATGCATGCATGACTCTTTTTCTGGCTGTAGCTACCATGCATTGTTGATGAGACCGGGTTTGTCGTTTGTCACGACCTAGGAACTTACTATGCTGTGTACTGAGTTTGTATGCGTGGGCCTATGATTGTTTCATCCAAGCCATTGATCTGAAGGTAGGCATTATGGATGGACGTTGCGAAAAACTCAAGAAATGGTCAAACACGGAATGACATGCAAATATATGGTCAGCGAAAATGCAGTGACAATCAACACTCAATGAATAAAAAACCAAAGATTTTGCGGTTAGAATCATCCAATCTGCCAATCTTTTTTCCAGGGCACAATCCATCCATGATGGGACATTAGATTAATGGCTTGGATAAAACAACCATTGCCTACACACCCACGGCTACAAACGAGGTGCACAACAGGGACGCTCTCTGTTGGTTACAAACATAAAAACTCATTGTCCATAGATGACTTTTAACCTGTAACATCACATCATTGTCAAATACAATTTAAACTTGAACTTTTAAATTCCCGCAAACTTCTGGGCTCGTTTGGATACAACAATAGAAAAGGGTTTTTCCCACTTGCTTGTTTGGTTGGTTTGCCCAGGATCAATTCCAGCTTTTCAATGAGAGGGGAATTAGACATTATTTGCGACAATGCAGCCAAACACCCAACGCAAACTACTATTTAATGCAAGGTAATATTTTAAGCAGTAAATGTCAAATTGCACAATGCACCGAAAGCTTTTGGAGCTCATTTGATTTAAAGCTACAAACAAATTTGTATCAAACCCTGCTATCCTCTTTAAACCCAACTCACCAAACTTAATCAAACTTATACCAGATCTACATATTAAAGGCTTAGGCCTGGGGTTAAAATATCATAAGCCTATTTATTAGAGGGGTTAGCTTTGATGATCCCTTAAACCCATCTCAACCCATTTGCACCTTACTTGCACCATAAATAGTGCACGCCAGCCTTCCTTAATGCTTTAGGTTTCTACATGCACAATACTTTTGGAGGGAAAATATCAACCTCATGTGAAGTTTTCACACATGGGCCATGCATATATAATTAGTGATAGCCTAAAATCCAAACATCAATTGTCAATAACTACCAGTATTGACATGCATGACAAGTGACTTTGCGATCTAATATGGACCAGTGAAAAAATGCCAAGTTAATATATCGGATATATATCCAAGTAAAAAAGATGAAAGTATTATGAAATCTTTAAGGTGATTTGTGAGTCTCATATTTGACAAGCCCACATTACAGCTTTTCTTTATCTTATGTCAATTGTTATAAATTTATCGGGTAAACTTAGCTATTAATAATTCACGTCCCTAAAATCTAAAATTCATGATTGGCAGAGCATGCACAAATGCACCAGGCTACGGCTCAAAAGCAATATTGATCATTGTGCAAGGTTATAATCAGACTATTCGCTTACAACTGATCCATCAATGATGGTAGTCCCGTGACCGTCAAGTGAGTATCCACCCATCACAAAATTCCCACGTGACGTGAGCTGGTTTTGCATGAGAAGATCTCATGCAACCATTTGATCGTTCCACTTCCACCGTTGCTGGGTTGAACAAAACGACTGTTGCATCTTGCTATTGAACATCTCTTAATACGAATGTTTTGGCCTCCTTAGTTGCAGGTGCTAATCCTAAAAGAAAAAATGATAGGTCTATATTTTTATCTTTATTATCATGTGTTTGATGACTAAATCTGGACTGCTCTCCACTCCGAACCACTTCAACGTCTCTAACCCGCGCACTGACAACAAGCAAAAGAGACCCTAGTTAAACCGGGAGACCCTCCGATGCCTAAGTCAAGTCAAGGGAATCTAGGTCTAAGTTCGGATGTAGTGAGAGAGTGCAAGATGTTGCGTACATGTAGTAATGAAATTTCATTGTATTTATACCTGACTTTCGGACGGTCCGGGTCCGTTAATCTCGGCACGATTCGCTCAATTAGTAGGGTACTGCAATCGTGAAAATATTATTCGAAATTCGAGAATTGTGTAGCGTATCATGCGTATCCCCGGGCGAATCAATCGGTCATGTCTGCGTAAGGTAGTTTAACGCATGGAGCACCCATGACCTACCTCGGCCTCAGCTCGGAACTTCTGACCAAAGAGGCCCTGACTCTAGCCTCAGCCCTAGACTAGTGTGCACATGGGCTTTCACTGTCAAGTTATTAAACAAGGACGGCGTCTTGAGTCCGAGCCGAGGGTTGACCTTTCATGTCTGTAGGGTATTCCGAAGGTTTCCCCTCCGCGCTCTGAGACAGACTTGACCCGTCAAGTTGAGTTTCTTAGCCACGAGTAACATAGGTGTAAGTGATCGAATGATTCGTCTTCGATCGAGCAGGTGGGGCGGCCTAAGGTCTTGCAAGCAAATCTCGGCATGATCTTCAAACTGGCTACATTGGTCTTGAATTACTTCAAGCTAACAACCTCCCTCGGAGTAGGAGCATAACTACAACCGAGCTGGGAATCTTCATTCTTCTCAGTAGTATTTACCGTTCCTTCCAGATTAACTTTTATATATCCGACCGGATTAGGGGGATGTAGCTCCTTGGGATTGGAGGGACTTGGATCTTCCCATAACATCATGAATCTTTTCTCCTGCAGTTGCCAATAGTCACTATTCAATATATGTACTTGTGGATGAGATCTAGACCCTCCATCTATCAGGGTAAGTCCTGGATACGGCTTATCTTGAAATTCACACTGATCGGGTAATCGTGGCTGCTGACTGAAGTGGGCACTTGGAAGAATTCCAACCTATAATCATATATTCAACGAGTGAAAGGACTTCATGCGATAGCTGGTATCACCTACTCCTTGCCAATTTCATGCCTGACAATTTCTCAGGAGATCTTCAAGATATCACGTTGCTTTTCTCATGATATTATGGGCTAAAATTTCCATGAAGGTAAAATACTTAAAAATATTCATTGTAAATCAATAATTGATTTAAATTTTAAAAATACAGTTGTAAAATGATTTTTTACCCAAAAATTCCTCAAAGCTGCTATTTACGAAAGCATGATGAGTAACCACTTGGTGAAGGTAAACAGATTTATTTACCATTATTTTTCTAGAAGACAGAGATACATTGAAAAGACTCAAAATAAAAAAATAAAAAAAAAAGGAATTAAGAGCTATTCTCAGTACACACGTTTGCGATAAAGCCTTGTACACGCTACACATGTGACCGTATGTGATCTGATCAATCCATCAGGTTAGCCATAATATTGGAAAGAGGTGAATGAGTTGGAAAAACTTCATCCATAAATTATTTTTGCCAATTTGTAGGCCAGATGACTGGTGGGTCAACATGATTCTTGGGCTAGCAAATCAATATAATGGTTCCACTCTAATGGACGGATTGGATCTTGAACCTATAAAGACATGCCCGGGCACATGTGCTGTATATATGAGTTTTATTGAACATGCATGCGTGGACTTTAGCGATACCAAATTTTAAAAGATTAGTTGTATGATAACTAACGGAGGTTTCAATGGGCTTTTTAAAAATAAAAAATAAAAAAAAATTGTTAGCTTGTTAGTAAACCCCACTGTCAGTTCACACTTCACTGTTAGCCACCCCTACTAGGGATGATACCTAAGACCTCAGTGTTGAAACGAGGTATCTTTCACTCAGTCTACCACTTGAGTTATGGATCAGGGTGTGGGGTTTCAATGGGCTTGAAAAATCTGAAATCGGGCCAAGACCTACGCAGTCCATTGACAGCCCTACTACCCAGGCTGCTGCCTATAATGTTTGATTTGTATGCACTCAAAAATTGCACACGTGGTATAGAAAGTTGATTAAATTGAGTGGTCCTCTTTAGGCCCAGTCTAATAGATTGGTTGAACAATCGTCCTTTGATTCGTGGAAATAAGACTGTTGGATATTTTTGCATTTTTAACCGTCCAATAAATGTCCTTCAATCCGATAATGGAATAAGCTTAATTTTAAGTTCATGATACATCTACACTGAGTCCCAGATTTTGGACGGTTTGGCTTGACTACTTATATACCATGTATGCACTTTTAAAGTAAGTTCTAGTTGCCGTAAGTGTCAACTATTCCTCCACGGGAGTATCTAAGATATTCTGAAAGTGACGTTAGGTTTTATCCACATCGTTCATCCATTTTTGTGGTATCATTTTATGTTACAAGGTAGATCCAAGGCTAAAAGTGGACCACAACATGGAAAGCAGTTGTGCTGACTATGCTTATCATTGAGACCTTAAGGCCGACTATGATGTTTATTTGCCATTCAACCTATTCATAAGGTCGCGTGGATAAAGAATGATGGGAATCACAAGTATGATCAAAACTTTTGTAGCCCTCGGGTAAGTTTTCGACAGTAGGAATTTAATCCTCACTGCACGGTATACTAGAGCCTTGTATTTACCTCATTTTTTAAAATCATAGAATATAATGATACAGCAGAATGGATGGACGGTATGGATAAATGCCATACATCATGGTGATCGGACAGGGCTCCACCCTGTCCCAAGTTCACGACATGCCAGCTTAGCACCGCGTCCTCTACACGAATCAGAGTGGGTGGACCTTTGATTGTGGAGCACACCATAATGTATGTGTCTTTAAATTCACACTGTCCATTCATTTCTTCCTATTATTATTGAAAAATTAGTGGTTTTTAACAAATAATAAAAACAAAATTCGAATTTTCAAAATTTCGGGATTTTCCCGCCAAAACGTATTTTGAATTTTTTGAATTAAAAAGTGCGGTGTGTGTGCTTTGTCCCACATCGGAAATGTAAAAGAAACTTTTGTGGTTTATATGAGATGTTGTGAAAGGTATTCTTACTTGGAGCTTTTGGAGGAGATAAAACTTAGGTTGCGTGTTCCAGTGCGAAGCACTGGAACACACGCACGCACACGCGCGCGCTCGGGCTCGGGCTCGGGCACGGGCGAGGGCGTGGGCAGTGAGGCAGTGTGGCTGTAGTGGCGCTAGATGGCGCACTTCGCACGTCCGCATCGTGTCGCAGAGGGGTCGCTCCTTCGCGACCTTACGCGAACCGGTGCGATCGCGGTGCGATCGCGGTGCGATGGGTCCAGTGCAATGGGTCTGGTCAGAGCCTTAGGGCAGTGCGGATCTGAAATGAGCCTGGGTTTTTATAGGTGACTGAGAACGGTCGGATCTTGAATCCGAAACGTCCAGCCGTTTCTACAAACGGCTCTATGCCTTGAAAGCCAAACGGTCCGAAACGGACGGGCCAGGATGATCTAACGGTCAGATCTTCTGATCTAATGACCAGAAACGTCTGGAATTAATGGACAACGGCCAGAAACGTTTTTCAAACGTTCTGGACCATTGATATCACACAGCAACGGGTCTAAAACCTAAGGCCTATATAAACTGGACCATTCCAGTCCGATTTCATCATCTCAACATACCATCTCTCCCATCAGATAAAAATACAGTCCATAGCTCCTAAAGAACACTGTGATCATCTCGACCGTCTAAATCTGTCAGAAGAAATCTATTGCGTTAAATTGTTCCATAGTGGACCTATCGTGATTGCTGCACGCTGGATCCAGATAAGGCTTGTCTTATCCTGGAAGCAATTCGTCTGTAACCCATCAGCAGTGATAAGGGGACGAATCACGCTTTAAGGACAGCGTATTTTATACGTGATTCAGCCTAGTGAAATTGCTATTTTTTCTATTATTATTTTTTTTATTTTCGGTGTATCCAACCAGATTTTGTAACAATTATTTTAGGGCATGAGTCTTAAAACGAAGCAGTTCCAAATTTGGCAGAAGATGTCATGGAAACAAAAATGATTGCGATTAAAAGCTTCTCCCGGCCAACAAAAGTTTCGGATCAAGCTATATTTGTGTGGCCTATTCCCCTATAATCTTCTCATCAGGTTGGATGGCAAATAAACATTTTGGTGATCCCATGTGGTTTTTAATGGCAGACATTTAATCATATTGTTTCTTTCTTCTTCTTCTTTTTTTTTTTTTTCTTGTTTTTTTTCTTTTAAACACATGCACACACACCCCACACACTCACGCTAGTGAAATTTCACCACCTATGGATACTCGAACCCTTGACTGGGTGTTGAAACTCCTGAGAGTCTACCACCCGAGCAAGAGTAAGGATAGTTATGTGATCAACTTGAGATTTGGATCCACTAAATTTTTAGACTCATGCCTTGAAATGAACGGACGAAATCAATGGACAATGTAGATTTAAAACACGTTCATCAAATGGGGTCACACTGAGAGATCCACCCACCTCAGTGGATCCCAGGTATCCACCGAAGCCTCGCCCCAAATGCCCATTGCATCCTGTCAGGCAGGGGCTTTGTTGGGCCCACCTGATGTATGTGTTTTATCAATGCCGTCCATCCACTTTAGGGCCCGTTTGGACGAGAGAATTGAAAGGGAGTAGATCGTAGTATATGGGATTAGCTCATCTAATCCAAGGGTGTACGGGCGACGACATGTTTGGCAGGACGAGGAGATGAGGCGGATGGCAGTCTGGAGGATTTACTGCTGGATTCGGAGGGAGTGGTGGCGGAAGGTAATCCAGAGAGAGAACCAGGTGTATAAGAACTTTTTTGAAGGACCTTTGCCTCCATTCAAAATGGAAAATCAATCCAAAACCGGCCCTCTCCAACTGAAATTTCATCACGGAGCTGATGGATGGTATGAATTCCTCAAACCGTCGATGATCATAGCCCCACCAACGTCGCAACGCAAAAGCCATTATGTAGGCTCTATTTTTACGCTGGCCGTTCTTTTCAGTCAATGCAAGATCATGGCATCGATCAGATGGCCTCACCGATCTCATTCCCAAAAGCATATCCCAGCTGAAGCTGCTTCGACTGCAAGAGAACAAGCATTGTGCGGTGCTGATCGAGCTTCATGTACTAAAATCCAAAAACACCCAAAATGAAAACACAGAATAGAAAAATAATCAAGACCCAAATGAAATCTTCCAACTAAAGACACCAATTTGCCGCTTCTGGGATTGGAAATAGTAGAAAATGAAAAATGGGGTGCGAGAAAATCAATCAAAAAGGGTGTGAAAAGGCAAAGATTAGAGACAGAGAGACCTGAGAGAGAGTCTTTTTGGGCAGTAACAGGCTTATGCATCTCGACAAGCTGTTCGCATATGGTAGCGTAGACAGAGATTTGCCTGCGAAGAAGTTCCATCTGCTCATCTGTCATTACCTTCACATACATTACCCCACTCTGTTGTTGTTCTTGCTGCTGCTGCTGCTGCTCCCACTCCATCTTCTCCCCTCTTTCACCTCATTCTCCTTCTCCTTCTTCAACAACACTTCTCACAACACCCATCTCTCTCCAAGCGGTTTCCTTCTCTCCTCTTTCATCTCTCTCTCTCAAGCATTGTGCGTTGTTGATCGAGCTTCGACTACAAGAGAACAAGCTCAATGGACGCTGGATCTGCTCGGCCGGCCAAACAAACCCATCCATTGGATGCTGGATCATCCAATACAGTGGGATTGGAGACAATCCACTGACTTGCATTTAGAAGTATCGGTTTCTGTGCAATCCACTCCATTACCACCTACTCCCTTTCAATCCCCCCCGTCCAAACGGGCCCTTAGCAGATCATTTTAGAACATGATTCCAAAAATTACCCAGATCCAATCATCAAGTTGACCACAAAGAGGGAATTGAACGCCCACCATTAAAAACTTCTTGAGCGCCACATAAGTTTTGAATCAGGGTGATATTTATGTTTTCCCTTCATCCAATATTGTGCCCACATGTTAGCATTGAATTAGATTTTTCTTTTTCGAAAAAAAATAAATTGTACAAGGTGGGACTAACTTAGATTAATGGATTAGATCTATTGACAGCATATATGTGGTGTGTACACGAGCTTCATTGCACACGTGGCTAAGCAATTTTTTTTTAACTTCTTTGTATCATAGACTCATAGTCATTTTGATTTTCCATACTCCATAATGGCAAATTAATCATTTTATTCTCAATATTAGGTTAAGAAGCATGCTTTTGTAAATACAAAACCTAAATGATATTATATATATATATATAGAGAAGCGCTCACCTGCGAACCAGTTCGTACGTAGTACGTACGAACTTTTTTTATGACCCATCATACGTGATGAATGTCGCAAATCTGAACCGTTCATATGAAGCAACACCTAGTGAAACCCCCCAGGACCAAGTTTTACTTTTATCTAAAACTTTTATCCATACCGTCCATAGCAAAGAAATTCAAATCAAGGAAAGAAGGCATTTACATTTTTCACGGTCCACCAAAGTTTAGGATCAAAGTAAAAATTTATACCATGAGGTTTCATGAGGTTACGCTTCACATGAACGGTTCAGATTCTGAGATTCATCACGTATGGTGGGTCATCAAAAAGTTCGTACCTACTCGTCTGAAATTTCATAGTGAAAGCTTTTCTATATATATATATATATATATATATATATATATAATTAGCAGTTGTGAGGATTTTTGGAGTAAAAATCCAAATGATTTACTTCAACTGTTATATATATTTTTATTTAAAAATCTAATAGAAGTGCAGAGATCTTCAGAATATCGTGAATATTATCACGATACTATCATTATATTATATTTTCACACTGTATTTGGATGGTTTCATACACCTAGGTCGGATACCATTAGAGATGTACACAAGTCAAATCAATCTAAGCTTGCCACAACTTAACTCGGCTCAGCCACTAGCTGGCCTCAGCTCAAACTTGGGTTGACTTAGTCCTCGAGCTTGATTGGCCAACTTGGATCAGTTTGGTCAGCAACTCGAGCCAGTTCAAGCTGAGTTCGAACTAAGATCGAACATGTGTGTCATTTTCGCAAACACATAGAGTGCACCTTCAATTTCTTACTATATGTAAAACAACAATAGTTGTTTACAAGAATTTCAACAAACATCTTATATGCAACATCCAAATCAAGAGCAAATGATATTTGTTTCATATACATACCTTCCTTGCCACCAATCGACACTAGGTTGAGTCATTTCATCAAACACTTGGTGAGCAACATCAATATCAAAGTAACCGAGTCATTGAACTGGTTTGATCCAAGTTCAATTTGAGTTGGGGTTGTTAGTTAAAGTAATTCACAACGAAGGATAGTAGAAATTGACCAGATCTATCAGGTTCAAGGCTCGACTTGAATAGTCGATTTCTCAAAACAGATTTGCTGCCCTTTTTCTTGAATTTCCAGCAAGTGCAAACTAAGGAAATCTGCAAATTGTCTTCAGGATACAATGAACTCTCAATCGATTTTCAACACGAAAATTTGCACATTTAAGTGTTGAACAGATCTCTAGTTTTAACACCGATATGCCTTAAGACGTTCAGAAAAAATTCAGCAAGAGATTAAATCGAGAGTAATTGCACAGAAGATGATATAATCGTAAGGATTTTGAGTATTTTCTTCTGGATTATAGTATCCAGGATTTATATCATTTGAAAGGTTATGGATTTCTTCCTGAAGAGGTGTTAAAGAGCCTCTTCAAGAAATCCATACCCATTCACAGCAAATAATTGCCTTTTCATGAAAGGACATGACTCTTGTCCTATGGCAGTTATTTCTGTACCCATTCAGACAGAAACAGTTATCCAACAGGAAAAACTGTATCCACATAAGCGACACGTGGCATAGGTGCCACATGTACAATCATGTCATAATTACTCTCAATTAAAAAAATAATAAAACATCAGGGTACCATGGCCCAAAAAATTTGAACCGAGTGCCAAAAAGACTAAGGCTTTCTTAGCTCCTTGCGACGATGCGAACGTGCGAAGTGCTAAGTGCGCCTAATAAAGCGCCAAAAAGCGCCCAAGCAGCCCTACATGACCTCCGCCTGCAGCACGTGCTGGACGATTAACCATGCCGATCCACGAGGAGATCGAACCACAGTTGCATAAGCAAAAACTCCTTCTCTTACCGACTGGCTATACACACTATTTATGGAAAGTTTAAATAATTAATATATTTATTTACTTTCTACAAATAATTTTTTATTTTTGAAATTTATTTTTATTCTAAAAAACACCAACAATCCCCCACAATTTCAAAAATAAAATCAGTTCGGAATGAATGGCATATCAGTATAAATAGGTGCATAAGTAAAGGTATCTTTTGGATTTGAACCTTTACTTTAGTGTATACGTATCAAAGTTATGTCAGGTACTTAGTGACCCATTAGTCTTGAACTAAGGACCTTATATGACTCATAGGACACATAACACACATCTATTCATATATAAGTGGAGATCTTTAAGTTCGCACATTTCGGCCTTGTGCGTATCCTTATTTCATGAGTATTGTAGAGACGATCCCAATCTCTTCAAAAGCGGCCTCACTTCTCTACTCATATAGGTAGATCTATCAAAGATGATTACTGCTTCATCTCAACAAAATCTGCTTATAGATCTATTAAGAGTTATTACTCAGCCTCTTATGAAATCAGAAACCAAACACTAGACTTTTTAGGAATGAGACTCATTTTCTTTTTCTAGTGTATATTTCGATCCACATACTTGACTTGTTTGTCCCTTTGAACCTAGCCTATATTTCAAAACATAGGTAGGGTTGCCATCGAAGTGAAAGTTACATCTTTATGGATCTTAGTCCCATTCCTTTAGTGGTTCTTCTTATTTGATCTCTTGATAAACCTTTTGTCGAGGATCTGCTAAGTTCAGGGATGGATTTAACATATTCCCTTGTGATTACTCCATCTCTTAGCAATCCTTTAACAAAGTTATGCCTTAAACCTACATTTCTAGACTTACCATTATAAGTCTTACTCATATACGACAAAGAGTAGCCTGACTATCACAAAAGATAGATATGGCAGGAGTAGGTTTTGGCCAATACGGGATTTCCAACAATAAGTATCTTAGCCATTCACCTTCTTTACAAGCAGCACCAAGTGCAATAAACTCACTTTCCATTGTAGAGTGAGATATGCACGTTTGTTTCTTAGATGCCCATGATATTGCTCCTCCTCCAAGAGTGAATATCCAGCCACTTGTAGATTTAGATTCTATGCTATCGCATTCCAACTTGCATCATTTGTACCCTTCAAATACAATGGGATATGATTTATAATGCGATCCATAGTCTATGGTTCCTCTTAGATACTTTAAAACTCTGGAAATCGCATTCATGTACTTGTCTGGATTCTTGGTATACCCTTAGCATTCCTACTTGTGAATGCTATATCGGGTCTAGTGCAATTCATTGCATACATTAAACTCCCAATAACACTCGCATATTCTTGTTGTGCTTTACATCTACCATATTTTTAACCAATTTAATACTTGGATCAAATGGAGTTGAAATAGGTTTACTATCATAATGATTAAACTTCTTTAACACTTTCTCTAGGTAATGAGATTGTGTTAAGGCCATTCCATCATTAAGATTATAAATCTTAATACCTAATATTACATCTGCTTTGCCCATATCCTTCATGTCGAAGTTGGTACTTAGAAACTTTTTAGTTTCTTTCACACTTATCCTCATTTGGTCCAAATATTAGCATATCATCTACGTATGGCGAGATAATGATTTGACCTTTAATATATATGCACTTATACTTGGTTTACTCTAAAACCATTAGATTGTACTACTTGATCAAACTTTTCATGCCATTGTTTAGGAGCTTGCTTGAGCCCATAGAGAGATTTGACCAGTTTACACACTTTCTTCTCTTGCGGGTTGAACAAACCCTTCGGGTTGTTCCATATAGACTTCTTCATCTAGATCACCATTTAAGAATGCCGTTTTAACATCCATTTGATGGATTACTAGGTGGTGAATTCTTTGCAAGAGCAATTAAAGTCTGATGGTAGATATTCGAACAACAGGAGCATATGTATCGAAAAAATCGATTCCTTCCTTTTATGTCTAAATCCTTTGGCTACCAATCGAGCTTTAAACTTATTTATAGTTCCATCGAGTTGAACTTTCTTTTAAAAATCCACTTACATCCAATAGGCTTAGAACCTGGTGGAAGATCGAAACACCAAGTGTTATTTGAGACTATGGAATCCATTTCATCGTTTATGGCTTCCCTCCAAAGCGTGCATCGGGAGATGAGAGAGCTTCACTAAGTGTTGATGGATCACTTTCAATACTTAGTGGTAGAAATCTCCTTTTTATTCCATTTATATCCCCTTCTACAAGGAACATATAGAAATCGGGCCAAAAGATGTTTCTTTTCTTGCCCTTTTCGATCTCCTTAGTTCATTTCATTCGGATGAGTGTTAGATTTATCATGAAAGTTGTTAGGCTCTTCGTTCATTGGTTCTATTATATTTTCATCAACTTGCCTTTTTGTATGATGATTCATATAGTCTTTGTATACTGTATTTTCAAAAAATATAGCATCCTAGACTCTATAATCATGTTTTTGTCGACAAAAAAAGTTTGTTCTAGAACCAGGAATCTATATACGAGACTATTAATCCCATAACCCACAAAGGCACACTTGATTCCTCTAGGACCCAACTTTACTCTCTTAGAATCAATAATCCACGACTTACTGCTATACTTCCCACACTTTGAAGTAATGAAGATAAGGTTTCTTCTTTTCCATAATTCATATGGGGAGATATCTAATTTTTTGTGTGGGATAGCATTCAGAATACGGTTTGCAGTTAATAATGCTTCCCCCCACAAATTCAGTGGTAATCCAGAATTTAATATCATACAGTTGATCATCTCAACTAATGTCCTATTTTTGCGTTCCGCTAGGCCATTTTGCTGAGGTGTGTAAGGTCTTGAAGTAAATTCATGGATTATACCATATGATTCACAGAAGTCGTTAAATTCATTAGAGGAGTACTCACCCCTCTATCACTTCTGAGTGCTTTAATCTTTACATTCAACTGATTTTCTACTTCGGCCTTATAAAGTTTGAATTTTTCAAAGGCTTCATCTTTAGATTTTATCAAGTATACATAGGAAAATCTAGTGAAGTCATCGATAAATGTGATAAAATACCTTTTTCCTCCACGAGTTAAGGTATTTAAATCACGAGATATCGGAATGAATTAATTCAAGGGTTGTGATTTTCTCGTGCAGGTCCCAAATGGTTTTCCGGTTATTTTAGAATGGGCACACATCACATTTCCCTTCTTGTTGAATTTCGTGATTTGGTATAAGGCCTAAGATCATCATTCTTTTCATTGAATGATAATTAACATGACCTAGTCTAGCATGCCATAAAGATCTAGAATCCACTATATAAACGGAAACATCATTATTATTATTAATATTTAGTTTAATCATACCATTACATGAATATCCTTTGCCTACAAACATACCATTCTTGGTGATAACCAACTTATCAGACTCAATCACTATTTTGAATCCTCTCTTATTGAGAAGATCGCTTTGACACTAGATTTTTAGACATGTCGAATACATGCAAGAACATTTGTTAGTGTCAGGTCTTTTGCACGATGTAAACCGAAGCTCGATTGTTCCTTTTCCAACAACGTTATGAACATTATTACCCATCTTCACTTCTTGTCGATTGCAATACCTTCATAGGTCTTGAAGATGTTTCGGTCCTTCGATATGTGAATGGTTGCACCGGTATCTAGCCACCATCCACCATCGGATATTACTTGTGTTAACTTCAGTAACCATTGCTACAAGTTGGTCTTGTCATGTTAGCTTTGAGCTTTCGATTGCTTCTTCTGTGTCGACATTCCTTTATGTAGTGTCATGGCTTATTGCAGAAGTGACATTTGCCCTTTTTCTTTCCTTTTTTCTTAAACTCCGTATCTTTCTTTGGGGGAATAGATTTGGAGTTCTGATTTTGGCTTGTCATCTTCTACTATATTTGCTTTGGAATGATTTTCCGAAGCACTTTCTTTCTTGTCTCGGTTTCTGGACTCTTCTTCTATACGAAGATGTCGTTGAAGCGCTTGAAGAGTGTACTTCCTTTCATCATGTTTCAATTTCTTTTTATAATCAAACCATGATGAGGGTAATTTTGCAATTACAACACCGACTAGGAATTCTTCAGAAGATCTACCCCACCAATCTTCAATTCATCAACCAAGTTATGTAGTTCGGTTACTTGGGAAAGAATTGGTGATCATTTTTAAATTTGAAGTGGACATAATTGTCGATCGAGAAATTTACGATCTTGATCTCTTCGATTTTATATTTTTGATCCAATTTTGTCCACAGATCTTTAGCGAAGGATATTTTACGGTATGAGTTGTAGATGGAATTAGAGAGGCGTTTAAGATATGACCTTTGCATAGAAAATCGTCCTCCTTCCTTTTCTTCCGTTCTGCCTTCACTTGTTCTGAGTCATCGTCTTTTGGCTCGGTCGAGAAAAGGCAGATCATCATCTAGGATGTAAGATAACTTCAGAGTTGTCAGAAAGAAAAGCATCTTCTGCTGCCATCTTGAGAAGAATTGACCGTCGAAACGATCCAGTCGTACAAAGTCTTGGTTCATGACTTGAATGGAATGAATTGTCTCCATTGTGAAAAGATAAAAAAGATCTGTTTTGAATGTTAGTTAAAGTAATTCACAACGAAGGATAGTAGAAATTGACCAGATCTATCAGGTTCAAGGCTCGACTTGAATAGTCGATTTCTCAAAACAGATTTGCTGCCCTTTTTCTGGAATTTCCAGCAAGTGCAAACTAAGGAAATCATATTGTCTTGAGGATACAATGAACTCTCAATCGATTTTCAACACGAAAATTTGCACATTTAAGTGTTGAAACAGTCTCTAGTTTTAACAGATATGCCTTAAGACGTTGAAAAAATTGTGAGATTAAATCGAGAGTAATTGCCAGAAGATGATATAATCGTAAGGATTTTGAGTATTTTCTTACGGATTATAGTATCAGGATTTATATCATTTGAAAGGTTATGGATTTCTTCACGAAGAGGTGTTAAAGAGCCTCTTCAGAAATCCATACCCATTCACGACAAATAATTGCCTTTTCATGAAAGGACATGACTCTTGTCCTATGGCGATTATTTACGTACCCATTCGAGTGAAAGCAGGTTATCAAACGGAAAAAGCGTATCCACATAAGCGACACGTGGCATAGGTGCCACATGTACAATCATGTCATAATTACTCTCAATTAAAAAAATAATAAAACATCAGGGTACCATGGCCCAAAAAATTTGAACCGAGTGCCAAAAGACTAAGGCTTTCTTAGCTCCTTGCGACGATGCGAACGTGCGAAGTGCTAAGTGCGCCTAATAAAGCGCCAAAAAGCCCAAGCGACCCTACATTGACGCCGGCGTGCGCGTGCGCGGTTTCCGCCGATCCACGAGAATCGAACCACAGTTGCATAAGCAAAAACTCCTTCTCTTCTGGGCTATACACACTATTTATGGAAAGTTTAAATAATTAATATATTTATTTACTTTCTACAAATAATTTTTTATTTTTGAAATTTATTTTTATTCTAAAAAACACCAACATCAATATCAAAGTAACCGAGTCATTGAACTGGTTTGATCCAAGTTCAATTTGAGTTGGGGTTCGATCCGAGTTGAGTCGAGATCAAGCAAGCTTGAACTTGGTTTGAAATATTTTCGAGCTAAAAAAATCAGCTCGACTCGGCTCGAACTCAATTTCAAATCGAGCCTTTTTGAGTCGACCGAGCTAACCGAGCTAACTTGGTTCGTGTACAGCCCTGGAGACCATAACTTGGCGGAGTTGACATGGTCCCAAGCTTGACTCAGCTCAACACAACTCGATCTCAGCCACTCGCAAGGCAATCTTTTGAAGAAAAGGCAACGACCGGGTTTTGAGCCCATTACCTCAACATCGCATAGCATTATCTTTGCATTATTTTTATATTTTATAGAATATAATTATTAAAAATATTTATAAATAATATTAGATTAATTTTAAATAACAAATCAAGTCAAGTAAAGACTTGTTCGAGTCTTCGAGCCAACCTGGCCGAAATTTCAAGTTTTAAAATTATGATTTGGACAGATTGTCTTATACTATGGCACGTGTGCAATGTCTACTTAAGAAGTGCGTATCATCCATCACTTTCTGCCAAGGAGAATTATTTGATACTGTGGCATATGACGCTGATACATGGGCACTAGGAAATTGAGCGTGTCTTAAGCTAACTCGTTGATCTCACTAATTTCTCAAATTTGCTGTAGCTACGTATATTCCCAAAATGAGATTTATTGAAGAATACTAACCTTTGATTCGTAGAACTGGTTTGTCGAAATGGGACCATTGTATATTTTCCAATTTTAGCCGTCCAATAATTCTCCACCGATCTGGTAGTCATATAATCAAATAAGCTTGATTTATGGATAATGATGCATCTAACTTGGGACTCATAAGTTGGACAGCTCAAATTGAATTAATTTTTTTTCCCAATAGGCAATTTCTAGGCGCCTGTGCATCATCCATCATTCTATGCTAAAGTATCAAAGTTTCTTTCTAGAGAAATTTGGGACGGTGGACCCCACCTTTTATCGAGCTGTTTTTATGAAACAATACAAACTTAGTTTGGGAACTTAGACTTGCTCATGCGGACAGCTACTTCGAGGACGAAAATACCCCTTTTGGACTTTAAAATTCATTGGACAGTTCAGGACTTTTTCCATAATATCTCAAGACTTTTGATATATCAAACTACGATTATGGCTACAGTTATAATCCGTAGCTATAGAGTCCCACTGACCCTAACTCTCTAGTTTTTTTTTTTTTTTTTTTTTTTTTCCGTTGTAATCCCCAAGGCATTTTGTGGGTCCCATTATGAGGTATGTGTTATATCCAAACCGTCCATCTATTTGATGAGCTCGCATTAAGGTTTGAGATGAAAAATAAGACAGATCTAGCTATCAAGTGGACCACACTGTAAAAGGTCGTGGAGGATTGAACGTCTACTATTGAAACCCTTCTAGGGGTCATATAAGTTTTGGATCATTATGAAATTTGTTTTTCCTCTTCATCCAGGCTTTTGTGACCTTATGAATAGATTGGATGGAAAATATATGTTATGGTGGGCCCTACAAAATTATTAACGGTGAAAATCAATTTTCTCGCTGCTCTTTGTGGTGTGGTCCAGTTGATCTTTGGATATGATTCTTATATATATATATATATATTGCTCCCAAATGATCTCGAAATATAGATGAACTTTGTGGATATAATAAATACATAACTGTGGGGCCCATGTAACTTTGATTTCTTTTGAGCGGGGGCGATCATGAAATTGAGAAGGGCAAATTAGAAATTGAGTGGGGCAAACATGAAATTGAGCAGGGCAAACTGAAAATTGAGCAGGGCAAACATGAAATTGAGCGGGGCCAACGAGAAATTGAGCAGGGCAAACATGAAATTGAGAGGGGCAAGCTGGAAATTCAGTGAGACAAACATGAAATTCAGCGGAGCAAATATGAAATTGAGCGGGGCAATTTAGAAATTGAGCGGGGCAAACTATTGCAAACGATTGCATAAGCAGAAAGAATGCAAACGATTTGCTACGTCTTGTCCTATAAGTGAAAAGCCACCCAATTTTCATGAGTATATTAGGTGCACCCCGACCTCACCTAGAGTGATGCAGCCCTTACCATGAGGAATTTTTATAAATACCTAAACTGTAATTTCAAAAACCCACTGTTTTACAAACAAAGACAATGGTTTTATAGGTGTTTTATCAAACACCTTCTAAGTAACATAAAAACAAAAAAAACAAAAAGTATTTGTTTAATGTACATGTTTGCCCCGCTAAATTTTCAGTTTGCCCCACTCAATTTCTAGTTTGCCCGGCTCAATTTCATGTCTGCCCCGCTGAATTTTTAGTTTGCCCCGCTCAATTTCTCATTGACCCCACTCAATTTCATGTTTGCCCCGTTCAATTTTCTTTTTGCCCCGCTCAATTTGTAGTTTGCCCTGCTGAATTTCACGTTTGCCACAATGAATTTCATGTTTGCCCCGCTCAATTTCTAGTTTGCCCCGCTCAATTTTCAGTTTGCCCTGCTCAATTTCACGTTTGCCCTGCTCAATTTTATGTTCGCCTCGCTCAAAAGAGATTGAAGTTAAATGGGCCCCACAATTATGATTTATTATATCCACAACCTTCATCCATATTTTGAGATCATTTGGGAGCATTATATATATATATATATATATATATATATATATATATATATATATATATATATAGGGAAAATGTACTATGTGCTCGAGCGTAAAGCGGTTGTCCGTGAGGTCGAGCTGGTGTGGGCCCCACCGTGATGCCGTTCGAAAATCCACACCGTCCACCAGATGCGCCATTCCAGAGGGGGCCCACACGGCTGAAAATCAAGTCAATCCGTGACTTTTGTGGGCCACACCACGTCTGACGTAAGTTGAGAGGGGCCGTGCACCATTGAAACATTCAAAACCATTTTTGGGGACCTTTCGAGACGTTTTTTGATGATCAACACCGTCCATCATGTGTGTCTCACTTGAATATAATTTTAGACCAAGTTTCAGGTGGTATCCACAACTCAGGTGGGGCCCACCAAGTGCATTTACATGTTTTTACGTGTATACTTATATTTTTCGATGGTATAGCCCACCTAAGTTACATGGACGGCTGATTTTAGGCCGTGTGGGCCCACCCTGGGCTCGCGCATCTGGTGAACGGTGTGGATCTTCGAACAGCATCACAGTGGGGCCCACACAGCTCGACCTCACGGACGACCGCTTTACGCTCGAGCGCATAGTACCTTTTCCCATATATATATATATATAAGAATTATATCCAAAGATCAATTGGACGACACCACAAAGAGCAGAGGGAAAATTGATTTTCACAGTTAATAATTTTGTAAGGCCCACCATAACATATATTTTCCATCAAATCTATTCATAAGGTCATAAAGACTTGGATGAAGAGGAAAAATAAATTTCATAATGATCCAAAACTTATATGACCCCTAAAAGGGTTTCAATAGTAGACGTTCAATCCTCCACTGCCTTTTACGGTGTGGTCCACTTGATAGTTAGATTTGTCTTATTTTTCGTCTCAAGCCTTAATATGAGCTCGTCAAATAGATGTACGGTTTGGATATAACACATACCTCATAATGGGACCTACAAAATGCTGTGGGGATTACAACAGAAAAAAAAAAAAAGAAGAAAAAAGTAGCTAGTGAGTTAGGGTTAGTGGGACCCTATAGCTACGGATTATAACCGTAGCCATAACTGCAGCTTCGATATATCAAAAGCCTTTTGATATTAATGAAAAAATCCAGAACTGTCCAGCAAGTTTGCCTACAAAAGCCTGCAATTTTCGATATACTATAGCTATGGATTATAACCGTAGCCATAGCCGTAGCCAAAATATGCTGCCACAGCTGTCTGTGTTTTTTTTTTTTTGCTATGTTGCTTTTGTGGGTCCCATCATGAGGTCTGTGTTATATCCAAACCGTCCATCTATTTGGCGAGCTCATATTAAGGCTTGAGACGAAAAATAAGATAGATCTAACTATCAGGTGGACCACACTATAAAAGGCAGTGGGGAATCGAACGTTTACCATTGAAACCCTTTTAGGGGTTACAGAAGTTTTGGATCATTATGAAATTTGTTTTTCCTCTTCATACAGGTCTTTGTGACCCTATGAATGAACTTAAACTGGGAGGATTTCTCACAAACATCACAGTGGGCCCCCTAAAGGTTTCTAATGGTTGACGCTCATTCAGCACCGTTCTTGTAATGTGGTACACTTGAGATTTGGATATACCTCATTTCTCGTCTCATATCATAAAATGATGTGGAAAAATATATGGACGACATGGATGAAAAGCATACATCATGGTGGGGCCCGCAGATCACCGACCATCCACCATTGGCTGGTGGCAGGAGAGTACCCAATCCGTTTCCGTGAAAGGAGGGGTATTTTCGTCCTCAAAATTGGTGTCCATAGAAGCAGGTCTAAGTTCCCAAACCAAGTTTGTATGGTTTCATAAAAACAGCTGGATAAAAGGTGGGGTCCACAGTCCCAAATTTCTCTTCTTTCTACCCTTGAATCACAAAAATACCCCAACGAGAGAACCATACCATGCCCGACGGACGCGGATTTCCTGCCAAAAGGCGCCTAAAGATCCTGCGCAGATGTTGAGTGGGGGCACTTTAATGTATGTGATAAATCCATTCCTTTCATCCATTTCGAGAGATCATTTAAGGACGTTCTATAAAAAATAAGGAGGATGCAAAACTCAAGCGGATCACACGATAGGGAACGATAGGGAAAACTGGGGAAAGAAATTCTTACCTTTGAAATCTTCCTTGGATCCATCTCGATGTTTATATGCTATCCAAACTGTTTATAAGGTCATTCCCAATGGGATGAAGTGAAAAAACTAAAAATATAGCTAATAAAAAACTTTTATAACCATAAGAATGCTTCAACGGCGCTCACTGAATTCCCACTGTTTCCTCTCGTGTGGTCCACGTGAGAGTTGGATACACCTAATTTTTTAACACACGTCTGAAATGATCTCGTAAAACAGATGGACGGGGTGGATTTCTGAGAAACATCTCAGTGGGCCCCACCCAGCTTTCACAGGAAGTCCGCGTCCATGCCCAACCGCCTGGTGTGCAGACCATCGGCTTTGTTGGGTCTCACCTGGATAGATCAAACCACAGTCAACTTTCAGATTGTATGATCACAGCCGCTAGTCTTGCTCCCTTTTAGTTGAATGTGGACAGGTATCCTCTATTCCCAAAATGTGGGAGCTATCAGGGGCATGGGTCCATCATAAGCCGCACCTAGTAGACCTTATCTATAGTCCTCGTTTGTAAAAACTAACCATGCCATTGGGTTACCTGAATTCTAGGGCCTTCTGTATAGGTGTGGCCATGGCTCACTAATCTAGACCGTTGTCTTTTGAGTCCGTTCTGTGGATGGACCATGCCAAAGTAATCTTCTCAATGCTTTTAGAAGGATCCCAACATCTTAAAGTAGTGTGATTAAGATTTCCACGTTGAACTTACCGTAAATAACCTTTTTATTTCTCTGTGGATCTGGATTTTGTGCATGTTGGTTGATCTGAACTGCTTGATGAACAAATCCATAATCATTAAAATTGAATTGGCCTTGCTGTTGTAGTCCGTTCCCCTTATTGTTCTAATTGAATCTGTTATTTATATTGCCCCACAAAGGTCACATTCTGATTTGGGAAAGGAAAAATATGAGAATGATTTCTGATTTCATGACTTGAGAAGATGAATAATATATATGTTGACGTAATAAAATCTTTATATTGTAGTCCTAAACCTTGCAAAAGCTAAAAAAACTTTGTTTGGATTTGCAACTGGTTTTCCATTAATTGCACCAAGATATCACATATGCCTTTAAACTTGTTGATATAATCAACTAGTGAAGAATCTCCCCTTGTACAGAGTTGTAGAAGAAGTTGAAACTCACATGCTTGAGAGTTTCTAGTATACACATGTTCCAACTTCCAAGCATATCCATCGGGGGTGGCTCAACATTTTTAATTGAGGTTTTTTAGTTTAAAAAATTAAAAAAATAATAATAAATTCAAAATTAAACCATAAAATTGTTTCTTGCTTGTTTAAATGCAAAATTACTAATTAAATTTTTGTATTCTAGTTTACCCAATAAATCAATTTCGATAGATAAAATTGCTAAACCATTTAATCTATCTTGAGACATAATTGTTCGTAAATAATTTTTTATAATTTTTAGTTTTGAAAAACTTTTTTATACGGATGCAATTGTAACAGGTATGGTAAATAATATTCTATGTGTAATAAAACAATTTAGAACAAAATCTAGTTCTTTTATTAGATTAAGTATTTGTAACGCCTTGAAAATCGAGGGTCGAGTAAATACTCAACTCCCGAGTTTCCGGTGTCATATATCATACATTTTTATGGCTTTATGATTAGTCGATTTAAATTGCGCAATTTGGAATAACCTGGAACATGAAGCACAGCCACAAGTCTACTGAAATGGAAGGAAATAACATAACTATCTATATACATGTCCAAAAGAATGAAGGGGGCGCACATAGCACCACACAACCAAAATCACAAAAAAATATCAAGTCCAAAAGAATAGGGCTGAACTCCCAGCTCAGCGACCCCTCGACTCATCTACGGGTCCGATGCAGATCCGCCCATCAACTGAAAGTAGGAGCACTCCTCCTCCTCATCAAGGCTCACGTTGCCAGGCTCCTGATCATCGCCACCCGCATCTATGGAAGCGTCTGGTTGGTGTTTTAAAACACCGTCTCAGAGTGGGAGTGAGTGATCAACTCAGTGTGAACTATTAATCTTAAGTTATATCAGGCATCAATTATAACATGAATTTAATGAAAATCAGTCAATCAGCAACACCTACAACTCTTATTAAATGCACATGCCATGCGATGATATGATGTATGCCCTCGCCGCAACGCTCCCTCGAGCGACTCCATCTAAAGATCGCATATGGCAACACTCCCTCAGAGCGACCTCGGCTGCCGAGTTGCCATCCTAACTAGTGCGATGCAATGCGATCGTGTTAGCCAAGTTTTTAGTTAAGTCCATTCATCCAGTAGGTTGGGGATTCTGATTCACCCTACATGTCACTGCTCTAATCTGATTGCGAGGCCAAGGCCCCATCAACGCGTGAGGCCGAGTCCCTGCGGTCCGTGATCCCGTCGGGTCCTCATTCCCGACTCCAAGCACATGAGGAGTGCCGATAAGGAAGGGATCGCTCGCGGTCACTACGGGGAGGCGCGGTACCCCAGCGTAGGCCGACAGCTCGGACACAGTGTCCCATTCCACCATGCCCCGCTCACGAGACCGTGGACCGGTTATAGTCTAATTATCAATGGGCCACAAAGGTTATAGGGTGCATCAGGTTCCATACATATATGTGCGAACATGGTTAACGAACAGGGATGATCAGGTAGTAGGCTAGTCCGCACAAATCAGGCGAGCATGAGACGAATGACCTCGGGCACAAGAGTCCCATGTAGTCGAACTATAGCCACCCGAATACTCCCGCCCAATCCACGAGTCTAGTCCTAGCGTAGTCCTACCGACGGGACTACCCTCTCTCGTCAGGTTCCTGACCATCCCAAGAGGGGGAAAAGGGATCTACGGCATGCCACTACTCATATTATCAACTAGTACATCCATATCATAATCTCATGCATCCTAACCATATAAACAAATACCCTTAACAAGCAAACAATTATCATCAAGAAAATTAGGTGCATGTGAGTGTGTGGGTTGTGTGAGAAAGTTAAACACTTCCTTCATCTTGAGAAATCATGAGCATAACGGTAAATAATCACAGACACTGTTAAGCATCACATATGAGGAAAATGAATCAATAACCACAAGCATGTTATCATCCAACATAATATCATGTGAAGACACAATATATATCACATTTGAGAGTTAAACATGCATATTCTAACAAATCCAACAAATATGAAAATCCCTAGGGTTCTCTCTAAAATTCCAAATATGACATCCAAACACTCAAAATTGTTAAACCCACACTAAAATTGGTGTTAGGCCACCTAAGAGCAATAGTCCGCACCTTGAATTTGATGGAGGCTTGGAAACGACCTAGATGTGAGGGTTTTGAAGGTTAGCCGGCCGGAATCCCTAAAATGATTCAAGCACGAGAGAAATCCATACCATTTCTTCTTCAATACAAGGATTTCAAGGGAAAAAGAGTAAGGGATCTTACCAAGATGGCCCACGGACGATTTTCGGAGTGGCGGTGGAGAGTTTTCCCTTTTTGGAAGGGATATGGTGTTGAAGGATCGATTCTCTTGGGCCCCAACTCGATTTAGGGTCCACCACACTTCTTTGCCTTCTCTTCCTTCCTTCTACACTCTCCTTTGTCGTTTGGAGAAGGGTGAAAGTTACAAGGGAGAGCCTTGTTGTTGTGAGGTGGTGAGGGTTTTGAGGGAGAGATTGATCGTTGGAGATCGAGGGAAATTAAGAAGAAAAAGGGATGGGTTGTTGGGAGTTGAAGGGAGAGTTAGGAGGGAGAGAGGGTTGTTGTTGAGAGAGTGGAGGGGTTTATGAGAAAAGGGTTAGGGCTTATATCCCTAGAGTTGGGCCTCTTGGCCCCATGTTCCCAAGTCTTCCCAAAATAGACCTAGGGGACTCCTATTGGTGTTGAGGTGGCCCTAACACCCCTCAGGCCACCAAATTCGGCGTGTAAGTGTCTTATGACCCGACTAGGGTCCATGCAAAAATTGAGGACGAACGGACGAACGGATATATGATCTGAGTAGGCACATTCGTCCCAAAAATGGCCCTATGGGGGCCGATCTGGTGATTTGGGCAGTTCTGGCGGCCCTCTGGCCATGAAACTTGTAGGGTAGGTGTTCCATGGCCCGATGAAGGGCCTTGCAAAATTTGGGGACAAACGGATGCGGGGTTTGGTCGTACGGGTCCGATTTACGATCAACGGTCACCGTTCCACGATCAGGTCCCAGATTTAGTGAACGTGCGTAGAAAAATATATTAAACCATCACCACAAATTTGGAAGGAATCCGACGGCTGGAACGCCTGGTATCTTGATTTCATTTGTAAGTGCCAGATTCCAATTTTTGGCATTGGTGGGGTGCATTTGGCTAGTGCTAGATCCCAGTTCTGGGTGTCCACTGGGTCCGCTGTCCGCGATGGACCACAAGCCCAGTGAGATCTATGATTTCCTGAAGTTTTAGATTTTTCTGACCATCGTCGGTCATTAGGTGGCCCATACGGGCTGTTGTCAAGTGCAAACGGCCATCAGGCTTGGCGGGCCACGCCAGGTCCCATCATGGCCAGCCCGGTCTGTTCCAATAGGCTAATCCTAGGTTAATTTTACTAGTGATACCTCACCCTGAACAGTTTAAACGGATTGTCCTGCGGTAAATCCGACGTGGACGCCCCAGGATACTGTGCTGGTTGGACGAGACGTTACAGTATTTCAATTGGAACATTAATTTCTGTTTTCGCAACTTCTTTTAAAACTTTTAATTTTGAAAATAAATTCAAACCGTTAGAAAAATAAAGTTATAATTTAATTTAGAAAAATAATGTTAGAATTTAGTTTTTTGAGAACTTATTTAGCAATAAAGTAGATAGTTGTGGTCTTAGGTTTTAGGAAAAAAATTTATTAGGAATGATGCTATTATTTTGAAAAGAGACAATAGAGTTAAACTGTTATTATTGATAGTGCTAGTATCTATGATTTGTTTTTTATTTTTTCGTTTCAAATTTGTAAACTAATTTTTAGATAATCTTATTTTATAGGTCTTTCAATAAGTTTTATTTCAAAAAATTTAACCTTTTTTTTTTCTTAGTTTTAATTTTACTATAATATAGGACCTTCATAATTAATAAAAATTAATTTTGCTATAATATAGGGCCTTCATAATTAGAGAACCTTAGGCGATTGCCTCACCTGCCTACCCTTTGAGTCACCACTGATCTCCACACGGCTAGGGTTGTCTCAAAGGCTAATAATTAGGCATAGATTGCTTTCAAGCAAGGAATCAGTGATCTAACTTTTAGCTCATTGACTGTATCTTTTCCATGATATGTAATTTGGATTTTCAACTTCAAAATTTTCATCATCAGATAAATTTGTTTGATAAGGCACGGAAAAAGCCCTATCAATAAACTCAATCATATCTTCAGTCTCAAGAAGAGAATTAAATTAGGTTTCTCAAAGAAGAAAATTGGAAGAGTTTAGTTTCAACGGTACATGGTCACTAATACCGACTACATCAAAGGGAAACGACTATTTCATTATAATAGATGATGCAACGCCATGATCTTCTTTACGACGGGGAAGAAGGGTTTTAATTGCAATGAAGTTATAAATGCCAATATATAACTGGTTTGACATTGTATGTAATTGGAGCGTGTGTGTGAGAGGGTGAGACTGCTTCACCCAATAAGATATGGCCGCGACCATGGGCTCACCTTGCTGTATGTATTCTATGTCACACTATCCATTCGTTTTGCCAGCTAACTTTAGGGCATGGCCCCATAAATGAAGCATATCAAAATCTCATATGGACCACACTATTAGAAATAGTGGCAATTGGATGGCCACCATTAAAAACTTTAAGGGTCCGGTTTAACACCCATAATAGTGCTTATTTTCTATCCAACTTGTTGATAAGTTTATGAGGGCCTAGATGAAATGAAAAAATAAATATCAGCTTGAGACTTTTAATGGTGGATTATCACTGTTTAATATGGTGTGGTTTACCTAAAATCTGGATCTGCTTTAAATTTTTTGGATCATGCATTAAAATGAGCTGGCAAAACTAATGGGTGGTGTGGATATATAATACATGCATTAAGTTGGACCCCACAACCAGGGGCTGCATCGTGTTGGGTGAGGGCGGGCCACACCTAATATGCATCGTAGATTATTCCCAACATTAACATGGACGGCTCTAATCATTGCATCATTAGAGCCCAACTTGGGCGACACCGAACGTGGCCGCAGAGTCCTTTTTAAGAGGGTCTCAACTCGGATCTGGTAGACCACAATAACAGTCCACATAGCATAACTTTCAACCTTTCATGTTCGTATGACATATAGTCCGTCCAATAGTTTGGCACCAAATCAGTATTTATTTACGCAAAAATCATCCCAATCCACACATTAAATGCACCACACTTAAATTTTGCTATTTATCAATGAATATATATTTTTTAATTGCGTGGCCCGTCTAGAAAGCAGATGGATCTGAATTTTTTTCAATAGGTGATCTCGTGGTTGGGCGAACCTGCTGGAAGGTTTGGATTTTGCATTCGCTTAATATGTTGAAAGTAATCTATTTGGTGGACCATAACTTTTGGTCCAGCCGGTTGGTCCTGAGAATGAAAAATGTCGCGAGACGTCCCGCGCAACGCCCACCGAAAATATCGGTTCGCGGGTTTACACCGAAATTTCGGTCGCGATTCGCGTTGGAGACAACAGTCTTCGTACGTGCGAACCGCGACCACAGTCTTTGTACGTGTGCCTCGGGTTCTCTGTTGAAAAAGGGTAAAAGGGTGTAGGTTCTGTATACTCTTGTAGATTCAGATCTCGAAGCGTAGCCGCTTTTTCTCCTTTCTCTCCTCACCGAGACAGAAAAAGGAGACAAAGAAAAGAAAAAGAGGAAAATGAAGAAAATGGGATTTTCCATTGTCGCGCCTTCAAGATCTGGATTGATGATCTAGGGTTCGTGGAAGTGTTTTTAAGTCCTCCTCAATACTTACTTCAGTCTCCAGCTGCAGGTCTGGATTTTTTTTTTTTCCTTCTGTTTTTAGGCTTTTTATTTGGCGTGAAAAATCGGAATTCAAGCATTTTTTAAGGTATCGTTTGGATTTATGAAATGAAATTCACTGAACCGTCAAAATGCTTCTGTAAGCACGTAGAAAACGGTGGAAGATGCTTTTAAGCCGTCTGTAAGAGCGATTTAAGGTTGAAAGTTCCCCCCACCCCGTTTTTTTTTTTTTCTGTCTGAAGCTTCGGAAATTCCAGCATTTTTAGTTGTACAGGGTTTTGAAAATGAAAACGCTCGGGATATTTAAAACGCTGCCGAAATGTGGGAAGGCAATGCCTTCAATCGCCTGGAGTAGCGATTTATTGTTTTGATGCTTTTTTTCCTGTTACGGAAGATCCTGTAATGCATGCATTTTCCATGTTTTCTAGGGTTTTTGAACGAAAATCGTCCGAAACTTCAAAATGTCCCGGAAAACCCCTTTCCTCTGTGTAAAATCGCGAAAGAAATGCTTGGATTTGGAGCTTTAGATCTTCTGAAGTAGCGATTCTGGTGTTTGAAACCTAGAATCTACTGATTTCAAGCATTCACGTTCAGGAGATCTTAGAAAGAGGCTGGCTATGGTTTCCAAGCTTCTGGAAATGCTCCGGAGCTTCGAGCTTTGAAGCATTGATGATCAGAAAAAAGGAAAGGAAAGAAACCGCTAAAAACAAGTGGAAGGAAAAGAAAAGGCAATAAAATGATCGGAAATTTATTGCAATTATAGGTTTCGGGGAAGATCAAACCAGTCTGCAGGACTTGCGGCTAGGATCTCCCATTTGGAAAGGGGGTGATCTGCGGACTCGGATTCTAGTTTTAGGATTTGAATTTCGAACTAACTAATATCTTTTCGATTTGATAGGTGTTTGTGTCTTTGGATCTGAGCTTGATGGTAGAAAGTCTATTCCTTTGCTGCTGCAGAAGGGCCTCAGAAGTGCTTGAGGTCTCTCTCTCTCTCTCTCTCTCACACACACACACACACACACACACACACACACACAATCACACACACACACACATTTTACAGCACTTAATAAGGTTTTTAGATGGAAGATTTATACGGTTTGATACTGTAGTTTACAGTTCTCTCTCTCTCTCTCTCTCTCTCTCTCTGTTTTTTATTTTATTGTATTTTATTTTTTTAATTTTTTAAGTTTCAGGAGATCTCATGATGTTTTGGTGGAGGCGCTTGCTTTTGTTCTCCTTTCTGAACCTTTGAATCTACTACACGCCAAAGGTTTAGAGTTTCATGTTTGGGACTTGTTGCTTCTGCTTCAATGTGAAGGTTTAGTGGTTTCTAGATCTTGAAGCAGCAATGAAGCTGTGACTTTCTCTTGTTTTCCATTTCTATGGCTGAGGATCTGTGATTCGGGTTTTTCTTTTTTCCATAATCTAGTCCTTGTTCTCTGCAAGCCGCGAAATTGACAGAAATCCATTAGATCAACAGGTTTCTGTTTCCAGTTCCCAAATTATTTGGAAAGCCAGATCTTTTTCTTGGTCTTGGAGTTACAACGGCTCTGTTGACCAAATCCCTAACTTATAGGGTTGGGAAGTTTCAAAGTAAGCTTCCACTGTTCCTTCAACGTTCAAAATCCTGTTTCTGCTACTTCTTGTAGCATTATCTATTCTTGGATTCAAGAAAATGCAGCGACCTCCCCCTTCAGAAGATTTCCGTCTGAAAGAGACCGCACCCCACCTTGGTGGAGGCTGGGCTGCTGGCGACAAGCTCACTAGCACCTATGATCTGGTCGAGCAGATGCAATATCTGTACGTCCGTGTTGTCAAAGCCAAAGACCTCCCAGCAAAAGATGTCACCGGTAGCTGTGACCCGTATGTGGAAGTGAAGCTTGGGAATTACAAGGGCACGACCCGGCACTTTGAAAAGAAGACGAATCCCGAGTGGAACCAGGTTTTTGCTTTCTCGAAGGACCGAATCCAATCTTCTGTTGTTGAGGTTGTGGTGAAGGATAAGGATATGGTGAAGGATGATTTAATTGGGTTCGTTGTTTTCGATCTCAATGAAGTCCCCAAGCGTGTCCCCCCGGATAGCCCACTAGCGCCACAGTGGTACAGACTGGAAGATCGGAAGGGGGATAAGGTTAAAGGGGAGCTCATGTTGGCTGTTTGGATGGGCACCCAGGCAGATGAAGCATTTCCTGAAGCATGGCATTCCGATGCTGCGGCTGTTCACAGTGAAGGCCTTGCAAACATTAGGTCGAAAGTATATCTCTCTCCCAAGCTTTGGTATGTTCGGGTTAATGTTATCGAAGCTCAGGATTTGCAACCGAGTGATGAGGGCAGGTTCCCAGAAGTCTTTGTTAAGGCTATTCTTGGCAATCAGGCACTGAGAACTAGGATTTCTCAGAGCAGGACAATCAATCCCATGTGGAATGAGGATTTGATGTTTGTAGCAGCAGAGCCATTTGAAGAGCACTTGATTTTGAGTGTGGAAGATAGGGTGGGAGCCAACAAGGATGAGGTTCTGGGGAAGGCTGTGATTTCTTTGCAGAATGTGCAGAGAAGGCTGGACTATAAACCTGTGAATACTAGGTGGTTTAATCTTGAGAAGCACGTCATCGTGGATGGTGAGCAGAAGAAGAAGGTGAAGTTTGCCAGTAGGATCCATTTGAGGATCTGTTTGGATGGGGGGTATCATGTCTTGGATGAATCAACACATTATAGTAGCGATCTTCGGCCGACGGCAAAGCAGTTGTGGAAGCCGAGCATTGGGGTTCTGGAAGTGGGGATTTTGACTGCTCAGGGCTTGTTGCCTATGAAGACGAAGGACGGGCGGGGGACCACAGATGCTTATTGCGTGGCAAAATATGGGCAGAAGTGGGTTCGGACTAGGACAATTATCGACAACTTTACTCCTAAGTGGAATGAGCAATACACTTGGGAGGTATTTGATCCATGCACTGTGATTACTATTGGGGTGTTTGATAACTGTCATTTGCAGGGAGGAGATAAGGGGGCAGGGGCAAAAGATTCCAGAATCGGGAAGGTGAGGATTCGGCTCTCGACACTTGAAACTGATCGGGTCTATACCCATTCATATCCGCTGCTGGTACTGCGTCCTTCAGGAGTGAAGAAGATGGGAGAAGTGCAGTTGGCTGTTAGGTTCACATGCTCATCTTTGCTTAACATGCTGCACATCTATTCACAGCCATTGCTGCCGAAAATGCATTACCTTCATCCACTGACGGTTACTCAGCTCGATAGCTTGAGGCACCAGGCCACGCAGATAGTATCGATGAGGTTGAGCCGCGCTGAGCCACCGCTGAGGAAAGAAGTTGTCGAGTACATGTTGGATGTGGATTCTCATATGTGGAGTATGCGAAGAAGCAAAGCTAACTTCTTCCGGATTATGGGTGTCTTGAGTGGGTTGATTGCAGTCAGGAGATGGTTTGATCAGATTTGTAACTGGAAGAACTCTTTGACAACAATCCTGATTCATGTACTTTTCATAATACTCGTTTTGTACCCTGAACTGATACTACCGACGATATTTCTATACCTGTTCTTGATTGGGGTCTGGTACTACCGGTGGAGGTCTAGGCAGCCTCCTCACATGGACACTCGGCTATCTCATGCTGATACTGTTCATCCTGATGAATTGGATGAGGAATTTGATACTTTCCCAACTTCTCGGCCTCCAGATATTGTGAGGATGAGATATGATCGCTTGAGAAGCGTCGCGGGAAGGATACAGACGGTGGTTGGTGACCTGGCAACGCAGGGGGAGAGGTTGCAGTCTCTGCTAAGCTGGCGAGACCCAAGAGCGACAGCCCTGTTTGTGATTTTCTGTTTGATTGCTGCCGTTGTGCTCTATGTCACGCCATTCCAGGTGGTGGCCCTCATCGCCGGCTTTTACATGTTGAGGCATCCGAGGTTCCGCCACAAGCTTCCTTCAGCGCCCCTCAACTTCTTCAGGAGGCTGCCTGCAAGAACAGACAGCTTGTTGTGAAAAGAGCATATGCAATTCGTGATGGGTTTGTGCTGTTTCTTATCGTGTCTTGTTGGTTTCCCATCAGCTCTGCGTACAATCAGCCTGTGTAGCAGCTTCTGTTTGATTTCTAGTCTGCGTCTCCTGTTGGGTCCTGGTCAGATGCATAATTCTCGTGAGTCTCATCCGTACACTGGTAGCAATTTGCGAATCTGTGTTTGCTTTATGTTATTGTTTGATATCTGATACTCGTGAATTGATTTCTTTAGTTTCAGTGCATTTGATTTTCAAATCACAGCGATTCACATCTTGGTTAATAGCAGTAGCTCCGAAATCTGGTAAAGACCAGCAGAGGAGATTGGATTTTGATTGAATTCTCCCACAAGAACTGGAAATTTACAGAGCTCTTTTCAGAACCCAAATGTCACAAAACTCCAATCAGGTATAGAACATATCATATTCTCCATTTCCTGCATTTCTGACTGTAGGATCTTTTATTGCTAGTATTAGTAGGCAGGTGGCTTTTGGGTTTTTTTTTTTTTTTTTTTTTTTCTGAAAGATGGCTTTTGGGTTGTTGAACAACAATTCTATTTCCTTTTCTTCCTTATTGTATGCTACCTGGGTTAGGAACCGGATAGACTCACGCATCAGTGGTAGATTCACAAGAGTTTCAACACGGGGTCATGGGTTTGAGTTACCCATTGTGGTGAAATCCTACTGTGGCGTGAGTGCGTGGATGTGTGTGAAGTGTACCGACACCAAAGGAAACAGTTGGGATAGAGCGCCTGCCATTAGTTTTGTGAGTGTTGTGTTTATGTCATTCAATCCATTTGTTTTATACGGCCTAATTAGGATAAAAGAATTACCCAAAAGTCAAGATATTCCAAAACTCAGGTGGGCTATACCTCGTGAATTTATAGGTTTAGGGTAATTTTTTTCCCCAGCTGAGTGTTGAATGGGCCTGGTTTTTGGGATCAAGGCCAGAGAAGGGGTGGTGTACCTGATGGATGGTGTGGATTTCATGCACGTTTCTTCATTTGCCCCACATTAGAAAAGTAAACCCAATGGGTGCCCACGAGTGGTTCACAAGATTTTTCCTTTATTTAATGTGCCTGAGAAAATCATGTCTTGCTGTCTGCCATACATGCTTTTTTAATCAACACTATTTTAATAATTGAGCAATGGAGTCCGACAGAGATCCTGAGGAGGGGTGAGGATGTGTTTTGGTATTTTAAATAGTTTCCAAACAGAACCCTGGTAAACGTGTTCAGTGAAATCATCTGGATTCTGGACAGCCCATTAATGTGGAACCCAACAGAGTCGACATGGGAAAGCCACACTGATAACAGATCCTAACCTTCCGGACATTGGGCCACTTTCTTTAGAACCCTCGATTTTCCAAGGGCGTTTATGGTTGCCCAATCAAAACTATTGTTAATGTACATAGGCTATGCATGTGGATCCTATCGAATCATTGTCATATTGATTACTGACCTTCGTTAGTTGTATGTCATCCAAATCACCCATTTTGTAGGCAGATAGCATGTGGAAGGATCCTGAAACCTATATGAAAATTTCATGGTGGCCCATGAAACGGTGATCTGAACCTAATCTACAGTGCTGATCGATGATTGGACTGTCCATGTTTATAAAGCACGGGTGCACTTAAAAAGCAGTCCCATGGAGGTTAGATAAATTTACTTGCCGTACCTACTCGAGTGGGGCGAGACTCTTCTTTTGATTGGTCATGGAGGGGCCTACCTTAGTAGACAAAGGGTGGCCCACTGCCAATTTCAACCAATCAAAGCCAAGTGGGCTGCCCCTTTTTGTTCTTAGTAAGATTGGCATTTTCTCATGATGGAACAGAGAGCTGCATTGCTTTATGTTTGGGCTTCATGTGCTCTTTCTGCTGCACCCTAGATCTATAACTGCCTAAATGCCAGCTGGTTAGTTTGATTTGTCATTAGCCTTTGATTAACCCCAATAATTAGGTTTTCACAATTTCGTGTAGGTTCGGAAAGGGGGCGCGAGTTGCCTGCAACCCGGGCTACCCGTGCTTCTGCGGTCACAAGTTACGCGGGCCCACTGAGATGTCTGTAAGAAATCCACCCCGCCCATCAGTTTCTCGAGCTCATGTTAGGACATGATCCCAAAAATGAGCCAGATCCAAAGCTTAAGTGGACCGCACTACAGAAAACAGCGGGGATAGAAAGAATGCCTACCGTCAACACCTTTATGGGGACACAGAAGGTTTGGATCAGGCTAATATTTGTCCTTTCATTTCATCACAGTTAGAATGTCCCTATGAACCGTTTGGATGGCATATAAATGCCATGCTGGGCTCTGGGGGCGGTTTCATTGGTTTGCATTTCTATCCCCACTGTTTCCTGCGGTGCGGTCCACTTAAGTTTTGAATCTGGCTCATTTTTGGTATCGTGTCCAACATGAGCTGGAGAAACTGATGGACGGGGTGGATTTCTCATGGGCATCTCGGTGGGCCTCATGTAGCTTCGGACCGGCAGTAACTTTGTGCGTGTAAAGTCGCGTCCTTGGGAAAAGGGTTTAGTGGTGCGGCAGCTGTACCTCACTTTCGGTGTTGGTGGCTTACCCATGCCGTAAGCATTGGCATGATTCTGGCAAGAACCATTAACCGATGCCAGTTTTGGACTATCCAAGCTGTGGGTCCCGTTTGTTGATGGAGCTCTAAGCCTGATAATCACTGGTTGGATTGTCTTAACGTAACTGTTGGTTGGCAACCAGTTGAATGGTTTGGATGATCCAGATTGTTAGTCCTGGGTGCCACTTGACAGTGCTAAACCCCAGAAATGACCAAATTGCCTTTGTTAGCCGAAGTACGGTCCCTGTTTTGAGCAGATATTCTGGAGTGGAGCGGGGGCACACTGATCTATACAAATTCTGGGGATTTAAGATGAATGGATAGGAAAAGGCCCCATTAGCTGTTCTGTTGATCCACCCCAATATCTGCTCAGCTACCGCTCCAATCGCCACCGTACACTGCAAAGTGCCCACTGGCCCATCCTTAACGTCATCCTGTTAAATACTTTGGAGAATGGAGACACATCTTTCCTCATGTTTGCTTCGGGTTTGGGGTCACTGTTCATTGATCTACACCAATGCACGGTGGATCGACAATGATTCTGAAACTTGTTTGGTGGGCCTGCCAATGGACAGTTGAGAAATAAAGCAACATTTTATGTCGAATTTAAAAGGTTCCAAAGAATGGACGGATTGGATCTTCCGATTTAAGAGATTTTTTTTTTTTCTTTCCATTTTTGGGCAAGGCCCATGATATCAATGGTCTGGATAATGGAAATATGAATTACAACAGTATAAAGTGACCAGCTGGACCCTCCAAACGGCCGATGACGGTACAAACTGCTGTTTTTGGGTATGCACACCAGGAGGGAACAGAGGAAAGGTGAATTTCCTGCACATACTTTGATTGTTTCATTCCAGCAGTGGGCTTATAGCTTTTGACTGGCATGTGAGACCCAGATCATCAAGCAGGACCGTTCATTCGGTAGTTGGGAACAAGCCATGGTGCAAGAATCTAAGCCGATTGGATGATCCTAACCATAAATCACATGATTAGAATCAGTCGAACCAATATGCTACTTTGGAATCATAAGCAATACCAAGTTGGATCTATGGAGTAGATGTTTCAAAATAGTGTTTGGACTTATTTTCTTCTCTGCTTAATCTTGACCATCCATTTTCCATGCTATTGATCGTGGATCATCCCATGGGCGTGATTTTTCCACCGTGATTTGCCTCCAATTGTGTGAATAAATCAATGGTCTTGATCATTGATTGGACATGCCGTGTGTCACTTAAAAGCATTGGAGATATTACTAACATCCCCACGTAGGTGGGGGAATGTGTGTGTGTTGTTTACGTATATGCATGTTATACCATAGATGCTTATGTGCTCTCAGAGCACTATAAGTTATAGTGCTCCCATTTGCATAGGGATAATTAGACAGTCCAATATATTGATCTGAGCTGTTCTTTACGCTCATTGCTCATTCAATGTGCTATCATGCAAAGATCACACCGATCATTGATAATCTATGTGGTCAAGAGCATTCAATATTGACGGTCAATATTGTTTACACAAAAATAGGTCCAATCAACATATCGATTTGGCTATTTATTAGAATCTAATCATGGATTGCAAGTGATTGTAACTTATAGCTTTTGTTAGGCAATCATAACTATCCCATTCATGGCTTAGAATACAAATGGCTACAAAAAATAAGGCCACATTAAAGATGGACTGCATCATCTGATCAGTGTGATTTTTGCATGATCACCCATGAAATGTGTATGGACTGATTCGACAATTCAGATTGATGATTGAACTGTCCAAATGACCCAATGAAACTCATTCTAGATGGGTGTGATGTTTGCATGATAGCACATGAAGCTAGGAGCACCATAACCTAAACTGGTGTGATGTTTGCGTGATGGCACGTGAGATGAGCATTGAATCCAGAGAAAGTATAGATCAATAGATCAGACTGTCCAAGCATATTCGATGCAACTAGTGCTCTGAGAAATGCTCTAGTGCTCTCAGAGCACTACAGTAACAGTTCTCCTAGTTACATTGGGATTATAGCTGGGCATGGGATGACGGGAACGGATTGGCTACTCCCCCTGGCACCAGCCCCGTGGCTGGTGGTCGGTGCTCTGTGGGGCCCACCATGATGTATGTGTTTCATCCTTTCTGTTCATCCATTTTTATAAATCATTTTATAGCTCGAACCCAAAAATAAGAGGTATATAAATCTCATCTGGACCACACCACATGAAAACAATAGTGATTGGACATCCATCATTAAAATCCTCCTAAGGTCCACTGTACTGTTTATTTGACATCCAATAGGTTGATTAGGTCATACAGCCCAGATGAAGGGAAAAAACAAAAATCAGCTTGATCCAAAACTTCCATGGCCCCAAAATGTTTTTTAATGCTCGACGCTCATTCAACACTGTTTCCTGTAATGTGGTCCACTTAAGATTGGGATGTAACTCATTTTTATCATTACACCATACAATGATCTGTTTAAATAGATGGACGGCATGGATGAAACACATACATCATGGTGGGGCCCACGGAGCACCGACCACCAGCCATTGGCTGGTGTCAGGGGGAGTAGCCAATCCGTTTCCTGGGATGACTACTTTTTTTATTTTTTATTTTATTTGGTTAGCTGGTTAGTACACCCACTGTCAGTTCACGACCCGACTCTACCCGCCCTCAGAGGGTGAGTCGATCCGAACAGGGTAGATTTCCTCCAATAGTAATTCGACTCGATTCCACTCGAAAACTAATTCAATATTGATTCGACTCGATATGAAACTCGACGCATACATTTTTTTTTTTAAAAAAAATCAAGATTTAACGTTTTATATATAAGATACTGTGTAGCTAATGGAGAGGCTGAGATTCAAACAGGTGCACCTAGGTTCTGAGCTGTGATTTCAGCTCATGAATACTGGTCGCACCCGATCCAACTCAATGCTGATTCAACCTGGCTCGGTACCTGCGAGGCTGCGACCGGGTCGGACTGGTTCGGGTTAGTCCAGGACAGACCTGGATCGGGTCAGGCATGATGGACTCCGTACCAAGTCAAGTCCAATTCAAGTTAGGTTTATTTCAAAATCGGGTCAAGCCGTGTCAGCCCTAACTCGGTTCGACTCGATGCCCAGCTCTAATTGGGATGCTTGGACAGTCCAATCATCAATCTGAACTGTCCATCAACTACGGAACACATTTCATGGGTGACCATGCAAAAAGCACACTGATCAGATGATCCGATCCATTCTTAATGTGGCCTTAATCTTTGTAGCCATCCATTTTCTAAGCCATGAATTGGATGGTTATGACTGCTTCACAAAAGCTATACTTTACACTCATATGCAATCCATGATGGGTTCTAACAAATACAAGGGTCAATCTGTTGTTTAGATCAATTTCTTTGTAAACGATCCTAACCGTCTTATCAGATGGCTAAGATTGTCAGATCAGTGTGATGCTAGCATGATAGCACATGAAATAAGTACTGAACCTAAATAACACTCTAGATCAATGAATTGGACTGTCCTTATATCCCGATGCAACTCGTCTAGATCTATATGTGCACTTTTGGCCGTCTTCATGCGGTTTGGCTGGTGACCCCAACGCCAGCCAGCTAACTAATGTCAAAGCTCTGTGGGCCCTGCTGTGATGTATGTGTTTGATCTATGCCGTCCATTCATTTTGCTAGCTCATTTTACATCATGAACAAAAACTGAGGCAAATCTAAAGCACCGGTGGATCACACTAAAAGAAACAGTGGGGATAATGACATCCACTGTTGAAACCTTACTAGGGCTGACATGATGTTTATTTGTCATCCAACATGTCATAAGGTCACGTTAACCTGGATGAAGGGAAAACAAAAATACCAGCTTAATCTAAAAACTTATGTGGCCCCGAGATGTTTTCAATGGTAAGCATTCAATCTCCACCGTTTTCTCGTGATGTGGTCCACTTGAGCTTTGAATCTGCCTCATTGTTGAGCTCATGTCGCAAAATGGATGGACAAGGTAGATAAAACACATACATCATGGTGGGGCCGAAAAGCCGGTGTTACAGTCTCCCGCCAAACCGTGTCCCCAAAGCTCAAGTGGATCACACCATAGGAAATAGTAGAGGTTAAATACTTACCGTTAAAAATATACTGGGGCCACCGGAGTTTTGGATCAAGCTGATGGGCCTTCTTGTCAGCTATCAATTAAGCCGGGTTTAGGATGGGCTGAGGTCTGTCGAGCCCAGCCCACAAAGTGAACCCAGTCTCTTCCAAGCCCTTGAGAGGTAGAAACAAGCATGCCTTTAATAATAACTTGAGTGAGTCACATCACCAGAAAAAGTGGACTTCGCTTACACACGGTAGAAACTCTCATATCTTCTCTTCTCCTTATGTCCAATTCCCCTTGACATCTATGTAGCACATTTATAAAGCTATTAATTTCTTCTTAAATTATATTTTAAGTCGTAGCAATATAAAATCTGATCCTTTTATGCTGTTAAGTTTTTCACAATTAGGTTTCTTTAACTGAATTTTTTTACCACATCCATGACAATCTAGATCGATTCAAGCACAAACATTTTTTGCCCTTTTGCTAATTATGTTTTTACCATGTTAAAAGAAGGATGCCGGTAGCAAACATGCAGTGAGCGGAACTGTTGTTATGGGTAGATGGGGCATATCCATCTTATTTGTTGTACAGCATTTCCGTTGTTTGTTTCATCCCATGCAAGCCCTGTGGATTGAGCACGGATTCATTTAATCGTAGTGTTATTTTATTGGCCTATCAATACTTTTCAGAGAAAGTTGGGTCTGTAAAACTATATGCGGAATATAAAGGACCTTGCTGTGCATCGATCGAATATGGAGATGCTAGAGTCTCTCTCCTTACACTCTTAGAGAAGCTTTGATGGGATTACTGCTTTTGTTGGTAGTGTTGGATTGGGGACGAGCCCTGATTTATAACGAAGAGGAGTTTGAAACCCATCAAAACTCCTCTCCCTAAAGGCTCCACATGAATTTGCAATTTCAGTTCTATGTGTGTGTATCACAGTACTAGTACACCACCCCTTATACGAATTCTGAATATATCACAACTTAGAGAGGCTTGCTGGTGCACCCGATCACATTATCCAACCCTTAGGACAATCCAGATTGTTGATCAATAAGGCCCATCTTATAGAGTTCTTACCGGGTTGGCCAAGATAAAACGGTGTAATATCATGGCTTGACGGAACTTGGTGTTACCCCAGCCTAACCAAATTCACTCCCCGGGACATAATTAAAAAGAAATAATCTAGATATAATTACCATATTTTGGAGCTGTGTGGCCCTCTTTGATGTATGAGTGCCATCCAACCTGTCTATTACACCCTGCGTTGGCCGAATTCTGAGACATAATTTGATGAGAGGCTACACGGTGTGGTGACCCTGTGTGACGGAATTTGACTGGGTCATATGTCATTGCCTGCGATAGGATCCACCAAAAGTATGTTTAAAAGTTACTAGGTTGAGTAGGTACCTGCCTAGGTCCGACATCGGCACATGACTTAATCAAATCTCACTTCCATATATAAGACTATTCATTTACAGTGTTACCTATAGTGTACCCTTAAATTGGGCTGCTTGGATTGAGATACATCTATGCCACGTGTGTGGTGTCCTGTTGTACGTGGAGTGTCACGCTGTGGTTGTGTATCTACCATGCTACACTCCAGAGTATCTACATTGGGTTTTCAGTTTGTAGAGACGGGCCCATTACTCAGTGAAATGATGGGTCCTACTATGATGGCCCATATAAAAAAAAAAAATCTCATATGGGAAGATCCTAAACCTTCAATTGGCAGCCAGAAATCATCAGTCAATGTAAACAAAAAAAACAAAGAAAAAAGAAAGAAAGATTATATATGTGCCAGCATGGCATGGTAGATCAGAGATCCAATACATCCATCAGAAAGGCAACACTATATTGATGCCTTAGCGCAAGATTCAGGTCGATCCATTTGTCAGATGGACTACAATTTGCAAAACAAATGTGCGATTCAAAAAGACCTAGCTGAAGCTTTCTAACCGCTGAATCTGCTTGAGTGGACCAGATTTATTTTTGGGAAAACACATAGAAGATGAAACCAACCTGATGGATGGATTAGATTTTGAACGTGTGGTGTGTATAGCAGCTCATTGCACATGCATATATATATATATATATATATATATATATATATATATATATATATATATATATATATGTTCTACACACGCACACACACCCCCACACACTCACACCGTGGGTATTCGAACCCTTGACCCGGTGTTGAAACTCCAGGGAGTCTACCACCCGGGTAAGAGTAAGGGCCCCACACGCATGTTAGCAAAGCTCTTGAAGGATGCATGAGATGAGTCACTCCTACCAAAAGGATGCGGATTGCCCGGTGGCCCCAACTCCGCTTAGCTACGCATTGCCAGGGCCATGTGGGCCCCACCATGATATACCTGTTTTATCGGGGCCGTCCACCTGTTTTGCCAGCTCATTTTAAACATGAATAAAAAAACGAAGCATATCCAAAGCTTAAATGGACCACACCGTAGGCAATAGTGGGGCTTAAATGCCTAACAATTGAAAACTTCTCCTTAAATGGACCACTCCGTGAGAAATAATGGGGCGTGAATGCCTAATGTTGAAAACTTCCTGTGGCCACAAAATTTTTGGATCGAACATATATTTGTGTTTCATTTCATTTATATCCATGTGACCTTTTGAATAGATTAGATGACAAATAAATATTTTTGTGGGCACTTGGAAAGTTTCAACGGTGGATTTCATTATCCCACTGTTTTCTATAGTATGGTCTACTTGAGCTTTGTGTTTGCTTTAATTTTGGTCCCATGCTCTGAAATAAGCTGAAAAATTAATGGATGGAGTGGATAAAATATATAAATCAATGGTGGGCCTGCAAAGAGTCCTGACATCACCTAACTAGGTGTGTTGGGTTGCCATGCAATCCACGATATATACTCAACTCGAATTAGAACGAATTGGGAAGAATCCCCGAGTTAAAAATAAAAATGGAAATAAAAAAACCATGGCTCCAATCTAGTTTAACATCCATGATACGGGCGATCCTTGATTGACCAAAACAAAGATCACAACGGCCGCTGGGGATTTTGGTCAACCATTTTTGAACCGTCAGGATTGTAAAAGCACCGACATTGAAACAGCCAATTCATGATTGTCCCCGGCGAATGAACGGTTTAGATCATCATACAACGGTGCGCGGTATAAAAAAGAGAGAGACTAACTGGGCCCAGGTCCTTTGTTCTCTCCCTATCTTACGTGAATCACGTGCATGTTAGGTTAAGCTGCAATAATGCAGGTTGGTTTTCATTTTCGGGGAGTCATTTCATACTCTGCCAACTTACGGTTGTTGATACACAGGCACTCAGAAATTGCAGACGTGGGATACATTTTAACTCAAATTTAACTTACTAAATTGTGAAATACTATGTAAATAACCCAAAACCAAAATGTGGTGTAGATATTGAACATAAAATGTCAATCATGTAGATTGTAAATGTACAAATTTTTTTTTTTTTTAGAAAAAAAAAAGATAAAAAGAATATGATTTTGAACTAACCAACGATGATGTTTTTTTAAAGTTGAAATAAAGAAATGAAAATGACAAAAATACTTATGTGAGTAAAATACTATTGACAACGGCGGACCATATGTCACCCAACCCTACCTACTTCAGTGAAGCTGGAACCCGCAATCTACGGCCAAAAAGCAGCGCCCTATTACGTAAGCACTAGATAGGGGCTTCACGAAGCGAGCCAGCTTCAAAACGCGACTATAAAGTCTAAAGTCAAAGGCTTTAGCACATTTCTAGTCTGTGATACATCGAAATTGTAAGGCCTGATTCGCCGCGTTTACATTTTCTAAGTGCATGTGTATCATCTATAATAGTCTGCTAGAGTACTGAAAATTTTCCATTTTCTTGGGGTAAATTGACCACTGTAAACGCCACCATTTATCCGTGTCTTGTCAAAACGCTACTAAACTTAACTTTTCCAAAGTAAACCATTTTGTATGGACACACCAGGATGGCTTGGCGTTGGGAAAGTTAAGTTTGGGAGCATTTTGAAAAGACACTAGGTAAAAGGTGGCGTTTAGCGTGGTCAATTTCTCTTTTCTTAGTGGGGCACCGTCTGTCAGAAGGGAAACAGTAGTCTAAAAAGCGAGGTTTGGTAGGCTCCGCGCATGTGGCTCCACTTCTCAACAATCTCCTTTCGCATCACAGTTGCGAAAGGACTTGCGACACGAAATCCGCGCATGTGGCTCCACTTCTCAACAATCTCCTACTTGGAGACACATCACCATAAACATTTGTCTTCTTCATCCGGAGTGCACCACCTCCTCGTCTTCAAGCCTGAAGACTAATCAAAACTGAACAGAGCTTCAGCTTCTCCCTTGTGACCGCCTTGGTCAGCATATCCCCAGGATTCTCACTTGTATGAATCTTTTTCAGAGCAATCGATCCATATTTCAGTAACGAACGTATGAAGTGATATATGATGGCAATATGCTTGGTCATTGAATGAAAGGTTGAATTCTTAGCCAAGTGTATTGCACTCTGACTGTCACTATACAGCTTGCAATCTGCTTGCTTCTTACCCAACTCTTCTATAAAACCTTGCATCCACACTATCTCCTTGCATGCTTCTGTAGCCGCAACATATTCTGCTTTTGTCGTATTGATAGATACTATCTTTTGTAACTGAGAGACCCAACTGACTGCAGCACTACCCAGAGTAAAAACATAACCTGTAGTGCTTCTTCTGCTGTCGATATCTCCTGCCAAATCTGAATCCACGTAGCCTTGTAACTTGATTTTCGATCCACCATAACACAGCCCTACGTCCTTAGTACCTACCAAGTACCTAAGGATCCACTTCACAGCTTCCCAATGTTCCTTCTTGGGGTTGTCCATGAACCTGCTAACAACTCCCACTGCTTGAGTAATGTCTGGCCTCGTGCTCACCATAGTATACATGAGACTCCCAATAGCTGACGTGTATGAAACTTTAACCATGTAATCTTGTTCCTCCTGCGTCTTTGCACCTTGCTCCTTAGATAGCTTGAAGTGGTTGGCTAATGGAGTGCTAACCGGCTTAGCACCTCCTATATTAAATCGATCAAGTACCTTGGCTATGTACTCTGCCTATGACAAAACTGGTTTCTTATTTTCCCTGTCACGTTTTATCCTCATGCCTAGGATTTGTTTTGCAGCTCCTAAATCCTTCATGGCAAATTCTCTAGACAATTGTCTTTTGAGATCTGAGATGTCCTTCATGCTTGAATCGGCCACAAGCATATCATCAACGTACAGAAGAAGGATGATGTAAGACGTATCAAACTCTTCAAGTAACAACAGTGGTCTGCATGACATCGCCTAAAACTGTTTCTCGACATGAAACTATCGAACTTTTTGTACCACTGCCTCGGGGCCTGCTTCAGGCCATATAGATTCTTCTTCAGTCTGCACACCTTATTTTCATTACCTGGTGCCACGTATCCTGTCGGCTGATGCATATATATCTCTTCTTCAAGGTTCCCATGAAGAAAGGCTGTCTTAATATCTAGCTGTTATAGATGTAAGTCCTCTGAAGCCACTATACTCAAGACCATGCGAATCGTAGACATTTTCACTACTGGTGAAAATATTTCGGTGAAATCGATACCTTCCTTTTGTTGAAACCCTTTCACAACCAATCTGGCCTTGTACTGTTTCGAACCATCGTGCTCCTCTTTCAGTCTGTAAACCCACTTGTTATGATGAGCTTTCTTACCCTTGGGTAGAGTGACTGCTCCCATGTACGATTAGACTCAAGAGAGTCCATCTCATCATCCATGACCTGCTCCCACTTAACCCATATATCTGACCGTAACGCCTCTTCAAAACACTCTGGCTCACCATTATCTGTCAGTAGTAGATAATGTAAGAAGGGTGAGTATCGGACCGTGGGTCTCCTCTTAACCGTGGGTCTCCTCTTCTGAGTAAACCGTGGGTCTCCTCTTATCCTCCTCATAACCGTGGGTCTCCTCTTCTGAGTAAACCTTCTCATAACCGGTGTATGTGGCTCTGCCTCATCCTGTGGCGTTGTAACACCAATGTCCGGTAACTTTTTCAACTCTACGAATTCTTTTTTCTCGGCCTTATTTTCCTGCACACTGTCCTTATGCATCACTTTTTCATTGAAGACTACGTCATTGCTTCTGATGATTTTCCTGTTTTCTGCATTCCAGAACCTGTAGCCAAAATTATGCTGCCCGTAGCCTATAAACGTGCACCTCCTGACTTCGTATCCAGCTTGTTTCTGTGCTCTGCATCAATGTGAACATATGAAGTACAACCGAACACTCTGAGATGTATAAGGTTCACTTCCTTCCTAGTCCACGCTTCTTCTGGTAGCCCACCATCCAATGGTGCTGAGGGACTTCTATTGATGAGATATGCGGCAGTATTCACAACATCTACCCAAAAGGTCTTGGGCAACCCTGTATGTAACCTTATACTCCTAGCGCGCTCAAGGATGGTCTTGTTAATGCGCTCAGCCACACCATTCTGCTATGGTGTGCCTGGAATCGTTTTCTGATGTTTGATTTCATTTGTTGCACAATACTCTCCCTCATTGTCAGATCTGAGACACTTTACTGTTTTACCTGTCTCATTTTCTACCATAACTTTTCACTTCTTAAATACATCAAATACATCAGATTTATGTTTTAAGAAGTAGACCCACAGTTTTCTACTAGCATCATCAATAAAGGTAACAAAATAACGTGAGCCACCAAGAGATAATACCTGTGCCGGTCCCCACATATCAGTGTGTACAAGCTCCAACAGATGTGTCTTTGGAGCGCGTCCCGTCTTCTTGAAGCTTACCCTATTCTGCTTGCCATACATGTAGTCCTCGTAGAATTCCAAGTCAATAGACTTCAACCCTGTTAGCTTCCCTTTTAACAATAACACTTTCATCCCTTTCTCACTCATATGTCTCAGCCTTGATGCCATAACTGCCCATTCACTCCAGTTGTTGCGACTGCGAGTGAACTATACGATCCTGAAGTCACGTACAAAGTACCTTCCTTTTTGTCTCGAGATATTACCAAGGCACCTTTTGTGATCTTCCAGGAGCTATTGGTGAATATCATCACAAAACCAGTATCGGCCAACTGTCCTACTGAGATCAGATAACGTTTCAAACTCGGTACATGTCTGACATCCTTCAATTTCAAGACCGTTCCGTCTTTCTGATTTACATGAACATCCCCCTTTCCAAAAATATTGCACGGCTCATCATCATCCAGGTAAACTCTCCCAAAGTCACCTGACACATAATCACGCAGAACTTCCTTACACGAAGTGGGATGAAACGAAGCACCCGAGTCTATAACCCAAGACTCATTCCTCGCATCAAGAGACAAGATCAACGCCTCTGTGTCGCTCTCCTCAGACAGATTCACTGAATCCTTCCCGCCTTGAGAGCTTCCTTCTTGTTTCTTGAGTGCCCTGCAATCACGTTTCATGTGCCCCTTCTTGTCACAATGCCAACACCCGTCTTTGTCTTTCGGTCCCTTGGACTTCTTCCTTGACTTAGAACGCCCGTGTTTATTGCTTCCTTTGTTCAGCGATCTTCCTCTTCCTTCAACGTTTAGAGCATTCCCTGAGTCCCCTGAAACTCCTGATGCATTCCTTCTAGATTCTTTGTTGAGAATTAGACCGGCCACATTATCAAATTTCAACTTTGTCGACCCTGAAGAATTGCTCACAACAATCACCAAACCATCCCAACTGTCTGACAAACTGGATAAGATCAATAATGCCCTGACCTCATCCTCAAAAGCAATGCCAACGGATTCCAACTGGCTCGTGACTGTATTGAACTCGTTTAGATGTTCTGCTACACTCCCACCATCCGACATCTTCATGTTGAATAGCTGTTTCATAAGATGAACCTTGTTGGATGCTGAGGGATTTTCTTACATGATGGCTAGGGCTTCCATTAATTCTTTTATCATTTTTACTTTGGATATATTGAAGGTGACGCTCTTAGACAAAGAGAGTCGAATCGTTCCTAAAGCCTTCCTATCCAGTAAAAACCATTCATCATCTGTCATCTTTTCTGGTCTCTTCTCTTTTCCTCCTTGATGAATATAGAGGTCCTTCTGATACAGATAATCCTCCATCTGCATCTTCCAGAAGGCAAAGTTTGAACCATCAAACTTCTCAATTCTAGTTTTCCCATCTTCCGCCATCGCTCCCAATAGAACAAAACCAATAGCTTTGATACCAGTTGTTGCGTAGCACGCCAACAACGCAGTGAGCCTATATTCAATCTCAGGCCTCACCTACAAACGATAAACAGGAAGAAATATAAACTAGAAAGGAATAAAAGTATTCAAACAAACCACAAGACAAGATATACGTGGAAAAATCCCAAACTAGGATAAAAAAACCACAAATATAAAATTCCACTATGAAGAGAAACGAAGATTACAAGGCAATATACTAACATCTCCCTTGGAAGTACAGAGAAAATTTCTTGCCCACACCTCAGAATAATTTCCTAATATTCACCTTAACCCTAGAATAGCCCTAGGGACCCCAATTTATAATTTTGGCAACTTCCCTTTCATATCCCGGTTGCGAAAGGACTTGCGACACAAAATCCGTGAAACTCCTTTCGCATCCCAGTTGCGAAAGGACTTGCGACACGAAATCCGCGCATGTGGCTCCACTTCTCAACGTTATCAACAGTATGGATGGCATGTAACCATCACTGTTGACCCAGGAAAGTTACAATGGTAAAAATTTTCTTACCCACCTTTCCCTTTAGTGCAGCCCACATAACCCTTGAATCCTGCTAACTTTGGATCTCTATAAGTCCTAAAATAATCTCACAAAATGGATAGAGGACATAAATGTCTGACAAACACAATGGTGGCCCTATCTCAGTTTCCAGTCCAGGAACTTCCTGCGAAAGGGTTCTGTAGGAAATCCATGTCCGTGAGTGTTAATTGGTAGCCCCCTGTAGAAATGGACGCGGAATACTGATGTAGAGCGGGTCGCGGATAGTTTCATGGCCAAGATGGATCAGAAAAGGCCCGGTCGACGACAGAAGTGATCCGGACCGTCGGACCTTAGATCAGGCGTATCTCACAATCCGGAATGAGTTAGCTGACGTAAAATATATGATTTTGGGGTAGAACGAGCTACTTTAGCCAACCAACCCTGCTATGCAGGGTTGCGATGCCTGGAATTGCTAAAAACCCCTGGATCGACGGTCGTTTCCCTGCTTTAATTTCGTTTTTACTATAAATAGTAAGTTTTAGTTTGATTATAACTCTTCATCCGTCGGGCTTTAGGAGTTGCGCCCAACGTAAAAAGAACTTAAAATAATTAGAAAAACGGTTTGGTGAAGCCAAATAGGACACTTACTATTTTCGGCCGAAAACCTTGCACACTAGTAGACATCACGACCGTCTATAAATAATAAGTTTACTATTTATAGTAAGTCACGGATTCTAGGAGTTTTAGTTGTAGTTTGATTCTGATTTCTTTCTCATTGCTTGGTACCCCTATTTAAAGGGTTGTGAACTCGTTTTTAGTCATCAATTAATCAGTTTCGAATTTATTAGAATTTATTTCTATTTTCTGCTTTATTTCCTCGTGGATTCGAGAAGTCTCTGTGAGGAGTCCAGAGAAGCTCCGTGGATTCGGAGTATTTATCCTCATCACGTTCATCCCTGCGTCAAATACCTTCCACCCGGAGCCTACCTGGTTGGGGCCCACAGTTATGATTGGCAGCCCTTTGTACAAGCAGATGTGAATTGCCTGATACCCGGACCCTACCTGGATGCAGCCATACAGATCAGCGGCAGGACTTTGTACAAACGGACAAAGATTGCCTTCCACCCTGGAACCTAGCAGGGTGGGGCTACCATGATATTTGTGAGAAATCCATCATATCCATTTATTTTTTCAGTTCATGTTAAAATATAAGGGTAAAAAGAAAACATGGATTAAAAACTTTAGTAAGTCACGAAACAAGAAAAGGTAGAGATTGAACCCCACCATCGAGGCATTGGTATGGCCATAAATGTTTTGGGTCAAGCTAGTGTTTTTTGTGTTTTCGGCTCATCCCCCTGGAGATAACGTTACAAATAATAATTTGAATGGCATATGATCATCATGGTTGACTATAGAAAGCTTTCAACTTACTAGATTTATTTATTTATTTATTTATTTAAAAATTTTAGGCTCCCATTCTAACATGAGGTGATAAAATGAATATTCACGATGAATTTCTTACCAGCATCATAGTAGGCTCCACCTATCTTTCTGAAAAATATTTATATATTAGCCTACATGCATGGCTAAGATATCATGCATGTCGTTTGCATGCGGTGGAAAGATCATAGAAGGTGAGTTATTTAATAATTATTTACAGCGGTGTAACGGAAGATGAATCTGTTAGGCTGGACAAAATGACAAGCTGATAAGGGGAAATCGCCGTTAGGCTATGGATGGCCCATTTATTTCAGTTTTCTTACTCAAGCGAGAGTAATGCTCACCGGCGCACCTTCTTATATGAGCACCCGTGCGAGCCTTTGGACACATGTCATTGGCACAGAATCTGAACGGTCTATATGATGTGTACCCTTTGAAACTATATGGCTCCAATTTTCAGCCTGATCCAAAACTCTAGTGGGCCATAGCAAAGAGAAATGCAAATCAAGGAAGGAAACTGTTTCTTTTTTTTCATGGCCCACCAGAATTTTGTGTCCGGTTGAAAGTTGGGATTTTGAGGTTTCAAGGGATGTTGCATCACATGGACCGTTTAGATTATGTGCTCATGACAGGTGTGCAAAGATGCAGACGGCTGCTCACATAAGCCCCTCATGTGAAAGGTGCTGGCCCTTACCACCTTCAACGGCCTACAAACCAAGGTTATTTCACCCCTCTTAATTTGGACGCTGATTGCGTCCTACCCGGCCCGTATCTGTTTTATCCACGCGGTCCATCTCTTCTCTCCATTCATTTCAAGGTACGTGCACAAAAAAAAGATAGATCTAACGCTCAAGTGTACCAAGCAAAATAATAAATAATAATATTGGGTTGCATTAAATGCATATGTCATCAAATACAGGTTGCATTAAATGTAAGAGTTTTTGTACTTATCCCTTAAAAAGATATGAATGAAGGGATAGACGGCATGGATAAGTAGTTGAATCACAGTGGCCCACCCACATAACTGTCCGTTCGTGGCTACAGACTGGCTAGGGTAGTACGCAACCCACGTCCTCTTAGGGCCCGTTTGGCTAGGCTGATTGGAAGGGATTGGATGGTATTGGAAAGGATTGAAAGTTAAATCTTGGGATTGCCTGGCTTGCCAAACAGACAAGGTGGTTTAATCTTGTGATATGGCAATCCCATGGATCTTAAGACAATCCACTGACAACAACATCATTACCTTTAAATCCCATCCAATCCACTCTAATCCGTTCAAATTTGCCTGAGATGTGTTTGGTTGGAGGGATTGGAAGGGATGAGGAGGTTTAATCACAGGATTGGCAAGGCATGCCAAACCGACTCGATATAGCAATCCCATGATCTTAAGACAATCAACTGACAACACCATCATTGCCTTGAAATTCATGCCATCCACCCTAATACCATTCAATCCCTTCCAATCCACCCGTCCAAACGCGCCCTAAGGGCCTGTTTGGGCGGTGGGATTAGAAGGGATTAGGTGGGATGGGATTCATATGGTCCTGTGCCAATTCCGCTCCAAGTTTAGGAAGAATAGAAAAGATTGGAATTACATTGATAGTTGTATTTTATATTCATGTCATGTGATACACGTGAGAGCGCAAAAAAGGACTACAATGGGGAGTAGATTAGGCGCGGCCGGTACTGGTGGGGCCACGTTGAGATATATATATATAATATTCATGTAGTACATCTGTTTTGAAAAATCATTCTAAGGCATCACTTAAAAAATGGAGAAAATTTAAATTTTAAGCGGACCACACAATAAATTAGATGAAGTATAAATATTACAAAAATATTATAGTAGGCCCTAGGAAGTTTTTAATGGTCAATCATTCAATCACTAACAATTTCTAAAATTATGGCCAGCCTGAGATTTGGATTCATTTTATTTATGGACTCATGCTCTAAAACGATCTAATAAAATGGATGAATGGTGTGAATGCAGAATAAATACATCTAGGTTGGCCTTGATATAAGGGCCGCACCTAATCAGCTCCCAACAATTTGATTGTGATAGGTGGGAGTAGATCCAACTATCCCCCTCATTTATGCCATGTATGATGATCCCAACTGCGGTGTAACGGAAGATGAAACTGTGTGCACCTTTTTATATGAGCACCCCTGCAAACCTTTGGACACATGTCATTAGCACGGAATCGGAATGGTCTATATGATGTGTATCCCTTGAAACTATAAGGCCCCAATTTTCAGCCTGATCCAAAACTCTAGTGGCCATTTGCAAAGAGAAATGCAAATCAAGGGATGAAACTGTTTCCTTTTTCCATGGCCCACTAGAGTTTTGTATCGGGTTAAAAGTTGGGATTTTGAAGTTTTAAGGGATGTTGCATCACGTGGACCGATTAGATTCTATGCTTATGAAAGGTGTGCATGAAAGGTGTGCAAAGATGCAGACGGTGCTCAAATCGGAAGGTGTGCAGGATGAGCATTCCTCATGTGAAGGGGGCTGGCCCTTACCACCCTTCAACGGTCTACAAACCAAGGTTATTGCACCCCTCTAAATTTGGACGCTGATTGCATCCTACCCCACCCGTATCTATTTATCCACGCCGTCCATCTCTTCTCTCCCTTCATTTCGAGGCATGTGCAGGAACATATGTAGATCTAACACTCAAGTGTTCCACACAAAATAATAAATAATAATATTGAGTTGCATTAAACGAACACGTCATTAAATACAGGTTGCATTAAATATAGGTTGTATTAAATGCAAGAGTTAACTTGCGCATTAGATCTACTTCATTTTTGTACTCATGCCTTAAAAAGATACAAAGGAAGGGATGGACAACATGGATAAGTAGATGAATCAGGGTGAGCCAACCCACAAAACTGCTCATTCATGGCTAGAGACGGGCGAGGGTAGTACGCAATCCGTGTAATCTTAATTTCTTCGTCCGACCCGTCGAAAAAATAAAAAAAGTCATGTCATGTGATACACGTGAGAGCACAAAAAGGATTGCAATAGAGAGCAGATTTGGCGCGGCCGGTACTGGTGGGGCCACATTGATATATGTGTTCTATATTCATGATGTTCATCTGTTTTGAAAAATCATTCTAAGGCATCACTTAAAAACTGGTGAAAATTCAAATTTTAAGTGGACCACACAGTAAGGAAAAGTGGTGATAGACCATTAAAAACTTACCATGGGACGAAAGTTTTGAATCGGGCTTATATTTATTTTGCCACTTCCTTCAGGTTTTTCTGACCTTGCCAATAAGTTAGATAAAGTATAAATATTACAAAAATGTTATAGTAGGTCCTAGGAAGTTTTTAATGGTAGATCATTCAATCACTAACCATTTCTTATATTATGGTCAACCTGAGATTTAGATCTATTTTATTTTTGGACTCATGCTCTAAAATGATCTAAAAAAATGGATGGATGGTGTGGATATAAAATAAATACATCAAGGTGGGCCTTAATATAAGGGCCGCACCTAATCGGCACCCAACAACTTGATTGTGATAGGTGGGAATAGATCCAACTATCTCCCTCATTTATACTATGTATGATGATCCCAACTGCGGTGCAAGGGAAGATGAAACTATTAGGCTGGACAAAATGACAAAGCTGATAAGGAGAATCGCCATTAGGCCATGGATAGTCCATTTATTCCAGTTGTCTTACCCAAGCGAGAGTAATGCTCATCTGTGCACCTTTTTATATGAGCATCTCCGCAAACCTTTGGACACATGTTATTGGCACAGAATCGGAACAGTCCATATGATGTGTACCCCTTGAAACTATACCGCCCCAATTTTCAGCTTGATCCAAAACTTTAGTGGCCATAGCAAAGAGAAATGAAAATCAAGGGAGGAAACTATTTGCTTTTTTCATGGCCCACCAGGGTTTTGTATTGGGTTGAAAGTTGGGATTGTGAGGTTTCAAGGGATGTTACATCACATGGACCGTTTAGATTCTGTGCTTATTAAAGGAGTGCAAAGATGCAGACGGTGCTCAAATCCAAAGGTGCGCAGGATGAGCATTCCTCATGTGAAAGGGACTGGCCTTTACCACCCTTCAACGACCTACAAACCAAGGTTATTGCACCACTCTTACTTTGGACGCTGAGTGCGTCCTACCCCCCCTTATCTGTTTATCCATGCCGTCCATCTCTTCTCTCCCTTCATTTCGAAGCATGTGCATCAAAAGATGTAGATCTAACATTAAAGTGTTCCACACAAAATAATAAATAATAATATTGAGTTGCATTAGATGCACACGTCATTAAATACAGGTTGCATTAAATATAGGTTGTATTAAATGCAAGATTTATTTGCTGTGTGGTTGACTTCATTTTTGTACTCATGCCTTAAAAAGATACGAAGGAAGGGATGGACAGCATGGATAAGTAGATGAATCAAGGTGGGCCAACCCACGAAACTGTTCGTTCGTGGCTAGAGACGGGCGGAGGTAGTACGCAATCCGCCTCCTCTTAATTTCTTCGTCCGACCTGCCGCAAAAAAAAGAGAGTCACGTCATGTGATACACGTGAGAGCGCAATACGGACTGCAATGGGGGGGCAGATTAGGCGCGGCCGGTACTGGTGGGGCCATATTGATATATGTGTTCTATATTTATGCTGTCCGTCTGTTTTGAAAAATCATTCTAAGGCATCACTTAAAAGATGGAGAAAATTCAAATTTTAAGTGGACCACACAGTAAGGAGCAATGGTGATAAACCATTAAAAACTTACCATGGGACAGAAGTTTTGAATCAGGCTTATATTATTTTACCCCTTCCTTCAGGTTAGTCTGACCTTGCCAATAACCTAGATGAAATATAAATATTACAAAAACATTATAGTAGGTCTTAGAAAGTTTTTAATGGTAGATCATTCAATCACTAACCATTTCTTATATTATGGTCAACCTGAGATTTGGATCTATTTTATTTTTGGGCTTATGCTAAAAAATGATCTAATAAAATGGATGGGTGGTGTGGATATGGAATAAATACATCAAGGTGGGCCTTACTATAAGGGCCGCACCTAATCGGCACCCAACAATTTAATTGTGATAGGTGGGAGTAGATCCAACTATCTCCTTCATTTACACTGTGTATGATGATCCCAACTGCTCCTCGGCCGAGGACAGTCTTAACTGGACTATGCCAAAATCCATTGCTCGAATTATAGCATAATGCATTCATATTTAGGTGACTGCATCCATGTGATATATACTACTGATGTAGCAGTTAGGTTGGTGTAATTTTTTTAAATATTAAAACATATTGAAAAATGATTGGACAGCTTTTTATAATATACAAAGGTGGAATGAAGGAAAAGGCCATATAACTATTAATTATAATAGGCTATGCAATATTTTATTATATATAAGAATTTTGGATTTGACTGCTAGCATGTGGCCGTAGAATCTTGTTTGGTTTGATTTGAGATCTGTGGGACATATCGTTTACATTCTCACCCCACTGTGGGGTCACTTTGATGTCTGTGTGAAAGCTATTCCGTCAGATGGGCTTCTGCCAGCTCATATTAGAATAATTTCCCACCATTGAAAACGTCTTGGGTGCACCATGATAATGCCTTGCAACCGTCTATTGGGATGAAGGGAAAACATAAATACCAGCCTAATTTAGAACTTTTGCAGACTACAGTGGGGTTTCCAAAGATAGGGTTTTTGGTCCTTATTTTTTGTAGTGCTGCCCACTTTGAGTATTGAAAAGTGTTGGATCCTTTTCCTTTGGTATGGCTTACTTGAGTATTAGATGTACTACCATGTGGATGAGATTCTTGCAGCCTTGGCGTATGTGAAGACTACCGTGATATATGTGTGTTATTGGCTTTATCTATCCATTTAGCCGGCTCATTTCAGGACGAGCCCCAAAATGAGTCAAATCCAAAGTTTAAGTGGACCACATTACAAAAAGCAGTAGGTGTTAAACACCGACCGTTGAAAACTTTCCAGAGGCAACAAAAGTTTCGTATAAGCTGATATCTATTGATGGAATCAATATCACACATGCATTACAGTGGTTCCCACGGGTCCTAGGACTGCAGGCAAACTCGGTCAAAAGAGGTGTGTTGAACTATGAGCTTGTGTCATGAACGGACAGAATCATTCAATACCTAAGCCTTTGGCCATACAAATACGGCTGGAATGTACGTAAATGTGAAAAAGAAAAGAGCTGTTGGTCATCAGTGGTCCCGGTAGGGATATTACACGTGGTACACGACACTACAGATTTACTCGGTTTTGAGCTTGTTTATATGGTCTTTAAAAAAATCTGTATGTGAACACACAACTGCATAAATGTCTATTCTATCCTAATAAGTGGGGGCCACAATCCTGTGATCCAAACCATGTATTTGATTTCTTACAGTGGCCTGTTGATGTGATTTATTGGATCCTTGACCCTAGGCATTGTACTGTAGACTCGAGGTTGGTCCTGACCAGCAGGCAAACCATTGGTATGTTGAGTCGTATTGTTGATGGACCATGCCTCAAATGCCTTAAATGTCTACCAGATTGAAGGGTCCTAACCCTTGAATAAGTTGGGATTTTGAGGTTTCAAGGGATGTTGCATCACATGGACCGTTTAGATTATGTGCTCATGAGAGGTGTGCAAAGATGCAGATGGGTGCTCACATCGGCAGGTGCGCAGATGAGCAACCCTCATGTGAAAGGGGCTGGCCCTTACCACCCTTCAAAGGCCTACAAACCAAGGTTATTGCACCCCTCTTAATTTGGACGCTGATTGCGTCCTACCCCTGTATCTGTTTATCTACGCCGTCCATCTCCTCTCCATTCATTTTAAGGCATGTGCACAAAAATAAGGTGGATCTAACAGTCAAGTGTACCAAACAAAATAATAAATAATAATATTGGATTGCATTAAATGCACACGTCATTAAATATAGCTTGCATTAAATGTAAGAGTTATTTGTGGTGTGGTTCACTTGAGCATTAGATCTGCCTCATTTTTGTACTTATCCCTTAAAAAGATACAAAGGAAGGGATGGACAACATGGATAGGTAGATGAATCACGGTGGGCCTACCCACAAAACTGCCCATTTGTGGCTATAGACGGGTGGGAGTAGTACGCAGTCCGTGTCCTCTTAGGGTCATTTTGGGCCGTGGAATTAGAAGGGATTATGTGGGATGGGATTCATCTGGTCCTGTGCCAATTTCACTCCATGTTTGGGAAGAATAGAAAAGCTCAGAATTACAATGATATATGTATTCTATATTCATGTCATGTGATACACGTGAGAGCACAAAAAAGGACTGCAAAGGGGAGCATTACGCGTGGCCGGTACTAGTGGGGCCACATTGATATATGTATTCTATATTCATGCTGGCCATCTGTTTTGAAAAATCATTCTAAGGCATCACTTAAAAAATGGAGAAAATTTAATTTGTGAGTGGACCACACAATAAGTTAGATGAAGTATAAATATTACATAAACATTATCATAGGCCTAGGAAGTTTTTAATGGTCAATCATTCAATCACTAACCATTTCTTATATTATGGTCAGCCCGAGATTCAGACCTGTTTTATTTTTAAACTCATGTTTTAAAATGATATAAAAAAATGGATGGATGGTGTGGATATAGAATAAATACATCAAGGTGGGCCTTACTAATGGATCGGCCCCCAACAATTTGATTGCTATAGGTGGGAGTAGATCCAACTATCTCCCTCATTTATACCATGTATGATGATCTCATACATGATATAGAATAAATACATCAAGGTGGGCCTTACTATAAGGGCCGCAACTAATGGATCGGCCCCCAACAATTTGATTGCTATAGGTGGGAGTAGATCCAACTATCTCCCTCATTTATACTATGTATGATGATCTCAACTGCAGTGTAACGGAAGATGAAACTGTTAGGCTGGACAAAATGACAAAGCTGATAAGGAGAATCGCCATTTGGCTATGGATAGCCCATTTATTCCAGTTGTCTTACCCAAGCGAGGGTATTGCTAACCTGCGCACCTTTTTATATGAGCACCCCTGCGAACCTTTGGACACATGTCATTAGCACAGAATCGGAACAGTCCATATGATGTGTACCCGTTGAAACTATATGGCCCTTATTTTTAGCCTGAGCCAAAACTTTAATGGGCCATAATAAAGAGAAATGTAAACCAAGGGAGGAAACTGTTTCCTTTTACCATGACCCACCAGAGTTTTGTATCGAGTTGAAAGTTGAGATTTTGAGGTTTCAAGGGATGTTGCATCACGTGGGATCATTTAGATTCTGTGCTCATGAAATGTGTGCAAAGATGCAGACGGGTGCTCAAATCGGAAAGTGTGCAGGATGAGCATTCCTCATGTGAAAGGGGCTGGCCCTTACCACCCTTCAACGACCTACAAACCAAGGTTATTGCACCCCTCTTAATTTGGACGCTGATTGCGTCCTCCCCGCCTGTAACTATTATTCATGCCGTACATCTCTTCTCTCCCTTCATTTCAAGGCATGTGCACAAAAATATGATAGATCTAACACTCAAGTGTTCCACACATAATAATATATAATAATATTGAGTTGCATTAAACGCACACGTCATTAAATACAGGTTACATTAAATACAGGTTATATTAAATGCAAGAGTTATTTGCAGTGTGGCTGACGTGAGCATTACATCCACTTTATTTTTATACTCGTGCCTTAAAAAAACATGAAGGGATGGACAACATGGATAAGTAGATGAATCGTGGTGGGCCAACCCACAAAACTGCCCATTCATGGCTAAGAGACGGGTGGGGGTAGTAGGCATTCATCCGCGCCGAAAAAAAAAAGTCATGTGATACACGTGAGAGCGCAAAAAGGACTGCAATGGGGAGTAGATTAGGCGCTGCTGGTATTGGTGGGGCCACATTGATATATGTGTTCTATATTCATGCTGTACATCTGTTTTGAAAAATCATTCTAAGGCATCACCAAAATAATAGTGAAAATCTAAATTTTAAGTGGACTACACAGTAAGGAACAATGGTGATAGATCATTGAAAACTTACGATGGGACGGAAGTTTTGAATTAGGCTTATATTTATTTTAATCCTTCCTTCAGGTTTGTCTGACCTTGCCAATAAGTTAGATGATGGATAAATATTACAAAAACATTATAGTAGGCCCTAGGAAGTTTTTAATGGTCAATCATTCAATCACTAACCATTTCTTATATTATGGTCAACTTGAGATTTGGATCTGTTTTATTTTTGGACTCATGCTCTAAAATGATCTAATAAAATGGATGAATGGTGTGGATATAGAATAAATACATCAAGGTGAGCCTTACTATAAGGGCCGCACCTAATCGGCACACAACAATTTGATTGTGATAGGTGGGAGTAGATCCAACTCTCTCCCTCATTTATACTATGTATGATGATCCCAACTGCTCCTCGGCCGAGGACAGTCTTAACTGGGACTTATGCCAAAATTCATTGCTCGAATTATCGCATAATGCATTCATATTTAGGTGACCGCATCCATGTGATATATATGATTGATGTAGCAGTTAGGTTGGTGTAAATTTTTTAAAGATTAAAACATATTGAAAACTGATTGGACAGCTTTTTATAATATACAAAGGTGGGAATGAAGGAAAAGACCATATAATTAGTAATTATAATATGCTATGCAATATTTTATTATATATAAGAATTTTGGATTTGACTAGTAGCATGTGGCCGTAGAATCTTGTTTGGTTTGATTTGAGATCTGTGGGACATATCTGTGGGACGTCGTTTACATTCTCACCCCACTGTGGGGTCACTGTGATGCCTGTGTGAAAGCTATTCCGTCCGATGGGCTTTTGCCAACTCATGTTAGAATGATTTCCCACCATTGAAAACTTCTTGGGGTGCACCATGATAATGCCTTGCAAAAAATCAGCCTGATTTAGAACTTTTGCAGACTACAGTAGGGTTTCCAAAGATAAGGTTTTTGGTCCTTTGTTTTTGTAGTGCAGCCCACTTTGAGTATTGAATAGTTTTGGGTCCTTTTCCTGTGGTATGGCTTACTTGAGTATTAGATGTACTACCATGTGGATGTAGATGGGATTCTTGCAGCCTTGGGGTATGTGAAGCCTACGGTGATATATGTGTATTATTCGCTTTATCTATCCAGCTGGCTCATTTCAGGACGAGCCCAAAAATAAGTCAAATCCAAAGTTTAAGTAGACCACAATACAAGAAACAGTAGGTGTTAAACACCGACTGTTGAAAACTTTCTAGAGGCAACAAAAGTTTTGTATCAGCTGATATCTATTGATGGAATTAATATGACACATACATTACAGTGGTTCCAACAGGTCTTAGGACTGCAGGCAATCCCGGTCAAAAGAGGTGTGTTGAACTATGTGCTTGTGTCATGAACAGACAGAATCATTCAATACCTAAGCCTTTGGTCATACAAATACGGCTGGAATGTACGTAAACTTGCATGTGAAAAAGAAAAGAGCTGTTGGATATTACACGTGGTACACGACACTCTACAGATTTACTCAGTTACTATAGGCACGACTTATTCGACCCAACGCGACCGACCACAAACTTAGATAACTAAAATAGACCACCGACTGTACGGAGAACCTATTTCGGACGAAAATAGCCTTCCTTTTTCACCTGCTTCTTACCTTAACCAGGGTATTTTGGTCCGTCTGTACCCTAAAAATGGCCTTCCGCGGACTAAGTTTCCCGCCAGCGAAAAAACTAATTACCCTAAAAGATACTGTCTACTTTGCTAATGATTTCTTGTTCATATGGTCTTTAAAAAAATTTGTTTGTGTACACAAAACTGCATACATGTCTATTCTATCCTAACAAGTGGGGCCCGTAATCCTGTGATCCAAACCATGTATTTGATTTCTTACAGTGGCCTGTTGATATGATTTATTGGATCCTTGACCCTAGGCATTGTACTGTAGACTCGAGGTTGGTCCTGACCAGCAGGCAAACCATTGGTCTGTTGAGTCCTGTTGTTGATGGACCATGCCTCAAATGCCTAAAATGTCTACCAGATTGAAGGGTCCTAACCCTTGAATAAGTAGCCTCAAAATCTTCAACTAAAAAGAGCTTACAACAATGATCTATAGGGAAAAGGCCATCCATTGGATGGGTCTGATCTCGGAACTTGAAAGTTCTTTTTGGACAAGCTCATATATGGTGAAATCCATAGGTGGTGAAATCCCACTGCGCGCGAGTGTCCGGGGTGTGTGCGCGTGTGTAAAAAAAAGAAAAAAAAGAAAGAAAAGAAGGGTTCTGATAGGATGGCGTGGCCCACCATTTCAGGCTTGGTTTCAACGTGAATTTGGGCCATTCATTCACACTACGAACATGCCATGTTCCGAAAATCAGGACAGTCGTACACTCATCAATGAGTCACACACACACACAATATATATATATATATATATATATATATATATATATATATATATATATAATGTCGAATTTGGACCATTGTTTTTTCTTTATTTCCTTTCTAATAATGGCTTATTTTCCACATACAAGTATGATATGCTTGATAGGCAGTACGGCATGTTTACAATGTACCTTACCTGATGAATGGCCCAATCCTGTGACACGTGTGCCATCTGACAGTGGTTACGAGCCCCCGCATGCTAGTTGTCCCGCGGGCATCAAAACCCTTACCGACACTAAAAGGTGCACATGAACCGCGCTAGCTTGGTTAGCTCGCTCGACTCAACTCAAAAAAGCTCAATTGGACTTGGTTCCAAGCTAAGTTCGAGCCAAGTCGAGCTGATCTTTTAAGCTCAAAAATGAGTTCGAGCTAACCTAGCTCGACTCGACTCGGATCGAACCCAGCTCGAATCGAATGAGTTTGGTGACTCGATTACTTTGATATCGACGTTGCTCACTAAGTGTTTGATGAAATGACTCAACGAAGTGTGTCTGGCTGGTGGCAAAGTGTTGAGGATTTTGACTGCAGAATCACACAGATCTAGATCTAGGATAGCGATCCAATGGCACCAAGCACACACAAGAGAACAAAGATTTAGCGTGGAAAACCCTTGTGGGGAAAAACCACGGCACAAAGAGACAGTCTCCACTATGAAATAGAAATTACAAAGAGAGAGGACTTACCCGATTTGAACAACCTCGAATCTCACCCTTGCTACACCCTTTAGAAATCCTAAAATCTTTTTAGGAACCCTTGAAACTACTTTAGAAAGTCTTAGAATACCATCTTTCCACCTCAATCTCGGATACACCCCTTTATATAAGAATAGACGTATATGAAACCAACACCTTTTTTTTTTTTTCTTGATTTTTATGTTGCTTAGAAGGTATTTGATAAATTACTTATAAAACTACTGTTGTTGTCTTAAATACAGTGAGATTTTGAAGGAGCAGAGTCCAGGTGTTTGTAAAAATGTTGTATAGACGAATTCGGCTGAAATTGGCCCGAGCTGCTCACCAAACCAAGCTGAGCTGGCCAGTCAAGCCTAAGGAGTGAGCCGAGCCTAGTTCGAGCTGAGGTCAGCTAGTGGCCGAGCCGAGTCGAGCTGATCGGTTCGACTCCATGTGCACGGCCCCCACGGGAACACTCGATTAGCTTGGAAGAGTCATGGGTGGGATTACATGCGTGTACAAGTCAGCTAATTACGTGTCACCACAATTGCCAGCATGGCAGAAAAGTGACCCATCCATCCGAAGGATACCACTATATAGATTCTCAATTTTAAAAATCAGGTCCGTCTACTGGTCAGCTGGGCCACATTTAACCGAACAAATGTACAGTTGGGAAAAATCAACCGAAGTTTCTGATACATCAACTTATTTTAGAAACATCACGAAGGACCCACGCAGGAACTTCCCTGCCAAAAGGCTTTCCGGGAAATCCGCGTCCTGGACTTCCCTGCAAAATGCATGGGACGAGGATTGCGTGGTGATCCCACGTCACATAGTTTGTGGGGGTGAGGCCGAGCTGGGCATGTGCTGCTGTCAGAGATGGGATTTGGATTGATTGGTGACCAAACATCAGCCAGCTAGCCGGTGTCAAAGATCTGTGGCCCCACAAAGGTACATGTTTTATCGATGTTGTCCATTTATTTTGGTAGCTGGCTTATTTTAGAGCATGTGTCAAAAATAAAATAAGGCGGATATTAAGACAATGTGAACCATACTATAAGGCTTTATGAGCAGGTTGGATGGAAAATAAAATTTGCTGTGGGCCACCAGGAAGTTTTCAAACCTACTTCAATATTGGGTTCATTGTATAAAATGAGAGGGTGTTGGGGTCACCACCCAATGTATGGCCCAATCAATTCCTGGACGTCACAACAGTACTACTAAGCCATGTGGTGTTGGGGTCACCATGCAATCTTTGTCCCTCCGCCTGACTTCCCTATGCAAGCCTGACTTGTGCTGGGTCTCCGTTCATGGCTCAGTGGTAGACTCACAAGAGTTTCAACATTGAGACCAGGGATCGAGCGCCCATGTAGTATGACTGTAGTGGTGCACACGGTTCGGTTCTAGTTCGGTTATACTGTTCCGCGCTTTTTATAATCTAACCCAATTGCATGGTTTTTTTTTATAATCCAACTCAATTGCATAGTTTTTGTTTTTATTTTTATAATTCAGCCCAAGCTCCTTTACCGAAAATTTTCACAAAGAGTAATCTTGTCATGGTTTGTTTTTATGACCCTTTCATGTTCTCAAAATGATTTTGCCGCCAATGTCTATTCATATTGTCATCCAATTGATGAATGGCCTAGGCTTTTATGTTTTTTTAAAAATAAAATTTAAATATTTATTGACCAAGGGGTCCCCTTCCAAGTTTGGTACCAAGTCTCGTCCGATTCTACATAACTCCAAACTGAGAACCAAATCAAACTAACTGGTTCATTAATTTTCGGAACTGGAACCGGTGCACTTTAGAACCGGACCAAATTGTGTGGTTTGGTTGGCGCCAGTCCGGTTTACCGATTCTACTGGTTCCATGTGCACCCCTAAGTATTAGTGGGTGTGTGAGTGTGTGGGGTGTTGGTGTGCATGTAAAAGAAAAGAAGGAAAAAAAAGCCTAGCTTGTGCTAACTCAACGCTACTTGACCATGGATCTTAAAAGAAAGTTCTATTCATGACTCAGGTAGGCCACACCATAGGGAACAATGAATGATCATGCCAAAAACATCTAAATTGAGGTGGTGTGGCCCCGCAAAAGTCTCTTGAAATGTCCTTATTTCCAAGGAATACATTCATTCTGGTGGAGGCACACCAGCTGAATGAATTTGATGGCACATACAACCTATGTTGGATCCTACACAATTCAGACGGTTTTAATGGTTTCAATTTCCATCTCAACCCATTCCCATGGCGTAGCCCACTAGATTGTTGAATCAGCATACTTTTTGGGCCCCTATCCAAACACATTGAATGAACTAGCTGGACCTCATCCACATGAAGTCGCTCTGTCCATGTATCCAGAAGTGAGGCCCCATTTACCCATAAAAGCCACATTATTGGTATTCGGTTTGTTTTCTGTCACATGTGGTGTGTGCGAGCGTGCCAGAATCGATATGGTGACTCGATTCAAGCCAATCAACTTTAACCCTAAGTGTTGAAATAAGCAGATATGTCCAATAAGAACGGATATGACCAAAATCTAAGAAGATCGGTCACCTACTTAGCCCCTTGCAGAAGTTTGTAATGATCAGGATACTCGGAGGGTGGGATTTTTCATCTAACAGTGGGTTGCACTTTTCCTTTCACAAGAAAGGACTTTTTAGCATATGAGTACAATCAGAGAAAATGAAAAAAATCACAAATATCAGTTGCTAACAGTGACTGCAATAATGCGTCTCATGAAAGAATTGCTTAATATTGAATAAGTATAAGTCTAGTGTATGAGCGTAAACCGAAATTACAAATACAAATTACTTTTACTGCATTCTCACTACTATGATAGAAAGTAAATTGATAGATTTGATTTGATTTGATAGGTGTGAGATGCGTTGTTTTGTTAATTTCACCTGTTATTTATAGATTTCTCTTACAACTATTCCACATATATTTTTAGGATGTGTTGAAGCTCTTGGAGAATAACTGCCTAGAATGAAGCCTAAGGATTGAATCCCAGTAGCGGTCCCAGAGATAGAGGATGATCCGCAATATCATTTCCTGTTCCCGGTAGAAGAAAAGAGGGTAAGTCAAATTCGAAAACAACGATTACGATAAGTCTTACAATGTTAATTATGTTCGTTGCTATGATGTGAGCCTGAGATGGGGCAAGAATATAGTAAAAGAGATCAAGAGAGAGTTTATAAACGTTATGGCAGCTATGTCTTTCATCAACCTAGACGTATCCGCAAATATCGATTGGAAGCACAATCTCAGTTAACTGCTCAACATTTAGGTAACTATTCTCAGAGTTCGGGATGCACGACTAGAGTCGGGAATATGTCGACCAATAAAAAACCAATTAAAGTAAGTAGTGATGGTTTAATATGTCATATGCGCTCATGTCACATGTTATTAAAGGCTTGAATACATGAAAAGTCGGCATAGCAAGCTTTGTATATAAACATTAAAGTAATAGGAGAGCAAAGTGTCTTTTGGCTGATAGATGGCCAGATAAGTTATAGGTTTTTGAAACAACCAACTTAACGAATGATAGTATTCTAGTTAAAAGAGAAGTCCATGTTCTTTTAGTCAGAAGGCGATTACGTTCAGCCTTCTTGGTTCGCTTGAGCAGCGTTGACCTGGAGAGCATCATGGTGGTCCAGGACAGACTTAATAATAGGTTCCTGCTCCGCTTTCTCCTCTTTCCACGAGTCTTTAATGTTGAAAACAACATCCAAAAATTTCATGACCGCACTGATTCCCCGGCAAATGGCCATGACTTCAGATTCAGCTTCTTTAACGAGTAGTTTCTATTCACTGACTTTAGTCTGATATATGGACATGCTTGCACAGAGAACACATTGGACATGGCGAGAATTTATGGTGTCTTGAACAGAGAATGTCTTTGGCTAGAAGGATTTATCTGTCATAATCATTTCGTTCACGACAGCATACTGACAGCTGACTTTTAGGAAGACGAAATTGGTTTCTTTGGATAAAAGCTTGGGTGTAAGCATCCTGGTATCAAGCTGGTAGAGATTCTGCATCTTGCATGCAAGATTCTCTCTGTTAGGAGTTCCTTCAATCGACTACCATTCGCGAACGGAGTCATCATACTCATGAGTAAGATCATATACTTAATTTAAAGGTTTCAAGAATTCCTGTAAAACAAGATCAAAGTCAACAGGTTCAGATAACTCCACATCATTATTAGCCCACAAATTTTCTAACTTCATGACCAGTTGGCCTACTAGAAAGTTAAATGCTTGAGTGTAAAGGGCAACTCAGGAGTCTCTCTTAGAGCGTGAGATCCTGTAATGGGACGAGGTCTCAGGTTTGTAGTCATGTTCTTGCTTAGTGATTTGCTTGAAGGGTTGCGATTAGCTTTTATAGCCTTTATGAGGAATTATCTGTGGCTGCATAATCTGAAAGCTTAAGCAATTATAGAGGTTATGGATTCAGTAGGAGTAGTTGATTGAGTATGATGATTGCAGGTTGGGATCGATTCATCTTGGGGCATTTTCAGTATTATAGTTTTCCTGGATAAAGATAAATAATTGTTACAGACACATTAACTCCTAAGTGCACCTTTATAGGCAAGATCAAGGTCGATAAAGTGTAACTGCTTTTTCTTCAGCTGGTTGCACATTATGGAGCCACGTAGATGAATAGCTATTATCTCATTATTCTTCCTAGAGCTTATAAATACAAGAAGTAAATCTGAGAGAAAGGGGCTCACCTAAACAACAAACACAATTATCAATCCAGCATAACGTTGTGTACCTAGGCTTAATCTCCTCTTGCTTAGTAGCAATGGACCTTAGTGTATGATGTAGAGCAGGTCGTGGACAGTTTCATGGCCAAGATGGACCAGACAAGGCCTGGTCGACGACAGAAGTGATTCGGACCGTCAGACCTTAGATCGGGTGTATCTCACAATCCGGAATGAGTTATCGAGTGTAAAATATATGCTTTTGGGGTAGAATGAGCTACTTTAGCCAACCAACCCAGCTACGTCGGGTTGCGCAACCCGGAATTGCGAACTACCCCTGGATCGACGGTCGTTTCCCTGTTTTAATTTTGTTAATTTTTACTATAAATAGTAAGTTTTAGTTTGATTATAACTCTTCATCCGTCGGGCTTTAGGAGTTGCGCCCAACGTGAAAAGAGCTTAGAATAATTAGGAGAACAGTTTGGTGAAGTCAAATAGGACACTTACTATTTTTGGCCGAAAACCTTGCACACTAGTAGACATCATGGCCGTCTATAAATAGTAAGTCGCGGATTCTAGGTGTTTTATTTGTAGTTTGATTATGATTTCTTTCTCATTGCTTGGTACCCCTATTTAAAGGGTTATGAACTCGTTTTTATAAATTAATTAATCAATTTTAAATTTATTAGAGTTTATTTTTATTTTCTGCTTTCTTTTCTCATGGATTCGAGAAGTCTCTGTGAGGAGTCCAGAGAAGCTCCGTGGATTCAGAGTAGTTATCCTCTTGAGGAAGACGGTGATTGACCTCATCACGTTCATCCCTGCATATATGTTGGATTGACTTAGGTTGTAGCCTTTAGTTGTAGTTCTCTTCCATTTGCGCTTGTATGTCGAATATGAAGGAAGACAGTAGTTTAGGGACCCGTTCGCCTATGCTCTTACACTAGGCTGATTATAGTTGTAATCTCCACTATTGCCTTTACTTTGCTCATTAGCACGTCGCTCTAAGAAGCACATTGCTGCTCTCAGTCAGGCATGTGATTTTCCATAATTGTAATTCATTCACATTTTCCTTAACCACGTCCATCTCTCCATCTTTTTCATTTGTACCATTTCTTTATTTTTGTTCATTTTGACCATATAAGTATACAATTCTTTGGATTTCCAGTGCATAAAAGAGTTCACTTGGAGGAAGAGCCCTAACCTCTTCCAATCATTTAAGCAATTGGTTAATTAGACAAACTGTCAAGTCCCAATCCAACCACGCTCTATCTTGATATCAGTGGACATGTTTTGAATTGGACCCAATTGATTCTGACACAACCGCAATCCTCTGGACATATGACTGAATTTAGGAACGAACAATATGATCAATCCAATGTAGGCCCACTATTTAGACAGTTACTTCGAGGTGCATGTACACCACATGCAACAATATCCTATATCATGAGTACGAGCTCGTCTCATCAACGCGATAGTTCAGTACCTGGACCAGAATTCACCTTGCAAGACCTCTCTTCATCAAAACCACATAAACAATCAGCTTCTTCCAATTGATGTAGCCATAAATACTAACGGGTACTGCAACAAAAAATAGCCCCGGCCCCTCCCAAAAAAAATAATAAAAAAAAATAAAAAATAAAATCTTGATCATGACTCCATGGTAGACTCATAAGAGTTTCAAGACGACAAAACCTACTGTGTGGTGTGAGTGTGTGGGGTGTGAGTCTGTGTGTAAGGAAAAGAAAAAAGAAAAAGGCATTGCAGTAGGGAATGCACCTGTATGAAAATGCTAATCCTCGTCTAGGAACAGACAGGGGCTCTGATGGGCCACTGTTTATCCACATTGTTCACTCATTTCGCCATATCATTTTACTATTCAAGACCAAAAAGGAGGCAGATCCAAGGTTCAAGTGGACTATACCATGGGAAGCAGTGGTGATAATGAAAACCACTGTTGAAACCTTCCTAGGGCCTACCGTGATAGTTAATTGCCATCTAACCTGTTCACAAGGTCATGTAGACCTAGATGAAGGGAAAACACAAATATCAACTTGATACAAAACTGCCGTGCCTGCCAAAACTTATTCAACGGTGGGTGTTTAATCCACACTATGTCCAATTGAGCATGGTAAATGCCTCATTTTTGGGTTGTACCCTAAGATGATAGAGCAAAATGGATGAACACGTTGGATGAAACTCGTTCATCACGGTGCCTAAAATGATATGGAAAAATGGATGAACCATACTATTGCTAGATTTTCAAATTCTCCCCATTTTCTCACGGAACTAAGTCGATTTTTCAAAATTTTAATTAATCCAGTAATCGATAAAATAAAATTTTAATTTTTTATTGATTATTTTGAATTTATTTTTAAAGAGATTCTCCCTATGAGAAAACATAAAAATTTGAAAATCTCCCCCGAGAAATAGTCGGGAACGAGATTTCTCACTACGCTCGTAACAAGCGGTAGATGGTCTTAGTTAAGAGGACAGAGACAAGGAAATGAGAACAGCCAAACGGCCCAGACCTCAAACTGTGGGTACGTCAACCTACTAAATAAAATCTATGGGGCAATAGACCAAAATGGAAGCATATCAAAAGCTCAAGCTGGCTCCACCACAAGAAACAAAGAAATAAAGTGAATAAAAAAACTTTTTTGAGGCCACATAAGTTTTCGATCAAGATGATCTTTGTGTTTTCCCTTCATCATATGTCTGAGTGACCTTATGAACAGGTTTGATGACAAATAAACAAAACTATGCCCTAAGAATGTTTCACCGGTGGACTCGTTATCCCCACTCACTAAACTAAATTTGGTTTCATGTCCTAAACTATTATGGAAAAAGGGATAGCCTGTTTGGATAAGCTATATAAATCCCCCGTAGGCCTCATATGGTTTACCTCATATGGTTTACTTAGTACGCTGGTAGGAGTCAGTGGGCAATCTGCTTCCATACCGGGGAGGGATATGTTTGTCATAGATGTAGCATATTGACGATACTTTGAAATAATATAATTGTTAGCTACATCATTAAAATCACATTAATAGAATGATCCAAACCATCCAAAGGTTGGTCATCTAAATGAATAGTTAAAAAATAATTGGCAATTTGCTTAATTGTGATCCTTACATTTGTGGCCCATCTGCTGCTCGAAATTTCCTTACCTTTGAAAAAAGTATATATTTTAATAGGCTTATTACAGTCATTCTATTAAATATCTCACACACACACATACACAAATTTGAAACATTGATATTGATTTATGATAGTACAAACAATCTTATAAATTTATTACAGAATACAACTGCATTCTAATTCTTCTCGTTTGCTTCCATCTAAATAAAATATATAGAGTCTAAGTACATATCATTTACTCACAATTGTAAGCTTTACTCCCGATTCATTTACCCAGTTCCATTTTCCATTTACCTACCTTTACAAGCTCTCAACGCATGCCCCAAGAGAGGAAGCCAATGGGCCCGCCTCCATATATGTATTTTATATTCATGCCGTACAAAAATTTTGATAGTTCATTTTATAGCATGGTACCGAAAATATGTAGATCTAAGTCCGAAGCAGACCACACCACTAGAAAGAAGGGTCATTGAACGCCGACCGTTAAAAAATTCCCAAGGCCCACCGTAATGTTTATTCACCATCCAACTTGTTGATAAGGTCACACAACCCTGTATGAAGGGAAAACACAAACATCATCTTGATCCAAAACTTTTGTGGCTCCAAGAAGATTTTTAATGGTAGGCATTCAATTCCTACCGTGTGGTCCACTTGAGATATGGATCTGATTCATTTTTGGGACTTGCTATAACATGAGGTGAAAAAATAAAAAAACTGATGAACGGCGTGGATATACAGCACATACTTCAAGGTGGGCCTCCCAAGTCAGGGATGCACCCACCAACGAGTTACTTGGGTAACACCTAATCCACATCCGAAAGAAGGGGTGCATTACATTATCAAACATGGTGGGTGTAGATATCAATTCCGTCTCGGAAATTGCCCGGAAATTCTTTGTTTTTGTCATCTTCCCATGACTAAGACTATCAGTCTATCACTTGGAAGATCGACCATACGTGTATGTGTGGTCACCAACGCCGGATAAGTGGCATTTTTAGTATTTGTAATTCTGCCTGTCGATAGACAGCACGTATGGTTCACTTGTCATGTGTATACCATATCTGACAGTCTAGAACACTGGCCCCGCTTTGAAGATCATCAGGTGTAAAAATCAGGTGGAATCATTCATTAGATAGGCCACACAGTACACAACAAGATTTGACCGCTGGATTCTCTCCGTATATGTGAACGGTCTGACAATCACGGAAACGGACTGATTTTTAGCACCGAACATTATTCACGGTGGGGTCAACCTTTGGACGGATTAGATTTCCTATAAACATGATATATTGGCAGTTAAGACTATGGTGGATATAGATTTTGCTGTTCAAGAAAATACAAGTCAGATAGAGGCATGCTTGTCACCCCGGGCAAAGATATTCCTGTACCCGGGGCTGTGTGGGGTCCACAGATTCCGTAATAAATCCATTCCGTCCATATGTTTTGAAAGACCACAATAGTACCGGAAATTAGGAAGATCCAAAACTTATGTAGCCCACACCAACGAAACAGTGGGAACAGAAATATCCACCGTTGAAACTTTCCTGGAGCTGAACCATGATGTTTATATGCCATCCAAACCATTCGTAGAGTTATTACCACTCAGATAAACTTCAAAAACGAACATCATCCTGATACGAAACTTCTGTCATCCCCAGGCGTTCAATCCCCACTGTTTTGTGTGGTATGGCCCACATGAGTTTTGGATCTTTTTATTTTCAGACTCCCTTCCTATTGTGATCTTTCAAAACAGATGGACAGAGTAGATTTGTCACGGACATCTCTGTGGGCCCCACACATCCACGGGCTATCTCTGTGCCCAGGGTCACAGGCAATCCGCTTCCTTCAAACCGTGACATGTGCCACCGTATCAAGTGTTTAAGACCCAAGCCACGTCAACGGTGGCCCCTGCCGTGGGGATCACCAGGTATAAAGATCAGGCCGCTCCACTCATCAGGCTGGTCACACTGCATAGAAACCATGGACGGTCTAAAATCAAACCTGCCAATGGTCTGATCCAACAGATCGGCATCGATTTGTTCTGTAGGGCCCACCGTATTGTATATGTAAAATCCACTCCGTCCATCAGGTTAGAACCCTTATTGGAACCGCACAGGAAGAAGATAATCCTGACTGAAAACTCACATAGGCCACTCCGGTGGAACAATGTAAAATTGCTCCCAAAACAGATATGTTCATACGTTGTAGCCCACATGGTTGACTCACAAACAAACCTATGGTTGGCATCCCATTCCAGCGGTGTGATCCATCTGAGTTGCCGATCTAGCTTATTTTCGACCTCAGGTCCTGACTTCGAAGATGGGATCTGGTCTATGGAGTGGATTAACATTTATAAGCTGGTGGGCCCACAGACTTGGATGTTTTAAACACTGTGATAAAACAGGTGTTGCAGAGGATTCATTTCCTAATCCAAGAGCAAATGCGGCCAACCGATGATCCAATGTACACACATGGCCGACCATTTTCAACGGCTCAGATGTAGCGGCACCTGTAATGGATGAAAATAATAATCACCGTCAGAAATTCTGATTGTGATTGGACGTCTAAGTACAGTGGTGGAAAAATCTCCACCTAACCATTATCTGGTGGGCCACCACCTTTTAGGAGTCAGCCATCCAGCGAATCCATTCACCTCTAGCTCATGTTCTGACAACTCAACAATACACCGGTAACTTGTGTATATACAATGACCTTCCGCATGCACTGGCCATAGGACGATACGCACGACGGTTGCATGTGATACATGAAGCGATCCGTCGTGTATTATTATTTCCCCCAACGGATTGGTCCAATACATATGACAAGCATATATAATGGAATTTTACAGGCGAACAAATATTTGAATTTTTATATGAAATGATGGAATAAGTTACTTTTTCTACTTACAGCAGTGGATAAGTAACTTATTTCATATAAGTAAGTTTAGTTTATGATTAATTATAAGTAACTTTTTTATTTAAAAGTATTTAATTAATTTAATTAATTTTGTATAGTTTTTTTTAAAAAATTATTTTTCATAATTTGTTAAAAGGAAGCGCACGGGAGAGACAAAAGAGAAGAGGAGCGCATAGGTAGTTTTTTTTTTTTTTTTTTTAAATATATATATTTTACCAAACATACTTATCTTCTTAATAAGCATAAACTAATTAAATAAGTTACTTGTTAAAATTGTTCCACAATGGACCTATAGTGATTGCCGCACGCTGGATCCAGATAAGACTTGTCTTATCCTGGAAGCGATTCGCCTGTTACCCATCAACAGTTGATAAGGGGGCGAATCACGCTTTAAGGACAACATATTTTATACGTGATTCAGCCTAGTGAAATATTGTATTTCTATTTATTTTTGTATTTTCGGTGTATCCAAACGTAAATTAACAACAATCTTAGAGTGTGATTACATGGACACCGAAAGTTTTGCATCAGTCAAACTGATGAACCAGGATCTGATCCGATTGGATCGATTCGATGGTTCAAATTTCACTAGATGGCAGGACAAACTGAAATTCCTGCTGACCGCTGTGAAGATCTTCTACATTCTGGACCCAACTCCTCTGCCTGAAGCAAAGGACACTGACACTCCAGAAACAGGTTGCTGCTAGGATCAAGCAACAAGAAGATGAACTGTTGTGTCGTAACCACATCCTCAATGCTATCTCTGATCGGTTGTACGATTTGCACACGGGGACCACATCAACGAAAGTAATTTGGAGCGTGCTGGAATACAAATACAAGGCTGAAGAGGAAGGTACACAGAAATTTCTAATTGCCAGGTATTTCGACTTCACAATGATAGACAATCTATCGCTACTTGCTCAAATCCAAGAACTGCAGGTTATTGTAAATAAAATATAAGCCATAAAAATTGATATTCCTGAATCCTTTCAAGTCGGAGCTATAATCGCAAAATTGTCTTCGAGCTGGAAAGACTACAGAAAGAAACTACTGCATAAATCCGAAGAGTTCACCTTAGAACAAATCCAAAAGCATCTTCGAATTGAAAAAGAATCCCATAACCGATACAAAAAGGATAACGCTAATGGTGCATCCTCATTTAAAGTGAACGCAGTAGAACGACCATCCCAAAATAATTCCTATGAGAAAGCTAATTCCCTTAAACCTAACAAAGATCAAGGGAAATTCAAGAAAACTTAAAAGAAGAAAAATGACAAACTTAAGGGAGCTTGCTATGTCTGCGGTAAGACCGGACATTTCGCCCGATTCTGTGGGGACCGAAAAAAGCTTAAGAAAGAGGCTAATGCAGTAAACGATGAAATCGTAGCCATGGTCACAGAAGTGAACCTAGTTCAATAGAAAATTCCTGGTTGGTAGTATGATACAGGTGCCACAATCCATGTATGCAACGATTGATCTGCCTTCAAAACCTATGAAGATGAGACCAATGGTCAAGAGGTTTAAATGAGAAATGAAGGACGGGCGAAAGTTACAAGCAAAGGAACCGTGGAATTACTCTTTATCTCTAGAAAGAAGGTAATCCTGACCAACGTACTGCATGTCCTAGACATAAGAAGGAATCTTGTCTTAGGGGATCTCTTAAGCAAATGTGGGATTAGGGTTGTGTTTGAATCAGGCAAGCTGATCTTGTCTAAGAATGGAAGCTTTGTGGGTAAGGGTTATGCTTGTAATGGTATGATCAAACTTTTTTCGAATGAAAAGAATTCTTCTGCTTACATGATTGAGTCTGTAACGCTATGGCATGGTAGACTAGCTCATATTGGCTACAGTACCATAAAACTCATGGCTAAGAACGGTCTAATATCATACAATGATAGTGACAAAGATAAATATGAAGTATGCATACGGTCTAAAATAATCAAGAAACCATTCCCTAATATTGAGAGATCATCTCAAATATTAGACCTAGTGCATATTGACATATGTGAATTAAATGGTGCTCTAACTCGTGGAGGTAAAATGTACTTTATAACATTTATAGATGATTGTTCAAAATATGTATATATATATATGTTAAAATCGAAAGATGAAGCATTTAATGCATTCAAGATCTATAAATCTGAAGTCGAAAATCAATTGGATAAAAATATTAAAATCCTTCGTAGTGACCGAGGAGGAGAATATTTCTCTAATGAATTTTCTAACTATTGTGAAGAACATGGCATAATACATCAGTGCACAACACCTTATACACCACAACAAAACAGTGTAGCAGAGAGAAAAAATAGGACATTAGTAGAAATGATCAACTCAATATTAATATAAGTACAGCTGTCATTAAACCTATGGGGAGAAGCACTGTTAGCTGCATGTCATGTTTTAAACTGAATTCCATCTAAGAAAACCAAAACCTCTCCATACGAAATATGGAAATGAAGAAAACCAAATATAGGGTATCTTAGAGTGTGGAGGTGTCTTGCATACTGCAGAACCTAAAAGAATTAAGTTAGGACCAAGAGCTATCAAGTGCGTCCTTGTAAGATATGCACAACATAGTAAGGCCTATAGACTTATAGACTTAGATTCCAATGTAATCATAAAGTCTAGAGAGTAAAGTTCTTTGAGAATTCAGTATTCATAGAGAAAAAGAATGCTGAGATTAAATCTTGTAATGAAACTATAAAAGAAATATAAATAGAGAAAACTCCAAGTGAACCTCGTAAGAGTCAAAGAGCAAGAGTAAAAAAATGTCTTGATCTTGATCAAATAGACTCTCAGTGACTCTCCTTTCATTTAGTTGAGGGTGATAGAGAGAAGGTGATTAGGAAAATACATATGGTTTTAATTATAGAAGATGAACCTAAAACCTTCAGTGAAGCTATGTTTTCAAGAGACTTCGCCTTTTGGAAAGAGGCCATTCATGATTAAATGGATTCCATAATATCTAACCAAACATGTGAATTGGTAGATCTACCTCAATGTTCTAAACCAACAAGTTGTAAATGAATATTTAAGAAAAAATATCACACAGATGGTACAATTCAAACCTTTTAGGGAAGATTAATTGCTAAGGGTTTCCGACAGAAAGAAGGAATTGATTATTTTGACACTTATTCACCAGTAGCTCGAATAACTTTGATTAGGATCTTATTCGCCCTAGCATCCATACATCATCTTCATATCCATCAAATGGACGTGATGACAACATTCCTGAATGGTGATATTGATGAGGAGGTTTATATGGAGCAACCAGAAGGGTTAGTTTTACCATGAAATGAAAGAAAAGTATGTAGACTTGTTAAGTCTTTGTATAGATTAAATTAAGCACCAAAACAGTGACATGATAAATTTGATTCTAAAGTTCTGTCTTATAGTTTTGAACATAATATTGCTGATAAATGCATACATTCAAAAGTATGTAACGATTATGTTGTAATCATATGCTTGTATGTAGATGATATGTTAATAATCAGTAATAAAATGAAAGGTGTAATTGAAACAAAAAAGTTTCTCTCTTCAGTTTTCAAAATGAAGGATCTTGGATAAATGGATACTATATTAGGTATCAAAGTTAAAAAATATAAAACATAGTGGGAGTTTTGCATTATGCCAGTCTCATTATATTGAGAAAAATAATAAACGAGTTTAATCACTTGAAAATTAAAGAGCCAAAGACCCCGTTTGATCCAAGTTTGAAGTTAAAAGAAAACAGTGGAAGAGCAGATGTACAACTAGAGTATGCTAGTGCTATAGGCAGTCTTATGTATGCAATGCAATGCACAAGATTGGATATAGCATACGCTATGAGTAAACTAAGCAGGTTTACGAGTAATCCAAGTGTTGAACACTGGAAAACAATAAGTAGAGTTTTAGGTTATCGTAAAGAAACCAAAGAACTAGGGCTATTTTACTCATAATTTTTAGCAGTATTGGAAGGATATACCGATGCAAGTTGGATATCGAGTGCATGGGACAAAAAGTCTACTACAGGGTGAATATTCACCCTAGGAGGTGCAACTGTATCTTGGGGATCCAAGAAACAAACTTGCATAACGCATTCAATTATAGAATCCGAGTTCATACATTTGGCTGCTACAGGCAAAGAGACTGAGTGGTTAAAGGATCTTTTATTATAAATCTCATTCTATGCGAAGCCTATACCGGCTGTTTGACTTCATTGTGATAGTGAAGCCACTAGCGGTACCTATAATGGAAAGTCTAAACACATAAGTTTACGACATGACTATGTAAGGCAATTGATTCAAGATGGAATCATTGCGATCTCATATATAAAGTCAAGTAATAACTTGGTTGATCCTTTTACTAAACCTCTAGCGAGAGAGGTAGTAATGACAACATCTAGAGGGATGGGGTTGAAACTCTTTACTCAAAGTTTCACCAGTAAAAGAAACCCAACCCTAAATTAGAAAATATCTAAATATTGAGTTTAATGGGTAACAACAAGTCACTGATAAATGAAAAGTTTCAGCACTAAATAAATTAATTAACCTCATCCAGGATGATAGTGTTGGCCGTTATAAAAGAGGGATAAGTATTAAACTCTTAATGAAGTCCAGTTAAACAGGATAAGTGTTTTAAAAGGAAACACTGGAAGGATTTCACCTATGTGAACGTAGAAGTGTTGCCGCTTCTCATGAGAGTTAGAGTTATCTTGGGATCATTCATGAAACAGGATAAGCACATGACCATTAAAAGTGCTAAGCGAGATTATAAAGTAACACGTAACACATGATCTATTATGTGTGTGGTATTTTCGGTTATATCATATAGAAATAACTGGTTCAATGCTGCGGCAACCAAAAATTTCAAAATAACTTTAAAATACTTATACAAAGGAAAGATTCAAATCGCAAGATATCTTTCTTTATGCATAATAACTGTTATTATTCCGACAGAGTTTTCATTGTTTTAAAAAGCCAGTGGGGGATTGTTGAAAATCAGTGGTTTTTAAAATAATAAAAAATAAAAATTCGAATTTTTTAAAAATTCGGGATTTTCTCGCTAAAACGCTTTTTGAATTTTTTGAATTAAAAAGTGCGGTGTGTGTGCTTTGTCCCATATCAGAAATGTGGAGAAAACTTTTGTGGTTTATATGTGAACTTGTGAAGAGTATTCTTACTTGGAGTTTTTGAAGGAGATGAAACACTGACGCAGGGGAGGACGTGAGGTCGAGCACCGTCTTCCTCAAGAGGATAATTATTCCGAATCCACGGAACTTCTCTGGACTCCTCACAGAGACTTTCTCGAATCCACGAGAAAGAGAGCGAGAAAATAGAAATAAATTCTAAATAAATTCGAAATAGATTAATGATTCATAAAACGAGTTCACAACCCTTTAAATAAGGGTACTAAGCAATGGAAAAGAAATCGAATCAAACTACAACTAAAACTCCTAGATTGCGACTTACTATAAATAGCAAACTTACTATTTATAGACATACATGCGATGTCTACTAGTGTCGTTTTCGGCCAAAAATAGTAAGTGTCCTATTTGGCTTCACCAAACCGTTCCCCTAATTATTCTAAGCTCTTTTCAAGTTGGACGCAACTCCTAAAGCCCCACGGATGAAGAGTTATAAACAAACTAAAACTTACTATTTATAGTAAAACGAAATTGAAACAGGAAACGACCATCAAATCAGGGTTTCTCGCAATTCCGAGCGTCGCAACCCTATAGCTGGGTTGGTTGGCTAAAGTAGCTCGTTCTACCCCAAAATCATATATTTTTCGTCAGCTAACTCATCCCGGATTGTGAGATACGCCTGGTTTAAGGTCTGATGGTCCAGATCACTTCTTTCGCCGACTGGGCCTTTTCTGATCCATCTTTCCCATGTAATTGTCCGCGACCCGCTCTACATCAAACACGGCGCACTGGAACACACGCACGCGCTCGCGCTCGGGCTCGGGCACATGCAGTGTGGCTGTAGTGGCGCTAGATGGCGCACTTCGTACGTGCGCATCGTGTTGTAAAGTGGTCACTCCCTCGCGACCTTATGCAAACCGGCGCGAGACGGTCCGACCTCGGTGCGATGGGTCTAGTGCAATGGGTCTGGTCAGAGCCTTAGGGCAGTGTGGATCTGAAAATCTGAAATAAGCCCGAGTTTTATAGGTGACTGAGAACAGTCGGATCTTAAATCCGAAACGTCTAGCCGTTTCTAAAAACGGATAGCTACCTTAAAAGTCACATCGGTTCGAAAACGGACGGGCTAGGATGATCCAACTGTCAAATCTTCTGATTTGATGACCGGAAACGTCTGGGATTAATGGACAATGACTAGAAAAGTTTTTCAAATGTTCTGGACCATTGAATACCACACAGCAACAGTACTATACCTGATGCCTATATAAACTAGACCATTCCAGTCCGATTCAATCTTCTCAACACACCATCTCTCCCATCAAATCAAATACAATCCATAGCTTCATTTTAAAAGCACTTTGAACATTTCCACTGTCTGAGTCTGCCAGAAGAAATCTGCTGCGTTAAAATTGTTCCACAGTGGACTTATCGTGATTGCTGCACACTGGATCCAGATAAGGCTTGTCTTATCCTGAAATCAATTCGCCTGTAACCCATCAGCAGTTGATAAGGGGGCGAATCACGCTTCAAGGACAATATATTTTATACGTGATTCAGCCCAGTGAAATATTTTATTTCTATTTATTTTTGTATTTTCCGTGTATCCAAACATATATTAACAACATGGAAAATCCACACTCTTTAAACCACAAACGTGACCATTAGTAAAGAAAACTCGGCAACCGTCCACATTCAAGAAAATACGATACCAGATGCCAGAGATTCGATGGATAGAGCCTTACAATCTATTGGATTCTTGTTTCGTAGATCGTCTGCCGTGGGATCATCATATCAACGGCTTAGATCACTGGACCATTCTTTCACTTTGAGAGCGATTGATCTTATTCATGCACTGGACATTCTACGCGTTGCATGCATCTCACTCGAATTAAACCGTAAAAAGACGGCCCGGCTGTAGATGGAAATGGATTGGCTACTCCCCCTGACACCAGCCACGGGGCTGGTGGTCGGTGCTGTGTGGACCTCACCATGATGTATGTGTTTCATCCATCTTTACGGATCATTTTATGGCTTGGTCCTAAAAATGAGAGGTATATAAATCTCAAGTGGACCACACCACATGAAAGTAATAGTGGTTGGATATCTATCATTAAAATCCTCCTAGGGCCCAATGTACTGTTTATTTGACATCTAATATGTTGATTAGGTCATAGAGGCCTAAATGAAGGGAAAAAATAAAAATAATCTTGATCCAAAGCTTTTATGGCCTCATAATGTTTTTTAATGGTCGATGCTCATTCAACACTGTTTCATGTAATGTGGTCCACTTAAGATTGGGATATACCTCATTTTTGGTCTCATACCGTAAAATGATCCGTAAAAATAGATGGACAGCATAGATGAAACACATACATCATGGTGGGTCCCACGGAGCACCGACCACTAGCCATTGGCTGGTGTCACGGGGAGTAGCCAATCCGCGTCCGCTGTGGAAACGAATTGGCTACTCCCCCTTACACTAGACAGGGGGCTGGTGGTCGATGCTCTGTGGACCTCACCATGATGTATGTATTTCATCCATTCCGTTCATCCATTTTTACAGATCATTTTATGGCTTGGTCCCAAAAATGAGAGGTATATAAATCTCAGGTGGACCACACCACATGAAAGCAATAGTGGTTGGATATCTATCATTAAAATCCTCCTAGGGCCCACTGTACTGTTTATTTGGCATCTAATATGTTGATTAGGTCATAGAGGCCCAGATGAAGGGAAAAAACAAAAATAATCTTGATCCGAAACTTTTATGGCCTCATAATGTTTTTTAGTGGTTGATGCTCATTCAACACTGTTTCATGTAATGTGGTCCACTTAAGATTGGGATATACCTCATTTTCGGTCTCATACCGTAAAATGATCCGTAAAAATAGATGGACGGCATGGATGAAACACATACATCATGGTGGGTCCCACGGAGCACCGAACATCATTCTGGTGTCAGGATGTAGATGGCTCATAAAAGCAACGTCACACTGACCGATATATAAGAAAACGAGATTTCTACAACGGTCTACATTTAAGAAAACCATGTCCCACAAAAATATTCTAGGATCGTCAAATCAATCATATCCGTGGTTATACCTATCTAAAGTGGGGTCCACATTTTGTACGGTTTATTGAAAGCGAAAAATAACACACATGTACTGTATATTGGTGAAGGCGTAAGAACTATCGTACTCCGCCAGACTATCAAAATACTCCACAAAATCCGAGCATTGTGATTCATGACTCATGTGACTCATGAGCCTTGCATACCTGTCATTATTTATGTATTTACAGGGAAATTACAGTTATTTTACTGTGACATTTTGGGCGTGTATATCTCGCGGAGAGATGTTTGGGCAGTGGGATTAGAAGAGAATAGGTGGGATGGGATTCATCTGGTCCTGTGCCAATTACACTCCACGTTTGGGAGAATGGAAAAGCTTGTAATTAGATTAGATGGAATTGCATTAGTCCTCTGCCAATTTCATTCAATGTTAGCAAGTTGTGTAGGTCCCACCATGATGTGTGGGCTATATCCACACCGTCCACCCATTTTTCGAGATTATTTTAGAGCATGGACTAAAAAATCAGGTAAATCTAAAGCTCAAGTGGACCCCACTATAGAAAGCAACGGTGATTGAATACTTACCGTTGAAAACTTCTTCGGGCCACATAAGTTTTGGATCTAACTCATTTTTAAGCCCATGCCATAAAATGAGGTTACAAAACAAATAAACAGTTAAGATATAACACATTGGGTTATTCTCAGTAATTTCAAACGATGGTGGGTATATCCATTCAATGTACCACCTTATTACCAACAAAGCATGACAATAATCTTATCACAAGAGGGATGTTTTTTGAATTCCATCCGACCCAGTCCCTTCTAATCCCACCGCCCAAACCCAAACCTAAACCCGCCATTATATATTTCCGTTATTTCACTTCAGATTCAAAAAAAAATAAAAAATAAAAAAAAACCGCTATAAACCTGATGAAAGGGGGGATGGACTGAGAACCGAAGAAGAAGAAAGAAATACAAGATCGAACTGCCAGAGAGTCGAAAACACAAAAAAGTACGTAAGGATTTCAATTTTCTCTCCTTATTCTCTCCTTTGCTCAATCGATACCCTATATTCTTTATGAAATTTCAGCTCTTTTTACGGAATTTCAGCTCGAGATGTACGTCGGGAAGATGAAAATCCGGAAATTTTGAAGTTTCTAAAACAGGTGCGGATTTGAATCTCTCTCTTGTGGCGTTTTTCCTCAGTGAGAGGCAAGATCTCTTTTTCTATTCGCGTGAAAATGACAAAAAAAAAAAAAAAAGGAAGAAAAAAAGAACCAGGTAGCATAGGCTGCGGGTGATGATTGCGTCTCTTTTGCCAATGCCAAGGGAAGCGGATTCCTGGGGCAGACGCTGTGGGGGACGCTGTGGGGCCCACCGTCATGTATGTGTTTTATATCCACGCCGTCCATCGTTTTTCAAGCTCCTTTCAGGGCATAAACCAAAAATGAAGCAGATTCAAAGCTGAAATGGACCAGACCACATGAAACGAATAATGACATCCATCGTTAAAACCTTCTTAGTGCCCATCTTTTCATTAGGTCACACTTTCAGGGATGAAGGGAAAACACAAATATAAGCTAAACCCAAAATTTCGTGGCCCCAAGAAGTTTTTAATGGCAGGCGTTCAATAACCAGTGTTTCCTGTCGTGTATGGTCCACTTGAGCTTTTAGCTCCTTCATTTTTGGGTTCATATCCCATAATGAGCTGGCAAAACGGATGGACGGCGCGGATAAAAACATACGTACATCACGGTGGCCCACACGCTTGCCATAAACCTGGTGGCAGGGTCACAAGGCAATCCGCTTCCGTTTTGCCAATGCTGGGACTCACGATGACCGTGTCCCGCCGGGACCTACATCCGGGATGGTCCAAAGATCCGAACCGTCCACTCCAAGGGCGTTTCAATCGTCCATCCCATTGATTCGTAGAGTTGAATCTGAGCCGCACAAAAAAGATTCTCTTATTCTAGATTGTTCAGAGTAGCACGTTAAAAATGGACGGTTCTCATTACCTGACATCGGATTGCGTACTGAGTAACTCAGTACCCTAAGCGTACTGAGTAAATTCTGTGGGGTCCATCGTGATTTATGTATTTTATCCACTCCATCCATCCATTTTACCAGATAATTTTAGGGCTTGATAAAATGAAGGATATCTAAACCTAAAGTGGACCACACCACAGGAATAAGTTTGAATTGAACATCTACCGTTGAAAATTTCTCGGGGGCCACGAAAGTGTTGGATCAAGCTTGTATTTATTTTTTTCCCTTCATCCATGTCTGTGTGATATTATGGACAGGTTTGATGAGAAATAAACATCACTGTGGGCCCTAAAATGGTTTCAACGGTGAAAATCTGTATTCCAACTGTTTCCTATGGTATGGTCCACTTGATCTTTGGGTATGATTAAATTTTGGTTTCAACGGTTAAAATAAGATGGAAAAATGGATGTACGGTGTGGATAAACTACGTACATTCACGGTGAGCCCAACGCAGTTTACTCAGTACGATAAGAGCGTACTGAGTAACTCAGTACGCAATCCGATTTCGGATTTGGCAGCACATCAGCGTTTCTTTCTCCCGAAACTGCGGTCTCTGTTGGGAATTGAAATTTACACCCATCTCGGGTAATAAACTGAGTCCTCGTTTCTTCTCTACTTTAGTTGTTACAATAGTAAAGAAAGAAACTAATGTATTACCAAAAGTTAAAAATGATGGGTATAAATATCTCGTAGGTCGGTGCTATGTGGGCCCACCATGATGTATGTGTTTCATCTATGCGGTGCATCTATTTTTCCAGATCATTTTATGGTAAATGACAAAAAACGAGGTATATCCCAATCTCAAATGGACCACGTTACAGGAAACAGTGTTGAATGAGCATCGACCATTAAGAACCTTTTGGGGACCATAAAAGTTTTGGATCAAGCTGATTTTTGTTTTTTCCCTTCATCTGGGCCTCTATGACCTAATCAATAGATTGGATGTCAAATAAAGAGTACAGTGGACCTTAGGAGGATTTTAATGGTGGATATCCAATCACTATTGTTTTTCTATGGTGTGGTCCACCTGAGATTTATATCCCTCTATTTTTTGGATTCAAGCGCTAAAATGATCTGTAAAAATGGATGAACCGAATGGATGAGACACATGCATCATGGTGGGGCCCACAGAGCACCGACCACAGCCACCGGGCTGGTGGCTGGGGGAGTACTGGAGTAGCCAATCCGTTTCCGTGTAAATTGTAACGTACAGGCGCTGTACTTGAACTTTCACATACAGCTCGGTCTTTTTCCCACCTGCGTGTAGGAGTTAGGACATCAGAGCCGTGTAAAAGATGGGTCACACCGTTAAAAGATAGACTACAGACGAATCCAGACTTTCAAAATCATGCCCCGGTCATGGATGGACTATTGACGATCTTAACCATTGATTTCGAAAACCAAGTTTAGACCTCTGACTAATGATTTTGACCGTCGTATTTATCTCTTCCAATTAGATGGTTACGATCTTTTGAGGGAAATCAGATCAACGGTTCTTATAACCAAATCTTGGGCCCCACTTTTGTGGAGTCCATTGTTGGGTAATCCAGACCATTGGTTTGTTACATCCACGTCCTAAGAACCTCTAGAACCTAGCGATTTTTCTTAAAAGGGCATGACACGGAGAGTTTAACCTAATGAACGGATGTCATAGAAACAATACGGTGGCCCACATAGGTCGGGAGTTGTGTACTTCGTTCAACAACCGTCGTATGTCCAGAAGATTCTATTAATATTCCATTCTCATCCAGGGGTGTACATGAGTCGAACTGAGTCAAGCTTGGCACAGCTTGACTCCGCTTGGCCACTGCTCACCCGCTCGGGCCAGTGTGAGCTGAGCTCGAGCCTCTGCAGCATTTTCTCAAATGTATTCAGTACAACTTTAATTTCTCATGGAACCTAAAGCAGTAGAATTGGTTTATAAGTATTTCTTAAATACTCGGTAGGCAATATAAAAGTTAAAACACAAATATATTTTTCTCGTATCCATATCTTTTTAGCTTTTATTGAGTTATTTTATCAAACACTTGGTTAACAACATCAATATCAAAATAACTGAGTCACTGAATTAACTCCATCTAAGTTTGATTCAAGTTAGGGTTCCATCCGAGCCGAGTTGGGCTTAAGCAAACTTCGAACTTAGCGTAAAAAATTTTCGAGCTAATTTTTTTTTTTTTTTAGCTCAACTCAGCTCAAAGAGTTTCGAACCAGTTGAATCAAGCTTTTTGGAGTAGAGTTGAACGAACTAATCAAACAAATTCGGTTAGTGTAAAACCCTGTTCCCACCCCATGGTTTCAACGTGGCTATTTTCCCGCTAGATAAATGGCGAGTTCTTGAACATACGCGTGCGACATCGACTCTGCTAATATCTCACACGTGGCACATCTTCACGACGATCTGAACGAATATCCCTTAACAAAACTTTTATTTGATTGGACCGTCTTTACCTTATGATAAATGAACTGCTTACGTAATCAGAGCCGTTGGCCGTTGCTGGTTTTTGTCTTTTAACCTTTCTTTATTCGCCAGAAAATAATAGATATTATGGTTTTTGGACCATCATTCACCATAGAAATCACGAAATGGATAGTTTTATCTCAACCTTAATGCCACGTGTCCAGAATGGTGTGGAGTATTATGAAATTGATGGTGCTCCTAGATGCATCGGCTCATTTGTATGCTCGATTCGATTGATCAGACCTATCCATAAAAGTCCATGAAGCATTTTGTTGCCTATCGTATAAAAATCTTACTGATGGGACGATTCAGTGCATCTTTGATTTTAGCTTTGTTTTATACAGCCAACCATTTTAGAAACCATGATGTAATGGTTATAGTTGCTTAAAAAAATGATTCTTTAATATCATAAGCAATCCATTATAAGGCTCTGTTAATCAGATGGTCCATGGGCATGTGGGCCAGGCCCATTTTAGAATCTGTTAGCTAGGCCTGGCCCATTGACCACCTTGCTGTAGTCGATCAAAAGATCCAAGTCCGTTTAAAAAAACGTGACGTGTTAAATAAAGAAATTTTGTGTATCAGTACAAGGAACTGACAGCTATACTGTTAGCCGGATTTGAGGGTGTAGCTCCTTGGAGTGGTCAATTGCCGTTTATAGTTTTCAGACGGTTACGTCAGAGTCTACATTGTCTTCATGCATGCATGTTGACATCATCATCATTGTCACCGTTCTGACAAATCCCGATTCTCCGGGAAGCGGATCGGCTGGTGTACCACACACCACCGATTTTCCTGATGTGTTGACGTCACCGAGTACTGTGGATCCCATCATTAGGTATGTTTTATATCTAAACCGTCAGTTTATTTGGGGAGCTCATTGTAAAGCTTAAGCTGAAAAATATGACAGATCTAAGGATTAAGTAGACCACACCCCAAAAAGCAGCTAGAGATTGAATGTCTACTATTGAAACCCTTTTGGGTCACAGAAGTTTTGGAGTATTTGTTTTTCATTTTATCTAGGTATGTGTTACCTTATTAAATAGTGGATGGAAAATAAACGTTATTGTGAGCCCTATAAATGTTTTAATTATGATTATTATTGTCCCTATATGTGATGCGGTACACTTGAGCTTTCTCCCCACATGCATGACTGCTATCTATGGTGTAGTACACTTTAGCTTTCTCCCCCAATGCATGAACAGCTAGATATTATAAATACATCATCATGGCACTTAATATAACTATTTTTTTTTTTTGTTAGCTTGTTAGTACACCTACTGTCAGTTCACACTTCACGGTTAGCTACCTTCATTAGGGAACCAATACCAAGGCCTCAATGTTGAAATAAGGTATCTTTCACTCAATCTACCACCTTTTTTTTATTATTTTTTTATTTTTTTTAACACACGCACACACTCATCAATTTCACTCAATATAACTCCCATCTACCACTTGATTTAGGGCTGAGGGTGCACTCAATATAACTTTGATATCCTTTGAACTGGTTCTATTAATAATCAGAACTCAAGGAGCATCAAAATTGGTCTTTGCACGGCACACCCACACCAGCAAGTTCGGTGGTACACCAGTCAATTTAAATAGAAATTTTCTGTTTTCCTACATCATAATTGGTCCATGTCATCACTGACATTGTTAACAATATTGCATTAAATGCAACTTAGTATGATATGCCATCACATTATTTGTGGCTAGCAGATGACTTGAATTCCACCACAAGACTGATGTATATCATGCGCTGGTGGACACACAGATCTATGTTCTACACGCGGGATACCTTAACTTAAATCAAACCATCCAAGTTGCGGGGCCACTAAAGATAGTTTGTCATCCCAAAATCAGATTGGTTAGAATTAATGTGGACGTAGAACCGTTGGCTATTTTTTCATTTGAACTGTCGATTCAATGTTCACCAATCGGCAATCGAGTTAATTGAATCATTGTCATCAATCACTGTGGGCACATGCATGGCATATGCATAATATCCGAAATGTTTATATATGGACGCACAACCTCTATAAACCCTACGGAGGGGTTCACTCACCCTCCGAACCAATTCCTCTCTTCAATTTTCATCTTATAATTTCCTTTTATCCCCCATGTTTTGGATATAATCTTCACCTCGTTTAGGCTATAAATCTATAAATGTAGTCAGTGGAGGTATAGTTCATAAATAAAGGTGACATAGAGAACGACGTGTCGAGGTCAAGCAACATCTTCCTCAGAGGGATAAGTACTCCGAATTTACAGAGCTTCTTTAGACTCCTCACAAAGATACTTCAAGTTTACAAGGCAAAGAAGAAAATAAACAAATAATTTCTAAAAATTTTAAAATAATTGATTGATTCTCAAAAACGAGTTTACAACCTCTTAAATAGTGACATGAACCTTAGGAAGAAGTTTGGAAATCAAACTACAAATAAAACTCCTAGAAATTGTGACTTAATATAAATTGTAAACTAAATGGTCCGGCCTCATGGTTTTTGGCCTAAGTGTCCTATTTGGCTCAACCCTGTTATTCTCCTAATTTTTCTAAGAACTTTTCATGTTGGGCACAACTCTTAGAGCCCGACGGATGAAGGGTTACAATCAAACTACAATTAAATTAAAACTTACTATAAATAATAAATACAAATATAAAATGGGATTTCGACCGTTGGTATGATAGAATCTTGCAAATTCGGCGTCGACAACCCAGTGTAGCAGGGTTGGTTGGCTAAAGTAACTTCTACTACCTCAAAATCATATATACCACATCGGATAACTCATTTTGGTTTGTGAGATACACCTGTTTTACGTTTATGATGGTATAGATCACTTCTGCCTCCTGCTGGGCCTTCTCAAATCAATCTTGGTCATGAAAATAGGCTTCAGTGCATCCTAGAAATAGAAAATTCGTTGTAAGGGAATATTTTATTCTAATGAAAGCGATTCCTGGAAATTGGCTGCCAGTAGCCTGGATTGGATACTACGATTCCATCGATAGTGAGCGCACATATACCATTCCAATGAAAGCGATACCTGATTTAAGCGAATATCCCACAACGTGAGTAATCTCAAGTAAACTCATGAGAGAACTGCTCCTTATTATCTTGATGTCTGTATCAAAGGGCCCAAAATAAGCATATATTGGATGATCCTGGCCATTCAGTCCGTGCACTTCAAAAAGACTTCGTAGTAACCAAAAAAATAAAAGATAAAAAATAATAATTTAAGGTTCATACTCAGTATGAACATGTGGAGAAAAGTGATGGATTGTATCGTCTCGTGTGTGTGTATGAACGATGGAGGAAACAAGATGGTCGGTCAAGATTAATAAATCAACCTGCTAAGTGTCCCGCACCGGCTCTACATGATCATCACCCTTATCTCTATTTCTCAGTTAGCGGTTGGTAACAGTAAAAGTAACTTAAAGTAGTAATTTTGTCTATACCTATGTAATCATCACTAGCTCAGTGTCCTGAGACATCTGAAGTCATTCATGAGATTCATGGACCATGATAACCATGCCCTGGCACGGAAAGGGATTGGCTACTCCCCCTGTCACTAGCCAATGGCTAGTGGTCGGTGCTCTATGGCCCCACCATGATGTATGTGTTTCATCCATGCCGTCCACCCATTCTTCCAAATCATTTTATGATATAAACCAAAAAATGAGGTTGATCCAAATCTCAAGTGGACCACACAGTGTTGATTGAATTCCCACCATCAAATACTTCTAGGGGCCACAAAAGTTTTGGATCAAGCTGATATATATATATATATATATATATATATATATATATATATATATATATATATATATATATATATCAGCTTGATCCCCTTCTTCCAAGTCTATATGACCTAATCAATAGGTTAGATGTCAAATAATCATTACAGTGGTTCCTTTGAGGTTTTTAATGGTGGACATTCAATCACTACTGTTTTACCATGGTGTGGTCCATATGAGATTTATATCTACCTCAGTTTTTGAGATCAAGCCCTAAAATTATCTTTCAAAATGGATGGACGGCGTGGATAAAACAAATACATCATGGTGGGGTCCACATAGCACCGACCACTAGCCACCTGGCTGGTGGCGGCGTTACTAGCCAAACCGTGGCCCCCTGGTACGTTGGTTCATGTTTTTGGTAGTTCCATTCGAGTTGCAAAGCACCATCATCTCATCTCGTTACACGTGGCACACATCCATGAGATATGATCAATTCATCTATTGTTCACACCCAAAACTTACAAGATTAAACTGGCTGCTGGTCGGAGGTTGTTTTTCCATTGGACGTGGACCATTGGTTGGACCTTTGAGGGCACGCGCAATCATCAGTAGTCCTCCAATCAATTACCAGAAATCATTAAGGGCGGATGCGTTTGGTTGTACCAAATTTCCTGATATTTAGTACTACCAAGCGCACCCAAATTTTTTTATTTTTTTATTTTTTCCTTTTTCTCTCTCTTTTTTTTTTTTTAAAAAAAAAAATAAATTTTCAAGTAGGGCATCCCAAGTAGGACCCATATGTTAAAGGTAATTTAGATCTAGCATACGTGTGACAAATGCATGGAGATGGTGTGTTGGGTGATGTAGGCAATGATAATAATATAAGATTTATTTATATTATCTCTATTATATATGCTGTGAATAGCCATTGACAATTTTACTCACAAAATTAATCTCTCTCTCTCTCTCTCTCTCTCTCTCTCTCTTAAATTTATACCAAATAGCATGCATTCTTTGTACTCCTCTCTACAAATAACTTCTACTTGTGCGCTCTTATAATTTGTGTATCCTTCACCTGTGCTCTCTCTAATGCGAGACAAGTCATAACCTTATAGATGACTGAGATTGAAACAAATTGAGACGTAGGATTTTAAAATTAGGGCAAAAACTGTCTAACATGCAATATAACTCACAACAAGTATAACTTTGCAACTAGCTACTGAAATTGTTAATATAAGATGACTTGTGAATAATCTTTTAAATTCAAGATTTAATATTTTAGCAAATAGAAATTTTGATATACTTAAGTTATTTTAGAGTTCATAGAGTATAATCTTATTTTAAGATCCTATTTGAATTATCTTTTAGATGTTACTATTATTTTTAAGAAGTTTATTATTTTGGATAAATTATAAACCCAAGGTTTATATATGTCGTATAAATTATATATATAATAAAAGATAATTTTCAATCATTATTAATGTTATTATCATTTTAGAGAATGTCTTTTTCTCATCGTTGCAAGAAGAAATGATGATCTTTTGGTGATTTTTTCCTTTTCATCATGTTCCTAGTATGTTGCTCTCTTTGCAGGCAGTAGCTTCTCTCTTGGCTCATACCAGTCTCTTCCAATTTCAATAGATTCTCATCCTTTTCCTTTCTCTCAAGAATCGTGCCCAATATGAAATAGGCTTGGAAAAATTAGGAAAATAACATGGTTAGGCCAATTTGGACACTTATTATTTTTGGCCGATGACCATGAAGTCTAGTGGAAATCATAATTGTTTATAAATAATAAGTTGCAATTTTAGAAGTTTGAGTTCGACTTTGATTCGGAAAATTCTTTCTAGGTTTGGTATTAATATTTAAAGGATTGTAAATTCGTTTAATTTTTTATCAAGCTATTTTTGAATTTATTAGAATTATTTTTATTTTCTTATTTTACTTGTGGATTCGAGAAACCTTATAAGGAGTCCAGAGAAGCTTTGTAGATTCAGAGTAGTTATCCCCAAGAAAGATGGTGATCGACCTCATCACACGTCCATCCATGCATCATCTATCTATGAGGATGATCAAGACATGTATTTATAAGAAAGATGACTGGAAAAATTTATTAATCATGCTTTTTTCTTCTTCTTTTTTTTTTTCTATTGATTCTCTATAGTACATTATAGGTTTTTATATTCATCTTAATAACCACATGTAAAGATTATGGTTCAAGTATCCTACCCCAAACCTTTACATAATAACCACAGCTATAGTGAAGTCTACTGTATCTCTTTATCTGAATAATCAAACCTTAGTATCTAAACCGAAAATCAAGTATAGCTCACCGAATGGAGTCTTACACTTTTACCCATGTGATGTCATGGTTGCTGGGTAGCATGCAAATAACGCACCTGAAGATGCAATCATCATTCAGGCCACGTACACCCTGATCCATAGCTCAATTGGTAGACTGGGTGAAAGATACCTCGTTTCAACACCGCCACATGGATGAATGTGGGCCCACCCTGGGTGGAATTTTTGTTTTTCAGCTATTTCCAATTTCAAATCAAATCAGAAGAGAGTAGAGCTGGACTACTGGAATCTGATAAATGAATATATTTACGGTACACGTGGCAACTGATGTATTCATTGGGTCTGTCCATCTGGTGGGCCGTTTTTTTTTGTTAAATTTCAGAGTTAGGTAGCACTAAGTGGATGGGTCCTCGTTGATGCGTAGACTCACAGGAGTTATGAGTTTCAACAGAGGTAAGGGGATTTGAGTACCTACGGTGGCGAAAATCCAGTGTGTTGCGAATGTATGGGTATGTTTGAGGTGTAGGTGCTATGTAAGACAAGAAAAGGGAACGCTAGTGGATGCCATCGGGTCTATCCATTGCTTCTCTTCAATTTCCCACCATGTATATTTCACCTTCAACTATTTTTGTTATGACCGTTGACTTAAAGGCAATCAATCTGACTGCTAAGATTGTCTGATTCACGTGCGTTTTAGATTATTGGCCATCTAATGTAGGGGTAACTAGATGGATGGTCCCAATTGATAAATCACCCTTCCACGTCATACAGTAGAGATGACTCGACCATATATTCCAGTTCATCTCCCAAATTTAAGAATAAGGGGAATCCTGAGGTCTTGGTATCCATTCCCTAGTGGGGGTGGCTAACAGTGAAGCTGTGAACTAACAATGGTCACTAACAAGCAAACAAAAAAAAATAAAAAAAGAAAAGAAAAAGGGTGGGCGGAATAGGGAGTTTGTTTTGCCTCTGTCCAACTCAGCATCCAGCGCGTGTTACTGCCGGTGCCATATGCAGAGTGGTCAAGTGATCTGACAGTGGGTGTACTAACAAGCTAACCCAAAAAAAAAAAAAAAAGGGTCTATGTTGCGTAAGCTAATATGCATGGGCGACCGGAAGAAACGTGTTCTAAATGGATGATTTTGGCCTCTGTGGATGAATTTAGAACAATGAAAGGTCTGGCTTTCAATGGCTCTAATTCAACTTTAATAATCAAAGGTTAGGATCATCTATTTAACTTGATTATAGGATAATAGCTTATTGTTGATAGTGATGACAATATTTGGACGGTCCAAATCGTTGGACCATATCAGCATGTGGCCCCAGTTAGTGGCATCATACGCTGGAATCTGAGTCGCGTCTGAGGCAAAACGAACTTGGGTTATAAACTAATAATCGCATTTAGGTGACCTAATGAGAATGACGGGGAATGCCACTAAGAATGACAGGAGATGATCAGTTGGAGTGTTACGAAAAATGTTTGGATTAAAAATATTTTAAATAAAAAATTGTATATAAATATATAAATGTTTATGAAAAAAAATTGATTTTTCACATTTGAAAATAGTCTGTGAAGAAAAATATTCTCTTAATAATCTAGGTATTAAATACCTTAATATTTACTTGGTGAATCAAAGGAGTATCGAGACTCGTATAATCATGGTTATAGACTCAGGAATGGGCATGTGAGGTAGTGTGACTGTAAAAGCACTATTAAAGATAACTAAATTCATTGTGTTGTGGGTAAGAGATCTGAGAGACACTTATTTGCCTCATGTAAGAATTAAAACTAACCATTTAAGAGGCATGATGTAACTTGTCATGCAGTAATAAATTAGACTATACAGAAACTATTGCATGTGGCTAGTTCAATAGTCATAAACAACTAGCCAATGTGTCAAAATGATTACCATGCAGCTGTTCTCCCACACGCAAAATAGTTGGAAACTACCAAATAACAGTTAATTTTTCACCAACAGTAAAAAATGGTCAATTATAGTTATGACCCTAGATCAAAACATCTAACTACCCTTGTCTATATAAATCGAGCTCGGCTGGTTCATTTCAACCACAGAAGCCATTTGACTCATCTTCTCATATGAACCAGTAAAGCTCCAAGTGTTTTCTGATCAAGTCAACAGGTTCATATATGAACCTTAGCCAACAAGTCCACAAGAATCAAACCAGTGTAGTGGTCTAAGCCAGTAAGAACCAAACCAATGTGGTAGTCTAATCTAGTAAATCTAAACTTCATTTTCTATCTTTCTTTTTTATTTAGGAATTTTCTTTTAATTTTCATTTGTAAGCAAAATTGTGTTTACAAATTTTCAGTAGTGGTTTCTTCGTGCTTGTTAAACGTAGAACCACACATAAGCTTGTCGTATCCTAGAAGTTATTTGCCTACAACTCGTAAACAATATCAGTTATTTTAAAAATGGTTGAATAATGTTTTAAGGACAACATGATCACACGTGCTTCAACCTGTTCTTAATATTTTCAATTTATTTCTTTATATTTTACAGTAGTAATTATACATATGTAATTTGAGAATATCAAAAATTCTCTACATGGAGCCTATATGGTAACGACATCTCTCTAAAGCATGCATGATCTCCATGTTGTCCATTCATTTTTTCAAATAATTTTCGAGCATCTTCCCAAATATGAGGCAGATCCAAATCTCAAGTGGACCACACCCCAGGAAACAATGGGGATTGAATGCCTACCCTTGAAAACTTTTTTAGGTCACGAAAGTTTTGGATCAAGCTAATTTTTATGTTTCTTTTTCATCCTGGTTTGTGTGACCTTATGAACTGGTTGGATGGCAAATAAATATCACAGTGGGCCCTACGAAGGTTTCCATGGTGGGTGTTCAACGTTATTGTTTCTTATGGTGTGGCCTACTTGAGCTTTGGATCAACCTAATTTTTGAGTCATTTCGTTAAAGGAACTCCCAATATGAATGGATGGCACGAATAAAACACATACATCATGGTGGGGCTTACAAGGCTTTTCTAGTACTGACTAGTGCCAAGCTCGGTATTGGTGGGGTCACTACCGAATTGGAGTTTGCAGGTAACTGACGCTACACTTTATGCACGGTGGAAACGCACGATCACGAGAGCGGGCCCACTCCTAAAAGAAACAGCAAACCACTGACCAGATAAAATATATTTTTTGTCCCCGCACATGCAGCTTCCCACACAAGCACCTTCTCTTGAGGTAGTGGATTAGGTGTAACCTCTCTCTCTCTCTCTCTCTCTCTCTCTCTCTCTCTCTTTTATATATATATATATATATATATATATATATATATATATATATATATATATATATATATATATATATATATATATGTATGGAAAAGGTACTATGCGCTCCAGCCGATGGGAACGTCCTATGAGGTCGAGCTGTGTGGGCCCACCGTGATGCGTTTCGAACATCTACCCCATCAGTCAGATGCACCATTCCACCGTGGGCCTAGGTCCCAAAAATCAAGTCAATCCGTACTTGTATGGGCCACATCACATATAGAAGTGGAGAGGGGCCGTACACCATTAAAACATTCATAACCATTTTTGAGGGCCCACCGAGATGTGGTTTGCAAATCCAGTCCATCCATTATGTGTGTCCCACTTAAATGAGGGTTCAGACCAAGTTTCAGGCGCATGCAAAACTCAGGTGGGCCCCACCAAGTGCTTTTATATATTTTAACGGTGTCTTCACATAATTTTAGATGGTATGGCCCACCTGAGTTCCGTATACGGCTGCTTTTTGGGATATCCCATAATTTACAGGGTACCCATCAAACGCATGGTATTGATGGTCGACACGCATCACAGTGGGGCCCACACAGCTCGACCTCACGGTAAGCTTTTCGTGAGCTCGAGCGCATAGTACCTTTTCCCACACACACACACACACACACACACACACACACACATATATATATATATATATATATATAAAGCCGTCCATCTATCTTTTTGTTTATTTTAAGATGTTGTCCTAAAAATTAAGCAGATCAAAATCCCAAGTAGAGCACACAGTAAGAAACAATGGTGACTGAACGCTAACCATTAAAAACTTCTTAGCGCAGCACAACCCGTTGATAATTTTTACCAGACCTGGATGGAGGGAAAGTATAAAGATAGGCTTGATTCAAAACTTTCATGGCCCACAATATTTTTAATTGTCGTTCACCACTGTTTCCAGTGGTGTGGTCCACCTGAGATTTGAATCTTCTTAAGTTTTTGGATCACATACTAAAATGACAAGAAAGAATGGATGGACGGCTTTGATATATAACACATTCATCAAGGTGGGCCCCACATGGTAAGAGTGTCACCCACTGAGGTGTTGTGCGCATAACACCTAATACGCTTCCCCTGGGGACAAAAATAAAAAGGTGAATTAAGAGGTTTTAGGTAGAGCTGGGCATATTTGGACCGATCCGGTGAATCTGACCCGATCAGACCCGATCCGACCCGTTCCGAACCGATCCGACGGCTTGGATCGGTGCTGATCGAGTAGGGTCATTCAGATCCGACTATTTTCCGGATCCAGATCGGGTAGTGGTCAATTCAAACAGATTCGATCCGAAAACCTGATCCAAATGGATCCGGCCCGATCCGGAGTAAAAACCAATACTTTTACTTTTTCCTATGGTGTGGTCCACTTGTGCTTTGGATATGCATCAATTTTGGATTCAACGACTAAAATAACCTTAAAAAACGAATGGACGGCGTGGATATACCACATGCATTCACGGTGGGCCCGAACAAAGTTTACTCGCCTATCACTACGAGTTACCTGCCATGCACGTCAACTTGGCACCAATACGTATCATATCACATGAAACAGTGGTAGTAATAATTTTTCACCATTGAAACCTTTATGTGCCCCACGGTGATGTTTACTTGCCATCCAACCTGTTCATACAATCTTACAAACATGGATGAAAGGAAAACACAAATATTATCTTGATAAAAAACTTCTGTGGTCCACAAGAATATTCTCAACGGTGGATGCTCAGTTCACACTGTTTCCTGTAGTGTGGTCAATTCAAGCTTCGGATATAATTCATATTTTGTCCCTAATACTAAAATTATCAGGTAAAATGGATGGACGGAGTGGATTAAATATATAAATCATGGTTAACCTTGAAGAGTTTACTCAGTACGTTGAGCCTACTGAGTTACTCAATTCTGTTTCCAATTCAAGCTCTACACTAGTTTTGAGCAAAACAATGGCCTGAAAAGCGGTTTTAACTTTTAAGTAAAAACATGGGCGCTTGAGCTCCGAGTTGTACGAACGGTCCAAAGATATCAAAGTTACATGGCCCCACAGTGATATATTTATTATATCTAAACCGTTTATATATTTTTAGAGATCAACGTAGAATATTATCTAAAAATTTATTAATATTCAAAGATCATTGGACCACACCACAAGTAGCAGTGGTGAATGATTTTCACCATTAAATATTTCATGTGGTCCACTTAATAGTTAGATCTGTCTTAATTTTAATCGTAAGCCTTATGACGAGCTCGCCAAATGGATGGACAGTTTAGATATAACACATACCTCATGATAAGATCCAAATAACTTGCTAAGGTCATTACAGCAAGTCCCCACCTACGGTATATATATAAAAAAAAAAGAGTTTCGTGCAGTGCACGATATATATGCTCGGTAAAAATATGAATACAGTAACGGATAGTCTTTTCAGAGCCATGTGGGGCCCACCTTGATGTATATGTTTTATCTAAGCCGTTCATCCATTTTGACATATCAATTTAGGCGTTGATAAAAAAATTAACATATATTAAACGTTGAAGTGGACCACATTTCATACAGATCTGAAACGTACCCAACTCGGTTCCTTTGACCGAGGCGGACTCGGTTCGGGTGAGATGAATTATGTATCAGATCTGTTCGGGTCAGGTGACCCGGATTTGATTCCGGAGGATTTGATTCCGGATCTGATCGAGTTCGGGTCCACCCGTTGCCATTTCGGATCTGATCGGGTTGAACCCAATCCTATCCGATCTTGACCGATGCCCACCTCTAGTTTTAGGTATAAAGTATTTGTGGGGTCATTCATCTGGCTGTTGAATCATCCTTATTTTTGGGGTCGATGCCAAAAACAGGGTGGCATGCGTGATGGACGGCGCAGATTCTATGCATGTTAAATCGATTTTTTTAACCCCATTGTTATAGCTGGAGGTTATCAAGTGTTGTCGGGTCTGAAAATGAAGTTTTTCGACCATGTTCGGGCATAAAGACATTCTATCTGACTTTGTGTGCGCATGACGTGCGAATTACGCCCTTCAACTTATTACCCACGCAAGAATTCAAAGAAATAGTGGGACCCACATGCGAAATGTCTTTATATTCACCGCTGTGTAATCCCTTTAGCGAATATTACAAAAAAATAATAATAAATAAATAAATAAATCTTACGTCGACGCCTCGTCGTTCGCAACTGACAGGTTGAGTCGCGAGACGCGCGAAGTTCTGTAGGGCCTTGAGGATGTATGTTTTGTATCCACGCAGGCCATCCATTTTTAGAGATTATTTTAGGGAAACAGCCAACGAATGAGTCAAATCCAAATATCCAGTGGACCACACCACAAAAAGCAGTGGGGAGAGTGATGCCCACCGTTAAAAACTTCTAAGGCTCATATAAATACTTGCGTTTTCCCTTCTTTCATGTCTGTGTTAACATAATGGTGGACGTTAGAAAGGTTTCAACGGTGGGAATCAGTCTTACCACTGTTTTATGTGGTGGGTCTACCAGAGATTTGCATTTGCTTCATTATTTTACTCAGGCCCTAAAATGATATCTCCAAATGAATGGACAGCGTGGATACAACACATACATCATGGTGGGCCACCAGAACTTGGTGACGTCACTTCAGTGGCGACTCTCGCCACTCAACCTGTCGGTAGCTAATCCACGTCCGAAGCACTAGAGTGAAATAGAAACATGGACACCGATTTAGTGCGAAAGCTTTTTGCGGAAAGTTACCGTGCAAGGATGTGGGGTGGGCCGCCATAATGTTTTTGAGAAATCTACAACGTTCATCCATCTTTTGAGCTTTTTTTAGGAGATGCAAAAATAAAAAATAAAAAATAAAAAAAAATTGAAAACTCAAGTGGGTCACACGAGAGGCATAATTGGGGAAAAAAATTCATACCGTTGAAACTTTCTCGGGCTCCACCTTGATGTTTATATGCCATCTAAACCGTTTAAAAAACACAAAAAGAGGAAAAAAAAGAAGAAGCCCGATACAACACTTTTAGGAACTTGGTAAACCTGGCTGTTTGTAGACTTATAAAACCCAAGCTTATCTCACACTTCTTGGGAGGGAGTGACCACTTTGTGATATTTCCGAAGTGCAAAGTGTGTCATCTAGTGCCACTACAACCATACTGCCTACACTCGTGCGTGAGCGCGTCCGTGCGTGCGTTTTAGTACTAAGCATTAGAACACACAAACCAAGCATCTTATCCTCTATTTCTCTAAGTAAGAATACTATCTACACAACTACTTATAAACCACAACTTTTTCCCCAACTCTTTTCGACGAGGGACTACTGAAAACACACATTTCTTTTGAAAAATTTCAAAATTGTTTTGGAGGGAAAATAAAATTTTTAAAGATGTTTTATTTATTTTTAAAACCAAATTTTAATAGTAAATTATTATGGTAAAGGTATGGTATTGAGAGCAGTTGCAATTGTTTGAAATATTGGTTGTATTTCATCTCGAATTTTAAACAAAACTTAACTGAAGACTTTGTGCCCTACCATAATGTATGTGTTATTTTTGTGTCATCAGTTCATTTTCTCAGATTATTTTAAATGAAGCAATTTCAAATTTCAAGTGGGCTACACCATAGAAAAACTGTGAGTTCAACAATTGGTCTCATTAGTCCCATTTCTTCCTTTGAGGTGGTCCAGTCAAGATTTGGATTTGCCCTATTTTTGGGTTCATACCCGAAATCTATTTGGCAAAATCAATGAACAAGGCCCATAGAGTTTTGCCCAGTAAATATTGTAAGGACATCATGCAAACCTAGTTTATTGTACTTGTCAAATCTTAACTGAGAAAATACGTAAGTAAACAATTACTGCTTATTTATGTTAATTTACCTAGAATTGTGTGGAACCAAACATTCCCATAGTATTATTGGGTGACCTTTGGATTATGAATCTTGGTGCCTCTTGGTGAACATGTGTGGATCCATTTATTTTATGAACCTTAAATTTAAATGATGATGGAAGGATATAATTAAATGAAAAAATATCATTAAAGGACAAGTGTCTTTCAATGAAAGGGACCCATGGTATCCCTTTTAAAATTTTAAATACTTTTGGGTCATTCCAACATACAAGGATCTCTAACAATTTTCGCTCCTTCATCTCCATTTAAAAAAAAAAACTTTTTTAAAATCATCAAAAATTGTAGTAATATTAACTGTATAAATTGCAAAAAATGAAGAAGTCAGTAGCATATGTGACAAATGTGTTCAAGTTGTGGTTTTCAGTTTTAAAAGTCAAAGCCTACATTTCTCAAGTTTAAGATAAGAAGCTCATTGTATCCTATAACCAAATATTATAATTCTCTTGCAAACGGGTTTAAATGCCAATAAGATAACAATATCACTTTAAAGAAGCGACACCCCCAACACATTTTAAGCCCATCTTAAAGTATAATATTCATTTATTTCTCTCTTTCATACCCATATATATATATATATATATATATATATATATATATATATATATATATATATATCATTTATATATCATTTTAGGCAGTGTTCGAAATATCGGTATCGCATAATTTATCGCACTTTTTGGGAAACATGGAGAAACATTGGAAAAATAGTTGAATTTTTTAATGAAACTTTGGGGATTGTTAAAAAACCCCTTAATATATACTTTTAAATCATAACATCTCAAAAAAAATATACACATAATAAGTTTCCTTTGTATAGGGTCCTAAGCTATACGATGTTTAACTGAACTAATGCAACTATATTTAAATTGGATGCATGATATTTATAAATATATCAATCATGTATGAAAACACAAACAATTCATTGAAAAGACAGAGAATCCCGAAAGAAGTAAAATTTGAGAAATATACTTATGATTGATGGAGACATGAAGTGACATCACTAAGTTCTGAAGGGCCCACCATGATGTATGTGTTGTATCTACACCGTCCATTCATTTGAAGATATCATTTTAGGCCATGAGAAAAAGAATGAGTCAGATCCAAAGCTCGAGTGGACCCCACCAAAGAAAATAGTGGAGAGAGTGACGCCCACCATCAAAAATTTCTAAGGGCCACAAAAGTCTTTGATCAAGCCGAAAGTTGTTTTTTCCTTTTTTTTCATGTCTGTCTTAACTTATAAACAGGTTGGATCTCAGATAAACATCACAGTGGACCCACGATCAGGGTTTCAATGGTGGGCACCCCTCTCTCCACTGTTTTCTATGGTGGGGTCCACTCCAAATTTGGATCTGACCCATTCTTTGTCTCATGTCGTAAAATGATCTAGCCAAAGGGATGGACAGTGTAGATACAACACATACATCATCGTGGGCCCCACAGAACTTGGTGTCGTCACTTTAGTAGCCAGTTTGGCTACGCGTCCTGAGAATCCAAGGACTCGGATTTCTGTGCAAGCCATTTGCAAGAAGTTCCGGCGCTGAAAACTTAAGTGGGGCCCAACGTGATGTTTGTGAATAATCCACTCCGTCCATCCATTTTTTGAGATCATCTTAGAACAAAGAGCCAAAAATGAACAAGATCCAATTTTCAAATGGGCTGAAAACGTAAGGATTGAACATCCACAGTCAAAATATTCGTGGGGCCATAAAAGTTTTGAATCAGGTTAATATTTGTGATTTCAGTTCATCTCATCCCCGTGGGCCCCACCATAATGTATTTGTTTCATCCATTCCGTTCATCCATTTTTACGGATCATTTTAGTGCTTGATACAAAAAATTATAAGGATATGATCTCATGTGGACCACATCACAGGAAAACAATAATGATTGAATATCCACCATTAAAATCCTCCTAAGGCCTACTGTACTGTTTATTTGACATTCAATATGTTGATTGGGTCATAAAGACCTAGATGAAGGGAAATAATAAATATCTGGTTGGATGACAAACAAACATCACTGTGGGCCTTAAAAAGGTTTCAACGGTGGAAATTAACAGTTCCACTATTTCTTGTGGTATGGTCCACTTGAGTTGTGGATATGGTTCAATTTTGGGCTGAACACCTAAAATGATCAGTAAAAACAGATGAACGGCGTGGATAAACCAGTTGCAATCACGGTGGCCCAACAGAGTTTACTCGGAACGAGCGTACCATGTCCCCGTCATTGACGGAAACGGATTGGCTACTCCACCTGCCAATGGCTGATGGTCGGTGCTCTGTGGTCCTACCATGATGTATGTGTTTCATCCATGCCGTCCATCTATTTTTATATATCATTTTATGATATTATGTAAAAAAAAATTCAATGTATTCCAATATCAACTGGGCCACATTACAGGTAACAGTGTGGAATGAACGTTGACCATTAAAAACTTTTTGGGGTCCATAAAAGTATTGGATCTTGCTGATATTTGCTTTTTCCCTTCATCTGGGTCTTTATGACCTAATCAACAGATTTGATGTCAAATAAACAGTACAATGGGCCTTAGGAGGATTTAAATGATGGATATCCAATCAATATTGTTTTCCTATGGTGTGGTCCACCTGAGATTTATATCCCTCTAGTTTTTGGGATAAAGCCATAAAATGATCTTTAAAAATGGATAAACGGAATGGATGAAATACATACATTATTGTGGGGCCTACAGAGCACCAACCACCATCCACGGGCTAGTGTCAGGGAGAGTATCCAATTTATTTCCGTCACTGATGGCACCAATGTCATGTGACCAACTTACGTGGGTCCCACCATGAAGTATTTTTTTGTATCCACACCGTCTATACATTTGAAGAGATCATTTTATGGCATGAGCCAAAAAATGGGTCAGATCCAGAGCTTGAGTGGACCCCACCATAGAAAACAGTGGAAAGAGTGACTCTTTTAAGGTGGGCCCTTAAAATTCTTAAATTTAAGGATCAACCCCTTAAATTAGATGGGAAAACGGATGGACGGCGTGGATAGACTATATACATTAAAGGTTGGCCCAACTGAGTTTACTGAGTACAATAAGAGCGTACTCCGTAGCCCACCGCACGATCGAAACCCCTTTTCACCCCATGTCTGCGCCCTTCTTCGTTTTCCCTCTCCTTCACGCACGCAGAGATTCTGACGATCGCGGCGGCGACGATTCTCGTTCCGGAGGAAGGGGTTCCTCAATCTGGCCCGATTTCTCGCCGGGATCTCCGAGAAATCCCCACAGATATATCGCAATAACCCACCTCCGATCACCAATCTTCGCTGGTACTCTCCGATTTCTCCTTTTTTTTTTTCTAATTCAATTTTTTTTTAAATTCTCCACTTATGCGCATGGTGATATCGTTGATATCGCGCGATATTGCACGATATATCGTGCGATATCTGAATTTTTGCATTTTTGGTATCTTTTGGGCGTTATCGCTTGGGTATTGTCTCGTTGGGGGCCGATAACGATAATATCGGCCGATAGTATCGATATTTCGAACACTGATTTTAGGACATTATACCAAAAGTGAGGAGGATCCAAAATTCAAGTGGGCCATATGAGATGAAATAGTGGGGAAAGGAATGCTTACCGTTGAAACCTTCCTAGGCTCTACCTTGATGTTTTTATTCCATCCAAACCGTTTATAAGGCCATTTTCATTGAGATGAAATGAAAATACTAAGAACTTAAACTGATATAAAACTTTTGTAATTCCAAGAGACTCTCTGTGAGTGTAGGAGAGAATCTTCTCTCAATGAAGCTAAATTCCAGCTGCTTCTGTTCTCTTACATAAAGACTTACTTATAAACTCCTTGTGGTACTGTGCGCAGGAGACCGACTCAATATATATATATATATATATATATATATATATATATATATATATATATATATATATATATATAGGGAGATGGTCACCTGCGCACCTTTTCACGTGAGCACCGATGAGCACCTTTGCACATGTGTCATGTGCAAAGAATCTGAACGATCCAAGTGATGCCGCACCCCTTGAAATACTATAGGCTCAATTTTCAGCTTGATACAAAACTCTGGTGGGCCATGGAAAAAGAAAACAGTTTCCTCCCTTGATTTGCATTTCTCTTTGCTATGACTCACCAGAGTCATGGATCAGGCTGAAAATTGGGCCTATAGTATTTCAAGGGGTGCGGCATCACTTGGACCGTTCAGATTCTGTGCATATGACACGTGTACAAAGGTGCTCATCGGTGCTCACGTGAAAAGGTGCGCAGGTGACCATCTCCCTATATATATATATGCACCGTGAAAAGGTGCGCAGGTGACCATCTCCCTATATATATATATATGCACCGTGAAAAGGTGCGCAGGTGACCATCTCCCTATATATATATATATATATATATATATATATATATATATATATATATATATATATATGGAGTTATACTCCCTTGCACACCTAAACACATGCGCACCTTTACACATGTGTCATGGGTGTCTAATCTGAACGGTCTATGTGATGCGGAATCCTATGAAACCTCATGTGACAAATTTTCACCCCAATCTAAAATTCTGGTGGGCCATAGCAAAGAGAAATGCAAATCAAGGGAGGAAACTGTTTTCATTTTTCATGGCCCATCAAAGTTTTAGATCAAAGTAAAAAACTTGACCCCGAGGGGTTTCATGAGGTACTGCTTCACATGAACGGTTCAGATTTTGGAACCACATCACGTATGATGGGTTCTCAAAAAAGTTCGTACGTAGTAGGTACGAACTGGTTCGCAGGTAAGCATTTGTGTGTGTGTGTGTGTGTATATATATATATATATATATATATATATATATATATATATATATATATATATATATATAACTTTTCTGTTGTGGTGGTTTGGGTATAGAATTCAACCTGTCTTGGAATGACTCCCCACCATGAAACCATCATGAGATTCTCGACGAAACTTTGAAAGTTTTTGAGTGGATGTCTATGGTGTTCTATAATGTGCCACACTTAGTGATGAAATATACCTGGTTAGTGGAGTATCCCATTATCCTATTTTGGCTCACTTGATGCACAGATTGGATAGCATACATACAATACAGTGTATAGGATTGCTATTCTTAGTGTGTGAGCTAGCCGTTGGTTGAATATAGATGAATAAGTTCCACACATTAATAACATTTACAGGTATGTTAATAACCTTTAAAGGCCCGTGATTAGTAGTTAAAAAAGGTTTTTCCAAGGATGCTTACTGACTCTCCGGCCTTGATGTGATAGACTCTTCGGGCCTGTGTTAGGAGTCGTCCATCCAAGGCTGTTCAATCCTAAAAATATAATGAACGACTGATATGATATTTGCTTATCTCCCCATCACTACAGGCCCACCAAATGAATGGTCTTGATCATCTCTACATCCATGATCAGTTAGAAAATTCAGGACCTTAGTCCATACAAATGGGGGCCATGACTTAAAATACCTGCTCATTGATTTAAATTATTCAAATGAGGATTACAAGATTCCAGCGAGTAGAACTGGGACTTTAATATATCTTGAAGGTGAACCACTGATGTATTTTGGTCCATCCCGATGCACCGGACAGATGGTCTGGATTACTGAACCATGGTCCCACTTGTCACAGCTGAAAACCCGAGTAAACGGTACAAAGCCTTTAGTTGAGGATCTGAATCGTCCGTAGCTCAACGGTCTGGATTACTGAAAATTTCGATCCATTAGCAAGGACGACGTCAACCTGATGGCTGTAACGTGAACCACCGATATGAGCTCATGGCCCACCCGGGTCTGATGGTACTACGAATCAATGATATTGGAACGATTTGGACTTATTTTGAAGAGGTGAATCGCAGCACACGTGCAGTATGGTACACGTGCGTGATTCAGACCCAGGGGCGGCTCAAGGGGTAGGCAGGTGAGGCAATCGCCTAAGGCCCCAAAGGCCCTGTATCCCTCTATCATAGAACAGGCTTTTAATACTCTGACAACGTCCAATAATCTATATATATGCACTGAGAAATTGCAACCTTTGAATATTTTTAAATTAAATTAAACAGATATAAAAGTGGGTCCTAGTTTAGATGGTTCATGAAAAACAAAAACAAAAATACACAATGAATGGATCTCCTTGATTCTTGTACACTAAATAAATTATTTAAATTCAACATACAAATTTCCACTAATTGGAAGATAGAATAGTTAAATGAATGGAATTTTTGTAATTTAGCCTATCTAGAATGGATCACCTAATTTAGACGGTTTGGATGGAGTCAAAATATGCTATAGTAACAATCTAGGAATGCCTATTTATTAACTATAACACTGCTACAGTACTATACAATTCTGAATTCATTATTCTCACAATAGACGCGGATTGGGTGCAGACCACTTTAGGGATTCCTGTATCCTTGAGCTCTATGGGGGCCACATTATTATATGTGTTATATATATTCTGTTGATCCGTTTCTTCATCCCATTTTAGAATATTAGAAAAAACATGAATCAGAACCAAAACTCAAGTAAACCAAAACACAGAAAAAAAGTAGATATTGAATGCTCACCATTAAAAACTTTCTACGGGTGGCAGAAATTTTGGATAAGCTAATATTTATGTTTTCCTTTCATCCATCTAAGATTCACCTTATGAACGGTTTAGTAATTTTATCTATCGAAATTGACTTATGGGATAAACTTGAATACAAAAGTTTATTACTTTTTGTAGTTTAATTTTGAATTTATTATTTTTTTATTTTTTAAACTAAGAAGCCTCATTTTTATGACCTGCCTAAGGCCCCCAGAAATATTGAGCCGCCCCTGTTCAGACCCTGTACCGGGTGAATCTCTGTGTGAGCATTCCGTGTTCTAGAATCCATGCTGATGCCTCCCATCGAGAGCGGACTAGGTGAGACCCGGGCCTCTCCCAAGACAGTGCGCCCTTACAGTGAGGTTACCCTGGGGCCTACCTTGATGTATGTATTATGTATCCACGCCGGCCATCCATTTTTTTAGATTATTTTAGAGCATTATCACAAAAAAACAAGCAGATTCAATTATCAGGTGGACCATACCATAAGAAACAGTGGTGATTGACCGTCCTACCATTAAAACTATCTTACGTCGTACCTTAATGTTTTCGTAGTGTTTATTTGCCATCGCCGGTAAGAAGGGGGAAAAACAAATATCAGCTTGATCCAAAAATTTTGTGGCCCATTAATGTTCAATCACCACTGTTTCTTATGATATGGTTCACCTGATAATTGGATCTGCTTCGTTTACCCTAAAATGATCTGGAAAAATGGATGGACGGCGTTGATACATACTACATAAATCAAGGTGGGCCCTACAGTGGACGTCACTATCTCCACTGTTTTCTGTGGTGGAGTACTTGAACTTTGGATCTGTCTCGTTCTTTGTTTCACGGCCTAAAATTATCTCTCCAAATGGATGGATGGCGTGGATACCATACATACATCATGGTGGGGCCCACATAACGTGGCGACATTCAGTAGCCATTCTCGCTACCGTCGGGTTCAGTAGCTAACCCGCATGTATGATCTGCTTGGGCGTACGGCTACATCGGCTCAAAAGCAATGATGACAGTACGAGAGTGGTACTGACCGTTCCTTATGACTGGTAAGTTAATAACAACAAATAATTGCAAACACCTCCCCAGGTTTTGATTATTGCCAGAAACTCCCTCTACCACCCTCGGTTTAGAGAAGTGGGAGAAATTACCAAGTGACAAAAATACTCTTCTTCAAGTTATTTTTGCCCCACATGGGGGGCCTACTGTTAAATATTTTATGCCTATCAAATCAGGCTAGTCTAATCATCCAGTGGGCCACCTTCAAAAACTTCCAAATTTAGGTAGTGGGCCATCTAATGGTTAAATCAACCTGATTTCTGGGTTTTACATATGTGAACTATGGTACGTTTGAAGGGGAGCTGTTTACGATTATAAAAACCATATAGGGAGGTGTTTACAATAATCTCTAAAAATGATGGGGGTCGAGCGTAGGTTTCTACCCACGAATGGCTGATAGGGCACGTGATTATCCACATGTCACAACGTTCCCACGGGATGTGACACATGAGCCGTCTTGCATGTAAAAATCTACAAGCAAGTAGCTGTAGTTGCTCATTACTCGTTTTAAAAATTATCTATGGTGTCGTTAACCATGCATGAAGCCTCAGCCTCACGTTCATGTGGGTTCTGGTGGTTTTAGGGAGATGAATATATGGGGTTCTTGTAGAGAAACAAGGTTTTTTTTTTTGGACATGTGGGGCCCATTGTTCGTATATCAGGCCATGGATGCGATGGCCCATAAATGGAAGATACTTCAAGGAAAAATCTAGACCGAGATATCCCAATCCAAAACACAAGATCAGTCTACTGAGATCTATTATCAACAACTCTTCCTTAGCATATATGATTGCCATACAGAATCTTAAGTTCTAAGGACAAGAAGAGAAATCCTTCTCTTAGAGTTACACCTGCAAAATCAAAGATCTTTCACTCGAAAAGGTTTGTTTATTGTACACAAGTTTAAAGCCATATACACATTTGTGCCATCGTGGCACACAGAGGTCTGAGATCGAATCCATCCATCAATTGGTTTGACTATATTTTTTCTAAGGGCCCATTTGTTTGGAGAGTCACGATACAGAAAAATGGTAGATGGATTAGAAAACTTCAGCAAAGTATTTTAGAGCCACATATTTGTTAAACCATGGCCCACCTGGCCAATGGATCAACCTATTTCTTAGGTTAGAACATCCATAGTAGTGCTTGCCTAATGGATGGAATGGATCTTGGGCCAACTTGCCATAATGGCAAATTGTGCGACTTTCTTATAGTCTCACTTGTGGCGATGTGGGGCTAACGTGGGGCCCACTGCGATGACTTTAAACAACTTACATTCAAGACCAGCGTAAGCCACGTCATTAAAATTATTGGGATCTAACACTTACCATTCAGACCTTAGCGTGGAAATCGTTTTTCTAGAATGTTTTCATACACAATCAATGATTACATAAGCATGTTTTTAGATAAGCAATTCCGCATGGAATTGTTTATTCCGAATCAATTCCGCTGTCGCTTACTTTTGAAAATATGAGGGCTGAGTAAATGTAAATGGTCAATGATTGCGCGTGTGAGAATATGGGGGACTTATGGAAGATCTGGATCATACATCAGTTGGGACGATATATAAACACGTCTATGCCCAATGTTCACGCTTGTCCAGTCATCAGGTGGGCCTCAGTATAGGCCGCTGGTGATTTCTTTCACAACCGTTCTTTTTCTTCACACGTGCGTGGCTCCCCTGATGAGTGGACCAGATCTATTTATGAGATAGAACATGTTAATAATCTATCTCGTATTATGGTTGGCCCTGATCCTGCACACTTTTGCCACTTTGGCACGTGGTGTGGGTCGTGTGCACCGCTTCAGTCTCTAACGTGAGACCGAGGAAACCAGGCCTACGAATGGATGTGAATAGCAGCTTTGCTAGGCGCACACGCGAAAAAATTAGCACTGTAGACTCTTGCATTGTATGCCTTTTCACGCGCGCGTGTGCCAGAAAGGTCGAGTATGCCCCACGTGCCAGCATGGCACATACTTGCGATATCTAATCCGTCCATCAGGTTGGTCCGACCTTGTGCATGTTTTTCTAAGAAATAAAACCTGGTCCAATCAGGATGTGGGCCTCAATACTGGAAACGGGTGGATGGGTTGGAAAGCTAAGTTTTTCAGATCCGTTCTTTTTTTCTTTTGCAAATTGTGGCCCATCTGACTAGTGGATCAACCTGAATCGTGTGTTAGGAAATCAATATAGAGATTCCATCCTGATGGATGGATTGGATCCAGGTTCTATCGTGCCATGCTGCACATGTGTAGCACACGCGTGTGGGCTTAGGAAAGTCAGTGAAGAGCCGGAAATTCCACTAGATTGAAGTTTATAAATTACCAGATCCATCACCCACTTTACCACGTCCATAAAAAGCAACGGTTTATAAAAATCCAAGCTCCGTAGCTCGATCCGTGCCGAGAAATCGGTGTGATTGTCGTGGTGCGAGGGAAGCGTACCAAACAGTTACTCGATGTGCACCAGACCTACGAAGGCTAGCGGAGTACGATACTCCTAGTGCGCATTTTAGACTAAGCCAGGTACGTTTTTTTGGTCATTTTCCGCAACGGCCAGTCGTGTGTGAAAAAGTGCGTTGATTTGCCGCTAGAGCGGGGTCCGAAGCATCGCTATCATCGTTTCACTCGTTTCCGATTCTTACATTGTATACGAATGTGTATATATATATTTATATTCGCTGCGCAATCCCAACTGCATTTTGATTTGGCGGGAACTATAGCTGGTGAACTTTTATGATCTTCTTCGTTTTCTCGTTCTCTGGTTTGGATTCTGGTTTCTCAGAGATTGGGAGAAACCCATCTGAAGGGTCTGTTTTATATATATATATATATAATAAAATTCAGAGAGAGAGAGAGAGAGAGAGAGAGAGAGAGAGAGAGAGAGAGAGAGAGAGAGAGAGAGAGAGAGAGAGACCTTTGGAAATGTTTTTCTAGTGTGAAAAAGAAAACCCATTACGTTTTTTGAGCTTTTGCATGAGATTTTGCATTGAAAGAAGTTGGTGTGATTTCCTTTTTTCCTTTCCTTTCTTTCTTTCTTTCTTTTTTCATGGAGATATTAATATGTTTTTTTTTTTTTTCAGAAAGAGAAGTGGACGGTTTTGAGATTATTAAGGAATTTTTGGTATTTCTGGTAAGCTTATCCTCGTCTCCTGCATGCTTGTTTGTCACGATTTTTATGGAAGAAAACCCATTTCGTGTTTTCAGTTGTTGCATGGAAATAAGTTGGTATGATTTTTTTTTTTTTAATTATTATTATTATTTTTTTCAGTTTTATTCAGAGAACAGAGGAAAATGGTTTTGAAAATGTTAAGTTTTGGTCTACCCAGTAATGATGTTTAAAATCGCCTGCAACTTGGCATTAGTATTCTTACTATCTCAAACTGATAAAACCCGTTTCGATTTAATGAATCCTGTTTCTAGATTTTGACTGTAATGAAGTTGTATTGTGTCCTTTCTCTTGAAATGTTTTGAATGATGTTTTGACTTATAGAGGGGTTTCTTTGTGATATTAGCAATTTCGGCTAATCTCTAATAGGAAAAGCCATTTTGAATGGATGAAAACCCATATCTACCTTTAAAGTTTTTGTATTATTTTTATTGAAGGAGGTTGTTAAGAGCTTTTTATTCAGAGAACAGAGGAGAAGATTTTAAGATACATTATGGAATATTTTATGAGGAAATATACAAAGCATGATCGAGCTTTTGTTCGCCCGACAAAATGAACGTCTGGGAAAGGCCTTTGTTGTGGTGATTGAAATTGTTAATGTGGCGGGCCTTGTATAGGAGATACCCACAAAATATCTTGCATCAGCTGATCTTTACCATACAATTTGGCATTCGTTAAATGTGGACCATTAGATGTAGCTTTCCAATTTTAAATCTTAATGGAATGCTTGGATCATCTGATAAGGGAGATATCAGGCATGGTCCATCCCTTGATGATGCCCTCTAGATCAACCATGTACATGATGAAAGGTGGATCCCACCTGTAACTTTGCTAGGTTGAACAAAAAAAGTGTTGCTTCCTTACAACAACCATCATATAATACAGTAGCTGTTAATGCCCCTTAATGTTTGAATCTTTTCATCTGCATGTGCTGAACGAAAAACCCATTTCTGTTTCAGTTCATATTATGAGAGAGGATCCAAGATATCAATATTATATAAGTTATAGGCATTCAATGTTGGCACACGTCTAAGATCCAAACCCTCCAGCTATTAGGGCCTGCGATGGATGGGGCTTATGTCAAAAATCACACTGATCAGGTTATCCTGGCCACTGATCTCTTAAACGACTAAAAGTGGGCTGCTCAGAAAAAATTCCAACCTGTGGTTGACATTCAACGGCCAAAGATGCTCTAAAGGCAATGGCTAGAATCATCTTAATTGGTATGTTTTTGGTGTATGGCCTATCCAGAGTAGGGTACAATAGATGAATCGTCCAGATTTTGCATGTGTGAGCCACATACAGAGACTGAATGCTTGTAACTAATTGGATATTAGCATTTAGCACAGGCTACCTCTTTTATCAAACTTATTATGTCCAATTTCAAAATTCGTACATGAGATTTTGCAATACAAGTAGCTGATGTTGAGTGTGTTTTTTCAGTGAAGATAGGAGAAGGATTTTCAGTTTCGAGGAAATTACAGCATGGGCCTTAAATCTCTCTTTGTTGCTTCATCGGTACCTGTTCTGGAAGTGCTTATTGTGACCGCTGTTGGGTCATTTCTTGCAATAGGTCGTGTGGGTCTTTTGGATCAAGATGCAAGGAAGCATATGAACAATGTGAGTTTTTGTGGTTATCAGTTGATGTTTCTAATTCGCATTCTCATTGAGTTTGTGGCTTGTTTTTATAGTCTATGCCTATAGGTTCTTTCATGTTTTGAGTTTTTAACTAACTGAAAATAATTCGAACAGAACAAAATCATTGTGGAAACGTGAAGATATGATTAAATTTTTAACTTACATTGAAATTTGATTGAATTTATTAACCAGTAGTATGAGTAAACTGGTTTTTAGATTGACCCCGGTTACAAACCCTATAATCTGAAGTGGACAGGATTAAGGCAGGGCATGTCTGCTGCTTTGAAACCACCCAATAGGTCCAATGTACCTCTCTTCATGGTGCTATTTCATGAAGCAAGATGAAACCCAAGAGCTAGAGAATCCAAATTCTTTCTTTTATATCCCTCGTTACCCTAATAGCACTCTTTATTGGCCACATTAGAGTGCAGTAAATCCAATTATCCTTGAAACTCTGGATGAGGCTCGACAGGTTAACTCAACCAACTCAGCAAGTCTTGTAGAAAACTTAATTGGTCTGATTAAGCCGAACACTTTCTCTTCAACTTGCTGTTCATGCTCATTTGTCTTGGTTCTTGGGTGAGTCAAATTGGAGCTGATTGAGGGAGTTTGCAAATTATCACAATATACCGTTATTTCTTTGTTTATACCTTTATGAGAGGAAATCAATCTTCCAGATAGAGCACAAGGGAGCTCATCTTCCAATTTTTGGGGATCACAAATGTGATCTTCTTAAGTCTTGTTGGTAGGTGTAGAATCTTCAATAACATTACCAACCACTGCATCAGAAATGAGATGAAGCTGACAAGAAGGGGTTCTGGCATGTCGTGGCTGGTGCAGGAATCGAGGAGTCAAGCTGAAGCTTTGTTAGCCAGGTATTCAATTCGGGGTGGCATGCTCGAACCCAACATGTATTAGAACTTGATGGCACTGTCCTCTCTCTCTCTCTCTCTCTCTCTCTGCAGCATGTTCCCATACTACCAGTGCCACTTTGTACTTGACACCAGTATCCATTCCAATCTAAAATAGACATAAGAGCATCACCCTCTCCTACGCTAGCATTGTCTATCAAGGGTACATTACCCGCCTTGACCCATTTGCTCGCATACATTTGCATCTTGTTCCCAGAAAAGCCCGTAGTTTTCTTGTCTCTCTTTGCTTTTATTTTCTTTCCTTTTTTCTTGATAAACATTGTTTTGTAAATTTAATGTCTACTGTGCAATTTAAATTACAAATGAAAAGATTTTATGTCGTCATGTTCTCTTGATGTATTTTATTAAGTTGACTTTACATGTGTACTTTTGTGTCCTCGCAGTAGAATTATGTAAACTGACATGATTGTTTTGTTTATGAACAGATTGTATTTTATGTATTTAACCCATCTCTTGTGGCAACCAACCTAGCTAAAACTATCACACTCAAAAGCTTGGTTGAACTGTGAGTTCCTTTTAATCCTTGTTAGTACAATTTCAGGTCTGCGTAATTATGATGAGAATGTTGCTTTTTTTTTTTTTTTTTTTTTTTTTTGCATGTGAGGCTGGTGAAGGAAATTGCATAAGATTTTTTTGCATGTAGCAACACCCCAGTAGAACCCCAGCTTAGATAAAGTAAGCCAGATGTCAGGTTGGCAGCCAATTTTCAAACATTCGCCTAAAACGAGGAGGATTCTCATTTCTTATCTTGATGATTGGTAAAATAGGATTTGTGAAGCCAACCAGACGACCACAAATATCTGGATTAGGCTATGCTGTTGCTGCTGCTGTCTCTGTTTTTTTTTTCCTCCTTGAAAATTCATAAGATGTGAAATTCACCTAATGCCGTCCATGTCTGATTTGTATTCCTGTTTTAAAGTGAACCCCAAGGGTTTGGGTTAGAAAATTTCACCAATGTGATAAGAGTTGGATGAATCTAATATGAAAGTCTGTGACATGTTCGATACTGTGAAAAGAACCTTTAAGTTTAGGATTTTTTTTCTCTATTGGATAAATGAAATGAATGGAATGAATTCAAAGGTATAGTACTTATAGGTTTCTCAAGTCTACCTAAGAAATTTCTAGAAATCTTCTCAGGCTTACCTGGAGAGATCCTGAAGATCTTCTCAAGGCCTATTTAAAAGATTTACATAGATTATAGGAATACCACTTATTGTATACGAAAATTACAAAGAACAACCTCGTACTAATTACACCACCATATTTTAACACATGTCACTATTTCTTAACAATTTGTGCATTGAGTGCGTTAGGCAGATGTACATGTATCAATTAGTTGCTTCTGTGCATATTTTTGTGCTCTTGACTGGCTCGCTTAGTGACATTTGCTATTTCTTTAGTGAGTTTCTTTTGATTAATTGTACAGGTGGTTCATGCCAGTAAACATCATTCTCACTTTTATTGTTGGTTCGGCACTTGGGTGGATCATCATCAAAATTTTGAAAGCTCCTTCACGTCTGAATGGTCTCATTTTGGGTTGTTGCTCTGCAGGTGAATATCAGTAGAGTTTTGTTACAATGCCTAATGGATTATAATTTGGTTATGATTGGATCATTTCATATTTCTAATCTAAAATGGTCTTTTTATATCATGGATGTAGTATTCATCATTATAATATTTAGGATTCTTCAACTTGGGATTCCTGATCTGTTTCATCTTCATCATCATCATCATCATCATCATCATCTCAGCCTTATCCCAATTAATTGGGGTCATCTATTCCTGGTATGTTTCAATTTTTTTTTTTTTTTAAAATAAAAATCCTGACCTGTTTTGTTTATTAGTTTCTGCATGAAAAGGCATTCTGTTAGTTGGGTGGGGTTACGGAAACTGAGAGAACATTGACATCGCTCTTCTAAATTGCTTGGCTCATTAAATAACTGACACCCAAAGCTCTATGCAATGAAATGAGCATTGATACCTCTTTTCTCTGGTCATGATGAGGACTATAAGCATTACTCTACTATTGCATGCTGCTTTCGATTAATTGAAAAGGGCCCTATGGCATATAAACAAATAAACTTATCAATAACTGAACTTCCCTTAATGGCCTTCATATGTACGCAAAATCACTATATTAAGCTAAGAAAAAAAAAAAAAAAAAAACCTTTGCATGCTTATCAAATAACTCCTTTGACACCCAAAGCTCTATGCAATGAAATGCTCATTGATACCTTTTATCTATGGCCTTGAGGACCATAACCATTACTCTACTATTGCATGCTGCCTTGTATTAATTGAAAAGGGCCTTATGGCATATAAACAAATAAAAATATCAATTACTTATCTGCCCTTAATGGTCTTTTTATGTTCACAAAATCACTATATCAAGACAAGAAAAACTACCTTTGCACATAACACATCATATAATACCATACATATCGAATTGCTCCCAAATATGCTGTCAGTTACCCACAGTGCATGTAAAATTCATATGATTGTACAGCTGGCTTTACGGGTGTCCTTCCTGTTGATTGCAGTGGAAAAATACTCGTTGTCTTGCAACTTGTCCTGTCTAGTTGTGCTTTACAACTCCTGTCTAATTGTTGGCAGTCTCAAAAAAGTTGTACAGAGATATTTCATGCATTCATCATGAAGGAGGTCTATCATACTTGAATCCTTAAAATCTTGAAACTTAAGAAATCTATGGATTTTGAAATCCAACCCATTAGCTTTTTTGAATACCAATTGGGCTAAAGCCAACTTGTGAAAGTTGTTGGGAATTATGTTTAATGTGATTCAACTTGCTAAGTTCTAATGATTTGTGCCAAACACATTGAGAATATGAAGTTTAGAGGATCTGCTGTACCCCATCATCGTCATACCTGACACATGTCCATATTTTGGTGGGAATCATTATGTTACTCATGTCATTCCCCTTTGTTACCAGGAAATTTTGTTACAATTCTAGACAACATTTATACTCATAAATTATATAGTGATTTTTCTGATGGTTGTATACTTGTATTTTCTTTTTCTTTTATGTAAAATCTCTCTAACGTTTAATGAATTATTTGTGAGTAGAAAATTTATTTAACATTGGTTATTTAAACAGGAAATTTGGGGAATATTCTAATCATTATTATCCCAGCAATCTGTAAAGAGGAAGGTAGCCCATTTGGAGACTCTACTGTCTGCCAGAAATACGGACTGGGATATGCTTCGTTATCTATGGCGGTATGATCCTCTCTGCAATATAACTGCTTTGCATCCAGTTTTGGTGATGAACTGTAGGGAATATCACATACTTTCTTAGGATAGATTAAATGTTATCATGTGTCCCACTACTATACATTTACCTTTGAAGGCATTTCCACATGCATATGTAGGTCTGCATGATCGGATCTGCATGGTTACATGCTTTAACATTTTTGTACATCTGTTGCAAATATTTATGTATTTCACAAGCTGGAAAGGAAAACTAATAGTTTCTTTTCCTTCTTTCTCGATGATTATAATGCTTCAAGTTCAGATTGGGGCTATTTGTATATGGACGTATGTCTACAATATTGTACGGATATCTTCAACTACGAGCACCGATGAAGATGAAGTGAATGGCTACAAACCTATTATGGGGTCACCTGAAGAAGCTTCAGAGTCACTCCCAGGAGGCAGCACGGGGGGACTAACTTTGGCTGGGGATTTCTCAACATCTGAGCATTTAGAAGACCAAGGGGCTCCATCTTTCCCCAGACCTGAGGAATTTATTGAAAAAGAAAAGGTTTCAGTCTTCCAATTTAACTTTCTTCCTTCATTTTTGCGAAGTTTGTTTGATTGGTATATGCATCGGATAATATTGTTAGAATAACTGTATTAGTATTGTTAGAATAACTTTATTAATTATGTTATATTCCTTCATTATACAAGTTGTATGTTTCATGGACAATGAATGCTTCTCATATTTCTTTAAGAACTCCAGAAAAAAAAAACACTGGCATCAGGGCATGAGGCGTTTTCTTGGGAATTGGGACCCTTTGATTCTAGGGGTGGGTGTTTGTGTGTGTGTTTCTGGATAGGTACTTCTCATACAGACAATGATTATTAAGGGTGCCTAACAAGGTCAACACAGTGGAATGGATGCCCTTTCTACCCAAACAAGAGCAATGGCATTTCATGTCCTACTTGAAATGTTGCCACTAATGATTTGGAATGGAGAAGTGCATTTTCCAAATCTAAAATTGAAAAAGGTCTGCATCCCCAAATGAATGGATGCCTATCTGCAAAAAGGCACAGTACCCACTTTTCTCTAGATTTGGCAGACATCAAATGCACCCTATGTAAATAAGCAAAAACGATGAAGGCTTTGAGGAAAATGATTCTCCTTTGCTTTTCTGTGTATTTGAGACAACCCTGAAGGGTTGAATATATAGAGTTTTACAACAACTATACAAGGTAAAATGATAAGTACAAAATTTTCTACTTATACATCGTCTATCTATAGAATTGGCTATACAAGGCATGTGGCCTGTCTAACATCCCCCCTCAAACTAATGTTGGTCATCGACAAGTAATAGTTTGCTAACTGGAAATGGGTGTCGTGCAGAAGTGAGGGATTTCGTGAGAATGTCGGCAATCTGATCATGGGATGCGACATGTAGTAGTGCAATGAGCCGAGATTGAAACTTCTTGCGGATGAAGTGACAGTCAACTTCAATATGCTTTGTCCGTTCATGGAAAACTAGATTAGAGACGATCTGAATGACACTCAGATTATCTACATGGAGTGGAGTAGGATCTTGTAGATGAACGCCTAAGTAAGAAAGAAGTCCACGTAACCAGATAATCTCACTATAAGCTGCTGACATTGCTCTATATTCGGCTTCCGTGCTTAATTTGGAAACAGTGGCCTGTTTCTTACACTTCCAAGAGATGAGAGAAGTGTCGAGGAAAACACAGTAGCCAGTGATAGATTTGCGTGTGAGAGTACAACCGGCCCAGTCAGCATCTGAATAAGCACGAAGGTCCAGAGGGGCCGTGGAGGAGAAGAACAGAGATCGATTCAGAGTTCCACGTATGTACCGCAAGATGCACAATACTGCAATCATATGAAGAGTGCGAGGAGCAGAAACAAATTGGCTGACAACTTGGACTGTGTAGGCAATATCAGGACGAGTCATTGTTAAGTAAACCAGATTCCCAACCAAATGGCGGTATAATGTGGGATTCGCAAGAAGTTCACCATCGTCACGGCCATAGTGAACGTTAAGTTCCAAGGGAGTCTGAACTGTCTCCTGATCCGTAAAGGAGGCCAAGGCGAGAAGATCCTTGGTATATTTATGCTGGTTGACCAGGATTCCACGTATAGAACGTGAAAATTCAAGTCCAAGAAAGTTTGTCAGATGACCTAGGTCCTTCATCTCGAAGGATGACTTCAGAACTTCCTTTAATGCCGAGATGCCAGTATCATTGCTACTAATCAGAAGTAGGTCATCAACATATACGAGAATAATGACGATTCCATGCTCAGAGATGCGCAAGAATAAGGATGGATCATGACCACTTTGAGTAAAGCCAGCTCTTGTAACAACATCATGAAAACGTTGGAACCATGCTTGAGGGGCGTGTTTAAGACCATATAGAGCTTTCTTCAGGCGACAGACTTAATTGGCAGGGATTAAAGATCCAAGAGGAGGTTTCAAATATACTGTTTCTTGGAAGTCTCCATGAAGAAAAACATTTTTCACGTCTATCTGAGTGAATGGCCAAAGAGCGAACTGATGATACTTCCAGAAGAGTGCGAACAGTTTTTATCTTGGCCACAGGAGCAAATGTATCATCATAATCAATTCCGTGTTCTTGTTTGTATCCTTGAGCGACAAGCCGAGCATTGTATTGATCCAATGATCCGTCAGACTTGAGTTTCACAGAATAAATCCATTTACTGCCAATTGATTGTTGGTCAGTAGGTCAAGTAACAATGTCCCACGTATGGTTATCATCCAATGTTGCAAGTTCTTCTGCCATAGCCTTCTTCCAACAATGATGACTGGCTGCTTGATGGTATGAAGTAGGAATAGATACAGTATCCAGGGTAGTATTCATGGCAGACATAGAGTATATCAAGCAATTAGGTTGTAGATGTACACGAGTGGAACGACGTACCAAGATAGGATCTGGGTCGGTTATGGGTACAGTAGGGAGAGTAGTAGGTGATGGATCTGTACGTGGTCGTTATGAGTAAACCTGCAATGGACAAGGAGGTGTACTCGAGGAAACCGGAATGTCAGGAAAAATAGTAAGACTAGGAGAGTCTGGTGTTGGTGAAGGAGGAACAGATGAATGAAAGGTAATATGCTCAAGAAAAACAACATGTCGTGATTCCCGTACACGACGAGAGACCGGATCATAGCAACGAAAACCCTTCTGAGTTTCTCCAAATCCCAAGTACATACATTTGACTGATTTTGGGGAAGGTTTGTTACGTTCACGTGATGCCAGATGAACATAACATATACAACCAAAAACACGAAATGTGGAATATGTAGGAAGAAAACCGATGAGAACAAAGTAGGGATATTTACTATTCAGGACTGTGGTTGACAATCGATCAATCAAGTAGACTGAATGCATCATAGCTTCCGCCCAGAAGGAATGATGAACACTCATAGCTGTCATTAAGGTATTGGTAGTTTCAACAATATGACGATTTTTTCGTTCAGCCACCTCATTCTGTTGTGGAGTATCAGAATAGGTGGTCTGATGAGTAATCCCACGACCTTGAAGATACGTACGAAAATTTGTGGAGAGATATTCTCCCCCTGAGTCTGAGCGGAGAGTTTGAATTTTTACTCAAAATTGAGTGTCTACCATAGAATGAAATATTTTGAATTTTTCAAACACCTGTGACTTAGAGTGCAGAAAGTAAATCCAGGTGTAACGGGTGAAATCATCAATGAATATAAAATAATATAGTAGTCCAGAGAGAGACATAATTGGGGAAGGGCCCCAGACATCCGTATGCACCAATTCAAACATAGATGATGATTTTGTAGTACTTAGAGGAAAGAGAATATACTTATTTTTTGAAAGGCAAAAGGAAGAACAAGAATAATCCAAATCACTTTTATTGAGATAAATATTTCCTAACATGCCAAAAGAAAAGAGTTGAATCAAACGATCAAAATGTGGATGACCTAGGCGAAAGTGCCAGAGTTTTCACATTTTATTTGTTGAACAAATATCCGAGGAAGAGAGAGAGAGAAGAAACAACGAGCTGGAGTAACGGATGGGTGAAAGTTCTGCACGTACAGACATCCATGCCGCCTACCCTTCCCAAGTACCTTCCCTATTGCCAGATCTTGCACAAAACAAGAATTTGGAAGAAATATGACTCAGCAGTTATTGGATGTAAGTTGACCAACATAAATTAAATTTGAGGAGAGTTTAGGGACATGAAACACATCACGAAGGGTAAACTGGCGGTGGTTAGAAGGAGAGAAAGTTAAGGAACCAACGGACTGAATGGGTAGTTTAATGCCATCTGCAGTAGAAATAGCCGATTGCCAGTGTAGGGATAAATATTGCGAAGACGTAATACATCACCAGTCATATGATTTGAAGCACTGGAATCGAAGAACTATAGAGAAGAGGTTATATCTGACATATTGGCCGCAGAAAGGGCTTGCACGATCTGTTGGAGCATCGCAGGAGTCAAAGGTGAGAGAAGACCTTCAACAGAACCAGTGGATGCAGTATCACTAACAGAAGGCTTGGAAGAAGTAGTCATAGAAGTAGCAGAAAGAGCACGACCATGGTCATGACCTCGACCACCACATCCACGGCCGAATGAGGATGTGTAGGCACGTGAACGACAGTCCTGAATACCATGACCAGTCCTTCGACAATACGCGCATCAATCTTTTCACTGAGCGATGACATGTCCCACTTTGTTATAGTCGCGACAAGTTAAAAGAGTGGAACTACAGTTTGGTGCAAAGGTGGATACAGTAAGTGCCAGGTTAGATGGTCCTTGTTCACTCCCCAAGTATAGGGTTGTGATGTAGTAATAAACTTGGTAAGACCGAGGTCGAATCCACAGGGACTGAAACCTGTACGCAATTTGAAATTAAATAAAACTAACCTAAGATGTAATCTAAATTGAATGAATATAAGGGAATAATGATGAAATAATAAACTAAAATTTGTAGAATTCAATGGTAGGGAAACTAGGGATTCAGAGGATCCACTCGTAGAGATCAGGGAGATCTACACTTGATTCATGAACTCAACTGGACTTCGAGTCCCATCTTCATCCAGTTGGAAGATATATCACTCAAGCACAATCTGAACATCTTTTGATCTAGTTTTCAAAAGATAAGAAGAGTGTAAATTAGAATGGATTCCATCACAAAACCATGCCCATGAGACAAAGCAAACAACAAAATTAAACTAATTAACAACTAATCAGATAGATGTATGAATGTTAGGAAGGATTCCATCATCCAACCATGTCCAGGGGGCAATGGTGAACAACAAAGTTTTCTAACTTCACAATCAAATAATGCCAAGGAAGTACTCAAAGCTATCGCAGACTTATTGTAATTTCAATCACAACAACCCACTAAAAACTAAAAGTATTCCTATAATCAAACCAGAATCAACATCAATTCAAAAGTATGAATCCAAGCCGTAGAATCAATCCCATCACGCTACAAGCTTCACCTCTTAGCCCTAGCTAAGAGGTTTAGCCCGACATGAGTGAAATAAATCTCTCAAAAATCATGAAAACAAATAAAAGTAAAAACTCTTAAACAACTCTCTCTCTCTCTCTCTCTCTCTCTTTCTCTCTCTCTCTCTCTCTCTCTCTCCGTCAGCCCCCCCAGTTCTCTGTCTTTCTTCTCCTCTTATAGGCTTCTACTCACGGTGGCTGGGTCGGTGGATGGCCTGGAGTTTTCGCAGAATAGCCCGTGAGCAGGTCAGTCGAATTCTAATTTAGAAACTGCCTGCGAAAGTTTTATGCAGCCAGCAGGCATTTAGCAACCGAAGTCTTCCATGTACGTGAAATAACTTGCACTCAACCGGCGGTTGGTGTGAGACAGCTGACCATTTCGAACATCCGACTTCTTAGGAACAGTAAGAATCCACCTGGGCTCGATTTGGATGGTTTAGATTTCCCATCCGATCAATGGCAATGGGCCACAACGTCCCGGAATGTCCGGTTCTTCCGGATTGCGCGTAACAGAGACGAAGGTCTCTGTTCTGCATTAACTGTGAGGCCCATCCTAGCTATCTTACTAGAGATCCATTCCGTCTACCGAATTCCTCTCTTTATTTCGGTCTGAAATGTATGGTTTTTACTCAGATTCGGTGTGGCCCACAGAACTTTTCTTTCCGCCGTCCGTCCCGTGCTTGAATGGTTATGATCCATCCTCTTTGTTTCTTGAAATATCGTCACCTAGGCCTTGGTAGAATGGGCCTTGGGAATCTAATGGATGGTTTGGATTGTCCATATGGACAATGGGTGGGCCCCACAACATCAACCGACGACTGATGCGAATTTTCGCTGTAACGGCAGTTGCCGTTTTGCGTAAGAAGTCGGTCAACACTGACTTTGACCGGGTTTCTCCATCCGGTGCACGTTGAGTGCACATACACTCTATACACGCGATGCTCATGGGCCACCATCATGATGGTCGTGAGAAATCCGTTCCGTCCATATCTTTTCTCATATCATCTAATGGATAGAGCCCGAGTTTGAAGCATATCTGAATATCAGGTGGGCCTCAAATCAGTAATTCATAGGCTGATCTGACCGTTGGACCACTTCCATAGGTATCCAACTACTGAAACTTGATGTGTATGGCTTATTTAGGGTCTTCGGGCCATATATGAAATTTTGAGCTGAACGGATGGTGGGAACCCTGTGATCTTGCATTATGTATCAATTTCAGGCCACTTGAGCTTCAGTTTCTCAATTTTCTCGGGTCTCTGGCATATAAATTTGTCGATCTTGGTCCCCTGGGGTCCGTCCCATGCCTTGATGAATTCTGAGCATTAAATCTGTGCTTTACGCATCCTGTTTTAGTCCAAGCTCGTAAAGTCACCTCGCAACACAAACACGTTTAAAATAGGCCATTAAACAGTACCATGTTCGTAAATACAGGTAATAACTGGGGTCTAATATGCAATATTTGACCCTCAACAGTCCCTGAGATGTCCTCTGAGAGAGGACCTGTAGTCGTTGTTCCTCGGCTAATAAATCATTAATAACCGAATTCATTGAAGGAGTTGGGCTACGGTTCAGGAGAGCAGCCCTGCAATGCTCAAATTTCGGACGCAGTTTCATAAGAAAATGTCTAACTTGCGCACTCTCATGCATTGTGTGGAATATTTTAAAGTCATTTGGGAATTCTGGATCCATCATAGTCATCTCTGTCCAAATTATAACCATTGTAGAGTAGAAAGTTTGAATACTTTTGTTACCCTGAGTAAAGTGAACCAGATCTTGTTTCAGGCGGTATAACCTAGCCGCATTACTCTGTTGATATATTGTCTGGAGATGCTCCCACATAACCTTAGTAGTGCGATGTGGCATGAGGCCAACAACTATTGATCGATCGAACGAATCAAGAATCCAGGTAATAATCTGTCCATTTTTCATTTCCCAATCAGCCATTCTGTTGGCATTGGTGGAAGCAGGGATAGTAACAGATCCATCAATCAGTTCCCACAAACCACGACCCTTGAGAAAACTTTGAAAGTAAATGGCCCATAGATTGTAGTTGGTGCCATCGAAACTACATCGTGGGGCCTATGTAAGGGAGTCTTTATCCATAGATAGGACGAGATAAGAATGATGCTAAAGAAGAAAGTACCTTGTAGCCACAGATCAGAATAGCAACTAACAAAAGATCAACAGGGATCGGAGGCAACAGTAAACAGCAACAGATCAACAGATCAGGACGTGCAGCAGGAGATGATGCAGCGGAGATCGGACGCAGCAGAGAGGTGCGCAGGACGTGCGTGCGCGGGGACGTGCGCAGGTGCGTGCATAGGGACGTGCGCAGGGGACGTGTAGCAGGGGTGTGCGGATAGGCCTGGGGAAGATCGGACAAGCTTGGGGAGGGCCGGATCTGACAGGGCAGGGCCAGATCTGATAGGGGAGGAGCCGGATTTGACGGGGAAGGGCTGGATCTAATAGACGGTGGTGCCGGTGATGAAGAAGATGCCGGATTAGAATCGGTATTGTTTTGATACCATGTAAATAAAGCAAAAACGATGAAGGCTTTGAGGAAAATGATTCTCCTTTGCTTTTCTGTGTATTTGAGACAACCTTGAAGGGTTGAGTATATAGAGTTTTATAACGACTATACAAGGTAAAATGATAAATACAAAATCTTCTACTTATACATCGTCTATCTATAAAATCGGCTATACAAGGCATGTGGCCTGTCTAACACCCCAACACTAAAGCATTTTGTTTGGGACATCAACATCTAATTCACTTGAAGTTGATGAACCATATAGCATTTCTTGACTTGTGATTTAGGTTGGTTTAACTTGCAAAAGAATTAATTTGTCATGTTCGTCAAAGCAAGAAATACTGGATAGTAACAGCAGATTGTGATCAAAACTACTGTTAGTTTCTTCTGTATAGACTTCACAAATTACCATTTTATTGAAATTTATTGATTTTTTAGTGTTCGAAATAAATGGGTATGGATGTGTATGGAAGAATGGTGATGAACTGTTTCACAATTACATCTGAAAGATTTGCTATGAAGTTGTTATTTCTTTCTTCAGTGAGAGTGACTTTGACGGGAATACTGTTACATGGTTCTGACCTTCTCAAAGTTTTTTTTTTCCAGGTGACAATTTTCACTAAATTCAAAAACATTCTGAAGAAAATTTCAGGGCAAATTGACTTGAAAAAAGTGTTTGCACCTTCAACCATTGGAGCGGTATGCTTCCCATGCTTCACATTCTCTAATAGCCAGTTCCTTTTTTTTATTGATGTGGTTTGAAACCTAAAAATCATTCTATCCTGATGTTATGATTCTTAACCTAGCCTATACACTATATTGAATTTGAAAATGTAGCACGAATTCTTGGTAAAAAAAAAAATCATGGTTATGCCATTGAGGTTTGATTCATCATCTTCTTCTTAGCATTTTCCCCAACAACTTGGGTTTGGGTTGTAAATGATATACTCGAAAATATTATACAATTGGCTGCCCACAAAACGCCACCATGACTCTTTTACCAGCACTTTTCGAACCACCCATGGCAAAGGCTCAAATTGACACCAGTCACATGCCTTCATGATCCTGCCAGTATTAACCCTGGTGCAACCAGATATACTAAGCTGGATATGTAAACATCAGCTCTGGGTCCACATCTTCACCAAGTAGCCATAGATCTCTCTGAAATTTTTGGAATGCCCAGAAATCAGTAACAAAGATGGGGAATAACTAGGCATCAGAACTTGAATTTCACAAGTCTTACGCCCACTAGTGGCAACAACACCACAAGAGCTACTCACCCTTGCTCAAGACCAGTCACAGGTTTCAAACTTCAGAATATTGTTTTTTTTTTTTTTTTCCTTTCTAATTTCATTCAATATTAATGACACACATAGAAATATGGTCTTATATATAGACCTTTCACCATCTCCTTCATCTACATTTTCTAACAACTTGTTATTTAAGAGTTGGCTTGGAACTGAAAAATTGAGTCAAAATTGGCAATGCTTGCAGCGCGTGTATGTGAAAACTGGCATGCGGCACGCTCACCCCTATTCTCCTCAATGCATAGTCTCTATAAGGGGCTTGAGCCCCTATGCAAGAGGGTTTTCTTATAAAGGGTTTTAAATTCTCTCCCCTAATCAATGTGTGTCAAACCAAAAAACTATAGCAAGGAACAGTTGTTTGTTTTGGAACTTACACAAAACCAGAACACAACTAACCTCTACAAATGCATGAGCAATAATATCTATACTGATCCCATTTTAGAGTATTTGAGTTGAAAGTTTGGTAACTATAAATAGCCTGAGTGGTCCCTAAACTAAACTGCTCTCTATTTTCTTATGTAGATTGTTGGGTTCACTATCGGACTGATCACTCCAATTAGAAAGGCATTCATTGGTGATAGTGCTCCTCTTCGTGCAGTTGAAGATTCTGCTGTTTTGTTGGCGTATGAGCATTAACCATAAACTTATGATTGGACTAAGATTGTTTTTCATTTTCTAATTTTGAAAGGTGAATCTGCATTCATGAACATGCTAGGGGTAGTTAGTGGGCATGTTAGCAATATTGTTCAAGAAGGTTAGCTTCCGAGTTTTTCTTTGAATCCTAGAACTCAAGTCGCTTCTTAAATTCTATGATTGTAATGTCTTGTTTTATTTATTTATTCGTTATATTGATCTCTCCTTTTATATGAATAAATATGTACGCACACATATCATCGAGCCTTACCCCAACTAATTGGGGTCGGATAATATTGGTGGTTCCAAAACCATGCGAGCATTTTCCACACATACACTCCATGCATGTATTTATATGTATACATATATACGTACACATACATATATGTATGTATGTAAAAGATGCAAATAGGATATCTATTTATGTTTTATGTGATCGTCGTGTACCACTCAAATTGAAAGGAAAATTTTATAAGATAGCTATAAGATCAGCCATGCCTTATGAGACAAAATATTAGGCAATTAAGGAACCACATGTTCATTGGATGAGTATAGCTGAAATAAGAATGTTGAGATGGATGAGTGGCAAAACGGAGAAGAAATGATTAGAAATGAATGTATTTGAGGGAACTTTAGAGCAGAACTAATAGACAATAAGATGAGGGAAAGTACACTTAAATGGTTTGGTCATGCATAACGACGACCAAGAACTATGCTGGTTAGAACAAGTGAGTTGGTACAAGTTGATAGCTCTAAAAGGGCAAGGGGAAGCCCCAAAAGGATATGGATGGAGGTAGTAAGAAAAGACTTGATGTTGATGTTGGTGGTGGTGAAGGTGGTGATATATGAAATACAAATACAACCAGTTGGGGTCAAGGTATTCTGTAACAGTAACAGTGGCCGTAATGGCCACCACCATTACCTTTACGATACAGGTCATAATGGCTGTTACGACCCTCGTAACGGCCGTTACAATCTCTTTTTTTATTGAAAAAAAAAAACTCGAAAAACTTATATCTACCTTGTAACGTTTAAAAAAAATAATCCAAAAAACATGTATTTTCCTCATAACAAACCATTATGGGGTTCTTATAGCCATTACTTGGGGGCGTAATGGGTTGTTAATGGTGGCTACGTCTCATGTTTTCGATAACAGCTATTATGGTCGTTACGACCCCATAATGTGTAACGGTTGCCACCCTTACCTTTACGTAACGACAGAGGTATACAAGAGTTGAACCGAGTCGAGCTGGGCACAACTTAACTCGGCTCGGCCACTTGCTGACCCCAGCTCAAACTCGGCTCGGCTCGGTCCTCGAGCTTGACTAACCAGCTCGGCTCAGTTCGGTCAGCAGCTTGGGCTAGTTCGAGCCAAGATCGAGTCGAGTCCGCCTGTGCAGCATTTTCACAAACACATGGACTGCACCTTCAAAATCTCACTGTATGTAAAACAGTAGCAGTGGTTTTACAGGGTATTTCATCAAACACCTTCTAAGCAACATAAAAATCAAGAAAAATAAAGGGTATTTGTTTCATATACTTACCTTCCTTACCACCAGCCACACTTCGTTGAGACATTTCATCAAACACTTGATGAGCAACATCAATATCAAAGTAACCGAGTCGCCGAACTAGTTCGATCTGAGTTCGATTCGAGCTAGGTTCGATTTGAGTTGAGTTGAGCTCGGGCAAGCTCAAACTCGGTTCGAAATTTTTTCGAGCTCAAAAAATCAGCTCGAACTCAGCTTCGTACCAAGTCGAATCGAGCTTTTTCGAGTTGAGTCAAGCGAGCTAACCGGGCTAATTCGGTTCGTGTACACCCCTATGTAACGACCTTTACAACACACCATGGTCGGGGTGTGCAATCCACCATAGTGTGTGGCATCCAATTGCTCTAACATGGTTGTTCCATATTGAAAATGGGATGCCCCAAAAATCACGTTGATCCAACCATCAAGTGAGCCACCATGTGAATTTCAAGGTTTTTACGTGGTGGTCCATTGTTTTCTATCATGTGGCCACATTATGATTGGATTGGCATGATTTTTGGGCCATCCTATTTTCATGATGGCGCAACCTTGTTGGATAGATTGGACACACACACACACAGACACACCGTCCCCTATGAGTTTTGCTAACGACCCATCTTCATGGAGTTGTTAGCAATGTCCCCATATCTTTTAAATGACACATGGGATGACCTATCATCAATTTGAACTGTTCATTCATTCATACAACTAGGAGCAAGCCATGGTACAAAAATCATGACAATTAGATAATCCTAAACATGTTATCAATATCATGAAAAATGGACAATCATGATTGACTAGAGAAACAGATTAGTTTCAATCCTCATCTCGAAACATCTATTTGATAGATCCCACTTTGTATTGCTTATGATTTTAAAGTAGTACTTGGTTTTGATGATTCTAACCGTGTAATCTAACGCTCATAAACAACAGATGATTGTAACAAATTAGCCTCATTAAAAGGGTTAGGATCACCAGTTAGGCCTAATTCTTGCACCATGTCTTGATTTAGTGGTAATATTGGATGAACAATCCTGAGCTCTCAATTGATGATTAGGCGTCCCACATGTCATTCAAAAGGTTTGGGGATGTTAGCGATGTCCCAAAACCTTCTAAATGACATATAGGATAACCAATCATTGATTTGAACTGTCCATTCATTCAATTAACTAGAAACATGGTACAAAAGTCACGCCAATTAGATGATCCCAAACATCTAATCAATAACATGGAAAATGGACAGTCAAGATTGATCAAAGAAACAAAATAGGTCCAATCATCATCTTGAAACATCTATCTGACGGATCCCACTTTGTATTGCTTATGATTCCAAAGCAGCACTTTCGTTTGAATGCTACAAGATTTATATGGCATCATGTGTCAATTGCACTTGTATGTTTATAAGCAGGGTTTATTGCATCCATTTTTATGTTTTTTAGGAAGTAATGATTAAAAGAATCATTAACATTGTCTATTTTCCTTTTCCTTTGTGCAGTAATGCGGCTATTCCAACGGTCACCCTAATACTGGGAGGAAACCTTATCAAGGGTACTAACTCATATCATCCTAAATGAGTCATTTTCCTTTAGGAAGGAAAGCCTTTGATTAATAACACTTGCTGCCATTCAGGAATACAAGGTTCAGGAATTCGAATCACAATCGTCATTGGAATTATAGTCGTTCGTTATATCCTTCTGCCCATGTTGGGTATAGGCATAGTGAAAGCGGCAATTCATTTTGGTTTTGTGGGCAACAATCCTTTGTATCAGTTCATGCTTCTGGTGCAATATGCACTTCCACCTGCAATGAATATAGGTAAGATACCCCACATCTATGTTACTTGCACTGAACTTTAAAATCCACCAATGTCCATAATGTTTTCATGGTATCTTAGACTAAGATGATTTTGGATTGATGTCAAGAATCGCTTGTTGTTTTCCCCCGTGGACTTCTTGGTTCTTTTTTCGCTAAGCCATGTTTGGATAGGCGGAATGCGTGGGGAAAAAGAACTTTTTTCCTTAATTTGACATTTTTCATTGTTTGGATTGCAAAGAAAACTGTGGATTTCACAAAGCAATCATTAGCCTTATCTGGACTCGTGGTTTTTTAGTGGAAGATATAAAGGTTGTGACTTGAATATCAGATTTCTCTTGTAAAAGAAACAGGACCCTTAAAAATGGAATCCATTTTTTCATTAGTGCTTATGGATATAATTATTAAATAGTCATTACTTTTTAAATGTCCACACCTTGAATTCTGCTTATCCAAACAAGGCTTAAGAAAAACATTTTGGTGCAATTTTTATATGAAATGGGTATGCTACCAGCAGTCCTTTGGCATATGTTGTTGTACCTATGAATTGCTGTTGGTGGGGCTTTCATGGTAGATAGGATACATTTGATGTACAGGAACATTGCAGAAAATGGAACATGCATTATGTAGTCTTCCATTTTCTGGCCTTTTACAGTTACAACTGGACAATTAACCACTTGCTTTAGAAGCTCGAACTGATAGAGCATGGCAAATCAATCCCTTTATCTCATAGCTCAGGCCCCACATCCATTCCATGGGTTAGGACCTTGGCCGAACCCCTCCTGTGGGCCCCACTTCACGTGGGTTCCGCTTCACATGAGCCACCCGCCTCACATGAGACGCCTACTCTCGGATCCATTTGGGACTCTCCCATTCCTCGAGCCCTCACTACTCCCTTCGGTCCCGCGGTAGACATGACCCTTGCCTTCGCTTTCGAAAGAGAGCACTAAGACCACCTTGGTACTCCCTATACCTCACATGGGCCATCCACCCCGAGTGTGCCCCTGCATCCCATAAGTCACCTCACTCGAGCCCGGTATGAAAATGCCCCTGCATTAGTAAGAGTGGGAAGTCATGATCTCATATCACTCGTGAAATGGACACATCGCATCACCTTCACTGTGGGAAGTGAGAACACCCATACATACCCATAGGCACTAATATAAATTAAATTTCAGTTCCACATATAAAACTCTAATCGGTCATACAAAATCTTAAAAATGTTCTTCCTTGGTGGTTTCCAACTGAAGACTTATTCTATCTTTCATGAATTTGGTAGGTACAATTACACAATTGTTCGGGGCAGGTGAAAGCGAATGCTCTGTTATTTTCCTGTGGACTTACATCTTGGCATCAGTCGCACTCACGCTTTGGTGCACGTTTTTTATGTGGTTTGTGGGATGATCATCCATCGCTATGGTACGTCGATTGTCGCTGCTAACCTGGCACTTCATGGTCATGCACCATTATTTTTTTACTCGCCCATTTCATTAATTTGTTTATTGATATTTTCATGGATGGTGATGTTGTGATACATGACATGGACACCAAACAATCTAGTTGCATCCTACCACTATGCGGTGAGCACATTCAAAAGGTGAGATGGTTGGTGTTGGTCACTCTCAGTCCCCGTGGTTTAAAATTATTTTTGTATTGTTGTTGTCGCCCTCAAAAAAGGGTTTCAAGGCATGTTTTTGTTTAATTCAAATGAATAAAATAAACTGTGTTTGTCATTGGTTAGAGGAACTTTTTTACCTTTTTCATGTGGGGTGCTTATTGACTAGCTAGATAGTGTTTGGATGCTTACATGTCATGATTTGAAGCTGATATTAATATTTCAGATTTTGTTCTTGGAGAAAGCATCTGCTTCTATATTTGCTAATATCTGAGTTAGTTATCGAGCAGTCAATCTCCATACAAGTGGCACATGTTTATGCGATCTGCAGCGTTCATTTAGTGTGCTGTAGCATGGATGGACCGAATGCCAAAAATCACATGAGAATGATGATCCTAGCCATCCAATGGAGGATTTTTGCTAGTTGAATATCAGTTGTTAGTGGGGCTTCTTCATCAACCACCCATTTGTAGCCCTTAAGATTCCTCCAGTCAATGGGTGGGTTCGCCCGTTTGTGTGACTTTTGGGTTACATTCCATCCACAGTATGGCCCACCAGATGAAAGGTCCTGATCTTGTACATGTGTACCCCTGTGTGGATATTGAGTGCCTGATAACCAACTTGGATAATATTGAGAGCACTGGATCCTCAAGTTTGTGCTAAGTATACATGTTACAATCTTGGTGGGCCCCTTGAGGTATTATCTGTGGATCACGGACGTTGATTGACAGAGAGAACTGTGTGGCTGTGTAAAGTTAAGAGACCCTACACCATCAGTTGAAATTATTTTATTATGTGGTAACTGTTGTGGTTGTTTTTCAAATTTGGGTATGTAATTAGTGAGTGCGGGCTCGCCAGAATTGAATTTGTAGCTCAATTCAAACCGAACAACTATAACCCGTAGCATCGAGTTCATCAAATACGTGGTATATGACCGAGATTGAATGAGATCGGCCGCCTATTCCATCACTCACTCAGGCGATATTCAAGGATTAGGGTTGGTCCTCTAAAGTGGGTTACACATTTGTCTTCCATACGAAAGGGTTTTTTTATTACAAATAAAAGATCAAGAAAGGAATAATTATAGTCGCTGATGTAGAGAAATTGTAGAACACATTCCTAGATGGAGAACTGAATTTAGCGTATGGGCCGAGGTCCAAATTACAGCTAAGATTACCGATTACTTGTTTAACGCTACAGATTATATTATGGAAGGTAAACAATAGTAAAAAACTAAAAGATTATGCTAAGAGATGTAAATGATAGGTAACTAAGGGCATGTTTGATTTTCAGTGGTGGTGTAAATACCCGTGAAATTGGTAATTATTACTATTTCACCCATTTGAATTTCTTTTGAAAATTCACCGCACTTTTCACCTCGAAAATCCGTTTAAAAGAATTATTTTAAATTTGTGGGCCCTAATGTGATGTATATGATAAATCCATTCCGTTCAATCCTTTTAACACAATATTCTAAGGCATGACCCGAAAAATGAGGCAAATTGAATACTCAAATGGCCCACACCAAAAGAAACAGTGGGCCTGAGAGGTTTTTAATGGTAAGTGTTTGATTTCCTTTTTCTTGTGGCGTGGTCCACTTAATCTTTTGATATGCCTTGTTTTTTGGCTCATGCCATAAATTCATCAGGCCTAAGAAATTAACGGTGTGGATAAGCAATACGCATCACGGTGGGACCCACAAATATATCGTGACGTTATTGGTTTTTATGTCGAAAATGCATCTCGTCACATCAAACATCGGAAAATCACGGGTAATTAAACCCACGCCTTAAAAGATCTATTGGGTTTAATTTGGTTGGTATGAGACGAATCTTTCTACTGAATTCCTTTGCTATTTATAGTCTCAATCCGACCATCTGGATGCTTCCCCACCTTCTGATGGTTGTTATAACCGTTTTAGCATCACTTGTTTTCATTCTGGATGCTTCTCATTTCTAACTGTTGTTGTAGTCATTTGGGCACTATATGACCTTTCAGAAACTTCCTTAGGCCTCTTTGTTTATTCGACTGTATTGTGCTCAGTCAATCGGTCAAGCTCTAGAATGACTATTGACCGCTTGATCGACCTTCTAGATGACTATTAGCTGCTTAGTTTAACTTCTGGATGACTATCAACTACTTGGTCAATTTCTTGGATAGCTATCGGCTGCTTGGTCGATTGCTTGATTTGCTTTTGAATTCCTTTCAAATCTTCTTTGTCTTGTTGTCCTGTCACACATGATACCAATTGGATTTCCCAATAACGATAAGAAATACAATACAACACTGACTAACCATATATTCTCTCTTTATTTTAAGACCTTTTCAACACTCACATGCAATCTCCTCAACGCTCACCATGGTAGACTTACACTGTGAATTAGCATTAATTCAAGGGTGGGAATTATTAAGCCCTGCACATCTGGACTGGACACGGAGAGTACCTTGATGGGCCAGTTTTGTAAAATTGGGGCCCATGGTTCTATTATCCAAACCATTGATCTGGTGGACCATCTATTTGGGGATGGCCGTAAAATCTTCCAGATTGAAACTCTTTGATCAGAGACCTACAAATAGAGTACTGTTACCTCAGCTGCCCGAAAGAAGGCTTAGGGCTAGATTCTCAATTGGTTGTTGAGACCGCTAAAACTCTGCATTATTTTTGGGACATTGGAAGAGTTTGTAGCTCTTACATTCAGTGCCATTTTGCAATGATCCACACTGTTCATACGATGCGCCATCACGGTGAATTGTTGACATTGAAAACATCTAAAGGAGTTAAATGATCAAAGGATTTAAAATACTCCAATCTATGGTTTTTTTTGGTCTTCATGTATTGATGTAGAGCGGGTCGTGGATACTTTCATGTCCAAGATGGACCAGAGAATGCCCGATCAGAATCAGAAGTCGTTAAGACCATCAAAACCTTAAAACAGGCATATTTTGCAAACTGGAATGAGTTATTCGATGTATCACATATAATTTTGTTGTCAAATTTGCGAGATGGAGATTGATGGCCGAATTGCCTGTTAATTTCCGTTTTTACTATTTTTAGTAAGTTTTGGTTCGATTGTAACTCCTCATCCGTTGGGCTTTAGGAGTTGTGTCCAACATGAAAAGAGTGTTTAGAAAATTTAGAAGAATAATGTGGATAAGCAACACATACGAAGTTATGAATTTTAGAGAGTTTTAATTTTAGTTTAATTCTGAAAATTTTTAGAGAGTTTTGGTTTTAGTTTAATTCTGAAACTTCTTTAGTTATGAATTTTAGAGAGTTTTAGTTTTAGTTTAATTCCAAAACTTCTTTGGAGGCTTGGTATCCTAATTAAAGACTGTACACTTGTTTATTTCATTTATCAATCAATTTATAAATTTTCATGAATATTATTTCTATTTTCTTGCTTATTCTTCTTGGATTTGAGAAGTGAAGTCTCTGTGATCAACTTCAGCACGTTAAGTAGTTATCTTTGAGGAAGAGGGTGATCTACCTTAATGACATTCATCATATGAACTGTTTGGATCATTAAAAAAGGACCTTAGATTCAACGACTATACTCCTGACATAGAAATAGCAATACTTTGAGACATTAAAACAAAGCCCTCGTCCGAGAGTGGAGAACGAGTTGAATTTGCGAAGATATTCCATCCAAGAAGAGAGACGATTATACTATTAGCCGCCCACTTATGTATTAAGTGGTAACACTTTTTGCCTTTTGGGGTTCTACTAAGTGGTGGACCCCACCATTTTTCCTTGCCTACCTGAACCGTAGGGTGAGGTGAAAAGGATAAATAAGACAAAAATATCAAAAGGTCGTGTGGGGTCCACCAAAACAAGATCCTGTCATGTAGATTAGTCCATTCTGGTGGCCGGTTCTGTTCCAAACCAGTCCGACTAGACCTGTGAATATGGGAGGTGGTGATTTACTGTAAGATCCAAACGGTCCACAAGTTGCACTGTAAAGTGAATATACACAGCCCAAAGAATCAGACCCATCCATTGTTTAGTTGAGCCACTTGTAGTAAAGCAATTTTCTACCATTTAATCACTACCCAACAGACGCTGACAGCTCGATCATGCCTGTCAGCATCTTGCCTGGCTAAACCATACAAGGATCCCGATTCAACGAGGAAATTGCCTGCAACCCTCACTTGACTCATTGAAAAGCACGCGTGATGAAAAAGCATGCACTACGGTGCTGTCCACTATATATATATATATATATATATATATATATATATATATATATATATATATATATATATATATCAACATCATCTAATAAGTTTATGTGATGCTTTTTGGTTAGACAATATCAGATGATTACTGTGATCCCTGCTTATTAGCAATTCCTGTCCATTTAAAATGAGGGCCTCTTACCTAATTGTGGGTGCCAATGAAATCTCCTGGATTGTTTAGTCCCATCACATTGCATTGCTGCCAATGGTGGATGCATGGTTGGCAGAAGAAGACTATGGACTCATTTCACATCTCTATTTCAATTTAATAAGAGCTTCTTTAATAAGAGGTAATTTAATAAGTCCTTTTTATTTTACCTTTTTGTTTTAAATAAACTCATTTGGTAAAATTAAGGTTTTAAGTAACTTTTTTTTATAAAAGAAATCTTATTTGAAATAAGCATGTTTGGAAAAATTTTCAATAAAAGTATTTTTTTTAAGGGTAGTTGATGTCATTTTTTAAAATTGCAACAACTTTGTTATAAAGAACAATCCTAATAATTGTTTTGGTGGATCTCACTGTAGATGAACCATGCCTCAAAGGACAAAAGAATGGATGACTATAATCTTCATATTTTAAGACATTTGGATCATTCATCATCTCATACATTAGATGTAGATCAACCATCATATGGAGCCCACCTTTGATATGGACCATCCATTATGTGAGCCAAACCTTCAAAGTAATTAGTTGTCCATCATACAAGGTCCGTCTTGGATGTGGACCATTCATCATTAGGGGCACACCTTTGATGTAGGTCATCCATCATGTGGGGGCCCACCATCAATACTAATTGTCCTTTATGTGGGCCCCTCAATGTCCACTTCCCATCACCCATCATGTGCATTCCATGGTGTGGGCTCTACCTTCAAAGTGGATTGTCCATCATGTGGGGTCTACTTTTGATATCTATCATTCATCGTGTGAGGCACACCTTCTGTGTGGATCACCCATCATGTGGCCCACTTTAGATGTGGACCATCCATTTGGTGGGGCCCACTTGATGTAGACCGTCCATTATGAGGGGTTACACTTTGATGTAGGTCATCCATCATGTGAAGCCCACTCCATCTATTATGTGGGCCCACCTTCAATGACCATCATCCATCATGTGGGTCCCAACTTGGATGTGGACTACCCATCAAATGGGACCCACTTGATGTATATGTTCTGCCATGCTGGGCCACACTTTGATGTGGGCCATCTATCATGTGGGGCCCACCTTTGATGTGAACCATTCATTACGCAGGCCCAACTTGATGTGGGCCCCACATTCAATATGAGTCGTTCACCATAATGGGCTCACCTTTGATGTCCACCATCTATAATGTACGCCCCACCTTTGACCATCTATCATGTGGGGCCCACTTGATGTGGATAGTCCATCATTTGGGACCCACTTTTGATGTCCACCATTCATCGTGTAGGTCCCACCTTAATTTGTTGTGGACCATCCATCACGTGCGGCCCAACCTTCAATATGGGTCATTCATCATGTTGGCCATCTTTAATTTCAACCTTCCATCATGTGGTCCCACATTCAACATCCACCATCCATCATGTGGTTACTATCTCTAATCTATGCTATTTGGAGGCATCATGGTACATTTGGGAGTCCATCCATCGTATCAATGGTTTGGATCACAAAACCATGGATTCACATGTACGAAACCGTGTGAATGGGGAAATTAGTTACATGCTTGCTTCCGAACAGCTCATTGTTCCATTGAGTTGCATTCAACCAATATGTGACTGCCATTGGATTGACTCAATGTACATGAGGGGCCACCGATGAATAAATCGGCCCATTTTTGTACCCTATGATCTTGAAAGGTGCAACCAACGACCTTGTCAACGGTTGAATGTAGTATGCTTGTTGGCTGTGCATGCTCAATGGATGGTCAAAATGTTAAGATGCATCCGTAGATTGCTCATATCTCCAACCTCAAATGGCAGCTATCCATGCATATCATACTGCCAGCTGCTTGTTGGGAAGGTAAAGGGCCACAAAAAAATACTGTCATAGGCTGCTCATGCAACCAAAAAATATATGGGTCTACCGTAATTTATGTCTAACATTTACTCCTTGTATAACTGCGTCTGCTCATGTCAGGGCATGAGCTCAAAAATCCGGCCAATCCAAAGCTCAAGTGGACCACACCAGAGGGGACACTAAGGATGGGAATGCCTACCATTGAAGCCTTTTTGGGCATAGTTGATGTTTGTTAACTTGATTTTTAAAATTTATGTATATTAATTAACTTTGTTTTAAAAACTTATTTTTCAAAATTTCATATTAAAAATAAAGTTGAAATATGATTTATATAGAATTATTCCTATGTAACGAATACGTTAGGTTTTACTCAGTAAATGGTGGCTTAGCAATGTTCGCATTGTTGCGTGATGTATGTCATGGTGGGTTGTCTACTTAGATATGTTGGTGTTTCTTTATTAAAAGCATTTAACTTTTGAAACTATACTTTTTATTAAGGAAATTTTTATCTTAAAGTGCCTTTACTTTGCTCTATAGATTAAAAAACTGTTACTTTTAAATTATTTCTAATTAGTTTAAGTGTGAAAATGACAAATTTGCCTGCCTTGTTATCAGTGACCACTGTCTGGCCCCATTTTGGGTCCATAGACTATATTTACCCATTGGAAGGGTTTTGAACTATCTTTTTTTTTTTTTGCATGGGTCCTTCAGTACTTTTGTTTGCATGGAAAGACCCCACCATGGTGTATTTGTTTTATCCATACCATCCATTCATTTTTAGGATGTAAGTCCTAAAATTGAGTTAGATCCAAAGTTCAAGTAGACCACACTACTGGAAACAGTAGGGATTGAATACCCACCGTGAAAACTTTTTGGAAGCCACGGAAGCCTTGGATCAAGCTGATATTTGTTTTTTAAATTCTTCCATGTCAAGGTGACCTTATGAACAGGTTATATGACAAATAAGTATATGTTGAACTATGGGAAGGTTTCAACAGTAGGTATCATTATCCTCATTGTCTCTTGTGATGTTGTCTACTTAAGCTCAAGATCTACCTCATTTTTAGGCACATAACCCTAAAATGATCTGCCAAGATAAATGGATGGTGATAATAAAACACACATCATGGTGGAGGCCACAGAGTTTTGTCAAGTATACACAGTACGGTTGAAGGCAACCGTCCAACTTTTTTCCTGATTTAGAACTACCCATTCATTTGATCAGCCTTGATTTTGGGCCTACATTCTAAAATAAGTTTAATTAGATGGGAGATGGTTGCGGTGAAGGTGACCTGTCATGTGTCCTTTTAAACAGTTGTTGTATCGAATTTGCGTCCATCTACAGAGCCTAGGGTCACGCGTGGGGACTTTTGAGCCATGCATAAGGTGTCCTCCACCATCTACATGGTGATGTGTCACAAAAGTCAGGCCACTCCACTCAACAGTCGGCGGTTGTGTTGTAAAAAGGAGCATGAATAGATGGATCGGTTCTACCGACCGTCTAATTCAAGACACGTAGCCTAGCTTTCGAGAGGACCAGCCTGTATTTTGCACCACAGGCTATTTTCATTCGAGGAAGACCTCATGTACGGCTTGGATTTCTTACACACCTGCACCTGATAAGTTAGCATGTGATCGGGGTTCACATGAAATTAACATGCAGCCAGGTTTGTTCATCACCACTCGTCGGTGATTACGTACACGGACTAGAAAGGATGTGTAACTCTTACGTTGGACAACCGAAGCGTGCCAAGGTAGGAATCGGATTTCCTGCAAAAGGGTTCCGCAAGAAGTTCCTGCGCTGGGATGCTAGGTGGGGCCCACCGTGATGTTCGTAAGAAATCCACTCCGTCCATTCATTTTTTACAGATCATTTTAGGACATGATACTAATTAAAAGTCAGGTGGATCCAAAACTCAAGGAGGCCATACGAGAGAGAAAACTGGGGAAAGAGTTGGTCCACGGTCGAAACCTTCTCGGGCTCCACCTTGATGTTTATATGCCGTCCAAACTGTTTATAAGGTCATTCCCACTTGGATAAAGTAAAAACACCTAAAACTTAGCCTGATACGAAACTTTTGTGGCCATATAAATATTTCAATGGTGGTCACTGAATCCCCGCTGTTTCCTTTCATATGGCTGCCTTTAGTTTCAGATCTACTCGAATATTGTTCTCTCATCCTAAAATAATCCAAAAAATTGGATTGGATGGAGGAATTTCTCACAAACATGACGGTGGGCCCAACTAGCGTGAACTTCCGGCGAAAGTTCACGGGAAATCCGCGTCGATGCATGAATCAAGAATCATGCCGATCTACTCAACTGTTTGATCAGAGGTTTGTTTTGAATCGCACTGGCAGCTAGCCTTCCGTAGCTTCCTATCATGTGGCCCACATAATCAGTGGATCAGCTTGACTTTTTTATATTTTCCAAATGCATGATACGATGTTTGTAATCATTTCTAAAACAACAATACATAAAATAATAATAATAATAATAAAAGTTTGTACTTTGAAAACTATAAAGGTAAAAATATGCAAAGAATGTTTGGGTAGGTATAATTGGTAGTAATGGGTGTGTTAGAGGAATATATTCAAGGTAAATTAGGGCTTGTTTGATTTTTAATTATAAAAAATTTTATTTTTATTACACCCAGCCACCTACACCACATGGGCACTCGATCCTAGGCCTCATTGTTGAGATAGAGTCAGTCGACCACACTAAGCCATAGAGACTGACCCATCTAATTATAGAAGCAAATGGTCGTAAATTTATAATAATTACTTAGGTAATATCATTGACATTTGACTGCAACTATTATTGTTTATTGTACTTGGACATCACAATAAAAAAAAATTATAGTTTTATAATGTAAAAATATAATTATTATGATTTCTTTTACATTTCATAATTATTATGATTTCTTTTACATTTGTACTTAACTCTTGATTTACATAGCCATAATTCTTTTTAAGCAAACACCTTGAAATTATAATGATGACTAGTTTACTTTGTATCATATTGAAAATTAAAAAACCAAACATGCCCTTAATGATATATCATGAAGGTTACAATTTTTTATATAGATAATAAGCCAAGCAATAGATAACAATTTGAATAGTTAAATTTAAGCTACTTGTTGCCAAGTGTATGATTTATATATGCTAATGTACTAATCGCTATGTTATATTATTTATCTGGTGAAATCACATAACTTATCATAGTTTTAATAATTACAACATTAATGTATTTCAAGACCATTTTGGGCTTTCCAATTACATCAATAAATGGCTAGAAATAAGTAATGATTACTTGCTCTTATAATTATATGATGATATCACTTACATTTGATTACAATGATGAGTTTACTACAATTATTTGTTTCACCAAAAAATAATAATAATAATTGTAGCTTTATAATAATTGTATTTGATCGTTCATTTACAAGCCAAAATTTTTTGGTCTAAAGAGACACCTTGAAATAATAATAATAATAATAATAATAGTCATATTACTTTGTATTACATAGAAAATTAGAAAATCAATCACTCCTTAAGGAATTGGGCAGTGATTATAAATTACTCTACTCGTCTCACAACAGTTGCATTTGACCACCGATTTTCGTGTTTAGTATATTCACAATAAAATCATAATCATAATATTTTTACACTATTTCACTGCTAAATTAATACCAAACTAAACTGATGTTGTTATTTATATTAAAAAATTTCATGATAATATTATGAAATTTGCAATAATTAAAATTTTAGATACATATATGGATTTAACCAATGATCCCAGTGTTTGATTTGGCCGTGGTAAAATAGTAATTATTATACGTTTTCTTTACATGAAAAGAAATAGACCCTAAATGTTTTAACGTTAGTTTAAATTCCTTCTCATACTCTTAAATATTGCATAATTGTAGCAATCCATAAAATCAATACTCTTACTTGAAGAAGCATAAAAGACCTTGTATGTTTTCAGTTTGTACCAGTAAATCAATGATCCAAAACTCCCAAAAATGCTAGCACCATGGGACTCATAGTCAATGGAACACGCACCAAATTTCCTACATTAGAATATCTTAGCTACATAATATTTTGCCATTTATTTATTCATTCGATAGTGTAAATATATAGAAATTTGATGATGCGTCGCAGCATGAGACAATTGTTCTGTCAAATTATCATGAATCATTATATAATAAGAAAAGTTATCATGAATTATCATAACATAGAGAAACGAGAGTTTGTTACATGCATGTATTAGTCATTGAATAGAAGGGTTGATGTGCCTTATTTTCTTGATTATTTTTTTATTAGTAGCGCCTATTGAAAGGGTTAGAATTTTTCCATCTAAGACACTTCTAGTATTAGCTGTCAGTTTGGATCACCACATAAGGGTCCGTATACTGACTAAAAACTTGAAGTCTTATCTCCTACAAATCTACACCGTACATTCAATAAGGTGTAGTATTTTGCAAATGTAAGTAAATATGAAAGAGAAGTGCTACAGACCACCTTTTGATAAAGGCCTTCTTTCTTTGCAAATGTGAGTAAATATGGAAGACTCTTGGACGGGTGGTAGACTCCTGGGAGTTTCAACTCCCGTTCCAGGGTTCGAGTGTCCATAGGGGGTGAAATTCTCAAACGTGTAGGGAGTGAGTGTGTGCGTGCATGGAGGTGTGTGTGCGTGTAAAAAAAAGAAAAGAAAAGAAAATGTGCGTAAATATGGAAGAGAAGTGCTACAGGCCACATTTTGATATGGCCTTCTTTCAAAGAAAATGGGAATAAGGAACGTTGCTTTCCACGTGGGGAATGATGTAGTGGGCTAGGTGCATGGAAACCTTCTCATGCACATGGTTGTATTTGGGCTTATTGGCATTCACGTCACCTATGTCGACTATCCACTAAACCATTCTTTCTAAAACCAACCTGTCGCTGACATCCGTGGGTGGACCTATCTTACACGAACAATCTTGTCCATACATTTTCACATGCAACTGCCTGAATAGTTTGGATCATTCCATCAGTGGAATTTTCTTGACGCAGCCCTCGAATAGTCAACTGGACTTGATGGACGGTCCAGATAGGTGAAGCGGATTCTAGATAGTCCAAATACAACTATTTGCATGGTAAGGTTCATGTATTACTTACTACTCTTTATGTATTGCCGGTAAGCCTTGCATCTCACGTATACACTACACAAGTGCCAGCACAGCAGATAGGTACCAGATCCAATCCATAATTCAGCGGTGAATTATCATGTAAATTCCTTAGCCCAAGAATCACGTCGGTCTAATGGTCAGGTGGGCCACAGTTTACAAAAAAAATGTACGGACTGTGAAATACTCGGCAAAAGTTCTCACCCATCTATCCGCTTTTAATATCATGGCCCACCTGCTTAGTGGACCAATTTATGTTTAGCCACGAACGAGAACATTTAGACAGTCAGACCTATCTCATGGATGGCATGGATTTTGCAACTATATGCCATGCCGGCACATGTACTAGCTTGTACACGCGCAAGAGCGTACCAAAGCTCCAGAGAGTACACGAGAAAATGTAACATGGCTATCATCTCAAGATTATCGTAATCATGGGAAGGAATATAGCCGTCCGTTTGTATAAAAAGAATAAAGAATATATGCACCAAATGATTTTCAGCTTTTTGAGGGCAAGATATGCATCGATCTAGACCATCCAAATTGTAGGTGACATTTTCAATGGAGCGTGAACCAAACATCACATTAATTGGACGATCTTAACCATTTGATTTTGCTTTTTTGAATTTGGAAAGCTGGAAATTTTTACTTTCAGCTGCCCTTTTGATGGCAGCCAATTGGATAATTAGGTACGTTAGATCAGTTTAATTTTCTGGATATAATCCATTATCGATCAAACCCAGGATTTGGATGGTCTGGATTGATGTAAATATGTGCCATGTGTGTATTAGATAAGTCATCACTATTGAGAGATGGTGGTAAACGCACACCGGAGTCTCGCTTTAAGACCCCCGTGAACGGATTCCCTCCCTGGGAAAATGGCCACCTTGACATCCACGAGAAAATATCGGATGCAGCGGCTGTATCATAGGTTGTAATTCAACCACATTTTTTCATTAGCATGTCATACATATAGAATATCCTACCCGTACAAAAGATGGACCATATCATGATGATCATATGGTATTTTAAAAAAAGGACTATCTGCACATGGAGCGGGAACAAAATGTCAATATCAACAGGCAGCCGTTGGTTTGAATTAGTGGTGTGGTCCACCCAATAAGTGAATTGGCCTATTTTCATACCAGGCGATCATCATGATTTGACATCATTTTATAGGACAGGATATTCAAAACATGTGATGCATTGGTGCGATGATAATCTGCGTTAATTTGTGATGACTTATGATACACCCACTGTATCTTATCGTTTCTCGACAACCACCGAGCGCATATGAGATGTAACACTACCTTAGTGCAGATACCATATTCCATCCACACTCCACATATGGTCCAATATACATCATTGGAAAAGAAATGGAAACGAGATACTTGACAGCGTCCACGAGCACACGTGTCACTTGAAGACACAACTCATCGTGTGAGTAAAACGGATCACACGTGTACGAGAAACATAGACGTTTGGAAAAAAAAAAATTGATGGATGGTCCTGCTTTGATCTACTGTCCTGAATTTTATTTTATTTTTAAATTTTGGGCCAAGCCATGTTTGGATTGTACCCAACCTGAATTTTGTGCCAGCCCTGGCAAATGAGCCGTAACCCACCATCTCAAGTCTCTAATGCTGGGGTGGCATATATTCCTGATCCAACGAGCCATTGCAAGATTCCACGTGTGACATGGAGGGGCATCCGTGTAAAACAAGCCATCCATGTGACAAATCTAGGGCATTTCTTAGGTTCCACCAATCATGATCATGCAGGTTGATGTTTGCCAAGTATATAGAATAATTAAGCTTTGTGCATGTATGCTGCTTAGAAACGTATATATATATATATATATATATATATATATATATATATATAACATGCCCACCTATATTAAATGGAAAAATGGGAAAAAAAAAGTTGAATATAATATATTTAAAGCATTAAAAAAATAATATTAATACTTGTGGAACTTATGTACCACAAAATAATAATTAGCCAAGTACCACAATCAGACGCGCGAACTTGTTTCAAAATTTTATTTAAAGGTAGTTATATAATATTTTGAAAGAGTATGACACTTGATACGTAGGAACTTAAAAAATTCTACATGTTGTTTCTTAGTTCTATGCAAAAATCAAAATGGTTTAACAATTGCAACCTTTTTTTCATTTTCGACTGTCCAATAAATATGATTAATTGTTTGTCAGACTATAAAATAATTATAATTTTAATTCACAATATATCTAATCCATAGTTTTGGACGGTTTAATCTGAATTACTTGCACACTAGTTTTATAATTTGTAAGTAATTTTCGAATTGCCTTTTTTCTGCCACCATTAACCAAAGACCTGTCTTCACGTGTGGTCCATTTGAGGAGTGAAATAGTCTAAATTTTAGGGCCAGGTACGTTCTCGTTGGGCCACACTTGATGAATGGTCAGATCATGCACTAGTTAAGAATTGGCACCTGCATCTCTTTAATTGTGTTTGCACAAATGCAATTCGACATTTTGCGTTAGCTTTCACGTTGCCACGCCTCGATTCTCTGAATTCTCTTTTTAGGAATGCCACCTCAACTTGAGGGAATCGCTGCTTGTTCAAATTCTCCTGTTTACGTGTCTGTGTATCATCCGAGCCTTTTGTCATTATAGGAATGGTACGTTCATCACGGACTACACGGTTTATATAAATCATCATGTGATAAGATGTTTAGACATGGGTTCTCCAATGATCCGATTGGCCTGATTTTCATGTAGAAGAAAATGGGTGGGGTGGCCCACTTTTTCACTGATCCAATATCTAAAAATCGACAATTTCTCCTTTGAGAGGATCAAAAGTAGAAAGAAAGATAGTAGAATTACAATATGGTAGCGCCATTTTTGCATAGATGTGGCAAGTGGTGTATCTATTGGAACCAAAGTGTAGATGGATGAATCATTGAAAAACTTACATATATGGTTAATGATTTCTGAATGAGAGAGTGTGGACTATACTCAATTGTTAAAAAGTATTTTCACTTTTTCTTGTGTTGTGGGATATTTAAGTTTTAAATTTATCAAATTTTAACTCTAATGTTTTAATTTTTTTTTACGGAGCAACAAAATATAATTAATCATCACGGCTTTCATTTTATGGGCTCTTTAAAAAATGGAAAAAACAAACACATTTATTTAAAGAATTACACACATTTTAATTTTCATAAGTTTACACTGATATCTTATGTAATTGCCAACTAAAATTAGCTGTAAAGGTTTTTCAATTACTGATGTTTTTATTCTCAATGTTTTCTATTGTGTGGTCTATTTGAGTTTTAGATATATTTTATTTTTGAACTCCTATCTTATAAATTAATAGGTAAGCAAATCTCCCATGGTAAGCGAACCTAAGCTTCTGCCTCTCTAACTTGCCCTGCCATGGCCTAGGCAATTTGCACATGACCTTTACATGGGGCTAATGATATGGTTGAGCGGGAAGAACTACAATTAGGGGTGCACACGAGTCGGTTTGGTCCGGTTCCGGGGTGAAATCGGAACCGAACCGTTCTTAACGGTTCTAGGATATTCGGAACCGGAACCGGACCATTGACACCCTAGAACCGAACCGTTAAAACTGGTTCGATTCCTGATCGGTTTCACGGTTCTGGGCTTTTTGTAATCCAACCCAATTGCATGTTTAGTTTTATTATCTAGCCCATGTCCATTCATGTTGTGGTCTATTTGATGAATGATTTAGATATTATATAAGGTGTGAAAAAATGCATTTATAAAAATAATTAAATGGTGCATTATAAACCATAAATCATGAGTCAAATATGGAAATAATCAAAGGGTTCTTGGTTCGGATCAAGTTCGGTTCCACGGTTCAGTTCTACGGATTGGTTCACGGTTCAGTTCGGTTCAATTCTACATACTCCCAAACCGAGAACCGAACTGATGTAGGCAGTTCTTTGATTTTTGGAACCGGAACCGAAACCAGTGTACTATAGAACCGGACCAAACCGGACCGTTTGGTCGGTTCCACGGTTCTACCGGTTCAATATGCACCCCTAACTACAATATGATAGAACTATTCCATTGAATAAGTGTGACCCACTTAAATAGAACATATGAAGAAAAAAATAAATGGGAAAATTGTTGAAAGTTTGGTTTTAAAAATCAAAATATTTTGAAATTTTTGTTTTTCCTCTAAACTAATGTTGAAATTTTCAAATGAAAAACTATAATTTCTTTACAAATTTCGTGCTTTATAAGTGGTTGTGTATGTAGTATTCTTACTTGGAGAATTGGAGGTTGAGATCCTCGGGTTGCATGTTCCAATGCTATTGGAACGCACGTGCGCGCTCGAGCATGGGCAATAATGACACTAGATGACGCACTTTACACATACGCATCATGTTGCAGAATGGTCGCTCCCTCATGATCTTCAGTGCAAAGGGTGTGAGATGAGCATGAGTTTTATAGGCTACTAAGAACGGTCAGATTTATGGATTCGAAACCGTCAGCTGTTCTCACCTTAAAAAGCCACAGTAATTCGAAAATAGACAGGCTTTGATGATCCAACGGTTAGATCGTTTGATCCAATGATATAAAACGCCACAATTTAAGTATCAACGATCATAAACATTTTTCAAACGTTCTAAATCATTGATAACCACCTAGCAACGGTACATTCCTCTAATGCCTATATAAATTGGACCATTCAAGTCCAGAATGAATCAACTCCAAAAGATCTCTTCCAAATTCATTAGATCTCACCAAAACCTTTCTCATTTTAAGAATATTACTAGACAATCACTAATTCAGTCTGCTAAACGATGACGGGCGTTCAAAGAGTTTCTATGTAGACTCTTCATGATTGTTGCAAGCAGGATAATAATAAAAATAATAAAAAAGTTTGTCTTATCTTGAAATCAATTCGCCTATAAACCATCAACAATTAATAAGGAAGCAAATCAAGCTTTAAAGACATCGTATTACATGATTAAGATTGATGCTAAAAATAAATAATTTTATTTTTCAATATGTTTTCCAACAAAAATTGACACATCGATAGGGAGCTTTAAATAGTCATTTATGAGATCCACGTTCGACTAATGAAATCTAAAGATTGGACCAAAAAGATGATGCAATGTAGGGCATGTATCATCTTCATCACTTCTAAGCCCATCATATCAATGGTTTGGGTCATCAAGATATGAGCCTCACATGTAAAAATATGGAACGCAGACTCTCTACATGTTGTTTGCCGATAAACTTCAATTCCGTTACTCAACATTCACTACCATTTTAAGAACAGGGGTACTTATCCACCGTACATGTGACTGACATGTACATTATGTACGGAAATCCACACCGTCCATTTAACAGCACTGTTATATGGATAGAGCCATGCGCAAACTGATTAGATTGGAACTCTTTTGACTAGCTTATTTTCAGCTATCAAATTTGATAGCCACGAATTTGATGATTAGGATCTTTGAATTAGTGTAACCTTTTAGGACGGATCACATCCGCAATTTGGGCCACCATTTCAGAAGTCTTGTTTGACTTGCCCTATGCCACGTGTATGGTCGATGACTTCCACCTAGGGGTGAACATCGAGTCGATCGCCTCAGCTCGACTTGGCTACTAGCTGACCTCAGCTCGAACTCGGCTCGGCTCGGTCCTTGAGCCTGACTGGCCAGCTCAGCTCGGTTCGGTCAGCAGCTCGGGCCAATTCAAGCCGAGTTCACCATTGCAGCATTTCCACAAACACCTGTTTGTAAAACAAAAGCAATGGTTTTAGAGGTATTTTATCAAACACGTTCTAAGCAACAAAAAAACCAAGAAAAAAAAAAGTATTTGTTTCATGTACATACCTTCCTTGCCACCCGCCACAGTTTATTGAGTCATTTCATCAAACACTTGGTGAGCAACATCAATAGCAAAGTAACTGAGTCACCGAACTAGTTCGATCCGAGTTCGATTCGAGCTTGATTCGATCCGAGTCGAGTCAAGCTGGGGCCAGCTCGAAGTCATTTTCGAGCTAAAAAAAATCAACTCAACTCGGCTCGAACTCAGTTTCGAACCGAGTTGAATCGAGCTTTTACGAGTCTGAGTCAAGGGAGCTAACCAAGCTAGCTCGGTTCGTGTACACCCCTAGTTCCACCCACAGAACTATCACACCGTAACCTTTATTTGTACATCCCTTTCCTCCCTTAAAAAGAGGAGGCAACTCAGGCCAAGGCTCCCATACAAGACTTACATGATACTCAGGTTGTGCATGACGCTTGATAAGCAGGCACTTAGAACTTGCATATAGAGGTGGGCCAAGCTTGGCCTGGCTTATCCATGATGTACTCGAGTTCAAGCTCGAGCTTGAGCTTGGCCTCGAGCTCAATATTGAAGCTTGACTTGTTTGCCAAAGTTGTCGAGTCGAGTCGAGTCGAGTTTACCTCGAGTTGAGCTCGAGCTTGTTGGGTGAGAGAGTAATGAATTCTGTTCTTGATCCTCCTCCATTGATGAAAATTTTAAAAATTTTAAGAGAATCAAAGCAAAACCCGATGAAAAAATTAGACAAAGCTTTGAATCGGATGAGGAAACTTGTAAGAACCGATCTGTTCTTGATCTTCTTCCACTAGCAGAAATCCAAGTACTAGAAAAGAAACAGAGCAGAACACATATCAGAAATCCAAGTAAAGAGCTCTAGCCAATCAAATTATTGGATTTCCTTAAAGCTCTAACAAATCAGAGAAGAAGCTATCTCGAATTTCTTGGGTTTCTCGCCTAAGAAGTAGATCTCGAGAGATTGAAATCATACTATTGTGGAGCTGAAATGAAAATTGGTGGTGGTGGTCGAGGTGAGCGTGCAGCTGGCAGTGGGTAGAGAAAGAAAAGAAAGGGAAAGGGAAAGGGAAGGGGGTGCGTGCGGTCGGATAGAGACTTTAGGGATTGTTTTTTATTTTTTTATTTTTAAGTCTAAACTTAAAACTTATATTAATAATTATATAATATATAATATATAATATATAATATATAATATATAATATATTTATTAATTGAGCCGAGTCGAACTTGAGTTCGAGCTTCGAGTCGAGTTGAAATGCTCCATGGTCAAACTTGGCTTGAACTCAACTCGAGCTTCAAATAATTAGCTTGGCTCGGCTTGAATCGGCCATTCAAGCCGAGTCAATCCAAGCTGACTCGAGCCGAGTCGAGCGAGCTTTTCGGGCTAGCTTGACTCGTGAACGGCCCTACTTGCATACATGGCATATATTAATTTAAATAAAACCAATTAGGTTGTGAAACCGTCGGTTATGTTCAAATATCAGATTTTCGGAAGAATCCTAATCTCTGATTTGTGGACACTTGTTTATTGAAAGAGGATCGTTGCATATGTTTTATCCTTAACGTCTAATAAATGTCCCAATCTGATAGTCAGATAATCAAATAAGCTTAATTTTTGGTCTACGATACAAATAAATTGGGTTCTATAATTTGGACGGTTTAATTGGACTAGTTATATGCCACGTGTGCAATTTTTAATCATCCATCGCACTCTGATAGAAAAATCAAGGTTTCTCTTTCATTTTTGTTATGCTAACATTGCCAAAGTTTCTACTCATTGCTTTAGAAAAACAGCAGGCACTCCGTGTGTTGTTGGAGATTAGATGGAAACTCGGATGTGGCGTACAACTAATTAAAACAGTAGCATTTATGGATATATATTGGACGGTTAAAAATGAAAGATATCCAATGGCTCTATCTAAAGTCACGAATCAGGTTGGGATTCTTCAAGCTACTTTACTTTATCATAGAACTGTGACTTAGTTGAGTTACATGCGGATTGCATGCTGACATCCCAGTAGCTACTCCCTTTATGAGCCTCTCTCGTGATATATTTTACCAACTCATTTTATGGAATGAACCTAAATTTGAAACAGATCCAAATTCAGTAATGATATAGAAAAATAATAGTGACTGAACATTCAAAATCAAAATTTTATTGGACCACCAAAGTTTTGAATCGAGCTAATACATCTTAGAAGCTACAAAAGTTTTGAATGTAATTAATATTTGTGTTTTCCCTTCATTCAGAACTTTGTGACCTAATCAACACGTCAGATGGCAAATAAACATTACCTTGAAAAGTTTATAACAACACCTGTTCAATTATTACTGTTTTCTCGTGTAGTCCATCCAAATTAGTAGTGTAATCCACTTGAGATTCAGATTTACCTTATTTTTAGACTACTCATGTCTTAAAATAATGAACGAAAATAGATAAATGATGCGGATAACATATATGCATCATTTTGTGCTCACACACCGACCAGCACCAGCAGTGAGTGGTATCGATATGCATTCCACGTCCTTTGAGTGAATGCCACGTGTGCCTGCGTATCAAGTGTCATCCTCTGACAGAGTAACCAGTAACTCCCCTTAAATTCTGTGTTGTGCGTTTTGGTCGCAAATGGACCCACATTGACATGACCACACCTCGTTACAAAAAGACAAACGACGAGAGACGTATCATACGGTAGAACTTGTTGAACCGGATTTGGTAGAGCGAGTTACATATACGTGGTATGGTACAACACCGTTTGAGACCGTCCATCTAGTTGCCACTACTGTTAATGTGAATGTTTCAAAATGCACATTTATCCAATCATATTAGACGTCAGATCAATGCTTTTCAAAGGAAACCGTAGAAGACAGACATGGTTGACGGTCGAAATTCACTGTGGAATAAGTGATGTCTAGATGTGAATTCTAAAACATGTGCCATCAAAGACATGTTCCACTATATGGACGGTTCCGATTATTAGGTCATCCTGCCACGTATATTGTGTAAACATGACTGCCATATTCCGGTTCTAACGAGGTCCTATAACAAACAATAGGAATTGAACTCCTACTATTTGCAAACTTCTTAGGGTCAAAGAAAGCTTTGATCAATTTAATATTTGTGTTTTACCTTAATCCAAGCTTTGTGTGACATTATGAATAAGTTAAATGGTAAATAAATCTCACAATTGGCCCCATGAAGGTTTCAACAATAGTTTGTTCAATCCCCGTTGCTTTAGTGGCATGTCTTTATTGAGTTTAGATGTCTCATTTCTTTACTCATGCTCTGGGGTGATCTGGAAAATTTGACGAATGGTGTGGATCTAATATATAAATCATGGTGGGCCTAGAAAAGCTCCACACATTAAAAGCTGTATTGTGTAGTGCTCAATCTACCAATTATGGAGAGAGAAAATAGCGCCTGTAAACTCATGTCATTGACAATGATGTGTTTCCATGAGAAGCAATGGATGCAGATTTTCTACGTTCGTTCTGGCATTAGGATGTTAGGTGGGGACCCCTGTGATATTTGTGAGAAATTCACCCCGTTCATCCATTTTACAAGCTAATTTTAAGACATGCGGCCAAAAATGAGCCTAATCCAAACTCAAGTAGGCCACACGAGAGGAAACAGTGGGATTCAATGACCACTGTTGAAACATTTGCAGTTCCGTCTATCCATTTTATAAGCTAATTTTAGGACATGTGACTATAAATGAGGCGGATCCAAAATTCAAGTGGGCCACACGAGAGGAAACAATGGGATTCAATGACAACCGTTGAAAAATTTACATGTCTACGAAAGTTTGAATCAGGCTAAATCTTGTGTGTTTTCACTTCGTCCCTGCGGTAATGACCTTATAAACAGTTTGGATGGCATATAAATATCAAGGTGGAGCCCATGAAGATTTCAACGTTTGGCATCTGTTTCTCCAAATTTTCCTCTACATGCTCCACCTGAGTTTTGGATTTGCTTTATTTTTTTTTTCACCCATCCAGAATTTAATGCTAATAGCTTTTGCAGGAAATCCATGTCTTACAAGACTGCACAGGTATTCCCTGCGCCTTCCAAGTTCTGAGCTTAATCACATGTATGTGTGATATCTATGCTATCCACCAATTTTTCTACCTCATTTTAGGAAATGAGCCAAAAATTGAATTAGATTTATATCTCAGGTGGACCGCAGCACACAAAACAGTGGTCATTGAGTAGGCACGGTCAAAAAATTTCAAGGCCCACAGTGATGTTTATTTGTCATCCAACTTATTCATAAGTCACACAGATCTAAATGTAGGGAAAACATAAATATTGGCTTGATCCAAAACTTTTATTAGCCTCCAAAAAGTTTAAAATGGTAGGTGTTCAATCAACATTATTTGGTTTTGAGGTGGATCCACATGCTATTTACATTTTTTAGACTGATGGCCTAAAATGAACTGACAAAAAGGATGGACGATGTCCATCACATGCGTAGATAAAGCTGACCCCATCCAATCTTCTACATCCCCACCCCCTTTTAACAGGGTATAACCGTAAATACCAAAGGGTGAGGGCAAATATGTATTTTTCACACTTTAACCGTGTTTTTTTCTGTCAGTAATTAACAGTCAAAATCCACGAGGCTGCTAATTTTCCATATTTACTAAGCATCAGCTTACTAATTTAATATTTTAAAATTGAATGATTATAGGACGATAGCCTTTACAGTTATATGGAAAAGCATGAGGAAAAAAAAAAAAAGAAGCCCTCAGACGAAATAAGCACATACGTTTGGCAAAATGTTTAATGCAAGCTTGTCTTGGATGTGGACCATTCATTACTAAGGGTTGATCTTTGACTTATGTGGGGCCCACCTTGATGTGGGTCATCTATCATGTGGGGTCCACCTTCAAAGTGGGTTATCCATCATGTGGGGCCCACTTTTGATGTCCACCATCCATCATCTGGGGTGCACCTTCTATGAGAATCATCCATCATGTTGGGTCACTTTGGACATGGGTCGTCTATCTCATGTGAGACCTTAGATGTGGACCATCCATTAGGTGCAGCCCACTTGATATGGACTGTCCATCATAAGGGGCCACAATTTGATGTGGGTCATCCATCACGTGAGGCCCAATCATCCATTATGTGGGCTACCTTGATGTGGACCATTCATTATGTGGGCCCTACCTTCAATACAAGTAGTTCATCACGTGGGCCCATCTTTGATGTCAACCGTCCATCATATGGGCCCACCTTTGATGTCCATCATCCATTATGTGGGTCCCACCTTTGATGTGATTGTCCATCAAGTGGGGCCCATTTAACGTGCATGGTCCATCATGTTAGTCGACACTTTGATGTGGACCATCTGTCATGTGGGGCCCACCTTTGATGTGAACTGTGCATTATGTGGGCACACCTTGATTTGGACCATTCATCATGTGGGGGGCTTCAATATGGGTCGGTTATCATGCTAGCCCACTTTTGATGTCCACCATCTATCATGTGGATCCCACCTTTGGTATAGGTCGTCCATCATGTCAGGACCACTTGATGTAGATAGCCCATCATATAGGGCCACATTTTGATGTGGCCCATCCATCATGCAGGACTAAATTGTAATGTGGGTCATCCAGCCCACCTTTGATGTTCACCATTCATCATGTGGTCCCACCTTTACAGCAGACCGTCCATCATATGGTGCCCAACTTTCAATATAGGTCGTTCATCATGTGGGACCACCTTTGACGTCAACCTTCTACCATGTGGTTCAACCTTCAATGTCCACCATCCATCATGTGGGTCCCACCTTTGACATGGGCCATTCATCATATGGGGCCACACTTTGACGTGGGGTATTCATCATGTGGGGCCACCTTTAATGATGTAACCGTGCATTATGTAGGCCCACCTTTAATGTGACCGTGCACTATGGTAGATTATCAATTTAAGATTAACGGATGTTTTATAATAACTTCTTAAATGGTTTTACCATTTTTGAGTTAATATCGCGAATAAAACGCGATATATTTAAAATCATCGGAGATTTGAAAATATCACGAGATTTTCAAAATGTCAGCTATATTTGTCACACGCGCCTCAACGAGAGGACTGTTGGCATACTAGCATGGATCCGAATTGCGCTTTTACTGCAACTGCCAGTCGTTTTAAATGGTGGCCGATTTTCTACGGCTGCAAGAAGACATGGTTTTCTTTTTGAAATTTTCGATTTATAAATATATATAGTCCTTGTTGTGGAAGTATAACTGAGTTTTAATATTGGAGTGTTTGGGATTTCTATGAGAGCTCTTTGGCGGGAACTGCAAGCAGGTTCGTTTCGTCTTCTTCTCATGCTACCTTTAATTATTATTTCTCAAAGATGGATGCTCAATCAAAAGAAAAAAGGGAAAAAAAAAAAAAACCATTTTGATAATTTAATGAAAAAGAAAGTTCAAATTTCAAACCGTTGTGTTGGATTTTGAATGGTAGAGTTGATTTGAATGTGCTTTATTTCACAAGTGAAGATGTTTGGCGAAATAGGTCTTTCGGAATATCAAAAATGTATTTGTATCTGCCATATGAAGTAACTGTTGAATGTAAGAAGTATCTGGGTAGTCTTTTTTTACCCTTTTATATCTATTTGATAACTTTCAAATCATATCTTGATTTATATTCTATGTTTTCATTAACGAAAGAATTTTTAATATACATTTTAAATGGGTTTTAAATCATATCCTAATCTTTTCATGTTTTTCTGGATTTATATATATATATATATATATATATATATATATATATATATATATATATATATATATATATATATATATATATATATATATAAAAGGACAATATGAAAAGTCAACCAAAGTATGGTATGTTTGTTGATATATCATGTCTTGTGGCAATACGCAATGATTTTTTTTAGCATTGATATTGAAACCCATCTAGTGTTATGAATTTTACATTGGACTTTGAATGGGAAGGAGTTGTTATGAATGTTTTTCTTTGAACAAGAGAGAAGTATCATTAGAGATTTTCAATGATATTTTGGTATGGTTACCATCGTCCTGTTTTCTCCTTCTAACTGAAATTATTATATCGGCAATCTCCGGAGAAAACCATTTCTGAATTTTAATTTCTTAAGAAGAAATTTTATAATGAAAGAAGCTTAGATGAGTTTTTTCATTGGAATGAGCAAAAGGAAGAGGAGGAAACAGATTTTAAGATTTTTTTCATATGTGTGTAGGCTTTTGGATGTTTTCAATCAAAGAAGTCAGTATTGCACTTTTGTTCTTGTGACCATGAATTTTCATATTAGGAAACTTTAATGGAAAAAACCATTTCTGTTTGATTTTTGTGCTCATGTTCAATTTCAAATTTATACATGAGATGTTTTGGCAGAAGAAGGAAGAGTTTGAGAATTTGAAGGAGATTTGGATATGGGGCTCAGAAATCTTTTCATTTCCGCGGCTATGCCAGTTCTGAAACTTCTTATTGTGACTGGCGTTGGGTCATATCTCGCAACGAAGCGTGTCGGTATCTTAGGTGGAGATGCTAGGAAGCATTTGAACAATGTGAGTTTGTTGTGGTTTTGCGAGCATGTGCTTTTGTAACTAACTACTGTTTTGGATACATGATCTGTTTGTGTTGTTCATACGCATAGACTCAATTAACAAACTTCCAATAGAACAAAATCAATTTGTGGACTTCAGGGCATGATTGAATTTTGAACTTAATTGAGTTTGATTGAATTTGTTATCTAACAATTCAGGGGAAATTATTCGAGGATAGGCCCAAGGTACATGCCGAGGAATCAGACAGCAAACAAAATTAACGAAGGATAAATATACTATAAATCCCTTTTGGGTGTGTTTGGTTGCAACAAATTTCATGAAATATCATGAAATCTTGCACCAAATTGGACTGATTAAGCATGAAACTTCATGATATTTGGGCAACCAAACTCAGCCTGTAAGTGGGACTTGAAAGGAACACAATTGCAATTGGGCTTCTTGTGCATTATGCATAGTAGAAAAAATCCTTAAAAAAAATAAAATCAAATCCGTGTGATTAAACTGAATGTTCAAATCAACTCACCCATCTCATTCTCAACAGAAATTCTTTAAAAAAAAAAAAACTTGAAATTTAATATTTAATTTCAAATGGAAAATCGAGAAATTGCCTGTTCTGCTTTCTTATCATTTGCTGTTATTGTAGTAATAATTCTTAATTCTTTATTTTTGTGAGTTTTGTGTCTACACAGGCATTCTTTTGGCTAGACTAATTGGTGCAATCTGTTCATGAACAGGTGGTGTTTTATGTATTCAATCCATGCTTCGTGTACATCAATCTATCTAAAACTATCACACTCAAAAGCATGGTTTCGTTGTGAGTTTCTTGTTCTTTTTCCGTTTCTTTGTTGCGTGCAGGACGGGTGGAGGGAAATGAAGATTTTGTTTTTTGAACTTGCATTCTGTTCCATGAAAATTTCAGATCTACTAGATAATCCTCGGAATTCACTTGATGCTATTCAGTTGAATTAGTCTTCTTGTTTTTTTTATATAACTTAAGGTTTTCTATTAGCATTTTTCACCAGTGAGAAAAGATCTGAATTTATCTCAAGTATGTAACATGCATGCTTGGGAAAATGATAGCATCTCCATTGTAAACATCACAATCATCTTAGGGTGATCGAATACATTGGTCATGTTCCCCAAAATTGCTGTTATTGGACAATCCTAGTTGTTAGATTTTGACCATTACTCTTTTCTGATAAAAAACTTCTGAACCATGCATTTGCACGCCCATGATGCAATAGCTAAGAAAGTTAGTCAGTCAGTAATCTTGGGTTGTTTCATTTTAACACGTTGGCCCACTAGATCAACAATTATGATCCCTTGAGATGATTCCCATGCATAATGCTAGAGATGCAGCTTGGATATAATTTCATAAAGATGGGAACCAAAAATGGCTTTGGTAATCATATTGGCCAGTTTGTCCTTAGATGACAAGTGAGGCTTATAGATAACACCCATGACAAATATCTCACAAAGAGGGAGGGAGGGAGGGAGGGATCTTCCTTCTTCTCTTGTGGGTGCTCTTCTATGTATGAGAGAGTGAGAGAGAGCCTAATGCTCTGATACCAAGTTGTGAATTAGGTTAGAGATTTGGGTCCCCCATCTCTATTTATTAATATTTAAAAGTTGTGGCAGTCCAAGGGACTACCTACATACATACACACCCACTGATAAGATGGAAACACACCACCCCCATCATTGCTCAAAAGCAATGCCAGCAAGCTCCATTTGTTGCTTATTTGTTAAGACTCACCAGAAAATGATGGTTTTTTCTTGTTCCATCATCGACCAAAATGCTTGTAGTATTTTCACTTGACGAGAGTTGTTATTTTTTTAACCAGATGCTCCTTGTTAAATGTACAGATGGTTCATGCCATTAAATATCCTTCTTACTTTCATAATCGGCACAGTACTTGGATGGGTCGTCATCCAAATTATAAAACCTCCTTCCCGTTTGAGGGGGCTCGTTTTGGGCTGTTGTGCTGGTGGTAAGTATCATCATCATACTCCTACTAGCGTTTCTTTCACTGATCTGATCAATGTGGAAAATGATCTCTCATTGCTTTGGTTTCACAAACAGGAAATCTGGGGAATATGCTCATTATTGTAGTCCCGGCTATCTGTAAAGAGAAAGGAAATCCATTTGGAGCTCAAGATCTCTGCAATAAATATGGACTCGTATACGCTTCACTGTCTATGGCTGTAAGATGAACTTTTCAAATAGCTTCCTTTGCATTCTAAAGTTTCTGCACTTTCTTGGTAATTAGCATAAAGTAGTGAATTATGCTACTTGCAAATGCCCCCACACGTGCCAATGTGGGACACGTGTGTGAGTCCACTTGACTCATTAAGCAGGTCTAATGAACAGCTCAGATAGCTCAGATAATGCACCCATGCTGGCACCACAGTCACTTGTATTGGGCATCATTAACAGATGGGCGATAGTAAATATCGGTCATTTACCCATGAGGGCATATCTTGAAAGGATATCATAAAGAAGTGATTTTGATTCTTGTTTTAGATAGGAGCCATCTTTCTGTGGTCTTATGTCTACAATGTGGTACGAATATCTTCGAGTGGGAGCGACAAGGTAGGCATAGTGAATGGTGTCATGGCTAGTACGAATCCGTCCGAAGAAATATCAAAGGCACTCCCAGGGGAGCCAATTTCAACCCAGAATCCCACTATGTGTGAGCATTTAGAAGATCAATGTGAACCGCCTTCCACTAGAACCGAGTTAAACGGAAAACCGATGGTTAGTCTCTTGCTCTCTATTTAAAATTCAAATGTTCAGTTTTGATTAATTTCAATTGCCTACAAGATGGTTATTTGCTTAACACTCAATATAAGAAATTATAGAATTTTTTTTTTCTGTCAATGTCCTCTGTTACTTATTTGACTATCTATCCTCTTAGATATTTGTTCAATTTCATGCATTATATAGTGAATAAATGTTCCAAGACCTTTACATTTTATTGCATCTTTGCCTCTGATGATATGCGGTAGTGGTATAATATTGCCTTATCCTGATCAATTGATGCCTTTGGTCAGCCTTTGCTGATTGAGGTTATCCAAGTGTAAATCCTAGAATCCAAGTCGTATAAAAGCATTCAAGAACCAACTCCAATAAAAATAGGAAGGGGTCCTTTCCGTTGACAGAGTGCAACCACACGCTTCACAAATGGATGCAAAGTCTATCTGTCATCATTGATTTAAATATGCATTTGGGTGTTTCTCATTAGAAATTTTGATGGGAATCAATTATATGGCATGATCCTCAAGCCCAGGACAATTTTTCATTTGTTTTAAAAAATTTGAGTGGGGTCCAGTTCAATAATCTTGACCATTACTCTGATGAGCCCCACCATTGGTGGACCTTGCTATGAAAGTCTTCCAGACTGGAAGATCCTAGCCACCAAACTTGGGGCCTTTCAGTTGAATGTGGACCCTTATTGCATCTATTCTTGACTATCTTCTTGCGGGCCATAATCTTGAATGTTAGGATTGTCCTATCAAGGAGATTTTCAATGCTTGCTCCATATATTATGGGTCCAACAGACTGATGGTGGGCCCCACTGGTAGATATCCATGGATTGTGGATCATATAATTCCTCCTCAATTCATATCTGGTTTTGGTTGAAACACATGAAGAAAATGAAGTGTACTCTGAACCTCGGTATGATATCTTCTTGTTTGTCTATGTTTATCCATTGAGCACAATGATGTGGTGGAATTTAATGAACTACATTCAATTGTTTGACTTGTGTTGGAGTTAGCATATCTAGTCTACAAAGGCTCATTCGTTCATCACAAGTAATACTGGATTGCGACATCTGATTGTCATGGAAAGTATTGTTAAGCCCAAACTAATTCTCCATATTAACCTTTCCATTTTTTTTTCTTCAAGGTACCAGTTCCAGTTCCAGCTCAGCTTAAACAAATTTTAAAGATGATTTCAGGAAAAGTCGACTTGAAGAAATTATTGGCACCTTCCACCATCGGAGTGGTATGCTTGCCATGCTTACTTTTTCACCAGAAGTTATTCTTATACCATTGACATAGGCCTGAGTTGTGAAGAATTTCTTTCCATCTAGAAAGATTCTTCACAAAAACCTTGTTTTTTTTTTTTTTTTAATTATTATTATTATTATTTTTATATATATATATATTGAATGTATCAGTACATTGACCTAGGAAATTACTCAATTTAGAGAATGCTTAAAGTAGCACCTTTATCACTACTAATTGTCAAGTTAGTCTTTACAAGAAATAGAACAAATGTAAATGTTATATCCATCTATTTTACATGAATGCTTGCAAAATGGATGACATGTCCTGTTTTTGAAACTTAAGTTTTAACAAGTCCTGTTTTTGAAACTTCAGTTTTAAGTGTAAAATCTACACCCATGAATCAACATAGTTGTATCATACCCATGTCATCCATGATTTCCACCTTTCATTATTATGTTACTGGGAGATGTTTATGCTTGAAATTTTGTACTGCATGTAAATTGGTGGATCAATCTGAACTCCATTTTTACTAGCTTATGCGTCATTTATATCTTGAATGGTGCCATATATTTAGAGAACTTGAGTTTGAACTGAGATGAAATTTTGCTAATTATGTATAGTTTATAGTGGTCTGTAGACTAAGTTGCAATCTATTTTCTTGTATAGATTATTGGGTTTTTCATCGGAATGATTGCTCCAATCAGAAAGCTGCTCATTGGTGAAAATGCTCCTCTTCGGGTGATCCAAGCATCTGCTGCATTGTTGGCGTATGAACCATTGACAAAACCTTTTTATCAGATTAAAATGACTAGAAGAGATAAATTACACATTTTAACTATCCCACTCTACCGACAGATTCATCCACCCCCTTTCTCTTTATTATTATTATTATTATTTTTTTTTTTCCAATTTGAAAATTGGTGTGACAAGATTTTGTGTGGTCTCCTGTATACTTAATTTATTCAGATATTGGCTTGCCTCAATCAACTCATTGATTGTAATCAACCTATGTAATAGACTGTTAGATAGTGCTTGATTGTAATCAACCTATTCAATAGTCTATTGCATTGCACTTGGAGGAATTTTGTGCTCTTATTGCCGGTCCCAAGCCCGGATAAAGGAGTTTTGTGTGAGGTTGACAACCGTTGTCAAACTTATGTCATTACTTCCAAGTTCCAACATGAATCTGAACGATATGACATTCCAAGATAGAGTGGAATGGCGGAACAGGATTCATGTAGCCAGGCCCAATTAATGGAGATAAGGCTTTGATGGTGATGATAATGATGATGTCGTCTTCCCTCAGTTCCCTGTTATAAGATTAAACGAGTGTTTGAGATTAACTGGCTAAAGCAATTGCTAAAACCGGTTAAGACTTTTAGTATTTAAATTTAAAATTTCCAACAGAAAAATCACATTTCATGCCATGATCCCAACTATGGACACCAATTTCCTAGAACCCTCAAATGGAACCCATGAGACCAAATGCTCTATGGGGCCCATTGTGATGCCTGTGCTATATCCAATCCGTCCATCCACTGCACCAGCTTATTGGATGTGAGCTCACAAGTCAGATTCAAAACTCAAATGAGCCATGGTAGAAGAAGCACTGGGGATTGGATGTCCTCCATTGAAAGCTTCTTGGGGTCTACAGAAGTTTTCACTTCATCCTAGTGGAAATCACCTTATGAATGGGTGGATGGGATACAAACACGACCGTTGGTCCAGGAAGGTTTCAATGGTGGGCATTTCCGGTTAATCACAAATCACCCGTTTAATCGTATGGCTGATATCGGGCAACCAAGGATCGAACCTAAGTCACTACTGAGGCAAAACGATCTCATTTATTCAATCAATTGCACATGTCTATTCCAAGGGTCGGCTTTTCGCTTCCTACTTCTTTGGCACTGGTGCAAACACCCCTTTTTTAATCAATAATCCATTTTCCTTGTTTTGGTTTGCAGTGATGGAATGATACCAACTATCACCATTATTATGGGAGGAAACCTTACCAAGGGTAATTTCTAACTTCCTGTTAATCTATCTCATACTCACTTAATTGGGCTAATTGGCTATTCAGATCAACCTAAAAGAATCATGTCTTGTATCTTGTAGAAGGGAGAGGAGATTTGGTGAAAAATGTTGTGCTAGGGAGAAAATGAATCCCTAACCTATTTTAGTAAGAGGTTTGCTTGAATACATTACAACATATTACGATATGATAGGTCAGGACTTCAGTGGTTGGATATGGCCTCTTTTCAATGTCCCAAACTGCTTGCATGGTAGTGGTTCCCTTGGATAGAGAATCACCGGAAAAACTCTTATTATTTGGATGGTGGGAAAAGAAAAGTAAAAAAATGGGTGACCTTCTCCCATGATGGGACATTTGACCATGTATGGATAGCAAAGGAAACATTGGATTTCAAAATGAAATCAAACACTATAGTCTACCAATGCACAAAATACGAGGTGACTTGTGTAAGAACCTTATTTGGATTTCTAAATGTTATCCAAACAGGACCCCTAAAATGGAATCCATAGAATTTATGGTTATGGGAAATCTTGGATAATCATTATAGTTTTTCTTTTCTTTTCTTTTCCCACCATCTATACAGTCCCTTCGATTAAATACTTCAGTCCTTTGATTGCACATGGTGACCGTCCATATTGAAAGCAAAAGAGAAAAATTACCAAAGGTTGAAATAATGCAATTTAAGAGCATTTATTTGTCATCTATCTAGAGCCATCGTATAAACAGTTTGGATTAATAGAAAATGTCCCAGATTCAAACGCTAAAGTCCTGATGTATCGTATTGTATGTCTGGATGTATTCGAGCAAACCTCTTTATTATACGAAAGGCTATTGTGTTCTGAATGATCACTGAAATGAACATACACACATATATCTGTCTCTCTAACATATCTGAATATAGTGTTTTTTCATTAATATTTGGTTGTCATCATCCAGGAATTCGCAAGTCAGAAGTTCGGGTCTCACTCGTCATTGCAATTGTTATCGTTCGTTACATCGCCTTGCCTTTGTTGGGCATAGGCGTAGTTAAAGGGGCGATTCATTTGGGTTTGGTGCACAAGGATCCTCTATATCAGTTCATTCTTCTGTTGCAGTTTGCACTTCCACCTGCAATGGCCATAGGTATGATACATGCATCTCCATGCAAACCAACCCACCACGTGTGCGACATCTGTGCCATGCATCGGCGAGCCCACCATGCAAATGACCTCGCCCACAGATCAAGACAGGTCCACTAATCAGATGGGTCATCGTTTATATTAAATGCCAACTGTTTGCAAATTTTTTAAATTTGTCCATTCTGCCTTTACATGTACAACTCACCTACGTGTTGATGGGATTTTGGGTCCTGGTCTCTATACACGTTGGGTCCACCTGATGCATGGTTCAGATGTCCCGGGGACACTTGTGGTGACTTATAGAGGGTGTGGCTTGTTGAAGCTCTATCAGGACACAACAATCCTTGTTCTTTCCCGGGAGTTTATATTGGTTCTTCTATAGCTAAACAAAAACAACCTGATGCAATTTAGACCACAATTCAAAAACTCAGAAACTCAACCCAACTCAATGTTCAGCTGGATTGAGTTGACTCAAAGACTCTGGTAACTCTTTACTTGACTCGACTCGATATCAGATAATTAATTTAATAATACATATAAATATTTTACATTGTTGTATGTGGATGATATAAAAAATTCAAGAAATAAAAAAATATCAGTGCTATTGGTGAGATATGTAAGTTCATCTCAGAGAGGTCAGAGAGTGACTCAGTTCGAGTTGATTTGACAAGTCATGTTGAGTTGTTACATGCATGCTGTGTGAATATTTCAGCAGTTCACATGCATTCAAATGCTTGGTTTACCTATTTTAACCATGTTCTTCCCTTGTAGTTTGAACTGAGTTGTATTTTATGGAATTGGCAGGTACAATGACCCAATTGTTCGGAGCAGGCGAAAGTGAATGCTCTGTGATTTTTCTGTGGATGTATTCATTGGCTATATTATCGCTCACACTATGGTCTGCCTTTTTCATGTGGCTCGTGTCTTAATTGCGCTGCCCTCGTTCATGGCGTTTGTTTGCATTTCATCAATATGTATGGTGATCATTTGAATGATGATCTCATGATCCATCTCCAACTTACGATAATTGGCTCCTGAGAGTGAACGAAAGAAGCTCATTATCAACTAGTATGTTGGCCAACACAAGCAATGAGGTCTCATGCATTTGGTTGATGTGGGAAACTAAACCTTAGAAGTGTATTAAACTACCTTTTATTTGCAAGAATAGGAATGAATGTATTAGCTCTATGGAAAATGAATCAACAGAACACTTAATTACAGAGCTTGCAGGGATTTTTTGTTGCCAGTTATTTCTTGAAATTTATGGGTTAGTAGTGTCTTATCTTTCCCTATTTTCAGATGGATTTCAGTTCTTTAGTTTAACATTCAGAGAAATAACTGTAGTGTCTGATTACTACTAACATGCATCCCAAGTTACACCATTGTCTGAATATTCTGGGCTATGTGTAAACCATGAAACAATGCATAAAAGTCTGCCACGCATGTCACTCGTTGCTGCTAGGAAGCCACCATTTTCTGAGTGGATCACCACTCCCGAACCACTCTTTGGTGGGTCAACCACCAATGATCCATCTAAATTCAATTTAAACCACCCATTGGTCCATTTTAACCAATTTCGTTGGATGGCCCTTTTTGACGAAGACCATTTGAAAGAGAGGTCTCTTCAAAATAAAATGTAGGTCCTTAATGGCACAATGGGCCTTTTGGAGGATTTCATGCCGATTTGGTTGAGTGTTTTCAAATATGCAGGAGTTATCCACCAAACGCATGGGAGAATGGCTCTCCACAAGAAACCCTTGAATAACGACCCAGATGGGTACACCCGCATGATCTATGCGACTGATGGACAATTTATGTCAAGTGGTCCACCTAACCCTTACATGAACAGAGAGGATTTAATCACCCAACTAATTCTAGGGTTAAGATGGTCCACATATTAAGATCAATAGTTTAGATCGTCTAGGGCCTGTTTGGATTCACGTATTAGGGTGTATTGTATTGTATCCGGGTACTGTTCATGTATATGTTGAATGGTTTTCAGAATACATCCAAATTAACATCCCATTAATCAGTGTTTGGATAGGAGGTATTGTTCGGGCAAGTATACAATTTCTTATACGATCAATGTTTGGATACGACGTATTAGGCCTACGTATTGTACAATCATACAACATACAATAGCAATTGTATGGATGGACAATCTGATAGGAAAATCTGAACCATCCATTGCATCCGGGAGGCAAATCCTACCAAACCCATGCCGTCCATAAGAATCCATGTAACACACAAGCAGTCACAGCACAGGTGAAAGCAACACTAAGATTGATTTTGGTGTGGTCCACCCAAGATGCGGATTCAATTCACATTTCGACTTATGGCGTAACTTGATCCTGTAAAACAAATAAATGACCCAAATCCATCGCAAGATGATTGTGAGTGGACCCCACTGACTACAACAAGGAGACCGAAACCGTCTATTCCACAAATGACGGAGAAACCGAAAGCAATCCACTTCTAGAATGATTGGACCTCCGATCTTGAGGCCTGGAACACACTAACGAGGAAATCCCAACCATCCAGTGAAACTATCTTGAAAGACGAGTGACCATATCGGAACCTGCCATTGACATGCACCACCTTCCTCGTCAGTGGACCGTGCACCACCGTCAACTGATAGGCCTGTCCAAAACCAACCTTGGCCGTCAGAAAATAAGGAAGAAGGGATGGTGGAATGTGTCCAAACGGCCTTCCACACTCCCGCTAATGCATCCGTGTCGCACAAGACGTGTTCCGCATGGAAAATAACGCTGGAACAATCTGGAGGTTTTGAAACAATATAAAACCCCATGTCCGACCACTGGAAAACGCAAACAAGGAAAGAAAAGAGATAGAAACGGGAGAGAGAAAGAGAGAGAAACTCTTTGCATTTCCCACTCGAATACAATGCATTGAAGAGACTGTACAGATGGCAGCACAGCCGACTGACAGTACTTTACAATCAATGCAGTTTTTTGGCTCCACGGTGTATTCGCGCACGTGGAATTCTTCGATTGCCTACTCCGAACCAAACACTATACATGTCACATCACACACTTTAATACCATACAATATAGTCACAAACGTGAATCCAAACAGGGCCCTAGAAACTATCCTAATGGACAAATGGGTATTATCACTCTTCCCTATTTTATTTTATTTTTTGTAGGAACTTTCTTTTGGAATGCATGAAATAAGAGAATACTTGCCCTTTTTATAAAAGGAGAGATAAGGAGAGGATTGATGAGTTGGGATGGTGTTGGAGTTGTCAGAGGGAAGCATATTTGGGACCCGTCCTCTAGTGATTACCCACAAGTGAGCCCCATGGATCCATATCCAACAACCCCAATGGTCATCCACCTCGTTGTTTTCCATCTATTTTGGGAAGGCCTCCCTGATTGTGCTTGGGTGAATGTAGTTTTCATCTGTACAGTTTAGGATTGTGATCTATGCATGCTTGATCGTTCTACACTTTGTCTTGATGTAACTCATCACATGAGTATAGACACGTGTGCATGCTTATTCATTGGATTATAATGAAATTTTGTGATATTTGAGTATATATATATATATATATATATATATATATATATATATATATATATATATATATATATATATGAATGTAATCATTTCATGATAAAGGCATTGCAACAGTAGTGATCTGATTCATATTGAGATGCATCGTGCATGTACATATAAGGTATACCTCTGCCCTAATTTATGAGATGATCGTCATAAGATTTCGCAAAGATTGGCACGATCGATTATATAGCCAATTAGATCATGTTATATATTGCAACCGGAATGGATCATTAGTTGATAGATATAGACAATGGATGGTTGATCATTTGTGATGTGTAAATTGAGCCATGTGTGTTATAAGACCAATTTACCTACAAGCGATAGATCAATTCAGTGCAGTCGTTGTACAAGCATGTTAGTCCCATATGTGACACTTAGCGTCCTTAATACTCCACGTTGTAAGCCAAGGTTATGATGAGATGACAATACTTTGACGTGCATTTTTAAGACCATGCATATAGATTCAACTAAGTTAAAAGCATGCTCTTAGAATCACTAAATCAAGATCAAGTCATGCAGATGGGAAAGAGGAATATCAGAGATAATCGCATGGTGGTGGTGATGCGCAAAAGCCTTATCTAAGGATTCAGATAAAATGGATGATCAAATTTTATTGCAATCCGTATGTAAAAAATATTTATATTATTGTATTGATATTTTCTATAGATTTTGATTGGTAAATTTGCAAAGATAAAATTCATTGGAATTCAAAAATAGATAAATATACATCATGATCAGACACTTGGTATTTATGTGTGTGCACATGTGAAATCAAATGGGCCAATTGAATGCGATCAAAGAGAAAAATCAAGGTTTCTCTTTCTTTTTTGTTATACTAACATTGCGAAAGTTTCTACTCATTGCTTTAGAAAAAAGCAGGCACTCCGTGTGTTGTCGGAGATTAGTTGGAAACTCGGACGTGGCGTACAACTAATTAAAACTGTAGCATTTATGGATATTTATTTGATGGTTAAAAATGAAAGATATCCAATGGTTCTATCTAAAGTCACAAATCAGTTTGGGATTCTTCAAGCTACTTTACTTTATCATAGAACTGTGACTTAGTTGAGTTACATGCGGATTGCATGCTGACATTCCCAATAGCTACTCCCATTACGAGCCTCACCCCTGATATATGTGTTTGATCTAAGCCATGCATCTATTTTACCAACTCATTTTATGAAATGAGCCTAAAATTGAAATAGATCCAAATTTAGTAATGATATAAAAAAATAATAGTGATTGAACATTCAATATTAAAATTTTATTGGACCACCAAAGTTTTGAATCCGGCTAATACTTCTTAGAAGCCACAAAGGTTTTGAATGTAATTAATATTTGTGTTTTCCCTCGATTCAGAACTTTGTTACCTAATCAACATGTTAGATGGCAAATAAGCATTACCTGAGGAAGTTTATAACAACCACAGTTCAATTATTACTGTTTTCTCGTGTAATCCATCCAAATTAGTAGTGTGATACACTTGAGATTCAGATTTACCTTATTTTGAAGCTGCGCATGTCTTAAAATAATGAACCAAAATAGATGAATGGTGCCGGTAAAATACATTCATCATTTTGGGCCCACACACCGACCAGCACCAGCCGTGAGTGGTATCAATATGCAATCCACGTCCTTTGAGTGAATGCCACGTGTGCCTGCGTATCAAGTGTCATGCTCTGACAGAGTAACCAATAGCTCCCCTTAAATTCTGTGTTGTGCGCTTTGGTCGCAAATGGACCCCACATTGACATAGACCACACCTCGTTACATAAAGACAAACGACGGGAGACGTATTATAAGGTAGAACCTGTTGAACCGGGATTTGGTTGAGCGATCTTCCGAGTTACATATACGTGGTGTGGTACAGCACCGTTTGGGACCGTCCATCTAGTTGCCACTACTGTTAATGTGAATGTTTCAAAATGTACATTCATCCGATCATATTAGACGTCAGATCAATGCTTTTCAAGGAAACCGTAGAAGACATGTTCACTGTGGAATAAGTGATGTCTATTTATGTAGGATAGAAGTGAATTTTAAAACATGTGCCATCAAAGACATGTTTCACTATATGGACGGTTCCGATTATTAGGTCATCTTGCTCACTTGTCAGTGCTAATGAGAGAAGAATTGAAAAGTCTCAAGGGAGAAAGGCTTCATGCACAAGTCTTTGGAGAAATGTGTTGTGAGAATTTATTTAGGTTATAACCCATATGGAAATAGAATCCGTTAAGTGAGGGTAAATTCCTACCTTTGGGACCCTGGAAATGCTTAGAAACGATTTTTGTTGGAAACTAACTCCAGCTATTGTGTCATTTTTGATTCGTCACTAGGCAGGCTTACAAATTTCAAGGAAAGGGATTGCTTCCCACCAGTCACTTTTTTTTAGAACTTTTTTTTATAAATAGTACCTGCACAATAGAATTCCTATCAATTTTTTCCTCGAACCCAAACATGAAAAATAGACTCTCTTTCTCAGAGATTTTGTTTCCTGAAAACTTTAGGCCCTTTTAAACTCTAGGGAGCCAAATGACCCCTTAGGGCCTGTTTGGCCGGGCAGGGTGGATGGGATTAGGTTGTATTAGGATGGATTGGAAGTAGCAATCCTGAGATTTGGTCGGGCGTGCCAAACAGGCAGAAGTTGGATATGGCAATCCCCAGCAATCCATTGACATCACCATCATTACCTTGAAATCCACCCAATCCCTCTTAATCCCATCTATTTTGCTTGGGACATGTTTGGTTAGACGGAGCAATCCGGGATTGGCCAGGCGAGCCAAACATACTCGATGGTGAATTCCTCGGATATAGCAATCCCATGGGATTGCCAGCAATCCACTGACACAGCCATCATTACTTGTCATCCACCCTAATACAGTCCAATCCCATGGTATGGGCCCGTCCAAACACGACCTTAATGAATTTGAATACAACATGGTCGGGTGACAGCTACAACCCCTTTGGCAACAACAACCACAAGTGAGTTCAATAGCTCACATGCATTCATATCTACATGATGCTCCTAAAATCTACTGAACTCACTAGCAAAATTAAATATGATACACTTGTGATGAAAGAGTAACATCATAAGTTCAACCACGGACCAATGACTGTTGAGAAGCATACCTCAGAAGGATTGCCATCAGCTCACTATACTCAATAATTGCTTGAAAGGCAGAAGATATAATTATGGCCCCCTGAAGCTCCTTCATGATGTACTTAAAATTCTGCAATAAAATACGAATAGGGAGTCATTATTGCCACTCACAAAGAAGCAAATAAGAGAACAACATTTATTAAAATAATATTGAACAACACGATCATCATCATCTAAGCCTTATCCCAGCTTAATTTACGGTCAGCTACACGAATCTTATTCCGCCGTTACACATTATCAAGGACCATATCCTGTAACTCTCCAGATTTTTGTTAACTTGGAGTTAGATGTCCTTAGGTAAGGGGTAGATCCTAACCCCTTATGAACCTCTCAAACCTCAAATCCTTTAGGAATTAGACAAGGTTAACTAAGTGTTAAACTGGATTAGCTATGAAATCCGCTTGAATCACTTTAAATACGATCTGCAAGACCTAAAACATGTAGAATCATTGACGCTAGGTTACCCTAAAATCCAGGATCAATCTCATTACCCAGTTGCTCTCGGGAGCACATTGAAACTCCGTATCGGATCTGGACCGCACGTCGAAAGTCCGATTTCGACGAAATTATATAATTAGGACCACTTTGCTGGGCTTGACAACCATCTCGAAAATCAACTTCGGATAGTGTCCCGGGGCTATTCGCTTGAGCCCGGAGTGAAGAGTGTGAGAAACGTGAAAATAATTAAATTCAAAATTTAAGTAATCTGAGACTTGTCTCTTGCGGGCCAAATATAAGCAGTCAGATCGTCAGAATCTGACCCAAATACACCCTCGGATCAAGAAACATTTCCCATACATGTCCGTGTACTTGTAACCCTGATCGAGTTTTGGTGACCGTTGAACTGAAACTGGTCCGCCACATGTGATCTGGGAACCCGATTGGAATGAAAACTTAACTCGACCTAGATCCATAGTGATGTTTTATTTAAACCAACATGATTTAAATGATTTTTTTTAAACTCGCAAGTATACGAATCAGATGTAGATATGGTACGTATTACGAGATCGTTCCCACGAGGACTGATCGTCACAACTCAAATTCACAATTCTTCTTAACTAATTCAACAAATAATGGAATGAACTACTAAGCACAATTCTAGAAAAAACAATTAAGAACAGGGAAGAAAATTCAATCAGAGAGAGCACTAGGACTTTCGAATCCACCCCTAATTATCCTAACTCTTGTTTTGTCTGTTGATTCACCTTAATCTAGATTGATACCACTTAAATAGAGAAAGCACAATCTGTGTCCTTAATTGGGCATACAGAATGTCTAATTCCTTTAAGCAATGCCATGAATAACATATCACATGTCCTCGGTCGGGCACATGGAATGTACAGTTCATTAAAGCACCCTGTTTCTTCCTCTATAGGAAACCTGTTCTTGATCAGACACAAGCACCTATAATAAGCATCCAAACAACATCCATATATATACTTTGGTCAAGTTCATAGATGGAGAAGTATAGAATTTAAACCAATCAAACCCACTTAGAGAAAGAAACGCACCAATCAAATCAAAGTAAAATTAAAATATAACAAGAGTATTCAAATTAGGGGCTTCATCTCACCTAGCTGAAAGATTAGTGACCCATAAAATCCATTAAAAAGATGGATAAACAAAATTCATAAAAGAAAAACATCAAACTAATCAATCTGTCTCTCTCTCTCTCTCCTTTCTTCTCTTCTCTAAATCTCCTCCCTGGATCTGGAATTCCCTGTTTCTGAATGCTCTTCCTCATGTTTTGCAACTCTTTTTATAGCTGATGGAGTGGCTGGAGTGGTGAAAATCGGATTTGGGAAGGCATGCACGCTTGAAAAAAGCCTTTTCGCAGCCAAGTTCGGGACCTCAAAACACCATACTTTCCTCGCTCAAATTCCAAACAAATATCGTCCTTAGGACTTTCTTAGGTCTTCTACATGATGGACGGTTCAGATCTGCCATATGATCAAAGATGGTGGCCCACAACTGCTTGAAAAACCGGATTTCCAAATTGTGCGAAACCTTTCGCACCCTTTCGCTGTCGTGATCGGTGGGCCCCATGGAAGTGTTTTCTGGGAAATCCACCCCGTCCATTGGATTCAGGACGAAATTTCAGTTAAGAATAGGTAGTTTTGAACGTCCATTGATGCGTCCCAGAGAAGAAAACACAAAAAGATCAGGTTTGGACGTTGCAGGGCAGCCCTTTTGTGGCCTCTGTACCACACACGTGTGCACGCATGGGTATAAAGTATTACCATGGTTTTGAAGTCCTCGAAGCTATCTACAAGATGGACGGTTCGATTATCTGTACAGGTGACGAGTGGGGCCCACTAGCGACCGTAAAAACGGATTTTCCGTCCGTTCGCAAACAACGCAAAACGGCAACTGCCGTTTTGGATTTGAAATTGGGCGCTGGTTTTTTTGGAAAGCGCTGACGCGGTCAGTGCTTCTAGTGCACGGCCGACTTAAATGTGCAAGGTGTACATTCACCATGTACGGGATCCACTGTGATGATTTTCAGAAATCTTCACCGTCCATATTTTTTCTCATCTTATTTAAACCGTCAAGAATAATTTTGAGGCAGTTTCAGATATCAGGTGGGCCCCACTTAATGAATTAAGGGGCTGATTTGGCCGTTAGCCCACTTTCCAAAATTTTTAATGGTTGAAATTTAATATGTACGGTTAATTTATGGCCCTCATCACATGTATGAAGTTTCGAGTCAATCGGATGGCGGGAACCATATGATCTTGCATTCTAAACCATTTTTTGGGACTCTTTAACGTGAACAACTTGATTTTCTCAGATTCCTGCCATGTAAATCTGTTGATCTTGGTTCTCTGGAGTCCGTCCCTTGCTTTGATAACTTCGGAGCGTCAAATCTACGCTTTTAATACTCTTTTTCAATCAACGCTCCTTATTACATCCTGCAACAAAAACACGATTAAAATTCGATGTTAAGCATTATCGTGTACGTAAAATAGGGCAATAATCAGGGTCCGATATGCAATATTTGACCCTCATCACATAGTCAGTGAGCTTAAGTCCGACCTTTGGCTCAAGGGGGGCTTACAGAAGTGCTCCGTTGAGACGGAACAGTCCCCTTTGGACATAACCTAAGTATACCTTGGCCCTGAGTCTATTTCCGTGAGTTCTAGGCCTATATAAGGACCTTAAACCCTCACTCTCTCATCCCATACGAATTTGAGAAAACCCTAGGAGAGAGAGAGAGAGAGAGAGAGAGAGAGAGTAAAGAGAGAAAGTGTGGGAGAAGTGGGTGAAGGATCCTGGTGCTCTATCCTACCATCATACGTGCTTAACCATCACTATCTAGTCGCTCTTCTGGCGATTCTGACATCATTCTTAGGTAAGGAAACTCTAACCCTAACTTGTTCTAGGGTTTCAAAGGTTGTAAGTTGCGAAATAGCTGACTTAATTCATGTTATAGGTTGATATAACATCGTTGAAGAAGACTTAGCATTTCTACCAAATTCGTTACGTTTCTACGGCGTAAGGTGCGGACTTTAGACGTATAGGTTAAGGTTTTCAAAGCTTTCAATGTCAGATAATGATAGATTCATGATCTAGGTGTTATTGTACATACACAATGCGATGTTCGTTTTGCGTTTCAGTTGCATATGCAAATTATGGCATATTGTGTATTCTGTATATTTGTAGAAAATACCGTATACGTACAAATTTTGAAAGTATGTTTTCCATGATAAATTACTGTATAAACATACTATATATAAGTGTAATACTTACTCAGCGAAAGAATTCGCCATAATACTTGTTTTGGCTAATATACGTTATGTATGTTAATAAGTGTATTCTAAGTGTTTGTGAAAATGCTTGTATGAGTAAGTACTTAGATGATTGTGCTTTAGGTAGGTGTTGAGATAGGATTCTCAACTACCTTAGTGATGTGTATGATTTCCTTCATGTAAGTTTTTTAAGTTAATCACTTACTTATAAAATGCATGTGTTGTATTTCCTGTTTATATTGTGCTTTATAACATGCTTGTTAACATGTTTGAATTACTTTGTTAATTCTGCTTTGACTATTATATATGCTTTCTGGTTATGGCTTGAATGTGATTGGGGCTATGCGATAATCCAGACAATCGGTAACAGGCTTGAAGTCGTGGCTGAGATTCATTTCGCCACGTAGGATGTGTTTGATGAACCCTAGTCGTACTTCGGTTGGCGACAGTGGTTAGGCCACGCGAAGTGCTTATGCACTTCATGTCGTTCATCTGGTTGTGCGCTCGTGCTAGTCGAGCTCATCAAGTAACCCGATCTGTCTAATGTATGTTCACCATGTATGGACGCTACTGCTTGAACCTAAGGTACCAAACTTACCAGTGTAACCCCGTTAACCTTGGTACCTCGATCCGCTAAGACTCATGAGCCGGGCATGGTGGTATGGGACACCGTGGTCAAGCTGTCGGCCTACGCTGGCGCCACGAGCCTCCCCGTAGTGACCAATGAGCAACCCAGACTCGTGAGCCGAATACGGTGGTATGAGACACTATATTCGAGTTGTCGGCCTACACTGATAAGGTGATGGGGGAGCGGTGCAACAAGTGCGTGTAACAGCCCTGACAGCCCTTTACAACGACCTAGAACCGTATCATCGTATGAGATTATCTAGGACTGACGACCTCAGAATGGATCATTGTTTGGGAATGATATAAGGGAGGTACCTTAGTTTCCAATACTGTTATATGAAAAGGATTAATAATAACTCGTTAATCACGCTTATAACATAGCACTGCATGTGTCTGGAAGATGTGGAGCACTGAGAGATTAACGCATGCCGCGGACGTAAGATGGTGTCGCATGAGGGTGGTTTGGCAAGGGCATGCATCATGACTGCATTCCATACTTGCATTAATAAGAGTATTTAGGAGTGTTTGATTGTACTGCTTTATCATTACTGCTTGACTGAATTGATAACATGTTAACCTATGCTCTATTGTTCCACTGAGTTGATCACTCACTCCCACGTTATGCGACGATGTTTAAACACCAAACCAGACCCTGTTTGAGTTTCAGATGATGGCAATGCTTGCGAAGCGGAGCCGAATTTTTTTATGATGATGAGGAGAGTTTCTCCTTACACAACTATCAGGTGGGTCTATGTAGACCATCTTCTGATCGACGGGGTTACAAGGTTGCTGATTAGATGTCATTACACTTTAGTTTGCTCCTTTGGAGCACCCTTGTATATTCATTTTGTCCATTTTTGGAGTATACATTGATATATTTAATCTGGTAACATGTTTACACTTTAGAGACTTACAATAGTTTATATATATTTTATATATCTATCACAGTCTTCCGCTTGTATAATTTAACTGTCTCTAGAGTATGATATGTTGTTTTGGCTTAATCTCATTCATCTTTAATGCACTAATACGAACAACATTCAATCATTATTCTTTATGTTGCATAAGTGGGAGTTGAGTTTATGCTCGACCCCCGATTTTCAAGGCGTTACATATCCTCAGTTAATAAGTATATTTAAGTAGTAAAATAAGAAGTATATTAAATAACTAAAACACAAAATGTTTTATATTTGCAATCAGAATTTGCAGGAATAAGCATACAAAATCAAATGCTCATGTGAAATTGCTCACAGTAAGTCATTCTAATTGGTTTATTTAAAACCAACTTAATTAGGCTCAGCATTCAGCTGATGGAACTATTAGTTCCTCTATTTTTCAATTATCAACAATGCATTATCTGCTAGTAATCAAGACAAGGTCTTTCGGTCTATGTCGCAAATGATGTGGTGCTAGTTGAAGAAAACAAATACGAGGTGGATGCAACTTCGGTAGTAATATTTTGAATCAAACTCCAGTAAAAGTTACAGAGGCAAGGCTTTAGTTAAAATCAATGCCCAACGGATTCCTCAAAGTGACTTATTTTATTACGTATATTTCCAATAGAAATAGAGCTACATGGATTAAGTAGAGGTGTACCTCTAGAGTGTTGTGTGAATGGCACATACCAATGAAACTAAAGGAAAAATTTTAAAGATAACTATGCTATATGGGTGGTGCAGCCAAAAGGTTAGCGTTGATCACATTGGTAGATTGTTCGGTCTATCAGTTGAGCACCACATGTCTAAAGGGCCATAACATAAGATTCGGTAGTTTGTTTTAGTATTTAAATGGTTGTCAAACTTACAAGTAGTGGATTATTCGGGTGGGCCCACAAGGTTCACACATGTGATAGTGACTTGTGACACTTTGTTTAGAAGGCTTTCCTTCAACAACTCCAATCGGTGGAGGGATTGGATTTTCAATATAAACGAGCCATATGGTTAAATATGGATCGTTTCAAAGGCTTTCCTTCAACAATTCCAATCGGTGTGGGGATTGGATTTTCAATATAAAAGAGCCACATTGTTAAATAGAGATGGTTTCACTTCATATAATGTATCCTTGATATAAGATGATATGGCGGAGATGGAAGAACCATACCTGGTGGAGACATTTCTCCACAACACATGGCAGGGTTTTGAGAATACATTTAGGTTATAGGTTATAGGCTTAGGTTAGAAGTGTCGGTTATAGGTTTAGGTTTAAGTTAGATTATAGGTTATGGTTTAGGGAATTGAGAATAAGTTAAGGTTTAGGTTTAGAGATTTCAGAATACATTTAGGTTTTAGGTTTAGGTTTTGAGCCGGGGCAAACATGAAATTGAGTGGGGGCAAACTAGAGAATCAGTGGGGCAAACATGAAATTGAGCGGGGGCAAACTAGAGAATCAGTGGGGCAAACATGAAATTGAGTGGGGCAAACAAGAAAATAAGCGGGGCAGGCATGAAATTGGGTGGGGCAAACATGAAATTGAAGGGGGCAAACTAGGAAATGAGCGGGGCAAGCATGAAATTGAGCGGGGGAAACTAGGAAATTGAGCGGGGCAAACATGAAATTGAGCGGGGCAAACTGAAAATTGAGCAGGACAAGCATGAAATTGAGCGGGGCAAATATGAAAATGAGCGGGGCAAACATGAAATTCAGCGGGGCAAGCATGAAATTGAGTGGGGCAAACTGGAAATTGAGCAGGGCAAACATGAAATTGAGCGGGGCAAACTGAAAATTGAGCGGGGCAAACATGAAATTGAGTGAGGCAAGCATGAAATTGAGCGGGGCAAATTGAAAATTGAGCGGGGCAAACATAAAATTCAGCGGGGCAAGCATGAAATTGAGTGGGGCAAACTGAAAATTGAGCGGGGCAAACATGAAATTGAGCGGGGCAAGCATGAAATTGAGCGGGAAAAATTGAAAATTGAGCAGGGCAAACATGAAAATGAGCGGGACAAACATGAAATTCAGCGGGGCAAGCATGAAATTGAGTGGGGCAAATTGGAAATTGAGCGGGGCAAACATGAAATTCAACGGGGCAAGCATGAAATTGAGCCGGGAAAATTGGAAATTGAGCCGGACAAACGTGAAAATGAGCGGGGCAAACATGAAATTGAGCGGGGCAAACTGGAAATTGAGCAGGGCAAACATGAAATTCAGTGGAGCAAGCATGAACGACAACGGTAGGTTAAACCAGAGGGACTATTATTGATTTGTTCATCTCAATGAGCCACCTTTAAGAAGTGAATTGCCGTCCTTGAATTCTTAGTTTCAGCATTATAGTTTTGAGGGTGCAGTACAGAACTTAAACTATAAAGAGTAGATTTCTTAATAACTTCAGTAAATTTAGTGTAGGTAGGTTCACTAGTAGATATGGCACGTTCAATCCGCATGGAGAGAGGAGTTTTTTGAAAGATCAGGGAAAGAGGTTTGGAGAAGCATTGTAAAAGGGGAGTTATTTACTACTCTGGTATAGTTATACTTGATACTCAAGTACTCTGAAATAACATATATTGGAAAGCAGTAGATTAAACAGCACTTGGTGAATCAAAACACAACAACCCAATGATGGATCACTAGGAGTTCCAAAAAAACAGAAATGCTATGAATAAGTATATTAATGAGACATGAATAAGCAGAAACAATTCAAGTAAACAATATCATTCAATACATTCAAATTGTTACAGAAGAAGACAACGGTGGGAAAATAAAAGAATGAGGACATAATTTTTTTCCTTTATTCCCGAATTTTCTTCACATAAGCTACAACAGCAACAGTAGGTTAGACCAGATTCCTTTGTTCTTAAACCAAAGACCATCATCAAAGGCGCATAGATTTATAACTGGGGCATCTTTCTATAGGAATGATTAATGAGATAGACTCCAATGAAACTTCACCACCATTTCGACAATCATAACCATGACAAGAAGATGAAGACCTTATCCCCCATCAGTGCTTCAAGAACCTGTAGAACACAAACACAGCATTTCATATCGATTGCAATGAACACAAACATACCGAGATCATCAAAGAAGAAATCCCTCGAAGAGCCCCTTTGCTAATGTGGAGAAATCCCGTTGAGATGAAGTGGAGGGAACGTGTTGGAAGGAGTCTACTAATTTTGGTATTTGAGGGAAATAAATGGTGGTTGGTGACAATAGTTAATGCTATTTTTTTTTTTAAAAAACGGACCGTCGTTGATATATCGACCATATGTTGATATATCGACAAAATCAAGTATCGATATATTGACATATTGTCGATATATCGACATTACATGGAATTGTTGGTTAAGTCGCTGGACAAATAAGGACTTAATTCGATATTATCGACCACATATATGTTGATATATCGACAAAATCAAGTATCGATATATCGACGTTTTGTCGATATATCGACGTTACATCAGATTTTACGAAAGCTTGATAACTTACACAGATAAGATCGATGATATGTCGATTATATCGACAACTTACTTCATATCATATCGACGATATGTCGATATAATCGACGTTACATGGAATTTTTTGGTTTAGTCGCTGGACAAATGAGGACTTAATTCGATATTATCGACCATATGTCGATATATCGACAAAATCAAGTATCGATATATCGACAATATGTCGATATATCGACGTTACATGGAATTTTGGTTAAGTCGTTGGACAAATGAGGACTTAATTCGATATTATCGATCAAATGTCGATCTATCGACAAAATCAAGTATCGATATATGGACATATTGTCAATATATCGACGTTACATGGAATTTTTCTAGTGTATTTTTTTGGTTTTTTTTTTTTTGGAATTTATTCATGCATGTTTTTCTTGGCGAATTTTTATTTTTTATTTTTTATTTATTTATTTATTATTTTTTTTTTTTTTACATTTGGGTTAGTTTGTTGAACACACCTTCCATGTTAGTCATCCCCACTAGGGATCGATATGAACATGAATAAATTCTATCATTATTTATATTTGGGTTAGTTTTTTTTTTCTTTTACTGCTTGTATTTTTTAGCAACTAGCTAAGGAAAATGTACCTAAATAATACTTTAATTTCATTACTAAACTATGGAGGTGTCCCAAAAGAAATTTTTGAAGAATCTTCTGAGGAATGCTTTGAATGATGCTCAAAATGTTCGTTTCAATAGGCATATTGCATTGAAAGGTATGTTTTGTACTTAAGACCTATTAGATGTGTTGTTGAAAGCGATGTTGTCACTGCGACATACATCGGGGAAATTTTAATATTCCTCACATAATACTCGCCTTGTTTCCCCTACTGCAGTTTGGCATGAACCCATAGTTTCCAAACATGGCCTAAAGAAAACACAAACATCTCTGACAGTTAGCACAAAAAATCGATACATAGTTCTAAGAAGTTTGTAAGCTGTTGAGACAAGCATAATAAGCAAGATCCCATATTTCTGCTTTGAACTTAAAGAAGTCAGGTCCAATCACCTCACTTTTGTAATCATTTAGAGCATCCACACCGACAGTTAGCACAAAAAATCCATGCAATTTGGATACAGATCCAGAAGATTATCAAACGAGCAGATATGCCAGCCTTCAGCGGGGCAGGCATGAAATTGAGCGGGGCAAACATGAAATTGAACGGGGTAAACTAGGAAATGAGCGGGGCAAGCATGAAATTGAGCGGGGCAAACTAGGAATTGAGCGGGGCAAGCATGAAATTGAGCGGGGCAAACATGAAATTAAGCGGGGCAAACTAGGAAATGAACGGGGCAGGCATGAAATTGAGCAGGGCAAACTAAGAATTGAGTGGGGCAAGCATGAAATTGAGCGGGGTAAGCATGAAATTAAGCGGGGCAAACATAGAAATGAGCAGGGCAAGCATGAAATTGAGTGGGACAAACATGAAATTAAGCAAGACAAACTGAAAAATCAGCAGGGCAAACATGAAATTGAGCGGGGGAAACATGAAATCAGCGGGGCAAACTATAAAATCAAACAAGGCAAAAATGAAATTGAGCGGGGGAAACATGAAATCAGCGGGGCAAACTAGAAAATCATTATGCCCACTGTTTCTCGTGGTATGATTCACTTGATATTTTGATATGCTTCAATTTGGGGCTCAACCGCTAAAATTAGAAGGACGGCGTGGATATACTACATACATTCAATGTGGGCCCATCTAAGTGTAGGTTATAGGTTTAGGTTTAAGTTAGGTTATAGAAAATCGGGTTCGGAACCGGGTTTAGGTTTGGGTTTTCAAGTTTAAGTTTAGGTTAAGGAGTTGAGATTAGGATTAGGTGTAGGTTTAGGTTTAGGGATTTGAGAATACATTTAGCTTTTAGGTTTAGGTTATAGTTATAAGTGTCGGTTATAGGTTAAGGTTTAGGGAACTGAGAATAGGTTAAGGTTTAGGTTTAAGAAATCGGGTTCGGGACCGGGTTTAGGTTTGGGTTTTCAAGTTTAGGTTAAGGTTAAGGAGTTGAGATTAGGATTAGGTGTAGGTATAAGTTTAGGTTTAGGAATTTGAGAATACATTTAGCTTTTAGGTTTAGGTTATAGTTATAAATGTCGGTTATAGGTTAAGGTTTAGGGAACTGAGAATAGGTTAAGGTTTAGGTTTAGGAATCGGGTTCGGGATCGGGTTTAGGTTTGGTTTTTCAAGTTTAGGTTTAGGTTAAGGAGTTGAGATTAGGATTAGGTGTAGGTTTAGGTTTAGAGATTTGAGAATACATTTAGCTTTTAGGTTTAGGCTATAGTTATAAGTGTCGGTTATAGGTTTAGGTTTAAGTTAGGTTATAGGTGAAGGTTTAGGGAACTGAGAATAGGTTAAGGTTTAGGTTTAGGAAATCGGGTTCGAGATCGGGTTTAGGTTTGGATTTTCAAGTTTAGGTTTAGGTTAAGGAGTTGATATTGGGATTAGGTGTAGGTTTAGGTTTAGTGATTTGAGAAAATATTTAGGTTTTAGGTTATAAGTGTAGGTTATAGGTTTAGATTTAAGTTAGGTTATAGGTTAAGGTTTAGGGAATTGAGAATACGTTAAGGTTTAAGTTTAGGGATTTGAGAATACATTTATGTTTTAGGTTACAAGTGTACGATATAGGTTTAGGTTTAAGTTAGATTATAGGTTAAGGTTTAGGGAACTGAGAATATATAAGTTAAGGTTTAGGTTTAGGGATTTCAGAATACATTTAGGTCTTAGGTTTAGGTTTAGGGATTTGAGAATGCATTTAGGTTTTAGGTTTAGGTTTAGGTTTTAGGTTTAAGTTTAGGTTTAGGTTTTGAGTGGGAGAAAACATGAAATTGAGTGTAGGCAAACTAGAAAATCAGTGGGGCAAACATGAAATTGAGCGAGGGAAACATGAAATTGAGTAGGGCAAACTAGAAATTAAGCGGGGCAGGCATGAAATTGAGCGGGGCAAACATGAAATTGAATGGTGCAAACTAGGAAATGAGCGGGGCAAGCATGAAATTGAGTGGGTAAACTAAGAATTGCATGGGGCAAGCATGAAATTGAGCGGGGCAAACTAGGACTTGAGGTCACACATCCTCACACGATGCATTCCATTCATTTCATGTTTGCCCCGCCCAATTTCTAGTTTGCCCCGCTCAATTTCATATTTGCCCCGTTCAATTTTCAGTTTGCCCCACTCAATTTCTAGTTTGCCCCGTTTAATTTTCAGTTTGCCCCACTTAATTTCTAGTTCACCCCGCTCAATTTCATATTTGCCCCGCTGAATTTCATGTTTGCCCCGCTCAATTTCTAGTTTGCCTCGCTCAATTTCATGTTTGGCCCGCTCAATTTCTAGTTTGCCCTGCTCAATTTCATGTTTGTCCCGCTCAATTTTCAGTTTGCCCCGCTCAATTTCATGAAATTGAGCGGGGCAAACTAGAAATTGAGCGGGCAAACTTGAAATTGAGTAGGGCAAACTAGAAATTAAGTGGGGCAAATATGAAATTGAGTAGGACAAACTAGAAATTGAGCGGGGAAAACATGAAATGGATGGAATGCATCACGTGAGAATGTGTGACCTCAAGTCTTATATAAGTGTGATGGAAATTGTGTGTTAAAGATTCAATCCGTTCATCAAATTGAGTCCATTGATTAAATTTTATCTACTAAAAATTAGTAAATGATTCTCGTATCTGCAGTCATACATGTAAGTTAAATATGGACCGTTGGAATGGATTTCTAATGGCCTAAATGTTTTTAGAAAAAAATCATATTTTTTATCGCAAAAATAAAATAAAATAAATTGTATTCACTTGCTTAGGTTTTAGGTTATAAGTGTACAATATAGGTTTAGGTTTAAGTTAGGTTATAGGTTAAGGTTTAGGGAATTGAGAATAGGTTAAGGTTTAGGTTTAGGGATTTGAGAATACATTTAGGTTTTAGGTTTAGGTTTAGGTTTAGGTTTTAAGTGGGGGCAAACATGAAATTGAGAGGGGGCAAACATGAAATTGAGGAGGGCAAACTAGGAAGTGAGCGGGGCAAACTAGGAAATGAGCGGGGCAAGCATGAAATTGAGCGGGACAAACTAGGAAATGAGCAAGGAAAACTAAGAATTGAGCAGGGCAAGCATAAAAATCAGTGGGGCAAACTAGAGATTCAGCGGGGCAAACATGAAATTGAGTGGGGTAAACTAGGAAATGAGCAGGGCAGGCATGAAATTGAGTGAGGGAACATGAAATCAGCGGGGCCAACTAAAAATTGAACGGGGCAAACATGAAATTGAGTGGGGGAAATATGAAATCAGTGGGACAAACTAGAAAATCATTATGCCCACTGTTTCTTGTGGTATGATCCACTTAATATTTTGATATGCTTCAATTTGGGGCCCATCTAAGTGTAGGTTATAGGTTTAGGTTATAAGTGCAGGTTATAGGTTTAGGTTTAAGTTAGGTTATAGGTTAAGGTTTAGAGAATTGAGAATAGGTTAAAGTTTAGGTTTAGGAAATCAGGTTGGGGTTCGGGTTTAGGTTTGGGGTTTCAAGTTTAGGTTTAGGTTAAGGAGTTGAGATTAGGATTAGGTGTAGGTTTAGGTTTCGGGATTTCAGAATATATCTAGTTTCGGGCAAACTAGAGATTTAGCGGGGCAAACATGAAATTGAGTGGGGTAAACTAGGAAATGAGCAGGGCAGGCATGAAATTGAGTGAGGGAACATGAAATCAGCGGGGCCAACTAAAAATTGAACGGGGCAAACATGAAATTGAGTGGGGGAAATATGAAATCAGGTTGGGGTTCGGGTTTAGGTTTGGGGTTTCAAGTTTAGGTTTAGGTTAAGGAGTTGAGATTAGGATTAGGTGTAGGTTTAGGTTTCGGGATTTCAGAATATATTTAGGTTTTAGGTTTAGGTTTAGGTTATAAGTGTTGGTTATAGGCTTAGGTTTAAGTTAGGTTATAGGTTGAGGTTTAAGGAACTGAGAATAGGTTAAGGTTTAGGTTTAGGAAATCGAATTCGGGACCAGGTTTAGGTTTGGGTTTTCAAGTTTAGGTTTAGGTTAAGGAGTTGAGATTAGAATTAGGTGTAACTTTAGGTTTAGGGATTTGAGAATACATGTAGGTTTTAGGTTATAAGTGTAGGTTATAGGTTTAGGTTTCAGTTAGGTTATAAGTTAAGGTTTAGGTTTAGGGATTTGAGAATACATTTAGGTTTTAGATTTAGGTTTTGAGCGGGGGCAAACATGAAATTGAGTGGGGGCAAACATGAAATTGAGCAGCGGAAACATGAAATTGAGTGGGGCAAACTAGAAATTGAGCGGGGCAGACAAAAAATTGAGCGGGGAAAACTAAGAAATGAGCGGGGTAAATTAGAAAATGAGCGGGGCAAACGTGAAATTGAGTGGGGCAAGCATGAAAATCAGCGGAGCAATAGAGATTCAGCGGGGCAAACATGAAATTGAGGGGGACAAACTAGGAAATGAGTGGGGCAGGCATGAAATTGAGCGGGGCAAGCATGAAATTGAGCGGGACAAACTAGGAATTGAGCGAGGCAAACGTGAAATTGAGAGGGGCAAACTAGGAAATGAGTGGGACAAGCATGAAATTGAGCCGGACAAACTAGAAAATGAGCGGGGCAAGTATGAAATTGAGGGGGGCAAGCATGAAATTGAGCGGGGCAAATATGAAATTGAGCGGGACAAACTGAAAAATTAGTGGGGGAAACATGAAATTGAGCGGGGGAAATATGAAATCAACGGGGCAAACATGAAATCAACGGGCCAAACTAGAAAATCATTATGCCCACTATTTCCCATGGTATGATTCACTTGATATTTTGATACGCTTCAATTTGGGGCTCAGCCCCTTAAATTAGATGGAAAAACGGATGGACGGCGTGTGTATACTACAAGAAAAAGATTGGCTACTCCCCCTGCCACTAGCCAATGGCTGGTGTTCGGTGCTCTGTGGGCCCCATCATGATGTATGTGTTTCATCCATGTCATTGTCCATCTATTTTTGTAGATCATTTTATCATATTATACAAAAATTGAGGTATATCCTGATCTCATTTGGACCACATTGCAGGAAACAGTATTTAATGAACATCGACCATTAAAAACTTTTTGGGGGCCATAAAAGTATTGGGTCAAGATGTTCTTTGTTTTTAGCCTTCATCTGGGTCTTTATTACCTAAAAAACAGATTGGATTTCAGACAAACAGTACAGTGGGCCTCATGAGGATTTAAATGATAGATATCCAATCACCATTGTTTTCCTCTAGTGTGGTACATTTAAGATTTATATCCCTCTTATTTTTAATCCTGTAATATGTTTTCTTTATGTAGGCATGGTTTATTTTCCTTTATAAGAAATAGATTCTTTCACATGTATATTACTCCTTTTAGTTAGAGATTTATTTTAGTGCTCAACTAGTAGTCCTTGGAATATTCATTTGAGCGGGCCAAACTGGAAATTGAACGGGCCACCAGCCAAATTTCCATCTAATTTGGGGTTCAACCCCTTAAATTAGATGGAAATTAAGCGGACAAAATGGATGAAACACATACACCATGGTGGGGCCCACAGAGCACCGAACAGCAGCCATGTACACCATGGTGGGACCCATAGAGCAACGACCACCAGCCACGTATACCATGGTGGGGCCAAAGAGCACCGACCATCAGCCACGTACATCATGGTGGGGCCCACAAAGCATCGAAGGAGTAGCCAATCTCGTTCCTATACTTATACATTCAATGTGGACCAACTGAGTTTAAAATATACCCGTGCTGCGTGCTTTCTCTGCTCGACCGACCATTTTTAGAAGAAGACAAAATGTTGCTAGGGGGGCCCACAAAAAGGGTTTTTTTTGTCTTTTTAATAGGGTGAGGAAAGGGGGTGAAAGCAACGTCAATGAAGCAGCAATGGAGAGGGAGAGGAAAAGCCAACAGTTGAAAGGGAGAGGAAAAACAGCAGCAGTGAAAAGGAGGGGTATTTTCATCCAGAAATTCATAATCCGCATGTGCAGGTCTAAGTTGCAAAAGAAGGTTTGTCTTCTTTCATAAAAACAGCTGGCTAAAAGGTGGGGTCCACAGTCCTAAATTTCTCATTATTTTTTTGTCAGAAGCTATAGTGACACTTCACCACCATTTTTCTAGTGACGGTGATTCGTGGAAAACAATGGGAGTCGAGCATGAGCATGCGCACAACTTCCGTGGGGCGAACGACTTCATGGGCATGAGATCCACATCGTCAGTGCAATATTAATGTTTTACTTTGACTCCAAATATTGCGCCGCCCTAAAACTCGGGTGGGTCTCACCATAGGAAGCAGTGGCAAATCATGCTTAAAATCTCTAATTCATGTGGTGTGAAAGGTTCACATCATACTAATTTAGAAAGTCACTTCATCATAGATATTTGCATCAGATGAACGGATTAAATGGATGTAGATATGAGATCCCTGACACTTAAGTTTCATATGTGGAGTGATATATGGGATGTATTTTGGAGTTGTCACTAGCTAAAAATTTTGAAATCAAAACTCGATGGCATGTTAGGCGTTGCAGAACCACGCTAACCCAAGGGTTAAGATGAGCGGTCTGGATTTAGATGACTTTGGTGGGATTTATGTCCAAGGATGTTATGTAAGAGTCTTATTTGGCACTGTTCTCTGCTCATACTACTACAACAAATTAGACTTTTTGCAACGATTTTTTTAGTGACGAGTCTAATTTCATCGCAAAAAGTCAATTTTTTACAATGACATTTTAAGTTGTCACAAAAAATAGATTACTTATGATGACCGTTTAAATCGTTGCTAATAGTTAACGTTTTTGCGACGAGCTTCAATTGTCATCTCAAAACTTGTTGCAAAAACTTGCCACAAGAATTTTTCACAACGAGCTTAACCAGTCGTCGCTAATAGCCACTTTTTGTGAGAAATTAGGTGTCATAAAAAAAAAAATTTACGACGACACAAAAGTTGTCGCAAACAGTAGCTTTTGCGACGACTGGTTAAGCTCGTTGCGAAAATACAACATTAGATTTTCTTTCACATTTCTTTTTGCAACGACTAGTTAAACTCATTACAAAAAATACTAAATTATACTTTTTGCGACGAATGTAGTTCCATTACAAAATGGTAGAGTATTTGCAACAATATTGTAAATCATTGCAAATAGTAAACGTTTTTGCGACGAGCTGCAATTATCATCGCAAAATCTTTTCCCGCCAATTTTTCCCAGCAATTTATATGGAGAGAAAGACTTTTCGCGACACATTTCAATTATCATAGCTAATGTCCAGTTTATGCAACGAATCGAGTGTCATCGCAAAACATTATTTTTTGCAAATAGTTTATTTTAACGAGAGTATTTGCAACAACATTATAAATCATCGCAAATAGTCAACGTTTTTGTGACGAGGTATAATTATCGTCGCTAAAACGTTTCCCACCAATTTTTTTCAAAAAAATTAAATGGTGGTAAAGACATTTTGCCACGTGCTTCAATTGTTATCGCTAATGTCTACTTTATGTGACGAATTGAGTGTCGTCACAAAACATTATTTTTTTACAATGACACAAAAGTTGTTGCAACTAGTTTATTTTAGCGACGACTAGGTGAAATTGTTATGACAAATACCAACTGAAACATTTTGCGACGAATATAGTTTCATTGCAAAATGTTAGAGTATTTGTAATGATATTGTCAATCATCGCAAATAGTCAACATTTTTGCAACAAGCTATAATTATCATCGTAAAAAATTTTCCCACCAATTTTTTTTAAAAAAAATTACATGGCGAGAAAGACATTTTGCCATGCGTTTCAATTGTCATCGCTAATGTTCACTTTATGCGACGAATTGAGTGTCGTCACAAAACATTATTTTATGCAACGACACGAAAATCGCTACAAATAGTTTGTTTTAGCGACGACTAGGTTAACTCATTATAACAAATACCAACTGAAACTTTTTGCGACGAATGTAATTTCATTACGAAAGGGTAGAGTATTTGCAATAACATCGTAAATTATCTACCTATGTACTCTTACGAATAGTTTTCCTTCATCTCTTTGTGTGATCATCAATTAAACAATGAAAACCAACGTACATTGTCTCATTAAGTTCTCGATCGACGATCGAACAGTGCGCATTATTAACGATCGCTCGATCGACTTCCTAATCAACAATCAGACGACACGAAGTGTTGTTGAATATCTGATGAACCTCCAATTAATAATTGAACGGTACAAACCAACATAAATCTTATTATCAATTCCCCTATTAACGATGGAATGATGCACATTGACAATCGCTTGATCAACCTCCAATCAACAATCAAACGATAGAAAGTATTGTTGACCATCTGATCAACCTTCAATCCTTTATCGGATGGTGGAAATCATTGTACATCACTTCATTAAGTCTCCAATCAATAATCGAATGTTGCACATCACCTACAATCACAAGATCAACCTCCTAATCAATGATCATACAACACAAAGTGCTTTCGACCATTAGATCAACCTCTAATCATCGTTTGAATGGTGGATAGATGGGATGGATGGATTAATGTCTAGACGGTTGGATGTTTGGATGGTTGGATGGAATTGTTAGATGGATGGATAGATGGGATGATTGGATAGTTGGTTGGATGGATGGTTGAATGGGATGGTTGGATGGATCAATATGTGAATAGATGGGATGGATGGACCGATGAATGAGATAGTTGGGATGGATTGATGGGATGGATGGATGTTTGGATGGGATGGTTGGATGGTTAGATGGATGGATCTGATGATTGGATGGACGGATGGATAGATTGATCGATGGGATGGTTGGATGGTTAGATGGGCGGATGATAGATTGATCGATGGGATGGATGGTTGGATGGAATGGATGGATGTTTGGATGGGATCAATAGATGGTTGTGTAAGACCCGTATCATAGACCGTACTGTTCCGTCGGTTTTCGCGATTCTTCCGGTTGAATTCCGGCAATGTTCGACTCATATCCGACGTTACGTGCGATCTTAAGCCGAGTCCTGCCTACCGAAGGCGGCTCGATCCGAAACTTGTATCCTAGCGATCGCGCCGTCGCCGCGGTTCCAACGCCGCGACTCGCGCACCGAACCGATACCTAGGTGGAAAGATGTCAGTCAGCGCTCGGTTCGAAGAAACGCCGCACGTTGTGAATCTCGAGGGAATTTCTACGAGATATCCCATCAATCAAGTCAAGTACACCACCATACCTCCATGCCACCTCACCCAACAACAAGTACACACAACCCATCCTTCCTTTCTCAAAAGTCCACTCTCTCTCTTCCATCACCATCCCTTCTTTACCCATTTTTCAACTTAACCCATCCCCATTTATTACAACCACTCCACCTATCCCTTCCATTCATATCTCCCATCACTTCTCTCTCTCTCCCTCATTTCTCAAACACTCTCCCAAGCATCCCACGTCCAAGCCCTCTTCTCTCCCCAAACCACAACAACAAGTGTGGCCCACTTTCCCCACCCCTCTCATCTCTCATCCCCACCATCAAACTCCCATCTACCTCCATCAAATTCATAGGCAAGGAGCTGAGGAGTGCAAGGAAGCAAGTAGGAGGCCAACAAGGTGGGTGATCAACCGTTGATTCCATTTAAGGGCCCACAAGTGATGGGATCCACTTTGATGTATGTAGTTGTAATTGAAGAGGGGCCCATAGTGGCGGGGTCCCTCCACTCCATCGCCGTGTCTCTCTCTATTTCTCTCTTTCTCTCTTCCTTAGAATGAAGTGGGCCCCACCAATATGTTAAATCTACTCCGTCCATCAAATAGGGTGGCCCACCTCATTTTAGGAGAGATCCACCCCCCCTATTTAGAGTAAATGATATATTATAATATTTTATTAATATTTAAATATTATGGTGGGCCATGATCATGTGGGACCTACCTTGATTAACGTGGGCCACTCACGTGTGGAACCCACCATGAGGCGGTGTTTATCAAACCGTCCGTCGTCTAAAACATGACTGGGACGCCGACGTAGAGTACCGCATGCCTGACAAAATAAAAAATAAAAGGAAAAGTTACCTTTTTAGTGGGCTGCTCATGCAGGCCCCACTTTGATGTATGTATGTGATCCACGCCGTCCAATCTATTCTCCAGTATACTTTAGGCGTTGAGCCAAAATTTTAAGGCGATCTGATCATCAGGTGGGCCATAACATCTAAAACTATGTAAAGACATGCCAGAACGTATAAAAGTACTCGGTGGGACCCACCTGAAGTTTGGATGCAGCTGAAACTCGTTCTGGACGGGTAGAACAGTGGGACACACATATTGGATGGGCTGGATTGTGAATCACATTTGGGTGGGCCCCAAAAAAAAAAAAAAAAAAAAATTTCAAAGCATTGCTTCTTCTTCTTGATGACCTTGCACTGGCCGTAATCACATCTTGCATGCGTAATCTGGCGGGCGCGCGGACGGCTGGGCCTCACGGCTCAGTGTGGGCCCCCAACGTGATGCATTTCGATCATCAACACCGTCCATTGTGGGGCCCCTTCTAAAAATGGGCCTGTTCCAAAAATCACCGTATACGTATCTCAGGTGGCCCATACCATCTAAATCATGTGAAGACATGCCTAAACCATATAAAAACACTTGGTGGGGCCTACCTGATTTTCTGATGCGGATGAAACTTGGTCTGGACGGTCAATATGGGGAAACACACATAATGTATGGGCTGGATTTGTGAGCCACCTCACGGTGGGACCCTGCTAATGTAACCTTATCAAAGGTCGGTTGGCAAATAAACATTATGGTGGCCCCTGTTCGGTTGGCTCCCTGGCCGTGGGCCCAGGTCACGTGTGACCTGTCACGTGTGACCTTATAAACAGGTTTGATGGCAAATGAATATCATGGTGGGCCCTAGTCTCGTGGCCTTATGAATGGGTTGGATTTCAAATAAACATTTTGGTGGGCTTCACATGTGGCCCACTTGGATGCATATGGGCTCATATACTTAGGCCCATCTTGATGTATTTTTTTGGGCCCATTATTAAGGCCCACTTGGATATTTATAGGCCTATTTTTAGGCCCACTTTGGTATATATGGGCCATGCATTTAGGCCCATCTTGGCAAGTATATGGGCCCAATATTGAGGCCCATTTTGATATATATAAAGCCTATGTGATTAGGCCCATTTGATACACATAGAGCTTATGTGATTGGGCTCATTTTAACGCATTCTCAGGCCCATGGATGATGGCCCATTGCAATGTACCTAAGGCCCATTGGTGAGGTTCATTGAGGTGGCCCACTTGATGATTATAAGGCCTATGAGATACGGTCCATTTGATGTATTTAGGGCCCAGTGGGATGTACCTAAGGCATATTGCAATGTGTGATTCCACCAGGATTTACTTAATGGTATTTGAGGTGAGCCAAGCCTTGGGGACAATGTTGGTTTGACGTCCACATTGTATGAGTAATGTTGGTTCGATGTCCACATTATAACTCTCCCTGAGGCCACTGATAGGCCCGTATCTATTTCATGCAGGCCCATCTTCATTGAGAGGATAGTTTATTGCTTTATAACATGTTTAGCACAGCCCATGATTCATGATCATACGCATCATATGTATGCTTGAGATGAGGAGTGTCTGATCATAGCATGTGCCTTCGGGCAGACTGTTTACGACCCCCCCTGATAGGCGGAGTTGCCCTACATGAGCGTGTGCTTCACGCAGGATGGTTGCATGATTGGTAGTGTAGTTCATGCATTTGCATCTGTATGATTGAGATATGCCCTAGCGACATCAGGGCCATAGCCTCCACAGATATATCGTGGGTGGGTGGTTGGATCTGGGAAAATCTTGTTCCAAGCAATTGGGCGCCATAGATGTCCACTGGGTGAGAGTCCCCGAACCCGATGGTACCGGAGGATGACTCCAACGTCGAGGCCGAGTGGATATATGAGCGCATGAGGGCCGAATACCATGAGGCCGCGTCTCCCAACCGTGTCGTGGTCGGTTGGAAAGGAGTGGTGGCCTTACTCGCCCGAGAAGCGGGGGGCATTACTAGGTGAGTTTGACCAGCTCGGAAATGGGTTCGCTATCGACGTGCCGCATATATATTGGCTGACTATTGGCCAGGCGGATAGTGAGGTTTCTTACGCTCACTTGGACTGTGCTGCTTGGAGAGAGACAGTGCCATTTGGAGTGTACTGAACCCCGGTGATTATCCATACTGAGAACCGTACTGATTTGATGCTCTAGTGAGGAGTTGCATTGGTATGAGTATTGACATGCTTGACTTACATATTGCATCGCATGGCCTTGGTATGGCCGATAGCATTCACATCTTGTACTGCATAGCCTTGGTACGGCTAGTTGCATTTCGTACTCATCAGCATAATTCTACATTCTCCGGCATTGCACTCTGAGCACGTTCGCACACACTTACACCACCCTCTAAGCTTTCTATACATGCACGATTGATGCTTGCGGAGTGGCGCTTGAAACGCAGTTGTAGTCTCACCGCGGTTGGAGCGTGCTTGCCGAGCTTTGGAGTTTTGTTATTTGCACTACCTTGTATTTCCTTTCTACGCACTGTATTCAAAGTTTTTGTTCATAGTGAATTTTGTGATGGTGTTCTTGTGGTTATTGTTCGTGGGTTATGCTTGGTTATGCTCATTACTGAATCAAATGGATTATTAGAAATCCTCCTTATAGCATCCCAAGATCGGAACACAGCGTATGGGCGTTGGGAGCCGAGAATGGGGTTCTACTGAGGCTGTCGGTCTTAGGATCGGCGATCGGGAATTTTGTGAGCCGGGTCTCAGGAGTTCGGGCGTGACAGTTGGTATCGAGCATAACTTGGGAATAACCGAGAAAACGGCATCACATGTTTGCTATGAGTTGAAGGCGGTTAGGTTCCAAGTGCGAAACCTTCCGTTTGACTTCCTAACGTGCGATTCTCGAAATTTATTGGCGCCTTATCTTTTCCATAGGACATGCGACCTGGAGAGCGACCCGAGCGCCCCCGATCCACCACACGAGGCTCCGGCCTTACCACCGCGCCTCCCGTTCCACCCCCAGAGATTCCTGCCCCTGCCCGAGGATGACTTTCCTTCTCCCGATGCGGTGCGGATCCGGCCGTGCCGTGAGCGCCTCGCGATTCGACGAGATGTTACGGTGTGGCGGTGCCGCACTTCGAGGCGGGGCGGGCGCCCGATTGTTTCTCCAGCCCAGGCAGAGCAGGAGCGCGCGAGTGCCCTTCTCCGCGAGTTCAGACGGATGGATCCTCCACGATTTCAGGGCGAGCCAGATCCGACAGCAGCTGAGAGATGGCGCTCCGATGTGGAGAAGATTTTTGATATTATGTCATGTACGACTGAGCAGCGAGTCCGATTGGCCACATTCCTTTTCCAGGGCGAGGCAGAGCACTGGTGGACCTCTATTACCCGTGTCGCAGGACCTGATCATGTCTGGACATGGGAGGATTTCATCAACCGATTCGAGGAGCAGTACTTTCCTGACCACATTCGTCGTCAGAGGGCACGAGAGTTCGAGACTCTAGTACAGGGAGAGATGTCCGTGGCGCAGTACGCAGCTCACTTCGTGGCACTGTCACGGTATGGGCCATATATGGTTGATGATGAGGGGCGGAAAGCCCGCCGTTTCGAGAGCGGCTTACGTTACGGTCTTCGAGGCCGTGTTATTGGGCACGAGCTCCCGACCTTTCAAGCGGTAGTACGGAGGCCCAGATCTACGAGGCGAGTGGGGCGACTCTCGGGCGGTCGAGATCGGAGGAGGCGGGAGAGGCCGGCCCAGGTCCGGTGGCTCTCGGCGGCATCGACGACCACGGAGGTATGGGGTCATCCACCCGCTGAAGTACTAGCGCGTGCCGTGACACCAGCGGCACCGGCCAGCGTCGGCGGCACCTTCTGCACCACCCCAGCAGCTGTTTCCAAGGATGTGTTTTGGATGTGGCGGTTCTGGACATCGCATATCTGAGTGCCCTCGTCCTCATCTACGGACGGTCTGAGGGCGCGGCGGTCTCCCGGGGGCGGCGCGACCACGGCGGCGACCTTCGGCACGACGGCGGCGGCCCATCGGCGGCGACCTCGGCCACCAGAGGCCCCAACGGCGAGAGACGGCGGCATGGCGGCCGCGGGGCGGCGGCGGCACCGGGGGACCTCGGAGGGGACAGGCACCTCCCCAGCCAGCTCAGGCTAGGTTTTATGCGGCTCAGCAGGACCCACAGACCTCGGGAGGAGTCGTTGAGGGTATACTTCTGTCTCTTCATGCATCGCCCGAGTATTGTTTGATTCCGGCGCTTCGCACTCATTCATGTCTGAGGATTTTTGCCGATCGACTGGATTACCGACTGAGTCTTCTAGTGAGGGATTGACCGTATCGACGCCCTTGGGGAAGATCGCAGTATTGGGCCGTTTCTGTCCATCTTGCCCTATTCAGGTCGGTGATATCTTTTTGCCTGCTGACTTATTTGTGCTGCCGATGACAGATTTTGACGTTATCTTGGGCATGGATTGGCTTGCCGAGTACCACGCCATCATGGACTGTTCCGCGAGGATAGTTACATTCTGCATACCCGGCTTGCCGCAGTTTCAGTTTGTTGCCGAGCCCTGAGGAGAGTCGTTGTCATGTTTGATGTTCTCCACCGATGTGGAGCCTGTTGTCGATTGTATCGATCATATTCCGATTGTCTGCGACTTTCTCGACGTGTTTCAGGAGATTCCGGGACTGCCGCCTCGACGCCATATTGAGTTCGGGATTGATCTTGTGCCTGGTACCGCGCCTATCTTGAAGGCCCCATACCGTATGGCACCGATGGAGCTGCATGAGTTGCAGCGGCAGTTGGACGAGTTGCGTGAGTTGGGATTTATACGTCCGAGCAGTTCGCCTTGGGGAGCGCCGGTACTCTTCGTCAGGAAGAAGGATGGCTCGTTGAGGCTCTGCGTCGACTACCGCGAGCTCAACCGGGTCACAATTAAGAATAAGTACCCACTCCCAAGGATAGATGATTTATTTGATCAGCTGCAGGGTGCACAGTTCTTTTCGAAGATTGACCTGCGTTCTGGTTATCATCAGATTCGTGTCCTGGAGGACATCCCGAAGACAGCTTTCAGGACGCGTTATGGTCATTTTGAGTTTCAGGTCATGTCCTTCGGACTAACCAATGCACCCGCGGTCTTCATGCAGTTGATGAACGAGGTCTTCCGTCCATATCTTGATCAGTTTGTTGTGGTCTTCATCGACGACATTCTGATATATTCGAGGACTCGTGAGGATCATATGCAGCATCTGGAGATCGCTTTGCAGACCCTCCGTGCCCACCAGCTGTATGCGAAGCTGGAGAAGTGCGAGTTCTGGCAGGAGGAGGTGAATTTCCTCGATCACGTGGTGACGAGGGAGGGTGTCACAGTGGACCCCTCGAAGGTTGAAGCAGTGCGTCAGTGGAGCCAGCCCACGACTGCGTCCGAGATCTGCAGTTTCCTTGGTTTAGCGGGATATTATCAACGTTTCATAGAGGGCTTCTCCCGTATCGCGGCCCCGATGACCAGGTTGACTCGGAAGGGCGCAGATTTTGTTTGGACTGACGCGTGTGAGCGGGCATTCGTGGAGTTGAAGGACCGTCTGACGTCCGCTCCTGTCCTCACTCTTCCCTCTGGGATTGATGGATTTGTTGTATTTACCGATGCCTCACGTATTGGTTTAGGTGCTGTCCTGATGCAGCACGGCAGGCCTGTAGCCTTCGCGTCTCGTCAGCTCAAGGTCCATGAGCTGAACTACCCTACGCATGATCTGGAGCTGGTAGCAGTCGTCTTCGCACTGAAGGTGTGGAGACACTATCTTTATGGGGTTAGGTTCGAGCTCTTTTCTGACCACAAGAGCTTGAAGTATCTATTCTCCCAGTCTGAGCTGAACATGAGACAGAGACGCTGGATGGAGCTTTTGAAGGACTATGATTTTGACCTCCAGTACCACCCAGGCAAGGCAAACGTGGTGGTGGATGCCCTCAGCCGTCAGCCGCGAGGCCTGGTAGCACACATGATGATTCAGGAGTGGAGGATGCTCGAGGATATCGCAGAGTACGACTTCGATTTTGGTCTGCAGTCTTCTATCGTCCAGCTATCGAGTCTGTCGATTCAACCCTCTCTTGTCGCAAGGGTGATCGAGGCTCAGCAGATAGATGAGTCGTTACAGGATTACCGAGCAGGCGAAGCATCCGAGAGTCGATGACGATTGCGGTGGTTCGATGGTGGACTTCGCCCGAGGCCGATTATATGTCCCGGATATTCCGAGTTGCGCGAGAGATCTTATGGCCGAGACACATAGATCTCGGTTTTCTATCCACCCCGCTCGACGAAGATGTATCGTGATATGAGGAGACAGTATTTACGGGCGGGGATGAAGCGCCGGTGCCGGTTTGTGGCGAGTGTGACACATGCTAGCGTGTCAAGGCCGATCATCAGAGACCTCCTGGTCTATTGCAGCCGTTGAGCGTCCCGATGTGGAAGTGGGAGCACGTGTCGACAGATTTCATTATGGGCTTGCCGAGGACTCAGCGCGGTCATGACGCCATTTGGGTTGTTGTGGATCATCTGACGAAGTCGGCACATTTTCTCGCGATGCGTGCGACCTTGTCTATGGACCGACTTACGAGGTTATTTATCGAGGAGATTGTGAGGCTGCATGGCGTTCCAGTCTCGATCATTTCTGACCGAGATTCGAGATTTACATCTCAGTTTTGGAGGAGTTTCCAGAGAGCAATGGGGACTGATTTGCAGCTCAGTACCGCGTATCATCCGCAGACCGATGGTCAGACTGAGAGGGTCAACCAGATCCTTGAGGATATGCTTCGGGCTTGTGCGATTGACTTCGGTGGTTGCTGGGATGAGCATCTACGATTGGCTGAGTTCGCGTACAACAACAGCTATCAGGCGACCATTGGCATGGCTCCTTTTGAGGCACTGTATGGCAGACCGTGCAGATCTCCGAGTTGTTGGACCGAGGTTGGAGAGCGGCGCCTCCTAGGTCCCGAGCTTGTGCAGGAGACTTCTGAGGCTATTGATATCATCAGGCAGAGGATGCGCACAGCTCAGAGTCGGCAGAAGAGTTTTGCTGATCGCTGGCGTCGTCCCTTGGAGTTTGACGTAGGGGACCATGTGTATCTCAAGGTCTTGCCCATGAAGGGCGTAGTTCGATTTGGAGCGAAGGGCAAGCTTGCCCCGAGATTTATAGGACCTTTCGAGATTACTGAGCGCATTGGCGCTGTGGCCTATCGGCTTGCCTTACCACCTCAGTTGTCTGGCGTCCACAACGTTTTCCACGTCTCTATGTTGAGGAAGTGTGGGTCAGACATCGTCCCTGTTATTGATTGGCAGCCGTTAGAGGTTCGTGAGGACGCTTCTTACATTGAGCAGCCAGTTCGTATCCTTGATCGGAAGGAGCAGGTCCTCCGGACCAAGGTCATTCCCTTGGTGAAGGTTCAGTGGAGTCATCATTCTACTGATGAGGCGTCTTGGGAGCGCGAGGCTGAGATTCGGGAGCGCTATCCCCATCTCTTTGATGATTGATCTTGTGCTGTATCTTGTATACTGTCTTCAATTTTGTATTACGATGCCTTATTCCCCCTTTTATTATGAGTTATGTTCACTTGCGATGATAGATTAAATTTCGAGGACGAAATTTTTATTTGGAAGGGAGAGTTGTAAGACCCGTATCGTAGACCGTACTGTTCCGTCGGTTTCCGCGATTCTTCCGGTTGAATTCCGGCAATGTTCGACTCATATCCGACGTTGCGTGCGATCTTAAGCCGAGTCCTGCCTACCGAAGGCGGCTCGATCCGAAACTTGTATCCTAGCGATCGCGCCGTCGCCGCGGTTCCAACGCCGCGACTCGCGCACCGAACCGATACCTAGGTGGGAAGATGTCGGTCAGCGTTCGGTTCGAAGAAACGCCGCACGTTGCGAATCTCGAGGGAATCTCTACGAGATGTCCCATCAATCAAGTCAAGTACACCACCATACCTCCATGCCACCTCACCCAACAACAAGTACACACAACCCATCCTTCCTTTTTCAAAAGTCCACTCTCTCTCTTCCATCACCATCCCTTCTTTACCCATTTTTCAACTTAACCCATCCCCATTTATTACAACCACTCCACCTATCCCTTCCATTCATATCTCCCATCACTTCTCTCTCTCTCCCTCATTTCTCAAACACTCTCCCAAGCATCCCACGTCCAAGCCCTCTTCTCTCCCTAAACCACAACAACAAGTGTGGCCCACTTTCCCCACCCCTCTCATCTCTCATCCCCACCATCAAACTCCCATCTACCTCCATCAAATTCATAGGCAAGGAGCTGAGGAGTGCAAGGAAGCAAGTAGGAGGCCAACAAGGTGGGTGATCCACCGTTGATTCCATTTAAGGGCCCACAAGTGATGGGATCCACTTTGATGTATGTAGTTGTAATTGAAGAGGGGCCCATAGTGGCGGGGTCCCTCCACTCCATCGCCGTGTCTCTCTCTATTTCTCTCTTTCTCTCTTCCTTAGAATGAAGTGGGCCCCACCAATATGTTAAATCTACTCCGTCCATCAAATAGGGTGGCCCACCTCATTTTAGGAGAGATCCACCCCCCCTATTTAGAGTAAATGATATATTATAATATTTTATTAATATTTAAATATTATGGTGGGCCATGATCATGTGGGACCTACCTTGATTAACGTGGGCCACTCACGTGTGGAACCCACCATGAGGCGGTGTTTATCCAAACCGTCCAGCGTCTAGAGACGCTGGACGTAGGAGTACCGCATGCCTGACAAAATAAAAAATAAAAGGAAAAGTTACCTTTTTAGTGGGCTGCTCATGCAGGCCCCACTTTGATGTATGTATGTGATCCACGCCGTCCAATCTATTCTCCAGTATACTTTAGGCGTTGAGCCAAAATTTTAAGGCGATCTGATCATCAGGTGGGCCATAACATCTAAAACTATGTAAAGACATGCCAGAACGTATAAAAGTACTCGGTGGGACCCACCTGAAGTTTGGATGCAGCTGAAACTCGTTCTGGACGGGTAGAACAGTGGGACACACATATTGGATGGGCTGGATTGTGAATCACATTTGGGTGGGCCCCAAAACAAAAAAAAAAATAAAAATTTCAAAGCACGTATTGCTTCTGTTGCCAAAGCTTCTTGACGCCGCACTGCTGCATCGCATGCGTAACGGGGCGGGCGGACGCTGGGCCTCACGGCTCCAGCTGTGGGCCCCCACTGTGATGCATTTCGATCATCAACACCGTCCATTGTGGGGCCCCTTCTAAAAATGGGCCTGTTCCAAAAATCAGCCGTATACGTATCTCAGGTGGCCCATACCATCTAAATCATGTGAAGACATGCCTAAACCATATAAAAACACTTGGTGGGGCCTACCTGATTTTCTGATGCGGATGAAACTTGGTCTGGACGGTCAATATGGGGAAACACACATAATGTATGGGCTGGATTTGTGAGCCACCTCACGGTGGGACCCTGCTAATGTAACCTTATCAAAGGTTGGTTGGCAAATAAACATTACGGTGGCCCCTGTTCGGTTGGCTCCCTGGCCGTGGGCCCAGGTCACGTGTGACCTGTCACGTGTGACCTTATAAACAGGTTTGATGGCAAATGAATATCACGGTGGGCCCTAGTCCCGTGGCCTTATGAATGGGTTGGATTTCAAATAAACATTTTGGTGGGCTTCACATGTGGCCCACTTGGATGCATATGGGCTCATATACTTAGGCCCATCTTGATGTATTTTTTTTGGGCCCATTATTAAGGCCCACTTGGATATTTATAGGCCTATTTTTTAGGCCCACTTTGGTATATATGGGCCATGCATTTAGGCCCATCTTGGCAAGTATATGGGCCCAATATTGAGGCCCATTTTGATATATATAAAGCCTATGTGATTAGGCCCATTTGACACACATAGAGCTTATGTGATTGGGCTCATTTTAATGCATTCTCAGGCCCATGGATGATGGCCCATTGCAATGTACCTAAGGCCCATTGGTGAGGTTCATTGAGGTGGCCCACTTGATGATTATAAGGCCTATGAGATACGGTCCATTTGATGTATTTAGGGCCCAGTGGGATGTACCTAAGGCATATTGCAATGTGTGATTCCACCAGGATTTACTTAATGGTATTTGAGGTGAACCGAGCCTTGGGGACAATGTTGGTTTGACGTCCACATTGTATGAGTAATGTTGGTTCGATGTCCACATTATAACTCTCCCTGAGGCCACTGATAGGCCCGTATCTGTTTCATGCAGGCCCATCTTCATTGAGAGGATAGTTTATTGCTTTATAACATGTTTAGCATAGCCCATGATTCATGATCATACGCATCATATGTATGCTTGAGATGAGGAGTGTCTGATCATAGCATGTGCCTTCGGACAGACTGTTTACGGCCCCCCCTGATAGGCGGAGTTGCCCTATATGAGCGTGTGCTTCACGCAGGATGGTTGCATGATTGGTAGTGTGGTTCATGCATTTGCATCTGTATGATTGAGATATGCCCTAGCGACATCAGGGCCATAGCCTCCACAGATATATCGTGGGTGGGCGGGTTGATACCGAAAAATCTTGTTCCAAGCAATTGGGGCGCCATAGATGTCCCACGGGTGAGAGTCCTGAACCCGATGGTACCAGAGGATGACTCCAACGTCGAGACCGAGTGGATATATGAGCGCATGAGGGCCGAATACCATGAGGCCGCGTCTCCCACTGTGTCGTGGTCGGTTGGAAAGGAGTGGTGGCCTTACTCACCCGAGAAGCAGGGGGCATTACTAGGGGAGTTTGACCAGCTCGGAAATGGGTTCGCTATCGATGTGCCGCATAGGTATTGGCTGACTATTGGCCAGGCGGATAGTGAGGTTTCTTACACTCACTTGGACTGTGCTGCTCGGAGAGAGACAGTGCCATTTGGAGTGTACTGAACCCCGGTAATTATCCATACTGAGAACCGTACTGATTTGATGCTCTAGTGAGGAGTTGCATTGGTATGAGTATTGACATGCTTGACTTACATATTGCATCGCATGGCCTTGGTATGGCCGATAGCATTCACATCTTGTACTGCATAGCCTTGGTACGGCTAGTTGCATTTCGTACTCATCACTATGATTCTGCATTCTCCGGCATTGCACTCTGAGCACGTTCGCACACACTTACACCACCCTCTAAGCTTTCTATAAGCTTATGCACGATTGATGCGTGCGGTGGCCTGACGAAGGACGTTAGCTGTAGTCTCGCCTTGCATGATTGGAGCGTGCCGCCGAGCTTTTGGAGTTTTTGTTATTTGCACTACTTTGTATTTCCCTTTCTACGCACTGTATTCAAAGTTTTTGTTCATAGTGGATTTTGTGATAGTGTTCTTGTGGTTATTGTTCGTGGGTTATGCTTGGTTATGCTCATTACGAATCAAATGGATTATTAGAAATCCTCCTTGTAGCATCCCAGGATCGGAACCTGGCGTATGGCCGCTGGGAGCCGAGAATGGGGTTCTACGGAGGCTGTCGGTGCCGGATTCGGCGATCGGGAATTTTGTGAGCCCGGTCTCCGAGTTCGGGGCATGACAGGTTGGATGGTTGGGATGGGAATGGATGGGTGGTTGTTTGGATGGATTTTTGATGATTGGATAGAATGAATGGATGGATGGGTTGGTTCGATGGATGGTTAGATGGATAGTTGGGATAGATGGATGAATGGATGGATGGGATGGTTGGATGGATGTATGGATGGATGGATGGGGTGGTTGTATGGATAGATGGCATGGATGGATAGATGTTTTGATGATTGATGGGATGATCAGATGTATGAACGAGATGGTTGGATGTTGAATAGATGGATATTATGGTTGGATGGATGGATGCATGGATGGATGTTTGGATGACTAGATATGTAGATGGATGGAATGGTTGGATAGATGGATTGTTGGATGTTTGAATGATTGTATGAGATGAATGGATGGTTGGATGGGGGATGCAATGGTTGGATGGGGGATGAGATGAATGAGGCTCTGATGGGCCACTAAGGGGCCAGCAAGATGTATGAATTCCATCCACATCGTCCATCCATTTATACATATCATTTTAGAGTATGACCCTAAAAATAACGAAGAGGCTTAAATGGATCACGAAGTGGGGATTAAATTCCTACCATTGAAAATTTCTTGGGGGGCCACAAAAGTTTTTGATTAAGAAGATATTTACTTTTTCACTTCATCCAAGTGTATATGACCATATTAACAGGTTGGATGGAAAATAAACAATATGGTGGACCCTAAAAGGGTTTCAATGGTGGTCATCCTTAGCACCATTTCGTGTGGTGCGGTCCACTTGATACGTAGATATGCCTTTTTTTAAAAATCTACTATAATCTAAAATGATATGAAAAAATGGATGGACAATGTGGATACAATTCATACATCTCTCCGAATTGATGGACAGTGTGGATACAAAACACACATCATGGTGGAACCCATATAACTAGTGACGTCTAAGGTTGTTCACGAGTTGAGTCAGCTCTAATAACTCGCTTGACTCGGCTCGAGCTATCTCGGATGGACTCAGCTTGAATGGCTGAGTCAGGCTGAGTCAAGCTTAAATATTGTAGCTCGAGTTAAGTTCGAGCTGAGTTCGACCATGGGTCATTTTAACTAGACTCGACTCGAACTTGACTCGACTCGAAACTCAAACTCAAGCTCGACTCGGCTCAATTAGAAATAGGTTTAGGTTTTTATAGGGTCGTACATCGAGCCGAGTCGAGTCAAGGTGGGCCAAGCTCGACTTGACTCATCCATGCTATACTCGAGCTCGCCCTCGAGCTAAACATTGAAGCTTGGCTTGTTTGCCAAAGCTTTCGAGTTGAGTTCGAGTCGAGCTAGTGGTTCGAGTCGAGTTGAGTTTATCTCGAGTCCAGTTGAGCTTACCTTAGTAGGGTAAGGGAAAGAAAAAGAGGGAATGGGGATGGATAGGATTTTTTAGTAAAAACTTTTAAGTTTTAACTTCTTTTTTTAAACTTATATATATATATATTATATTTAATATTAATATAATATATAATGTATATTATTAAAATATATTACTCGAGCCGAGTCGGGCTCGAGCTCGAGCTTTGAGTCGAGTCGAGTTGAAATAGTTGAAATACACCATGGTCGAACTTGGCTTAAACTCAACTCGAATTTTAGTAAACAAGCTTGACTTGCCTTGAATCGGCCTTTCAAGTTGAGTCAATCCGAGCTGAGTCGAGCCGAGTCGAGCGAGCTTTTCAAGCTAGCTCGACTCGTGTACAAATTGTACCCTATGTTTTTATAATTTATATATATATATATATATATATATATATATATATATATATATATATATATATATTATATAGTTTTTAAAAGTAAAACCCTACCCCTCCCCACCCGCACGCCACACGTCTCTTCATCCCTTCCCTATCTCCTTTCCCTTTCTTCTCCCCACCCAACTTTGTTCCGACGAGCAACGCTGCAACATCAATTAGAGGTGGGCCACCACCACTTACGACCTACGACACTGAGGCCCGAACGCCGCCCTGAACGTCCATGGTCCACCCGATCTTGCCCAATCCCAACAAGGTGCATGCATCTATTTCTTCTTCTTCTTCTTAATCTTTTTTTTTCTTTTATATATATATATATATATATATATATATATATATATATATATATATATATATATATATATATATATATAATGTTTGTTGATTTGTCCAAACTATTCATAGGCTGTTGATCTTGATGGACCCAACTGGGAAAGTGGAAAACCACACCCAGATACGAGAATCCCAACCATTTGTACAGCAACCTTTTTATTTCCATTTTAACATTAACAATTGATGTATTTTTCCTTTACCATTTATTTTTAGGCTACCAATCTAAAGGGATTCAGGATCTCAGGGCTCATCACATCAAAGGTCTAGATGACTGAACATATGATGATATGAACAAGCGCGAGCTCGACTCAAGGTAAACTCAACTCAACTCAAACCACCAGCTCGACTCGACAGCTTTGACAAACAAGCCAAGCTTCAATGTTAACCTCGAGGCCGAGCTCAAGCTCGAGCTTGAACTCGAGTACACCATGGACAAGCCGAGCAAAGCTTGGCCCACCTCGACTCGACTCGGCTCGGTGCCCACCTCTAGTGACGTCACTTCAGTGAGAGTCTTGCGGAAACAGATTAACTACTCCCCCTACCACCAACCAATGGCTGGTGGCGGGTGCTCCATGGGCCCCACCATGATATATGTATTTCATCCATGCCGTCCATATATTTTTCTATATCATTTTATGATAAGAGACAAAAAAAAATGAGGTATATCCCAATATAAAGTGGACCACGTTACAGGGGATGGCGTTGAATGAACGTGGACCATTAAAAAATTTTTAGGGGCCATAAAAGTTTTGGATCAAGCTGATCTTTGCTTTTTTACCTTCATCTGGGTTTGTATGACCTAATCAACAGATTGGATGTCAAATAAACAGTACAGTGTGCCTTAAGAGGATTTTAATGGTGGATATCCAATCACTGTTGTTTTCTTATGGTGTAGTCCAGGTTATATTTATATCCCACCCATTTTTGGTGTAAAGAACTAAAATGATCTTTAAAAAAGGATGAAACGAATGGATGAAATACATACATCATGGTGAGGCCCACAGAGCACCGACCATCAGCCACGAGGTTGTTGGCGCGGAGTAGCCAATCCGTTTCCAAGTCGGTGGCGGTGCGGAAGCCTTTTGCAGGAAGTTCCTGCGCTGGGACTGGGAACTTAGGGGGGGCACACTGTGATGTGTGTGAGAAATCCTCACCGTCCATCCATTTTGTGAGTTCATTTTAAGGTATATTATCAAAAATGAACCGTATCCAAAGCTTGAGTGAGCCGTACTAGAGGAAAATGTGGTTAGAGAAATTCCTACCGTTGAAACCTTCCTGGGTTCAACAATGATGTTTAGATGCCATCCATACCGTTAATAACGTCATTCCTATTGGGATGAACTGAAAAAAAAATAAAAATAGCATGAATCAAAACTTCTGTGGCCCCACAAATATTTCAACCGTAGAAATTTAATTATCACATTTTTGGCTCACTTGAGCGTTGGATACAGTTCATTTTTGGTAACATGCACTAAAATGAACTCAAAAAACGGATGGACGGGGAAGATTTCTCACAAACATCACAGTAGGTCCCACCTAATTTCAGCGCATGAACTTTCTGCGAAAGCGTCCTTCCGAATGGTTCTCCGGCTCGGGCGCGGATTAGGTACCGACTGGTTTGAGTTGCGAGACTAGCCACTGAAGTGACGTCAGCAAGCTCCGTAGGCCTCACGATGATGTATGTTTTGTATCCACACCTTCCATCATCTGGAGATATCATTTTAGGGCAATATCCAAAAAAAACCGAGTTAAATCCAAAGCTCCAGTGGACCCCAGCACAGAAAATAGTGGAACAGTGACGCCCACCACTAAAAACTTCTAAAGGCCATGAAAGTTTTAGATCAAGCTGATATTTGTGTTTTCCCTTATTTAATGTCTTTTTTAACTTTTGAACAGGTTGGATTTCAAATAAACATTATGATGGCCTTAGGATAGTTTCAATGGTGGGAATCACTCTCTCCACTGTTTTCTTTGGTGGGGTCAACTACAGATATTTATTTGCCTAATTCTTTGGTTCATATCTTAAAATGATATCTAAAAATGGATGGACGGTGTGGATATAACACATACATTATAGCGGGCCAACAGAACTTGGTGACGTCACCTCAGTAGCCGAGTCGCTACTCAACCTGTAATGCGTCCTCTACGGCTCTAAAATCGGATTGTTAGTTTGTTACACTTTTATCATACTGAGTAAACTTAGCTGGGCCCACAGTCAATGTGTATTGGTTATCCACTCCTTACATCTGTTTTTCCAGCTAAGTTTAGTGGTTGAGCCGAAAATTTAAGCAGTCCCAGAGCTCAAGCGGACCAGTAGGAATAATGACTTCCACCGTTGAAACCTTGGTAGGCCCCACAGTGATGTTTATTTATCATCCAACCTATTCATAAGATCACACATACATAGAAAAAAGGAAAACACAAATAACAGATTGATCCAAAACTTCCGTGGCCCCCAAGAAATTTTCAACGGTATAATTTCAATTCACACCGTTTCCGGTGGTGAGGTCCACTTGAGATTTGGATATACTTCATTTTTGGTCTAGACCCCTCAAATTATCTTTTAAAATGGATGGACGGCATGGATGAGACACATACATCATGGATGGCCCACGGAGCACCAACTACTAGCCATTGGCTAGTGGCAGGATGATTGGCCAAGCCATTTCCTCCAAAAGGGGGATGGTGCTGATCCAACGGTGGGAACTTGCTGCCCATGAAACTAGGTGGGGCGAACGTAATGTTTGTGCAAAATCCACACCGTCCATCCTTTTTATGAGCTCATTTTAAAATATGGAGCCAAATATAGTATGATCCAAGACTCAAGTGGCCCCACGAATATTTCAATTGTGGATGTTCAATCCTCACACTTTTGGCTCACTTGAGTATTGGATCCGGTTCATTTTTAGTCTCATGCCTTAAAATGAGCTCACAAAACTAATGGACGGAGTGGATTTTGCACAAACATCACAGTGGACCCCACTTAGGTTTTCAAGATTCAAACGTCTTGCCAATGTTTTCGCAGAAAATATGCATCTTCTAGTCAAACGGACGCACATTGCGTTGTGCTCGGGTAGACGTTATTCCTATTCCATGAGATTAAAAAGATGCATTTAACTCTCCATACCCTGTGAATTAAGAAGATGAGAAACCTTGAGAAAGAGAAATCAGCATCAAAGCAGCGGTGAGGTGCGGTCGGGTTCAACTGGTGATAACTGTACATGTTTCTCTTAAGAGTTATATTTATATTTTGAGGCAGGTATGTTCGCAATGGACCCCACTGTATGAATAATTTAGCTCTTGTGATTCATCTGAGATTTTGATCAGCCTCATTTATGGACAAAACATTAGAATAATTTATAAAAATGAGAATAATGTATAAAAATGATTAGATGGTGTATAATCACCACTGTTTCCAAATAGTGTGGCCTACCTAATTTTTGGGTCACTAGCATAAATTGGTGTGGGCCATCTTGTGGACAGAGTGGATTTAGAAAACGTATATCAGGGTGGACCTCACTTGCTGTCCGTTTTTCACTCGTAAGAAGGTTTCAACAGTGGGTGTTTAATTACCACTATTTTAAAATGGTGTGGCCTACCTGTTTTTTTTTTTTTTTTTTTTTTTTTTTTTTGTTTGATCTGCCTGAAATTTTTGGAGCATGGCCAACATGATGATGGCCATCTGATGTACGGATTGGATATGTCATACACACATGTGGGTCTGGCTATCTAATTACTAGACTGGTCCCACTTTAGTCCCAGGTTAGTTTAGATCATGTGGCCCACCTTTTTCAGCGGCAGGAAAGAAGACATTAGTGTAATATTTGGGAGAGAGAGGAGAGGGAAAAATAAAAAAGCTATAGGGAGTAAGAAACACACGATCAGCAGATTTAGTGTTGGGAAAGTAACGTGATTGGAGACTCAATGTCAATCACGCACGTCTGGTGATTAAGGATACGATTACGAATGACCACCTGGTGGGCCCCCCCTGTAGAAAGTGAATAAAAAGAGGACATAGTAACATAATAAATGTAAAACAATATAAATAAAACAATAAAAGAAATTATTTGGATTGGCCGGTAATAATAGAATAAAGGCTCTTTGGCATCTCTATTCCAATCTAATAAAAGCTTTTTAAATAAGAGTTATTTTAATAAGCTCTTTTGTTCTAGCTCATGAGCTCGTTTGGTAAAATTAAGTTTTTTTTTTTTTTTTTATTTTTAAAAGGTATTTTCATATAATTGCCCACCATTAGGGTCATTGACCTATAATCATCCAATTTAAAAATATTTAAATTAACAACCTTATGCTTTGCACCTTAGTCATTCCAATGTGTGGCGTCTAATGATTTAGTGTTATATATGATTTAAAATCTTTATTTTCTAAAATGATAAAATTGACTTCTAAGTAAAGCTAACCTTGTTGCCAATCGCTTATGTTGGACAAAATTACAAACATTCTCTCTCCTCATTCATGGCATACTACACAACACAATTTTTAATGTGTGGAACTCCTCTCGCCCCACCATGGTTTATATGTTAGATCCACATTGTCCATCAATTTGTCCATATCACTTTAGAGGACGATCTCAAAAATGAAGCACATCCAAATCTCAAATGGACCATACCACACAAAGCAGAAGAGATTGAACAATTATAATCGAAACCTTCCTAGGGTCCACCATAGAATTTATTTGTCATCTAATTTCTTCGTAAGGTCACACGGACCTAGACGAAAGGAAAGCACAAATGTCATCTTGATCAAAGCCTTCTATGGCCCCAAAAAGTTTTCAACAATAGACATCTAATTTTCAACTGTTTCTTATAGTGTGGCTCACCTAAGACTGAGATATACCTCATTTTAGTATCGTATCTTAAAATTATATAGAAAAATGGATGGATGGTGTGTACCGGACACAGACATCATGATAATCATGATAGGCCCCATGGAAGTTCCACATGCCAACACTTTCAATTCTCTTCTCTCTTATTGGACTGTGCTCCACAGCAAGCCAGAATTTCTTGACATGTGAAATTTACATGGGCCCACCGTGACCTATTTCTTAGGTCTACATTGTCTATCCATTTTTTAAAAATTATTTTAGGATATGAGCCCAAAAATAAGGAAAATCCATATATCAAGTGGACCACACTACAATAAACACTAGGAATTGGTCCATATATCAAGTGGACCACACTACAATAAACACTAGGAATTGGTCCATATATCAAGTGGACCACACTACAATAAACTTCTTAGGGTCACAAAAAGCTTTGATCAAGCTAATGTCTGTGTTTTACCTTAATCTAGCTTTGCATGACCTTATGAATAGGTTAAATGGCAAATAAATCTCATAATTGGCCCTTTTGAAGGTTTCAACAATAGTTTATTCAATCCCCACTACTTTAGTGGCATGTTCCAATTGAGTTTCCATTTGTCTCATTTCTTTACTCATGCTCTAGAGTTATCTAGAAAAATTGATGAACGGTGTGGATCTAACATATAAATCATGGTGGGCCAGACAAACTCCACACATTAAAAGTCATGTTGTGTATTGCTCAATCTATTCGAGAGAGAAAATCCACGTGTTTGTAAACTCATGTCATTGACAATGATGTGTTTCAATGAGAAGCGATGGATGCAGATTTCCTAAGTTCTTGCATTAGGATGTTAGGCGGGGCCCACCATGATATTTTTCAGAAATCCACCCCGTCCATCCATTTTACAAGCTAATTTTAAGACATGCGGCCAGAAGTGAGGCGAATCCAAAACTCAAGTAAGCCACAAGAGAGGAAACAGTGGGATTCAATGACCACTGTTGAAACATTTACAGTTCCGTCTATTCATTTTACAAGCTAATTTTAGGACATGCGACCATAAATAAGGCGGATCCAAAATTTAAGTGGGCCACACGAGATGAAACAATAGGATTCAATGACAACCATTGAAATATTTGCGTGGCTACGAAAGTTTGTATGGGGCTAAATCTTGTGTGTTTTCACTTCATCCCGGTGGTAATGACCTTATAAATAGTTTGGATGGCATATAAGTATCAAGGTGGAGCCCATGAAGATTTCAATGTTTGGCATTTGTTTCTCCAATTTTCCCTCTACATGCTCCACTTAAATTTTGGATTTGCCTCATTTGTTTTGACACATCCAGAATTTAATGCCAAGAGCTTTTGCAGGAAATCTGTGTCTTACAAGACTGCACAGGTATTCCCTGCGCGTTCTAAGTTGTGAGCTTTGAAGCAGATTCATACCTCAGGTGGACCGCAGTACACAAAACAGTGGGCTAAAAATTGAAGCAGATACATATCTCAGGTGGACCGCAGCACACGAGCACCACACAAAACAGTGGTCATTGAGCAGGCACTGTCAAAAAATTCCATGGCCCACAGTGATGTTTATTTGTCATCTAACTTATCCCTAAGGTCGCATAGATCTAGATGAAGGGAAAACATAAATATTAACTTGATCCAAAACTTTTACTGGCCCCAAAAAGTTTTAAATGGTAGGCATTCAATCAAAATTGTTTTGTTTTGTGGTGGATCCACATGCTATTTAGTTCCGACTCAATTTTTAGACTGACTACCTAAAATGAGTGGACAAAATGGATGGACAATGTCAATCACATGCATAAATAAAGCTGGCCCCATCCAATGTTCTACATCCCCACCCCCTTATAACAGGGTATAACTATAAATACCAAAGGGTGAGGGCAAATACGTGTTTTTCACACTTTTAACAGTGTTTTTTCATTCAGTAATTAACAGTCAAAATCCAAGAGGCGGCTATTTTTCCATATTTACAAAGCATCGGCTTACCAATTTAACATTTTAAAATCGAGTGATTATAGTACGATAGCCTTTATAGTTATATGGAAAAGCCTCGAGGCAAGGAAAAAAAAAAAAAAAAAAGCCCTAAGCTGAAATAAGCACCTACGTTTGGCAGAATGTTTAATGCAAGGCTTGTCTTGGATGTGGACTATTCATCACTAGCGGTTGATCTTTGACATGGACCATCATTATGTGGGGCCCACCTTGATGTGGGTCATCTATCATGTGGACTCCACCTTTGAAGTGGGTTACCCATCATGTGGGGCCCACTTTTGATGTCCACCATCCATCGTCCGGGGCGCACCTTCTATGTGAATCATCCATCATGTTGGGCCACTTTGGACATGGGTTGTCTATCATGCGAGACCTTAGATGTGGACCGTCCATCAGGTGCAGCCCACTTGATGTGGACTGTCCATCATAAGGGGCCACAATTTGATGTGGGTCATCCATCAAGTGAGGCCCAATCGTCCATTATGTGGGCTACCTTGATGTGGACCATTCGTTATGTGGGCCCCACCTTCAATACAAGTAGTTCATCATGTGGGCCCACCTTTGATGTCAACCATCCATCATATGGGCCCACCTTTGATGTCCATCATCCATTATGTAGGTCCCACCTTTGATGTGGATTGTCCATCAAGTGGGGCCCATTTAACGTGCATGGTCCATCATGTTAGGCCACACTTTGATGTGGGTCATCCATCATGTGGGGCCACCTTTGATGTGAACTGTGCATTATGTGGGCCCACTTTGATGTGGACCATTCATCATGTGGGGGGCTTTAACATGGGTTGGTTATCATGCAGGCCCACTTTTGATGTCCATCATCTATCATGTAGATCCCACCTTTGGTATAGGTTGTCCATCATGTCAGGCCCACTTAGTCCATCATATAGGGCCACATTTTGATGTGGCCCATCCATCATGTGGGACTACATTTTAATGTGGGTCATCCAACCCACCTTTGATGTTCACCATTCATCATGTGGTCCCACCTTTACAGCAGACCGTCCATCATACGGTTCCCAACTTTCAATATAGGTCATTCATCATGTGGGCCCACTTTTGACGCCAACCTTCTACCATGTGGTTCCACCTTCAATGTCCACCATCCACCATGTGGGTCCCACCTTTGATATGAGTCGTTCATCATGTGGGGCCACACTTTGATGTGGGGTATCCGTCATGTGGGACCACCTTTAATGATGTAACCGTGCATTATGTAGGCCCACCTTTAATGTGACCGTGCATTATGGTAAATTATCAAATAAATTTAAGATTTAAATGGATGTTTTATGATAACTTCTTAAATGGTTTTACCATTTTCGAGTTAATATCGCGAATAAAACGCGATATATTTAAAATAATCGGAGATTTGAAAATTATCACGAGATTTTCAAAATGTCGGCTCTATTTGTCACACGCGCCTCAACGAGAGGACTGTTGGCATACTAGGATGGATCCGAATTGAGCTTTTACTGCAACTGCCAGTCGTTTTAAGTGGTGGCCGATTTTCTGCGGCTGCAAGAAGACGTTGTTTTCTTTTTGAAATTTTCGATTTATAAATATATATAGTCCTTGTTGTGGAAGTATAACTGAGTTTTAATATTGGAGTGTTTGGGATTTCTATGAGAGCTCTTTGGCGGGAACTGCAAGCAGGTTCGTTTCGTCTTCTTCTCATGCTCTACCTTTAATTATTATTTCTCAAAGGTGGATGCTCAATCAAAAGAAAAAAGGGAAAAACTAAAAAACATTTTGTTAATTTAATGAAAAAGAAAGTTCAAATTTCAAACCGTTGTGTTGGATTTTGAATGGTAGAGTTGATTTGAATGTGCTTTATTTCTTAGTGAAGATGTTTGGCGAAACAGGTCTTTCGGAATATCAAAAATGTATTTGTATCAGCCATATGAAGTAATTGTTGAATGTAAGAAGTATCTGAGTAGTCTTTTTTCACCCTTTTATATCAATTTGATAACTTTCAAATCATATCTTGATTTAGATTCTATGTTTTCATTGACGAAATAATTTTTAATATACATTTTAAATGGGTTTTAAATCATATCCTGATCTTTTCATGTTCTTCTGGATATATATATATATATATATATATATATATATATTAAAAAGGCCAATATGAAAAGTCAACCAAAGTATAGTATGTTTGTTGATATATCATGTCTTGTGGCAATACACAATGATTTTTTTTAGCATTGATAATGAAACCCATCAAGTGTTATGAATTTTACATTTGACTTTGAATGGGAAGAAGTTGTTATGAATGTTTTTCTTTGAACAAGAGAGAAGTATCATTGGAGATTTTCAATGATATTTTGGTATGGTTACCATCTGTTGGGGGCCTTGCACAAAACCTTAGGATCTAGCCTCCCAAAAGAAACCAGAATTATGGAATAATAAAGCAATGAAATAAATCAAAGCATAAACCACACCACACAAGAGATTTTTACGTGGAAAACCCTCAAAGAGGTAAAAACCACGGGACCTCGTCCAGATCAACAATCCACTATGAAGTAGAATGTTATCAAGTGTACAATAAGAGAATAAAAGAAAAACGGAAAGATCTCACCAATTACGAGGATGCAGAAGCGCTGAGATATCAAGTGCACAATAGATCACCTCTATGAGCATAACCTCTCTTCTATAAGCTTCCTCTCTCTCTTTCTCTCTTTCTCTCACACCTTCGATAGCCCTAAACCCTTTAGCAAACCCTTGCAAAGCTTTAGGAAACCCTCTTGCATTTCCTAGAAAGGCCCTAGGCACCCCTATTTATAGTTTAGGAAACTCCCTTCCGCACCCTGTTGCGAAAGGCCTCGGATTTTTGCAGTCTGCACAAGATCCGGACTCAAAGTTGCGTAAGCTCGACCGGTCGAGCTGAGTCCTTGACCGGTCGAGCGGCCCACTCAACTGGTCGAGCACCTCGGAGAAAAACATTGGATGGTCACTGGACTTTGAGTCGAGTCTCACTCGACTGGTCGTGCACCAGCCCTCGACCGGTCGAGCCTGGGGAAAAAATTCCATCACCATCGTCCTGTTTTCTCCTTCTAACTGAAATTATTATATCGCCAACCTCCTGAGAAAACCATTTCTAAATTTGAATTTCTTAAGAAGAAATTTTATAATGAAAGAAGCTTAGATGAGTTTTTTCATTGGAATGAGCAAGGAAGAGGAGGAAACAGATTTTAAGATTTTTTTCGTATGTGTGTAGGCTTGTTGGATGTTTTCAATCAAAGAAGTCAGTATTGCACTTTTGTTCTTGTGACCTTGAATTTTCATATTAGGAAACTTTAATGGAAAAAACCATTTCTGTTTGATTTTTGTGCTCATGTTCAATTTTAAATTTATACATGAGATGTTTTGGCAGAAGAAGGAAGAGTTTGAGAATTTGAAGGAGAATTGGATATGGGGCTCAGAAATCTTTTCATTTCCGCGGCTATACCAGTCCTGAAACTTCTTATTGTGACTGGCGTTGGGTCATATCTTGCAACGAAGCGTGTCGGTATCTTAGGTGGAGCTGCTAGGAAGCATTTGAACAATGTGAGTTTGATTGTGGTTTTGCGAGCATGTGCTTTTGTAACTAACTACTGTCTTGGATACATGATCTGTTTGTGTTGTTCATACACATAGACTCAATTAACAAACTTCCAATAGAACAAAATCAATTTGTGCACTTCCGGACGTGATTGAATTTGGAACTTAATTGAGTTTGATTGTATTTGTTACCCAACAATTCAGGGGAAATTATTTTAGCATAGGCCCAAGGTACATGCCCAAGAATCAGACAGCAAACAAAATTAACGAAGGATAAATATATTATAAATCCCTTTTGGGTGTGTTTGGTTGCACCAAATTTCATGAAATATCATTAAATGTTGCACCAAATTGGACTGATTAAGCATGAAACTTCATGATATTTGGGCAACCAAACTCAGCCTGTAAGTGGGACTTGAAAGGAACACAATTGCAATTGGGCTTCTTGTGCATTATGCATAGTAGAAAAAAATCCTTTTTTAAAAATCAAATCCTTGTGATTAAACTGAATGTTCGAAATCAACTCACCCATCTCATTCTCAATAGAAATTCTTTTTATTTTTTAATACTTGAAATTTAATATTTAATTTCAAACGGAAAATCGAAAAATTGCCCGTTCTGCTTTCTTATCATTTTGCTGTTATTGTAGTAATATTTCTTAATTCTTTATTTTTGTGAATTTTGTGTCTACACAGGCATTCTTTTGGCTAGACTAATTGGTGCAATCTGTTCATGAACAGGTGGTGTTTTATGTATTCAATCCATGCTTCGTGTACACCAATCTATCTAAAACTATCACACTCAAAAGCATGGTTTCGTTGTGAGTTTCTTGTTCTTTTTCCGTTTCTTTGTTGCATGCAGGACGGGTGGAGGGAAGTGAAGATTTTGTTTTTTGAACTTGCATTCTGTTCCATGAAAATTTCAGATCTACTAGATAATCCTTGGAATTCACCTGATGCTATTCAGTTGAATTAGTCTTCTTGTTTTTTTATATAACTTGAGGTTTTCTATTAGCATTTTTCACCAGTGAGAAAAGATCTGAATTTATCTTAAGTATGTAACATGCATGCTTGGGAAAATGATAGCATCTCCATTGTAAACATCACAATCATCTTAGGGTGATCGAATACATTGGTCGTGGTCCCCAAAATTGCTGTTATTGGACAATCCTAGATGTTAGATTTCGACCATTACTATTTTCTGCTAAAAAACTTCTAAACGATGCGTTTGCACGCCCATGATACAATAGCTAAGAAAGTTGGTCAGTCAGTAATCTTGGGTTGTTTCATTTTAACACGTTGGCCCGCTAGATCAACAATTATTATCCCCTGAGATGATTCCCATGCATAATGCTAGAGATGCAGCTTGGATATAATTTCATAAAGATGGGAACCAAAAAATGGCTTTGGTAACCATATTGGCCAGTTGGTCCTTAGATGACAAGTGAGGCGTATAGATAACACCCATGACTAATTTCTCACAAAGAGGGAGGGAGGGAGGGATCTTCTTTCTTCTCTTGTGGGTGTTCTTCTATGTATGAGAGAGTGAGAGAGAGCCTAATGCTTTGATACCAAGTTGTGAATTAGGTTAGAGTTTTGGGTCCCCCATCTCTATTTATTAATATTTAAAAATTGTGGCAGTCCAAGGGACTACCTACATACATACACACCCACTGATAAGATGGAAACACATCACCCCCATCATTGCTCACAAGCAATGCCAGCAAGCTCCACTTGTTGCTTATTTGTTAAGACTCACCAGAAAATGATGGTTTTTTCTTGTTCCATCATCGACCAAAATGCTTGTAGTATTTTCACTTGACGAGAGTTGTTATTTTTTTAACCAGATGCTCCTTGTCAAATGTACAGATGGTTCATGCCATTAAATATCCTTCTTACTTTCATAATTGGCACAGTACTTGGGTGGGTCATCATCCAAATTATAAAACCTCCTTTCCATTTGAGGGGGCTCATTTTGGGCTGTTGTGCTGGTGGTAAGTATCATCATCATACTTTTACTAGTGTTTCTTTCACTGATCTGATCAATGTGGAAAATGATCTCTCGTTGCTTTGGTTTCACAAACAGGAAATCTGGGGAATATGCTCATTATTATAGTCCCGGCTATCTGTAAAGAGAAAGGAAATCCATTTGGAGCTCAAGATCTCTGCAATAAATATGGACTCGCATACGCTTCACTGTCTATGGCTGTAAGATGAACTTTTCAAATAGCTTCCTTTGCATTCTAAAGTTTCTGCACTTTCTTAGTAATTAGCATAAAGTAGTGAATTATGCTACTTGCAAGTGCCCCACACATGGCAATGTGGGACACGTGTGTGAGTCCAGGTGACTCATTAAGCAGGTCTAATGAACAGCTCAGATAATGCATCCATGCTGGCACCACAGTCACTTGTATTGGGCATCATTAACAGATGGGCGATAGTAAATATCCGTCATTTACCTATGAGGGCATATCTAATGACTTGAAAGGATATCATAAGAAGTGATTTTGATTCTTGTTTCTTGCCTATTGCAACGCTTTAGATGGGAGCCATCTTTCTGTGGTCTTATGTCTACAATGTGGTACGAATATCTTCGAGCAGAAGCGACAAGATAGGCATAGTGAATGGTGTCATGGCTGGTATGAATCTGTCTGAAGACATATCAAAGGCAGTCCCAGGGGAGCCAATTTCAACCCAGAATCCCACTATGTGTGAGCATTTAGAAGATCAACGTGAACCGCATTCCACTAGAACTGAGGAGTTAAATGGAAAACCGATGGTTAGTCTCTTGCTTCTTATTTAAAATTCAAATGTTCAGTTCTGATTAATTTCAATTGCCTACAAGATGGTTATTTGCTTAACACTCAATATAAGAAATTATAGATTATTTTTTTTGTCAATATCCTCTGTTACTTATTTGACTATCTATCCTCTTATGTTTTTCTTCAATTTCATGCATTCTGTAGTGAATAAATGTTCCTTTACATTTTATTGCATGTTTGCCTCTGATGATATGCGGTAGTGGTATAATATTGCCTTATCCTAATCAATTGATGCCTTTGGTCAGCCTTAGCTGGTTGAGGTTATCCAAGTGTAAATCCTAGAATCCAAGTCATATAAAAGCATTCAAGAACCAACTCCAATAAAAATAGGAAGGGGTCCTTTCCGTTGACAGAGTGCAACCACATGCTTCACAAATGGATGCAAAGTCTATCTGTCACTGTTGATTTAAAGATGCATTTGGGTGTTTCTCATTAGGCATCTTGATGGGAATTAATTATATGGCATGATCCTCAAGCCCAGGACAATTTTTCATTTTTAAAAAAAAATTTGAGTGGGGTCCAGTTCAATGATCTAGACCATTACTCTGATGAGCCCCACCATTGGTGGACCTTGCTATGAAAGTCTTCCAGACTGGAAGATCCTAGCCACCAAACTTGGGGCCTTTCAGTTGAATGTGGACCCTCATTGCATCTATTCGTGACTATCTTCTTGCAGGCCATAATCTTGAATGTTAGGATTGTCCTATCAAGGAGATTTTCAATGCTTCGTCCATCTATTATGGGTCCAACAGACTGATGGTGGGCCCCACTAGTAGATATCCTTGGATTGAGGATCATATAATTCCTCCTCAATTCATATCTGGTTTTGGTTGAAACACATGAAGAAAATGAAGTGTACTCCGAACCTCGGTATGATATCTTCTTGTTTGTCTATGTTCATCCATTGAGCACAATGTTGTGATGGAATTTAATGAACTACATTCAATTGTTTGACTTGTGTTGGAGTTAGCATATCTAGTCTATGAAGGCTCATTCATTCATCACAAGTAATACTGGATTGCGACATCTGATTGTCATGGAAAGTATCGTTAAGCCCAAAGTAATTCTCCATATTAACCTTTCCATGTTTTTTTTTTTCAAGGTACCAGTTCCAGTTCCAGCTCAGCTTAAACAAATTTTAAAGACGATTTCAGGAAAAGTCGACTTGAAGAAGTTATTGGCACCTGCGACCATTGGAGTGGTATGCTTGCCATGCTTAACTTTTCACCAGAAGTTATTCTTATACCATTGACATAGGCCTGAGTCGTGAAGAATTTCTTTCCATCGAGAAAGATTCTTCACAAAAACCTGTTTTTTTTTTTTTTTTTTTTTTTTTTTTTTTTTGGTTGAATGTATCAGTACATTGACCTAGGAAATTACTCAATTTAGAGAATGCTTAAAGCAGCACCTTTTCCACTACTAATTGTCAAGTTACTCTTTACAAGAAATAGAACAAATGTAAATGTTATATCCATCTATTTTACATGAATGGTTGAAAAATGGATAACATGTCCTGTTTTTGAAACTTCAGTTTTAACAAGTCCTGTTTTTGAAACTTCAGTTTTAAGTGTAAAATCTACACCCATGAATCAACATAGTTGTATCATACCCATGTCATCCATGATTTCCACCTTTCATTATTATGTTACTGGGAGATGTTTACGCTTGAAATTTTGTACTACATGTAAATTGGAGGATCAATCTGAACGCCATTTTTACTAGCTTATGAGTCATTTATATCTTGAATGCTTCCATATATTTAGAGAACTTTAGTTTGAACTGAGATAAAATTTGCTAATTATGTATAGTTTATAGTGGTCTGTAGACTAAGTTGCAATCTATTTCCTTGTATAGATTATTGGGTTTTTCATCGGAATGATTGCTCCAATCAGAAAGCTGCTCATTGGTGAAAATGCTCCTCTTCGGGTGATCCAAGCATCTGCTGCATTGTTGGGGTATGAACCATTGACAAAACCTTTTTATCGGATTAAAATGACTAGAAGAGATAAATTACACATTTTAACTATCCCACTCTACCGACAGATTCATCCACCCCCTTTCTCTTTATTTCTTATTTCTTTTTCTTATTTCTAATTTGAAAATTGGTGTGACAAGATTTTGTGTGGTCTCCTGTATACTTAATTTATTCAGATATTGGTTTGCCTCAATCAACTCGTTGATTGCAATCAACCTATGTAATAGACTGTTAGAGAATGCTTGATTGTAATCAACCTTTTCAATAGTCTATTACATTGCACTTGTAGGAGTTTTGTGCTCTCATTGCTGGTCCCAAGCCCGGATAAAGGAGTTTTGTGTGAGGTTGGCAGCCATTGTCAAACTTATGTCATTACTTCCAAGTTCCAACATGATCTGAACAATATGACATTCCAAGATAGAGTGGAATGGCGGAACAGGATTCATGTAGCCAGACCCAATTAATTGAGATAAGGCTTTGATGGTGATGATAATAATGATGTCGTCTTCACTCAGTTGTGAATCCCAGTTATAAGATTAAACGAGTGTTTGATATTAACTGGCTTAAGCAATTGCTAAAACTCGTTAAGACTATTAGTATTTAAATTTAAAATTTCCAATAGAAAATTCACATTTCATGGCACGATCCCAACTATGGACACGAATTTCTTAGAACCCGCAAATGGTACCCATGAAACCAAATGCTCTATGGGGCCCATTGTGATGCCTGTGCTATATCCAATCCGTCCATCCACTGCACCAGCTTATTGAATGTGAGCTCACGAGTCAGATTCAAAACTCAAATGAGCCATGGTTGAAGAAACACTGGGGATTGGATGTCCTCCATTGAAAGCTTCTTGGGATCTACAGAAGTTTTCTCTTCATCCTAGTGGAAATCACCCTATGAATGGGTGGATGGGATACAAAAATGACAGTTGGTCCAGGAAGGTTTCAATGGTGGGCATTTCCGGTTAATCACAAATCACCCATTGAATCGTATGGCTGATATCGGGCAACCAAGGATTGAACCTAAGTCACTACTGAGGCAAAATGATCTCATTTATTCAATTAATTACACATGTCTATTCCAAGGGTCGGCTTTTTGCTTCCAACTTCTTTGGCACTGGTGCAAACACCCTTTTTTAAATCAATAATCCATTTTCCTTCTTTTTGGTTTGCAGTGATGGAGCGATCCCAACTAGCACCATTATTATGGGAGGAAACCTTACCAAGGGTAATTTCTAACTTCCTGTTGATCTATCTCATACTCACTTAAATTGGGCTAATTGGCTATTCAGATCAACCTAAAAGAATCATGTCTTGTATCTTGTAGAAGGGAGAGGAGATTTGGTGAAAAATGTTGTGCTAGGGAGAAAATGAATCACTAGCCTATTTTAGTAAGAGGTTTGCTTGAATACATTACAACATATTACAATATGATAGGTTGGGACTTCAGTGGTTGGATATATACTCTTTTCAATGTCCAAAACTGTTTGCATGGTAGGGGTTCCCTTGGATAGAGAATCACCAGAAAAACTCTTATTATTTGGATGGTGGGAAAAGAAAAGGCAAAAAAAAAAAGGGACCTTCTCCCATGATGGGACATTTGACCATGTATGGATAGCAAAGGAAACATTGGATTTCAAAATGCAATCAAACACTAGAGTCTACCAATGCACAAAATACGAGGTGACTTTTGTAAGAACCTTATTTGATTTCTAAATGTTATCCAAACAGGACCCCTAAAATGGAATCCATAGAATTCATGGTCATGGGAAATCTTGGATAGTCATTATAGTTTTTCTTTTCTTTTCTTTTCCCACCATCTATACAGTCCCTTCGATTAAATACTTTAGTCCTTTGATTATACATGGTGACCGTCCATATTGAAAGCAAAAGAGAAAAATTACCAAAGGTTGAAAAAATGCAATTTAAGAGCTTTTATTTGTCATCTATCTACCATAAAAAGTGAGAGCCATCGTATAAACAGTTTGGATTAATAGAAAATGTTCCAGATTCAAACGCTAAAGTCCTGATGTATCATATTGTATGTCTGGATGTATTCGAGCAAACCTCTTTATTAAGAGAGTATACACGAAAGGCTATTGTGTTCTGAATGATCACCGAAATGAACATACATACATATACCTGTCTCTCTAACATATCTGAATATAGTGTTTTTTCATTTATATTTGGTTGTCATCATCCAGGAATTCGCAAGTCAGAAGTTCGGGTCTCACTCATCATTGCAATTATTATCGTTCGTTACATCGCCTTGCCTTTGTTGGGCGTAGGCGTAGTTAAAGGGGCGATTCATTTGGGTTTGGTGCACAAGGATCCTCTATATCAGTTCATTCTTCTGTTGCAGTTTGCACTTCCACCTGCAATGGACATAGGTATGATACATGCATCTCCATGCAAGCCAACCCACCACGTGTGCGACATCTGAGCCGTGCATTGGCGAGCCCACCATGCAAATGACCTGGCCCACAGATCAAGACAGGTCCACTCATCGGATGGGTCACCGTTTATATTAAATGCCGAATGTTTGCAAAAATTTTTAATTTGTCCATTCTGTCTTTACAGGTACAACTCACCTACATGTTGATGGGATTTTGGGTCCTGGTCTCTATACACGTTGGGTCCACCTGATGCATGGTTCAGATGTCCCGTGGACACTTGTGGCGACTTATAGAGGGGTGTGTGGCTTGTTGAAGCTCTATCAGGACACAACAATCCTTGTTCTTTCCTGGGAGTTTATATTGGTTCTTTTATAGCTAAACAAAAACAACCTGATGCAATTTAGACCACAATTCAAAAACTCAGAAACTCAACCCAACTCAATGTTCAGCTGGATTGAGTTGACTCGAAGACTGGTAACTCTTTACTTGACTCGACTCGATATCAGATAATTAATTTAATAATACGTATAAATAGTTTACATAGTTGTATATGTGGATAATATAAAAAATTCAATAAATAAAAAAATATCAGCGCTTGGCGTATTGGTGAGATATGTAAGTTCATCTCAGAGAGGTCAGAGAGTGACTCGGTTCGAGTTGATTTGTCAAGTCATGTTGAGTTGTTACATGCATGCTTTGTGAATATTTCAGCAGTTCACATGCATTCGAATGCTTAGTTTACCTATTTTAACCATGTTCTTCCCTTGTAGTTTGAACTGAGTTGTATTTTATGGAATTGGCAGGTACAATGACCCAATTGTTCGGAGCAGGCGAAAGTGAATGCTCTGTGATTTTTCTGTGGACGTATTCATTGGCTATATTATCGCTCACACTATGGTCCGCCTTTTTCATGTGGCTCGTGTCTTAATTGTGCTGCCCTTGTTCATGGCGTTTGTTTGCATTTCATCAATATGTATAGTGATCATTTGAATGATGATCTCATGATCCTTCTCCAACTTACGATAATTGGCTCTTGAGAGTGAACAAAAGAAGCTCATTATCAACTAGTGATTTTGGCCAACATAAGCAATGAGGTCTCATGCATTTGGTTGATGTGGGAAATTCAACCTTAGAAGTGTATTAAACTACCTTTTATTTGCAAGAATAGGAGTGAATGTATTAGCTCTATGGAAAAATGAATCAACAGAACACTTGATTACAGAGCTTGCAGGGATTTTTTATTGCCAGTTATTTCTTGAAATTTATGGGTTAGTAGTGTCAGATCTTTCCCTATTTTCAGATGGATTTCAGTTCTTTAGTTTAACATTCAAAGAAATAACTGTAGTGTCTGATTACTACTAACATGCATCCCAAGTTACACCATTGTCTGAATATTCAGGGCTATGTGTAAACCATGAAACAATGCATAAAATTCTGCCTCGCATGTCACTCGATGCTGCTAGGAAGCCACCATTTTCTGAGTGGATCACCACTCCCAAACCACCCTTTGGTGGGTCAACCACCAATGATCCATCTAAATTCAATTTAAACCACCCATGGGTCCATTTTAACCAATTTCATGGGAGGGCCCTTTTCGACGAAGACCATTTGAAAGAGAGGTCTCTTCAAAATAAAATGTAGGTCTTAATGGCCCAACGGGCCTTTTGGAGGATTTCATGCCGATTTGGTTGATTGTTTTCAAATATCCAGGCGAATGGCTCTCCACAAGAAACCCTTGAATAACAGCCCAGATGGGTAGGCCCGCATGATCTATGCAACTTTCGCACAAAACCAAAGATGGACGATTTATGTCAAGTGGTCCACCTAACCCTTACATGAACAGAGAGGGTTTAATCACCCAACTAATTCTAGGGTTAAGATGGTCCACAGATTAAGATCAATAGTTTAGATCGTCTAGAAGTTAGCCTGATGGACAAATGGGTATTAGCACTCTTCCCTATTTTCTTTGTAGGAACTCTCTTTTTGGATGCGGAGTAAGAGAATACTTGCCCTTTTTATAAAAGGAGGGATAAGGAGAAGAGGGATGAGTTGGGATGAAGTTGGAATTGTCAAAGGGAGGCATATTTGGGACCCATCCAATAGTGATTACCCACAAGTAAACCCCATGCATCCATATCCAACAACCCCAATGGTCATCCACCTTGTTGTTTTCCATCTATTTCAGGAAGGCCTCCCTAATTGTGCTTGGGTGAATGTAGTTTTCATCTGTACAGTTTAGGATAGTGTTCTATGCATGCTTGATCATTCTACACTCTTAGTCTTGCTGTAACTCATCAGATGATTGTAGACTCGTGTGCATACTTATTCTTTGGATTATAATGAAATTTTGTTATATATATATATATATATATATATGGGAAATGCTACTATGAAGATATTACAACAGTTGTGATTCATATTGAGATGCATCGTGCATGTACATATAAGGTATACCTCCGCCCTAATTTATGAGATGATCATCATAAGATCTCACAAAGATTGGCACGATCGACTACATACCCAATTAGATCATGTTATATATCGCAACCGGAATGGATCATTATTTGATCAGATAGATCTTATATGATGATCGCATAGACAATGGATGGTTGATCATTCGTGATGTGTAAATTGAGCCATGCGTGTTATGAGACCAATTTGCCTACAAGAGATAAATCAATTCAGTGCAGTCGTTGTACAAGTATACTAGTACAAGCGATGAATCAATTCAATACAGTCGTTGTACTGGTATGCTAATCATATATGTGACACTTGCATCCTTAATACCCTAAGCTGTATGGCAAGGTTGTGATGAGATGACAATACTTTGACATGTATTTTTAAGACCATGCATATAGATTCAACTAAGTTAAAAGCATGCTCTTAAAGCCGCATGGTGATGATGATGCACAAAAGACTTATCTAAGGCGTCAGATCAAATGGATGATCAAATTTTATGACAATGTATGTGAAAAGAAATATTTATATATTATTGCATTGATATTTTCTACACATTTTGATTGGTAAATTTGCAAAGATAAAATTCATTGGAATTCAAAAATAGATAAATATACATCATGATCAGACACTTGGTATTTATGTGTATGCACATGTGGAATCAAATGGGCCCCATTGAATGCGATCAAATAAATGGTCTAGGACAAGTAATTCGAGATTTAGACGAACTATTTCTAGTCCACTAGTGGATTGGAGCAATATCATCTTCAAGGGAGAATTATAGTATCGAAGTCTCATACTAGACCTACGTGATTGAAAGATGTAGATTAAATTATTGGGTTTTCTTATTAGAATGAAATATGGTAATTCAATATACCTCATTTTTTTTACTTATGCCCACTTGAGCTTTGAATTAGCCTCATTTTTTTTTTTAATCATGCCCTGAAATGATCACATACATCATGGTTGGGGCCATGGAAATTTGGCTTGAGAAAGGCCGGTTTTCAATGTGAAATTCTGGCTCCTTTCCAAACACGTTTAAAATAAAAAAATTACAATTTTACCTCCAATTCACAAAAATTACTCCAAATCAAACAGAACCTTAAATTGGCTTTTCTATCTTTTTTTTTTCTTTTTTCTTTTTTCTTTTTTTCTTTTTTTTTCTTGTGTCTCTACTTTCAACACAGGTCAGGAATTGGTGGTCCTACGTCATGTAAATGCTGCGGATTTCTTTTGCCCATTCAAATGTCTGCATCCTTCTAATGAGGTCCTCTTGATGCAGAGACGGCATCCCACTTCACATTAATATTTCCTCGATTTGACTGATGGTTCCAAATGGACCGGCATCCTCTATAAAACCAAGATTGTGGGGCCCACCATGTTGTATATGAAAAATCCATTCCGCCCATCAAGTTCTATCCTCTATCCTACGAGGCTACGACATGAAACGAAAAATCAGTTAGATAACTATCTCAAGTGGGAAGTGATAAATCAGCTAGATAACTATCTGAAGTAGGAAGCGAAAGATCAGTTGGATTACCGTCTCAAGTGGCGACACCACTGGGAACAATGGAATGGGATGCCAGTCATAAGTTTGAGGGCCACCATCTTGATTATCTTTCATCAAAACCGTTAATAATGTGTAAGCCACAAGGATGAAGTGAAATTAAAAATATTAGCCTGATATGATCAGGCCGGCCGGACCGTGTGAACTTAGAGTTTCAGGAGAAGTTATACATTGTTCCCAGTTTGTGGCCCATTAGAGTCTTTTTTCGGTGCTGATATTTTTTATATACAGTTAAAATAATGGTTCAAACCTGATGGACGGAGGGGATTCAGATATGAAACATGGTGGGCTCTATTGGATATTTGGATGTTTTACCCAGAAGTGTAAAACGCGTCTTAGATGATTGTGTGGTAGAGGTGGGCATCGAACCGAGCCGAGCCGAGTTGAGCCGAGGTGGGCCAACCTTGGCTTGGCTTGTCCATGATGTACTCGAGTTTAAGCTCAAGCTGGAGCTTGGCCTTGAGCTCAACATTAAAGCTTGGCTTGTTTACCAAAGCTATCGAGTCGAGTTCGAGTCAAGCTAGTGGTTTGAGTCGAGTCGAGTTCGAGCTTGTTGGGTGAGAGAGTAATGGATACTGTTCTTGATCCTCCTCCATTGATGAAAAATTCAAAAATCTTCAGAGAATCAAAGCAAAAACCGATAAAAAAAATCAAACAAAGCTTCTAATCGGATGAGGAAACCTGTAAGAACCGATCTGTTATTGATCTTCTTTTTCACCTAAGAAGTAGATCTCAAGAGATTAAAATCATACTATTGTGGAGCGGAAATGAAAACTGGTGGTGGTGGTAGTCAGGGCGGGCGTGCGGCTGGTAGTGGGTAGAGAAAGAGAAGAAAGGGAAAGGGAAGGGGGTGCGTGCGGTCAAGTAGAGACTCTAGGGTTTGTTTTTTATTTTTTTATTTTTAAATTTAAGCTTAAAACTTATATTAATATTATATATATATATATTATTTAATATATTTATTAATCAAGTTGAGTCGAGCTCGAGTTCAAGCTTCTAGTCGAGTCGAGTTGAAATGCCCCCTGGTCAAACTTGGCTTGAACTCAACTCGAGCTTCAAATAATTAGCTTAGCTCTGCTCGAATCGGCTATTCAAGCCGAGTCAATCCAAGCTGACTCGAGCCGAGTCGAACGAGCTTTTCGAGCTAGCTTGACTCGTGAACAGCCTTATTGTGTAGTGAGGTGCTCACCTCCTTTATATATATATATATATATATATATATATATATATATATATATATATATATATATATAGAGAGAGAGAGAGAGAGAGAGAGAGAGAGAGAGAGAGAGAGAGAGAGAGAGAGAGAGAGTCCCGGACTCCTACGAACCGTACCACATGAGACATCGTGTGCACTAAGGCCGGCTTACTTAGACGGTAGGTTGAGGGTGGATCCCACTGTGATTTATTTGTGACATCCATTCCAACCATTATCTACCTTATTAAAATTCATGCACGGTAATGAAAAATTTATACGTATGTACTGTTGATGTGACCACACCACATGAAAATGTAGTTATTGAACGCCCACCACTAAAAGAATTTTAAGGGTTACAAAAGTTTTAGAATAAGCTGATATTTGTGTTTCCCTTCATCCAAGTCTGTATGACATAATCAACAAGTTGGATATCAAATAAACGTTATAGTGGACCCTAGGAAGTTTTTAATGGTCGACGTTGAATCACCATTGTTTTCTGTGGTGTGGTCCACCTTAGATTGGATCTAACTCATTTTTTTAGCTCATGTCATAAAATAAGCTAGCAAAGTGGATAGACTTAGATAAAACACATGGATCATTGTGCGGGCCACAAGCTAGCACAACCAATAACAAGGTCCGTATTGGCGAAATTGGATTGCATACTGAGTTACTCAGTACACTCTTATTTTGCTGAGTAAACTCATTTGGGACCACCTTGAATGTATGTGGTCTATCCATGCCGTCCATCCATTTTTTTTCATCTAATGTAAGGGGTTGAGCCCAAAATTGAAGCATATCCAAAGATCAGGTGGATCATACCACAGGAAACGGTGGGGATAAGGATTTCCACTGTTGAAACCTTTCTAAATCCCACGGTGATGTTTATTTGTCATCCAACCTGATAGTAAGATCTTAAAGACATGGATGAAGGGAAAAAACAATTACAAGCTTAATCCAAAACTTACGTGGCCCTTTACAATTTTTAATGGTAGACGTTCACATGCATAATGGAAACCACGTCCTGCTAGTCCTGCCATCCTATACCAATAGGATGTGTTGGGGATGCCCACCTCGATGTGTATGTGAAATCCACTCCAGCCATGAGGTGGGTGATAAAAAATTATCAGTAGGGATCAAACATCAGCATGATTCGTAATTTAGGTAGGGCACATTAATGGAAATAGTGTGGGAGGATGCTTACCATCCAAATTAATTCACTGGTTATACTTCACATAAATTATATATGTGCCTAATTTTTTATAACCATGCATGAATATTCATGAGACAGGTAATGGTTGAAGTGTATCACGGTGGGGCCCTTTAAAAATTCAACGGTAAGTATTCCCTTCTCCCACTTTTTCCTTTAGTGTGGCCCACCTAAATCATGAGTCTAACCGGGTTTTAAATTATGTGGCTAAATTTTCATCACAGACCTTGTGGTTATAGTGGATTTCACGAAATTATTGTGTTGGGCCCACCCCTAGCCTACAAGCTAGTAAGCTAGCCTCGATGTGCATGACGTCTCTTACAGCTTATGTGAATGACTTAGCGCGCACGAAATATCGTGCGGTACTGGTCGTAGGAGACCACTGCTATATATATATATATATATATATATATATATATATATATATATATATATATATATATATATATATTATCCACACCGTCCATCCGTTTCTGCATATTATTTTAGGGCATGCTTTGAAAATTGAGGCACATCCAAAGCTCAAGTGGACCACAGCACTGGAGACGAGGGGGATAATGACATCCACTGTTGAAACCTTCGTAGGCCCGAAGAGATGTTTATTTGACATAACCTGTTTATAACGTCACACCGACCTGGACAAAGTAAAACACAAATATCTGCTTGATGCAAAACTACTGTCCCCAACAAGTTTTCAAGGATGGCCGTTCAATTCCCGGTTTTAGGGTCACTTGAGTTTTGAAGATAGTGTCCTGATCTAGAATGAGCTGAAAAACGGATTGTGCATAATGGATAAAATGGAAACGGATTGGCTGGTGTACCAGCCACCAGCTACACAGCTGCTGTAAGTACGTGTCGTGCGAAGACGAGCACTGGGTTGTACGAACGGTTCAAAGGATATCAAAGTTACATGACCCCATAGTGCTGTATTTATTATATCTACACCATTCATTTACTTTTATAGATCATTTTAGAGCATTATCCAAAATATGAATCATATCCAAAGATCATCTGGGCCACACTATAAATAGCAGTGGAGATTATGATTTTCACCGTTAAATAATTCGTAGGGCCTACCATAACATTTAATTTCCATCCAATCTGTTCACAATTTCACAAAGATCTGAATGAAGAGGAAAAACAAGTTTCATATTGATCCAAAACTTCTGTGATCCCAAAAAGGGTTTCAATGGTCGACGTTCAATCCCCCGCTACTTTTTGCAGTGTAGTCCACTTGACAGTTATATCTATCTTATTTTTCATTTCAAGACTTAGGCTATGTTTGTTAACGCTGAATTTATGCACTTAACGCGGAATTGGAAAAATTTTCCGTGTTTAGTGGTGTTTGTTAATGCATTGTTAACGCGGAAGACGTAAAGCGCTAAGTGGTTTTTCACTGAAATCTTTCCGTGATAGGAGTCTAACTTAATGGTAAACGCGGAATGCGCTCCGTGATTTTTCACTAAACACAAATTTTTGCTTCCAAAAGTACCCCTTTTCAAGTTAATATGGCAATTTTTTCTTGAATTTTTGCTGGGTGGGGTCTACTGTAATGTATGTGATAAATTCACTCCATCCATCCATTTTGGGAGATCAATTTAGGACGTGAAACAGAAAATTAGGTCTATACAACACTCAAGTGGGCCACACGAGAGAAAACAGTGGGAATTCAGTAAGAACTGTTGAAGCATTCTTATGGCTATAAAAGTTTTGTATCAGGCTATATTTTTGGTGTTTTCAATTCATTCCATTGGGAATGCCTTTATAAACAGTTTGGATAGCATATAAACATCAAGGTAGAGCTTAGGAAGGTTTCAACGGTAGGAATTTCTTTCTCCAAATTTTCCTCTCGTGTGAACCACATGAGTTTTTCATCCATCTCATTTTTGGTACCATGAACTAAATTGATCTCTCAAAACGTATGGACAGAATGGATTTATCACATACATTGAAGTGGACCCCACCCAGCACCATTATGCGGGAACTTCCTGCGAAAGTCTTCCGCAGGAAATCCGCGTCCGTCTGGGACGTGAATGGATTGGCTACTCCCACTGCCACCGGCCAATGGCTTGTGGTCGGTGCTCTGTAGGCCCTATGATGATGTATGTGTTTCATCCATGCCATCCATCTATTTTTTCATATCATTTCATGGTATGAGACAAAAAATTAGGTATATCAAAATCTCAAGTGGGCCACGTTACAGGAAACAATGTTGAATGAGCGTCGACCATTAAAAACTTTTTAGGGGCTATAAAAGTTTTGGATCAAGCTGATTTTTGTTTTTTCCCTTCATCTGGGCCTGTATGACATAATAAAAAGATTGGATGTCAAATAAACGGTACCGTGGACCTTAGGAGGATTTTAATGGTGCATATTCAATCATTATTGTTTTCCTATGGTGTGGTCCACCTGAGATTTATGTCCCTCTAATTTTTGGGTTGAAGCACTAAAATGATCGGTAAAAATGGATGAACGGAATGGATGAAACACATACATCATGGAGGGCTAACAGAGCACTGACCATCACCGACCGGGGCTAGTGGCTGGGGGAGTAGCCAATCCGTTTCGTCTCGGATGCGGATTTCCTGCCGAAAGCCTTTAGGGCCTATTTGGCGGGGCAGGGTGGATAGGATTAGGTTGTATTAAAAATGGATTGGAAGGAGCAATCCCGGGATTTGGCTGGGCGTGCCAAACAGGCAGAAGTTGGATATAGCAATCCCATAGGATTGCCAGCAATCCACTGACATCACCATCATTACCTTGAAATCCACCCAATCCCTCTTAATCCCATCTATTTTGCTTGGGACATGTTTGGTTAGACGGAGCAATCCCGGGATTGGCTGGCGTAATCCCGGGATTGGCTAGGCGAGCCAAACATACTTGGTGGTGTATTCCTTGGATATAGCAATCCCATGGGATTGCCAGCAATCCACTGACATAGCCATCATTACTTGCCATCCAACCCTAATACAATCCAATCCCATGGGATGGGCCGGTCCAAACACGCCCTTAGCGGGAAGTTTCTGCGCTGGGAACGCAGGTGGGGCCACTGAGATGTTTGTGAGAAATCCTAACCGTTCATCCATTTTGTGAGTTCATTTTAGGACATGAGGCCAAAGATGAACCGTATCCTATGCTCAAGTGGGCCGAAAACGTGATAGTTAAATGTCCACAGTTAAAATATTTATGGGGCCACTGAAGTTTTGAATCATGCTAATATTTGTGTTTTCAGTTCATTCTAATAGGAATGACGTTATGAATGGTATGGATGGCATGTAAACATCATTGTCGAATCGGGGAGGTTTCAATGGTAGAAATTTCCCTAAATACCTTTTCCTTTAGTACAACCCACTTGTCTTGGATCCTTCTCAATTTTGGTCTAATCTCCTAAAATTAACTCACAAAACGGATAGACGGAGTGGATTCCTGACAAACATTACAATGGGTCCCACCTAAGTTCCCTATGAAAGGCTTTAGCAGGAAATCAGCCTCCGCTCCTCTTTGCACGAAGTTCCTGTGTTGAAAGCCTATATGGGATCATCGAGTTGTACGAACAGTTTTAAGGAGATCAAGCTTCTCATTCACTTCTCCATTGCATCATCAATTATTTTTCAACATCTTTATAAAAGATGGTATTATGGTCTCTCTATCCGTGAAGATTGACTTGATTTTCTTGATTTTTTGTTTTTTCTATTTATTTTAATCAAGTAAATTTATTAAAAGATTTTTATCCAATTGTTCTTCTTTAAATAATTCTCAGTTTATACTAGACTATTGTAGCGATGGCTTCAAAGGATAGTGGCAGGACAAGATGGAGTGATAGAGGCAAATGTAAAGCATTTCCAAATAAGAGATAGATAGGGGCAAATGTGTCAAATTAACATGTTTTAGACATTTGATGTTTGTTAACAAGCCATAGTTACCAAACATGTTTTTTGACCCTAGATTTCATATTCAGGCTTCCGATTTCCTTAATAGGAGCTCCCCAAATAAATGTACGGTTTAGCTATAACACATACCTCATGAATAGGGAACTTGCTGACATTTTTTTTTAATATATACACACACACGCATGCATACCCCCACACACCGTAGTGGAATTCCACCATAGGAACTCGAACCCTTGACCCGGTGTTGTAACTCCTGAGAGTCTACCACCCCAGTAAGAGTAAGGACCTAGGATCTTGCTGGCGTTAAAACAGCAGCTACATGGAAATGGATTGGCTACTCTCCCTGCCACCCGTCAATGGCTGGTGTTGGGTGGTCTCTGGGTCCCACCATGATGTATGTATTTCATCAATGCCGTCCATATATTTTTATAGATCATTTTATGATATTTCACAAAAAAATGAGGTATATCCCAATCTCAAATGGACCACATTACAGGAAACAATGTTGAATGAAGGTCGACCACTAAAAACTTTTTGGGGACCATAAACTTATTGGATCAAGCTGATCTTTGTTTTTTCCCTTCATCTGGGTCTTTATGACCTAATCAACAGATTGGATGTAAGATAAACAGTACAGTGGGCCCAGGAGGATTTAAATGATGGATATCCAATCACTATTGTTTTCCAGTGGTGTGGTCCACCTAAGATTTTTGTCCCTCTTATTTTTAGGATGAAGTCCTAAAATGATCTTTAAAAATGGATGAACGAAATGAATGAAACACATAGATCATGGTGGGGTCCACAGACCACCGAACACCAGCCACGGGGCTGGTGTCAGGGAGAGTAGCCAATCCGTTCCCCAGCTACATAGCGTGTGAGTACACCAGCCAGTCCGCTTCGGGATAAAATAACACGTCTTGATGGATCCACAGATTCTCCGTACCACGATAAATAGAGACCGCGCCTCACTACATAATCCGTGTCCGTCCTGCGGACTTGGATTGCGACAGCGTAGCCCACAGTATCCTTACTATGTGCTACTGGAAAGGCTCTGTGGGCCCACCATGAGGCATGTGTTTTATCAACTCCGTCCATTCATTTTTAATGCATTAGGAGGAAAAGGTTAGTTAGATCCAAATCTCAGGTGGACCACACCACAGGAAACAGCAGTGATCGAACGCCCACCATTAAAAAATCCGTAAATCCCACAGTAATGTTTATTTGCCACACAACCCGTTGATTATGCCAACAGGCTCAGATGAAGGGAAAACCCATATATAATGTTTGAGAAAATGGATGGACGGACTGGATGAAACATATACATCATATGGGACAACAGAGCTTTTCCAATACCATAGTATCCACGTCGGTACGTGGTGCTACACGACGAGGACTCCAAAGGAAGGTTGGTGATAGCCACCATGACATGACGTGTATTAGTACAGTTGCTGTCTCTGAGTTGCTGACAGTGACACGGCCCGCCTCTTGCCTTCGTGTTACCTTTCCACGTTTATTCGGTTGGTGGTATATGCGAGTTTTAAATTTATACAAGTGGAGCCCACAGTTCATAGATCCGGACCATTAGACTGCTAAAAAGGAAGTGTTGATGGCCCAAACCCTCAAAATACTCCTAGATTGGATACTCTTATCCATCAAAAAACACTGCATTTCTCTTCTGAGCCGTCTATTCTCAGCCCTCAAGATAAAAGTTTATATTTCACCAATCAAGTAGATTTGTGTTTAATAGTCGATCATCGTGGGGCCAACAGACTACTGTGGAAATACTCCTGGTCGAGGATCCGAAGCCTACGTGGCAGATTTATTTTTGGGAGTTACATGATCGTCGAGTTGAGGATATACGCGGTACATTCCAGGACCTGAATTTGTACAAATGGCAACCAGTTCAGTAATCCAGCTGTTGATTACATGGGGCCCACAGTAAATGTACCGTGTAATAAAAAAATCCCTAATGGGATACCTGGCGCTTCCACTAGGAGCTTTAAATAGACATTTAAGAAACAATCAATCCAAAGATTGGACGTAAAGGATCATGCAATCTTGATCATTTTAATATTTATCACCGATGGACCATTCACATTAACGGTTCGGATTATAAAATTGTGGCCCTGACTTGTAGAAATCAGACACGTACAGAATATAAGTATGATTTGCTGATTAACCATACAACTCATCAATTTTTTAGTTAAACTGCTGTTCACATGCACCACCATTTTACGTGGGGGTGATTCATCAACCGTACATGCGACATGTACGTATGTATGGAAATTCACACCGTCTATTTAACGGGCCCAGTTATGGATGGACCGTAGGCCAAACTCGCACTGATTAGATAAATTTAATTATCTGATTTAGTTCGGTAGGCCAAACTCGCACTGATTAGATAAATTTAATTATCTGATTTTGTTCGGTGAACTTGGAACTCTGTTAGACTAATTTATTTTTAGCCGTCACATTAGATTGGCCCAGCTTGATGATGAGGAACGTTGAACCAATGTAACATTCAGGATATATTCCATCCGCACTACGCTCCACCATTTGAAAAGTCTAGATTGGGGTGTCATATGCCACGTGTACGGCTGATTCCTCCCTCATGAAAAAATGTTGAGCAACGGACAAATCACAACCTATCTTTGGTATTTCTCCATTCGTACCTAAAAGGGCGCATGCAGCGGTGGATCCCACGAACAAGACCCTTTCGACCTAACGCAGTTTTCGGAAGTTTCTTACGAATTGTGGCTCCTCAGTTACTATGGCGGAGTGTGATGGATGATACGCAGGCACTCAGAAATTGGGTATGCAGCATTCAATTAATTCAAACTGAACAGTCCAAATTGTGGTTCCTGTTTTCGATGTATCATTAAGAAAACATTATGCCTATTTGATTATTTGAATATCGGATAGGGTGGACGTTTATTGGACGGTTGGAATGAAAGTATCCAATTGTCCTGTTTCAGCAAACGTGCCCAATCAAAGATCTGATTGTGTGACTGGCCCTCAGTGACAGTGGGTTCCACAAAAATTTTCGATTTAATTCAGCTTACGTATGCCATGCGTACTACTTCTTAGATGTTAGTGCCCGCGTATCAAGCGCCATACACTACCAGAGTATCAAATAACTCCTCGTAGTGGATTGTAGGGCTGTCTTGGTTCAAGGATATTCGTCCGAATGGTTCAAGGATATTATTCGTCCTTCGGAACTAGGTGCTAGAGCGCGGCTTCGGTGGATGAGGTCGTTGGTTCCCTTCTACTGTGCAGGGGCGGCTCAAAGGGGTTGGCAGGTGAGGCAATCGCCTAAGGCCCCTAATTGAAATCGAGTTATTCAGTACGTACTTACGGTACTGAGTAAACTCAGTTGGGCCCACTGTGAATGTATTTGTCTTATCCCCTCCGTCCATCCATTTTTTCAGATCATTTTAGTGGTTGAGTCCAAATTTGAGGTATATCTAAGGTTCAAGTGGACCATACTGCAGGAAACGGTGGAAATAATGATTTCTACGTTGAAACCTTTCTATGGACCACAATGATATTTATTTTCCATCCAACCTTTTCATATTCTCACAAAGTCATGGAAGAAGTGAAAAAAAATAGATAACAGATTCATCTAAAACTTCTGTGGCCCCCATGAAATTTTCAATGATAGATGTTCAATTCACACTTTCTGGTGGTGTTGTCCGTTTGACCTTTGGATATGCTTCATTTTGGGGCTAACAACCTACACTTATTGCTAAAATGTATGGACGAAGTGGATGAAATGCATGAATGACTATGGGACCCATACAGTAATTATACTAAGTTACTTAGAACGCAATCCGTTTCCCACCTAATTATGAAGGCCTATATTATAGCAAAATTAAAATTTTTTAATTATAAAGGTCCTATATTATAGCAAAATTAAAATTAAGAAAAAAAAAACTTAAAATTTTTGAAATAAAACTTGAAAGGCCTACAAAATATAAACATCTAGAAATTAGTTTACAAATTTGAAATTAAAAATAAAAAATAAATTCTAGAAATTAGCACTATCAATAATAACAGTCTAATTTTATCGTCTCTTTTCAAAATAATAGCATCATTTCCAATAAATTCTTCTCCTATAACTTAGATCCACAACTACTTACTTAATTGCTAATTAAATTCTCAAAAAATTAAATTCTAAGCCTCATTTTTTTGACTTGCCTAAGGCCTCCCAAAATGTTGAGCCGCCCTTGATAGTGTGGCCCACCGTTATGCATGTACCTTACATCCACACCGTCCATCCGTTTTTACAGCCCGTTTTAGGGAATAATTCAAACATGAAACAAATCCAAATCTCAGGTGGACCATACCACATGAACCAGTGGTGATTGTCCATTAAAAACTTCTTAAGGGGTACAAAAGTTTTGGATCAAGCTGATATTTGCGTAGTCCCTTCATCCATGTTTTTGTGACCTTATCAATAGGTTGGATGGCAAATAAACATTTCGGTGGCTCCCAAGAAGATTTCAATGGTGAATATTCAATCAACCCTGGTCCACCTGACATTTGGATCTAATTACTTTTTTTTTGTATCACGTCCTAAAATGAACGGTCAAAACGGATGGACGGCGTTGATGTAAAGCAAATACAGCAAGGTGAATCCCACAGTCAGGGATCCACCCACCTCGGTGGATCGCCGTGCCGAGGGTGGTAAGCCCACACCTGCATACAAGTCAAATAATGTACGCGCCGCCACGTATGCCAGTATGGCACAAAAGTGAAATATCCAAGCCATCCCTTATGTGGAGCCCACCGTCTATATGCTATTTAAGAAATATAAAGGTGGTTCTATGATTAAATGTGCCATAATTTTAGAAATAAGTTGACGAGTTAGAAAACTTCGGCTGATTTTTCACAAAATATATTCGTTCAGTTAATTGTGACCTACCTTCCTAATGGATCGTCCTGACTCTTGAGATAGAGAATCTATGTAGTGGTATACTTATGATGGATGGCCTGGATACATCACTGGTCTGCCGAGACGGCATGTGTGGTGGCGTGTGCATTAGCTGACTTGTACACGCGCCTGGGCTTATAAAAGATTATCGTATTTAGGAAATGAAAAGTGTACACCTGTGTGAGAGAGAGATACATAGAGAAATAGACGCTACCTTTTATCCAGCGAATTTAACAAAGATTACAACCCTTACCTTACTAACTTAGACTTTGCAGGTACGGTGAGAGCACTTGAGGACGAAAATACCCCTCTTCTTTAAAGTATACCTATGGCTACGGATCATAACCGTCGCCATAGATACCTAGACTTTGCAGGTACGGTGAGAGCACTTGAGGACGAAAATACCCCTCTTCTTTAAAGTATACCTATGGCTACGGATTATATCCGTCGCCATAGATACCATAATTCGGAGCCATAGATACCGTAAACTGGCCACCTAGGGATTATAACCATAGTCATAGGTATCGTCCACCATTTTCTTTGCTATCCAAACAAAATAAATAGTCACATCAACGGAAATCTATTTTCTTTTTCTGCTGTTTGGCACTGAATCCATGGTTTCCAAACATGGCCTAATGGAAAGAAGGTATACATAATAATAAATAAAATAAAAAGATACAGTTCTCTAAGATGAGATAGTACGTTGTTGGCTTTACAAAACAACCAAATGACCTTCATTTTCATGACTCGCCAAATTTTAAGACATTAATTTTCATTTGAAGATGGCTTTTATTGCCTGATTTTCTACATAAAAGAATTCAACTCGTGAAAACCTCTTGTATTTGAGAAAATGGCTAATGTGTTATCATTTGGATTAGTGTCAAAACATGAATGTTTATCTTGCCAATATTCTGAATCCTTTTTTCTGCCACCTCAACTGTGTCTTTCAGAAAGATTTGGCTATATGATGAAAATCTGTCTTAGTGAATAGTGATTATTACTTCAACCTTGAAATGTCTTTTGGAATTGAGCAAGGTAACCTATGACTTGAGCGAGACAACGTATAAATTGAGCGAGGGAACCTATGAATTAAGCGAGGGAACTTTGAATTGAGCGAGACAAACTACAAATTGAGCGAGACAACCTAGGAATTGAGCGAGGCAAACTACAAATTGAGCGAGGCAACGTAAAAATTCAGCGGGACAAACTAGGAATTGAGCGAGGCAACCTAAGAATTGAGCGAGGCAACCTAACAATTGAGCGAGACAACCTACAAATTGAGCAAGGCAACTTAGGAATTAAGTGAGTCAAACTACAAATTGAGCGAGGCAACCTAGAAATTGAGCGAGGCAACCTAGAAATTGAGTGAGGCAAACATGAATTTCAGCGGGGCAAACATGAATTTCAACAGGCCAAACATGAAATTGAGCGGGGCAAACATGAAATTCAGCAGGGCAAACATGAAATTCAGCAAAGGAAACTTGAAATTCAGCGGGACAAACATGAAATTCAGTTTCCTCTCTTCCAAATCCATTTTTTCCATGATAAGTTTCCTCTCCAAGCTAGTTTTTCAAATCTCATTCCCTCCTAGACCCATTAACCTTTAAATTTTCTCCTTCCAACCCATCTCCTTCAAAAAAATCTCACCTTCCACCACTTTATTCTTCTAATTTTTCTAAGAACTTTCATATTAGACACAACTCCTAAAGCTCAAAGGATGAAAAGCTATAATTAAACTAAAATATACTATAAATAATAAAAATGTAAATAAAATGGACTTTTGACCATTAACCTTATGGAATCTCACAAAATAACCTAATTTTTTGGATAAAATAGCTTCTCCTACTCCAAATTCATATATGGCATGTCGAATAACTCATTCTGGTTTGTGAGATAGGCCATTTTGCAACATAGAGTGGCAGAGCCATTGCTAAAATCGGTGGTCTACCGCCAGACATCACAGCGGACGGCGGTGCCACCGCCGAACCGGCGGCGTGCTGCTGTCCCCACCAAATGGTGGCGGGGCTATCGCCGAAACTTTTTACAATTTCTGTCATTTTGAGCTAACTTTAAAAAGTCATATCTCTCTCAATATAACTCCGATTTAGGTTATTCAAAAATTAGATTGAAGCTTAATAAGTTTACTTTCATATAAAAATAAATAAAAAATTAAAATTAAAATATAATTAATTTTAGGATGTTTTGACAACTATACAAAAATTGTTAGTTTTGGACGGATGTTACTTCTAGAATTTTAATAATTTTTCTACAATTCCAAATGAATTGAAATTTTGTGGGATGAATTTAAACTTAATGATAAACCACTATAAAAAATTTAAAAATATTTTACTAACTGAAAATATAGAAAATGCTACAAGGAATAAATACATTATGGAATCATATAGAAAATCGTTGGTTTTGGACAACCGAACTTGCGGAATTTTTAGGATTTTTATGGAACTTGAAATAAAACAAAATTTTGTGAAATAAAAGTAAGATTAATGATGGATTTCTATAAAAAAATTTAAAAAAAATTATATAGTAACTAAAGGTGACAAATATGATTATGTATATGTACATGTATTGGCAATAGGAAGTTAGCACCCTACACTTTATCTGTTTCTAATTGTTATGAATTTTGTATTTTAGAAACCAGGCTTGCTATACGTTTAAGCAATAAGCATGAGATAATATTCTTATATAACTAATATGTTGCTAGTTGTTTCGTTAGAAATTTACATACATGACATCTACTTTAGTCTTTCGTCCCAACTACTATGGTACATGTTCATGTATAGGAAATCGAGTCAATAACTTCATTAAAGAAAAACAAAGCTTAAAACATCTTAGACTTTAGCAGGGCAAACTGGAAATTCAGTGGGGCAAACTGAAAATTCAGTGGGCCAAATTAGAAATTGAGCGGGCCAAACTAAAAATTGAGCGAGGCAAACTAGAAATTGAAAGGGGAAAACTGAAAATTGAGCGGGACAAACTAGAAATTCAGCGGGGCAAACATAAAATTCAGCAGGGCAAACAAGAAATTCAGTGGGTCAAACTAGAAATTAAGCGGGGCAAACATGAAATTGAACGGAGCAAACATGAAATTGAGAGTGGCCTCATTGAATTCCTTATTTGCATGGCTCAATTTTCAACTAAAAGATTGAGTGAGGGAACCTGGAAATTCAACGAGGCAACCTATAAATTGAGCGAGGGAACCTACAAATTGAGCAAGGGATCCTAAAAATTTAGCGAGGCAACCTACAAATTGAGCGAGGGAACCTAGGAATTAAGCGAGGCAACCTACGAATTGATTGAGACAACGTAGAAATTGAGCGAGACAACCTAGAAATTGAGCGAAGGAAGTTAGAAATTGAGAGAGGGAACTTAGAAATTCAGTGAGGCAACCTAAAAATTCAGCGAGGGAACCTAAAAATTCAGCGAGACAACCTAAAAATTGAGCGAGGGACCTAAAAATTGAGCGAGGCAACGTAGGAATTGAGTGAGGTAATGTAGGAAACATAGAATTTGAACAAGGCAACCAAGGAATTGAACAAGGCAACCTATAAGTTGAGCGAGGCAACGTAGAAATTTAGTGAGGCAACCTAGGAATTGAGCGAGGGAACTTAGAAATTCAGCGAGGCAACCTATAAATTGAGCAAGGTAACCTAAAAATTCAGCGAGGCGACCTAAAAATTCAGCGAGACAACCTAAAAATTGAGCGAGGCAACCTAGGAATTGAGCGAGGTAATGTAGAAATTGAGTGAGGCAACCTAGGAATTGAGCGAGGCAACCAAGGAATTGAGGAGGCAACCTACAAATTGAGCGAGGCAACGTAGAAATTCAGCGAGGCAACCTAGGAATTGAGCAAAGGAAGCTAGAAATTGAGCGAGAGAACCTATAAATTCAGCAAGGCAACCTATAAATTGAGCGAGGGAACCTAAAAATTTAGCGAGACAATCTAAAAATTGAGTGAGACAACCTAAAAATTAAGCGAGGGATCCTAGAAATTGAGTGAGGCAACCTAGGAATTGAGTGAGGCAACTTAGGAATTGAGCGAGGCAACCTACAAATTGAGCGAGGCAACGTAGAAATTGAGCGAGGCAACCTAAAATTTGAGCAAGGGAAGCTAGAAATTGAGCGAGGGAACCTAGAAATTCAACGAGGCAACTTATAAATTGAGCGAGGGAACCTAAAAATTCAACGAGACAACCTAAAAATTGAGCGAGGGATCCTAGAAATTGAGCAAGGCAACCTAAGAATTGAACGAGGCAACCTACAAATTGAGCGAGGCAACGTAAAAATTGAACAAGGCAACCTAGGAATTGAGCGAGGCAACCTAGGAATTTAATAAGGCAACGTACAAATTGAGCGAGGGAACCTATAAATTGAGCAAGGGAACCTATAAATTGAATGAGGCAACCTACAAATTGAGCGAGACAACGTATAAATTGAGCTAGGCAACCTAGGAATTGAGCGAGACAACCTACGAATTGAGTGAGGGAACTAGGAATTGAGTGAGGCAACCTAGGAATCCAGAGAAGCAACCTAGGAATCAAGTGAGGTAACCTAGGAATTGAGCAAGGTAACGTAGAAATTTAGTGAGGCAACCTAGGAATTGAGTGAGGCAACCTTGGAATTGAGCGAGGCAACCTACGAATTGAGCGAGAAAGTGGAAGGTGAGCTAGGGAAACTTTGCACGTTCATCTCGCCTACTAACTTTGCACGTTTCAAAGAAGAGTTCGAGTCTCGATACGCCTTTAGAGTCAGCATACTAGTTTGAAGGCATACCTATTATAAACATAATTAAATATCAATACAAGTAGTAAAAATATGAATTAATAGGAAAAATTAGATTAGTGATAATCCGAAGTAAACATTTACCGAAAAATACGTGAGATAGAACTTGCAATCCTGAGGATATGCAATTGCAAGGTTAAACTGCCTTTCCTCTAGGAAGTCAATATATTTGTCAATAGCCTAAGCCACAAAATAATATGATTCAGCAATAATCAATTAAAAGATATAAGTATATGAAAGTCAATGTATATAAACACTCAATTACGAATGCTTACCACGCCATCAACCTACGCATCATCTACTCATATAGAATTGAACAATGAAGCCGCCGCCATCTCCTTATTTGCTTCATAGTAGTCCTCTAATTCTTTCAGTTCATCTGTTGATAGCATCCTGAATGGATCCATATGTAGATGAAATGGTATGGGAGATGTAGGAAAGTTTATAGCTTCCTTAGGTCGGCTCACCACGTTAGGGGTTGTATTGATCGAAGACAGGGACAAGAATGGAGACACCATATAATAGGACGGCTTCATTATCCTTTTAGTTCTCCTTACATAAACGGGAGGAGAAATGGGTGCTTCATCCAATATAGTACGCTCGGCCATTCTATACAATTGCACCTCCAACTCTCCATTTCTCTGTTCTTTCTCTTCCAAATCCTCTACCTCTCCTTTCTTCCTCAACTCCTCCTCCTCCTCCCTTAAAAACTGACCCCTCTGTGTATAGAAATCTTCCCTCTCCTTCGCTAAATTTTCAGTCTCTCTCGATAACTCACACATCTGCCTATTCAACTCTTTTTTCTCCTTAAAAAATAATTTCTTCTCCTTCTTCAACTGTGCTCTCTCGTTTAAATCTTTTCTCTCCATCTTCAACACTTCCTTCTCTCTCAACAACGCCTCCTTCTCGTCGAGCCTGTAACAGCCCGGATTTTTGCCAATCTGGAATTAGACGTCCTTAGGCAATGGGTCGATCCTAACACCTTATTAACTTGTCAGAACTGAATCCCACAGTCTAAAATCGCTTCTGAACCCACTTCCTTCACAAATCCCACCCTTTACCACCTCGTTCTTTAAATTTTTCTAAGTACTTTCACCCTAAACACTATCTTAAACTAGCTAAATAGTATAACTTGGATCACTTTATATACAAACTACAAAGGCCTAGGTACCACTTCGACCAGAAATCACTTAGGATTAAACCCTTTAGAAATTTGACAAAGTTAACCAAGTGCTAAACTAGATTAGCTACGAAATCCGTTTGATCTACTTTAAATACAATCTGCGAGACCCAAAACTTGTAGAATCATTGACGCTAGGTTACCCTAAAATCTAGGATCAATCTCATTACCCGGCTGCCTCGGGAGCATCTCGAAACTCCGTATCAGTTCTAGACCGCACATCGGGAGTCCGAATAATTCGATGTTAAGGACTCAGGACCGCCTCGCTGGGCTTGACCACCATCTTGGAAATCAAATCCAGACAGTGTCCCACGGCTGTTCGCTTGAGTTCGGAGCGAGAGAGTGTGAGAACACTTGTTTTTTTATAAAATAAATATCTTGAATAGTAATCTGAGACTCGTCGCTTGCGGATCAGTATTAAGTAACCAGTCCGTCAGAATCTGACCAAATTACACCCTCGGATCAGGAAAAATTTCATAAATATTTACATGTACTCGAAATCTCTGATCGATATCTATTGACCGTTGAACTGAAACTAGTCCGCCACGCGTGATCTGAGAACCTTACTGGAATGAAAACTTAATAGAACATAGATCCGGTGTGGTGAGCTTAAGTCTGACCTTTGGCTTAAGGAGGCCCACTAGAAGTCCTCCGTTGAGCTAAAACAAGTCCGCTTTGGTTATAACCTAAGTATACTTTGACCTGGAGTCTATTTCGATAAGTTTTTAAGCTATATAAGACCTTAAACCCTCTCTCATTGCAGCCATACGAATTTGAGAGAAACTCTAGAGAGAGAAGAGAGAAAAGAGAGAGAAAGTGTGGGAGAAGTGGGAGAAACTCCCTGCTACTTTTCCTTGCCGTTCTACGAACCATTCTCATCGCTTTCTCGGCGATTCCAGCGTCATTTCTAGGTAAGAAACCCTAACCCTAATCTGTTTTGAGGTTGTGTAGGTTATAGGTTATAAAATAGCTAACCTATTTCGTTCTCTAGGTTGCTAAACTGCCGAATATGGAAACTTAGCAATTCTATCGACTCCGTTTCGATTCTACGATAAAAAGTGTGGACTTTAGATGTATAGGTTATGGTTTTCAATGCTTTCAATGTCAGATAATGATAGATTCATGATTTGCATACAATTGCACATGTACAAAGTGCTTTCCGTTTTCTGTTTTGATTAAAGTTGTAGAATATGAAATTTTACATATTTTAGATATTCGTAGAAAATACTGTATACGTATTTTTTTTAGAAATGTGTTTGATATGATTATTTATTGTATGAATATATGATATATGGATAAAATACTTATTTGGCGAAAGGATTCGCCCAAATACATGTTTTACTAATATATACTATGTATGTAGAAATACTGTATTGTAGAAAGTACCGTATACATATATATTTTGGAGATGTGTTTGCCATGATTATTTGCTGTATAAATATACTATATATGCATAAAATATTTGCCTGGCGAAAGGACTCGCCCTAGTACATGTTTGTTAACATACACTAAGTATGTTGAAATAGTGTATGTTAAGTGTTTGTGAAAATGCTTGTGTGAGTAAGTGTTTGGATGTTGATGCCTTAGGAGGGTGTTGAGATGGGATTCTCAACTACCTTAGAGACATGTATGATTTTCTCCATGAGGTTGTTCACTTTAACCACTTATGAAATATATGTGTTTGTATTCCTGTTTATATAGTGCTTCATAACATGCTTATAACATGCTTTATAATATGCTTTATGATATGCTTGTTAACATGCTCAACTGATTGTATGATTTTATTTATGTAATGTGTATGTTTAAAATTCATAATTACGTTGTATGATCCGTCATGGGTGATGGGGGAGTGGAGCAACGAGTGCGTGCAATGTACCGACACAGCGACCTAAACGGATAGTACCAGACTTTGATTATATGATTTGAATCTTGATCCATTACTGCTTTAACTATCCGTAATTGAATGTGATTGGGGCTATGATTATAGTCCAGGCAATCGATAACGGGATGGAATTCGTGACTATGATTCATTTGCCACGTGAGATATGCTCGGCGAACTCGAGTCGTACTTCGGTTGACGATAGTGGTTGGCCACACGAAGTGCTTATGTGCTTCATGTCGTTCAACTTATTGTGCGCTCGAGCTAGCCGAGCTCGTCAAGTAACTCGATTTGTCTAATGTATGTTCACCATGTTTGGACGCTACTGTTTGAACCTAGGGTACCAAACTTATCAGTGAAATTCCGTTAACCATGATACCTCAATCCGCTAAGACTCATGAGCTGGGCATGGTGGTTGGGACACCGTGGTTGAGCTGTCGGCCTACGCTGGGGCCACGTGCCTCCCCGTAGTGACCATTGAGCAACCAAACTCGTAAGCCGAATATGGTGGTATGGGACACTGTATTCGAGCTGTCGACACCTACGGCGAGAGCCGAATGCGGTGAGACCTGTATTCGTGCTGACGGGCGACGAGTCCTTCGTAGTGTCTTCGAGTATACTCTTAGGTCTGTGATTGGCGACGAGCCCTTCACAGCAACTAGAGCATGAGTTGGGCCGAGTACGGTGAGACCTGTATTCGAGCTGACGGCCAGCGATTGAGCCGAGTACGGTGAGACCTGTATTCGAGCTGACAGCCAACAATTGAGCCGCATACGGTGAGATCTGTATCCGTGCTGATGGGCGACGAGCCCTTTGTGATGCCTTCGCGATGCCTCTCGAACCATAATATCGTATGAGATTAACTAGGATTAACGACCCTAGAATGGATCATGTTTGGGAATGATACAAGGGAGGTACCTTAGTTTCTCAATACTGCTGTTTGAAATAGACTAATAACAACTCGGTAATCATGCTTATCATAGCATTGCATGTGCCTGATAAATGTGGGGCACTGAGGGATGAATGCATGCGTGAACGTAAGATGGTGTCGTTGAGGGTGGTTTGGCAAGGACATACATCATGACTGCATTCATACTTGCATTAATAAGAGTATTTAGAATTGTTTGATTGTACTGCTTTATCATTCCCGCTTGACTGAATTGATAATATGTTAACCTATGCTTTACTGTTCCATTGAGTTGATCACTCACTCCCACGTTACGGGACGGTGTTGTACACACCAACTAGATTTGTTGAGTTTCAGGTGATGGCGATGCTTATGAAGCAGAGCCGGACCACTACTATGATGTTGAGAAGAAGTTCTCCTATATATAACTCTCTGACAGGTCTATGAAGACCTGGTAATGTATTGACGAGGCTATGGTACTTGGGATAGAAGACATTACACTTCCTCACATTTGGTAAATTTTAGAATTGTATTTGTAATTATTTAACTGGGTAATATTATCACATTCTGGAGATTCACCACAGTTTTTATATTTTATATGTCTATCACAGTCTTTCGCTTGCAATTTAACTGTCTCTGGAGTATGATTTGTTGTTTTGGCTTAATCTCACTCATGTTCAATGCACGAATACAGTCAGCATTCAATCATCATTCATTATGTTGCATAAGTGATGTTCTGGAACTTGGGAGTTGAGTTACTACTCGACCCCCGATTTTCGGGATGTTACAGAGCCTCTCTTCTCTCTTTCTCAACTTTTCCTTCTCTTTCCGTAGCTCATCCCTCTCCTTCTTCAACTCCTTTCTCTCCTTCTTCAACTCATCCATCTCAACCCTAAATTCATCCATCCAAAGAGCTGGCTTCACAATATTCCCCCCAGATCCCTCTCCTTGTACACCTTTTTCATCACCTTCCACTGATCCCTCCTCATACTCGTCATCATTCTCGTCACCTTCACCCTCATCCTGGGTTTCAATGACCTACAAAATGTATCAATGGAGATCAATGGAGATATAAGAGTCGGGATACTTTTATACATTGGATTTACCTAACAATGAATTAAATAACTAAAAATTTAAGTAAATGTTTATAATATCTCACCTGAAAACTATCACGGATCAAGCGAACGGCGTCCGTTTCCCATTCTCGTAGGGTCGGTTCTAAGTTCTTTATTAATATAGTTTGTAAAAGAACCCAGACTGATGTTAATATACGGACTACAAATTAAGCAAAGTGAACGGCGGAGAAATACATATACTTACAGCTTTACTCTTAAATATTGCGTGTATTTTGTTGTACCTCCCACCCTTCCAACCTCGATATTGAATGAAGCGTGGAATTTGCTAGGGAACATACGAAATAACATATTCTCATAGGGCCCGTAATCTCTCTACAACCCATACCTATTATAATGAGATTGCATGAGATTAAAAATCCAATTGAATATAATCATGTAGAATAAAGCAAGAGTTCTTACCTGCAGAGGAAAGACACAACCATATACATTGTAGCGAACCGCACCTGATGCCATCACAGCAGCTGCGACCCCTTGCGACATTGTATTGTAGGCTAAACTACCCCAATGATAGCTATAGAAATCCTCTATGGAGTCTACTAGGTACATATAATCTATGTTACACATAGTTTTTGATTCGATTCCCCTAACAAACCACTTTACACACCTAAGTAGAGCAACCTTCACAACATCCTCATGCTTATTGGTGTCAACTAATTTTTTAAGCACATTTAATAAATGCTTCTTAAAAACTGGATAATCCTTGAAGTATTTGTCCATTAATGTACTCATGATAAGACATTTTTTCAGTATTGGAAGCTCCCCAGTCTTAAGCCCCGTTATGAGGGCGAAGTCCATCTCCGTGAATTACAACTGTGTCCCACGTATCTCAAATATAAGATCACCTTTATATCTTACAAGAAGAAGGTGAAATAAAGCCTCCATAAATCGAAAGGATGAGAGGTGTAATAAGAAGGAAAATGGGGATTGCTTAAACAGACTTAGCCGAGTATCATGCTTCTCTAATCCACCTTTTGCCGTGTCGAACCACCATTTCAATGAACACTTGGAGGATGGGTTTGGGAACTGAGAACAAGAATCGTCGCCTACAAACATATAATAGAAACATATATCAAAAATAAAGTTCACTACATACTTAACGAATCATACTGCAAAAAATTAAACATAGTTGAAATCATTCATTCAAGATCTTGATGAATTTGAGCGAACTTCAGCATAAATTGAATAAGACTCAAGTGAAATTGAGAGAGGCAAGCATGAATTTGATCGAGGCAAGCTACAAGTTCATCGAGGCAAGTGGGTAATTAAGGGAGAGGCAAGCTAGAAATTATGCGGAGGGAACATGAAATCGAGCAAGAGGAGTTTAAAATTAAGCGAGGTAACCTAAAAAATTGAGCGAGGCAAGGTGAAATTGAGCGAGGCAACCTGAAATTGAGTGAGGGAACATACAAAGTTGAGCGAGGCAACGTAAAATTTGCACGAGAAAACCTAGAAACTGAACAAGGTAACCTAGAAATTTAGTGAGACAACCTAGAAATTCAACGAGGCAACCTAGAAATTGAGCAACGTGACCTAGAAATTGAGCGAGACAAGCTCAAAATTCAGCGAGGCAAGCTAGAAAATGAGCGAGGCAAGCTGATAATTGAGTGAGGCAAGCTGATAATCGAGTGAGGCAACCTAAAAAATTGAGCAAGGCGAGGTGAAATTGAGCAAGGCGACCTAGAAATTTAGCGAGGCAAGCTGAAAATTCAGCAAGGCAACGTAGAAATTGAGCGAGTCAACCTAGAAATTTAGCGAGGCAACCTAGAAATTCAGCAAGACAACCTAGCAATTGAACGAGGCAAACTAGAATTTGAGCGAGGCAGACAAGAAATTGAGCGAGGCAACCTAGAAATTGAGCGAGGCAACCTAGCAATTGAGTGAGGTAAACTACAAACTGAGCGAGGCAAGGTGAAAATTAAGCGAGGCAAGCTAAAAATTGAGTAAGGCAAGCTGAAAATTGAGCGAGGCAACCTAGAAATTGAGAAAGGGAAACATGAATTTGATCGAGGTAAGCTTGAAATTGAGTGAGGCTAGCTTGAAACTCAACGAGGCTAACATGAAACTCAACGAGGCTTATATGAAATTCAGTGAGGCTAACATGAGTTGGAATGAACTTTAAATGAAATTGAACTGGCCTAACACATAATTAAACGAGCTTTACATGAAATTCAATTTCTCTTCGGTGAATTTGACCGAGCAGTTAATGACATTGACCAAGTGGTTCATAATGTTTCCCGTTACATTACATGAATCTGTGGAAGTTTTCAGTCATATTTTTCTCATTTCTCTATCATATTCATGAATTGCTCGGGGAATTTCACCAATCATGCACCGGGAATGTCAGTGACAACTGAATCATATTGTCGAGAAGTAGGTCAAATGGACCAAAAACTCTTGCAAATTGGAAATCAGTACGCTCTTATCGTACTGAGTTAACTGAGTTGGGCCTGCCTTGAATGTATGTGGACTATCCACGACGTTCATCCATTTTCCCATCTAAAGTAAGGGTTTTAGCCCAAAATGATAGCATATCCAAATATCAAGTGGATCATACCACAGGAAAGAGTGATTCCACCATAGAAACCTTGATATGCTCCACAATGATGTTTTATTTATAATCCTTCATGTTCATAGGATGATTTTTACATGGATGAACCGAAAACCAAGATGCCTGCTTCATCCAGCAGTTTAATGGCCCACAAAAAATTTACACCGTTTAGGGAAATATACTACATTATACCTGTGGTGCGTGCTTTCTTCCGTGGATGCGTGCTTTCTTCCTTGGAGGGACCATTTTTAGAAAATCGAAAAAATGTAGATGTATAGAGAGGGTGGGATCCAGTGAGAGGATGGTGCGATCCAAGCAACGGATTTTCGTTGTTGAAAATGAATTTTCGTCTCTTTTTTTTTTCAGACATGGACCGAGGAAAGGGAGGGAAAGGAAGAGAATGGGGTGAAAAGGAGGGGTATTTTCGTCCTCAAGTTCGCTGGCCCTACGTGCAAGGTCTAAGTTGGTAAGTTAAGTTTCGTTTGTTTCATAAAAACCGCTGGAAAAAAGGTGGCGTCTACAGTGGTAAAATTCTCAGATATATATTGTGAAAGCGCTTTCCTAAGCCCCCAAGCGTGTGCAATAAAGCTCATGCACACACCACATAGGTGCCAGCATGGCATAATAATACCAAGATCCAATCCATCCATCAGAATTTGAACAATATATTAATGGTCAAAGTCAAGAATCAGATTGATCCATTGGTCAGGTGAGCCACAGTTTGCAAAACAAACCTACCGATCTGAAAAACTTGGCTGAAGTTTTCAAACCTAGCCACCGGTTTCCAATATTGGGGCCCACATGCTGATAGGACGAAAATTTATTTTTGGGACCAACATGATGGGTGGATTAGATATATGTACAATGCTGGCACATGTGGTGGCGTGTAGAGGAACTTTATTGCACACGCGCATGCACTAAACAAAGCTCCTTTACACATACGTGGGCAAAACAAAATAAGGGGCCATAAATGCACGAATTGGATTGGACGTTTAAGATTGGATGTGACCATATTCAACCATTGGAAAACATCTTTTTGTGCTGATTTTGTAAGTGTTGCTGCCTACCTTTTTCCAGCGGGTCACATTGCATGGATGTTGTTGGCTTTATATCTTGTGCTGCCAAACCCTTCAGCGAGGGAGCACAAGTTTTGGATTTCCATGAAAGCTCTTTGGCGGGAACTGCAATCAGGTTCATTGCATGTTCTTCTCTTTCTCTACCTTTGCTTACTCACTCACAGATATTATCATTTAATGAAAAACCAAGTTCGAATTTTGAATCATTATGTAGGATTTTCAATGGTTGAGTTGATTTTGAATGTGTTTGATTTAAAAAAGAGAGGATGTTTGGCTGAAGAGTAGTATGATTATGAGATTTGTAGGAAATTCTTTTATACAATTATATATGGTAATTTTCCCATTTAGGATTGGTTTTTCTAGATATTGAAATTTAATGTATTGTAGCAGTGGTATAACAACCCGTTCAATGTATTCAAGCATATGGGGTAGTCATTTTTCACCATTTCATCTCTATTTTATAACCTTTCGAATTGTATGTTGCTTTAAATTCTATGCTTTTGTTGATTCTTATGGTGTTATTTTATATAAAAATAGATTGTTATTATCCCATTTGGGTTTAATTAAATTGGTTTTTCGAAATATTGAAATTTAATGTATTGTATCTGTAGTATGAACAAAGCCTTGAATGTATTCAAGTATCTAAGGTAGTCATTTTTTGCCATTTTATCTCTATTATATAACCTTTCAAAACATATTGTGCGTTTAATTCTATGTTTTTGTTGATTTGTAAGGAATTGTTTTATATAGATTGATATTTAATGAAAAGATAAATGTTTTAAGTATCAGGAGTCCTTCCCTCACCCAGGGTGTGGACATTTTTTGTCTCTGGCCCGAGGTGTGGGTTTCCCGAGCCCGAAGTGTGGGTTTCTCTCCCTGGCCTAGGGTGTGGGTCTTTTTATTTTTCTTTCTTTTTTACTTCTTTTCTTTTGTTTTTCTTGCGTCAAGGTTTTGGCCTCTTCGTTCTTTGTAATTCTTGGACTTTCTGTCCTTGGCAATAAGAGAGTTTTTCTTGCTTGCCAAAAAAAAAAAAAGGATAGATGTTTAATGAAAAAAGAAAATTCAAATTTCGATCATTTAAGGAAAAATCAAGTTTGAATTTCAAAACATTATGTAGGACTTTCAATGGTTGAGTTGATTTTGAATGTGTTTGATTTCATAAAGAGAGGATGTTTGGCTGAAGAATAGGAAGATTAAGAGATTTTTAAGGAATTCTTTTATATAATTACAGATGGTAATTATCCCATTTGGGTTTATTGAAATTGGTTTTTTGAAATATTAAAATTTAGTTTATTATAGTAGTAGCATTAAAAAGTGTTCAATGTATTCAAGCATATGGGGTAGTCATTTTTCGCAATTTTATATCTATTTTATAATATTGGTTTTTTATAATTATATATTGGATTTAATAAGATTGGTTTTTTTTTTTTTTAATTTCAAATTTAATTTATTGCATCGATAATATGAACAAAGCTTTGAATGCATTCAAGTATCCGGTGTACAAATTTTTCACCATTTTATCTCTATTTTATAATCTTTTGAATCATATCATGCATTAAATTCTATGTTTTTATTGATTTGTAAGGAATTCTTTTGTATAATTATAGATTGTAACTATCCCATTTGGGTTTAATGAAAATGATTTTTCAAAAGATTAAAACTTAATGTATTGTATTGGCAAGATGAACGAAGTGTTGAATTTATTCAAGTATCTGTGAAGGTATTCAAGTGTCTGTGGTAGTCATTTTTTACAATTTTATTCTTATTTTATAACCTTTTGAATTATTATCATCCATTAAATTCTATGTTTTTGATGAGGAAAGAATTTTTTTAGTTACTTTTTTAACTGAATCCTAATTATTCTAATCTTTTCATATTTTTCTGTTTATATATATATATAAAGCCAAGATGAACATGTCGAGCCATGTATGGAAGTTTTGTCAATATATAGTTATTTTACTCAAAGGAGGCATGATAATATGCAAAAATGATATTTAGAAACTGTTAATGGAACCCACTTAGTGTTTGGAATTTTTTTCTTGAGGGTCAGTTTGGATGTAAATTTTTTGAAAATCAGCTTACTTCATTTTACCAGTGCCCAAACACTTTGTTTACTGGTACAAAGCCGGCAGAATGAAATAGTTAAAGTGAAGAGTTAACATAAGATTTTAGCTGCATCCAGACCACTGATAAGATTTTGAGTGGAAAGAAGTTGATATGAATGTTTTTCAAGGGTGAATTTGGTTGCACTGAGTATCATGAAATTTCATGATTAATCAGTCTAATTTGGTGGAAAATTTCATTACAAATCATGAAATTTGGAGCAGCCAAACACACCCTGAACAAGAGAGAAGTATGGTTTGAGATTTTCAACAATATTTCGATACACTGGCATCATCCTGTTCTTCCCCCAACTGAAATTATAATATCTGAAATCTCTAACTGAAAAACCCATTTCGAGTTTTGAATTTTTCGAAATGAAATTCTACATTGAAAGAAGCTGAGATGAGATTTTTATGCAAATAAGAAAGGAATAGGATGAGACATTTTTAGATTCTTTTTCATATGGGCCTCCAGGATGATTTCAAATTTACACACAAGATATTGCGGCAGAAGAAACTAATGCAAGTTTGTTTCTACAGAGAAGATAGGAGAAAAAGGAAGAGTTTGAGGATTTTAAGGAGATGGGTTTCAAAAATATTTTGGTTGCTGCAGCGATGCCAGTTCTGAAACTTCTTATAGTTACCAGTGCTGGGTCATTTCTCGCAACAAATCGTGTTGGTATCTTATGTGAAGATGCTCTGAAGCATTTGAACAATGTGAGTTCTATTGTGATTTTGTGAGCACGTGCCTTTGTAATTAACATTTGTTTTGAATACATGATCTGTTTGTGTACTTCATGCCTATAAGCTCAACTAATAAACTTCCAATAGAACAAAATCATCGTGCAGACTTCCGGATGTGATTGAATTTTCAGCTTAACTGAGTTGAATTGAATTTGTTACCTAATGATTCAGGAGAAATGATTTTTAAGATACGCCCAAAGTATAGACCCAAGAATCAGAAAGTGAACAACATTAGCGAAGGATGAATATACTATATATTCCTTTTGGGTGTGTTTGATTTTACCAAAATCATGTAATATTGCACCAAATGGGACTAACTAATCATGATATTTGTTGCAACCAAACTCACCCTTTAAGTCAGACTTGAAAGTAATGCAATTGCAATTCGGCTTCTTGTGCATTATAAATAGTAGGATAAAATTCTCCTTGTGATTAAAACCGAATGTTCAAAAATCAAAATCAACTCGATTGCACATCCAAACACAGCCTAAGAGCAGGAAGAATACCAAGCCAGGTTGTCACTACTAGGGAAACCTCACCTAGTTGTGCAATGATTGATCATGTACTACATCAGGCACATTCCTGACTTTGCATGTCCCAAAGTACCCTTGAAAGGTGGAATTTGCCCAATCTTAGCATGACTAGGTAAGTATTGCCGAGTCACCTGACTCAGCATTCCTTCGAGGACGATTTCTGGCCTCCATCATTGCTGATTCGTGAATTGAGGGTGAGCTGAAGCAATGTCTAAGTACAAGTGCTAGGCTGAAATGTTCTATATCTCTTATAATCAGGTCCCTGCTCTCTCCATGATAATAAGCACATCTCATCATCAATAGAAGTTCATTTTTTACTCGAAATTTTAGTTTGCGCATTTTCTTATGATTTTAGTGCTATTTTACTCATATGTTTTTAAAATATATATATATATCTGTGGATTTTGTGTCTGGTCAACATCCTTCTATAGATTGATTGGTGAAATCTGATCATGAACAGGTGGTGTTTTATCTATTCGACCCGGCATTTGTGTACATCAACCTAGCTAAAACGATCACATTAAAAAGCATGGTTTCGTTGTGAGTTTCTTATTTTGTTTCTGTTTCTTTATTGCGTGCAGTCCTGATGGAAGGAATTGAATGAGATTTCTTTTAATCTTTGCATTTGCATTTTTTTCCATGAAAAATCTGATCCACAAGATACTAAGAATTCACCTAATGTCAATCATGTCAATTTAATCTTTTTTTATAGTCACTCCAGCTTCTGGATTAGTATTTTTCACCAGTGAGGAAAATTCTGAATTTTTCTTAAGAAAGTAGTGTGCATGCATGTATAGAATCATCTTAGGGTGACTGATATGCCTTTGACGAGTCCCAAAATTGCTGTCGTTGGACAATCCTAGCTGCTTGATTTTGCCCATTAAATGTAGACCATTGCTCTTTCTGCTCGAAGTTTCTTAACTGATCTGTTTGCACACCCTTGGTACAATGGCTAAGAAGGTTCATCAGTCAGCAATCTTGAACTGTTGTATGCAGCCCACTAGATCAACAGTTCTGGTCCTGTAAGATGATTTCATGCATACAGTCAATATGCTAAAGATGGGCAACGAACAACCTAAACCATTGCTCACCAGCAATGCTAGCAAGCCCCTCTAATTTGATATGTTTCGGTCATAGTTTGAAAACCCGAAAGCTCAACTCAACTCGACGTTCAGCCAGGTAAGGTCGACTCGATACCTAATACTTATAAATTTAAAAAATATTAAGAAAGAAAGAACAATAGGTGTTCAAAATATCTAAAACCTAAAACAAGCAATATGCAATAGAAGATCTGTCACCAAACAGCTGCACGGCGCTGCTCCCCACTTACATTTTTATCAATAATCACATTGTGAAAATCTTGTGACTCCATTCGAGTCACCATGAGTTGTATTGAATTGACCAAGAAATCGAGTAGACTCAACAAGTCTTCCCGAGCTAGGATCAAGTCAAACCCACAACCGAATTTCCTAGACTCACTTGAAATCTCACTCAGTTGAGTTAACTCGCCGAGTTTTGAGTCAAATCGGCGAGTTTTAGAAATATGGTTTCAGTTGGTTACATCAAAGCACATTCCATCTATTGTTGTGTTAGGAGACTGCAGGATGAGAACTTTTACATCTTTTTTTGTTCTATGACTAGTATGCTCGTATTATTTCAGTTGAATAGAGTTGTTGTTTTATTTTAATCAATCGCTCACTGCCAATTGTATAGGTGGTTCATGCCATTAAATATCTTTCTTACTTTCATAATTGGCACGATACTTGGGTGGGTCGTCATCCAAATTACGAAACCTCCTTCCCATTTGAGGGGCCTCATTTTGGGTTGTTGTGCTGGCGGTAAATATCATCGTGCCTTTGCTTCCATTCCTTGCACTGTTCTGATTAGTGTGGAAAATGATCTCTCATTGCTTTGGTTTCACGAACAGGAAATCTGGGCAATATGCTAATTATTATAGTCCCGGCAATCTGTAAAGAGAAAGGTGGTCCATTTGGAGCTGAAGATGTCTGCAATAAATATGGACTTGCATACGCTTCACTGTCCATGGCTGTAAGACGAATTTGGAATCGTTTCTTTGCATTCTAACGTGTCTGCACTTTCTTAGTATAGAGTAATGGGTGCCCCACACATGCCAATCATAGTTCAAAAACCAAAAACTCAACTCAACTAGATGTCCAACCGGGTTGGGTGACTTGGGTTGACTTGAAGACTCGAACGAGTTTTTATTCAACTCGACTTGATGTATTGATAAATAAAATATACATTATATCATTTGGTAGTTGATATTAACATTGTCGTATAAATATTATACAGAAGAAAAAAAAAAAAACAGTAAAATACAAGTGAAGTTATTGGCAGGCTGGTAGCGCAGGTTTACATCCTTTGTAAGTGGTTGCAAGTTTTGAGTTCGAGTTCTTACATATGTATCTCTGCATTTTACAGAGAAATTAGTTGACCCTGGGCGAGTGACTCGATCGAGTTGGGACGAGTTGGGTCAAGTCAACTGAGTTTACAAGACAACTCGTCAATTTTCGTCAAGACTCAACTGAGTCAGGCTCATCAGCGAGTTTCCTACAGACTCGGCTTGAAATCTGGTTGAATCGAGCTGACTCAGCCAAGCTTCGAGTCGGCCACCGAGCTTTGAAAGTATGATGTCCATGTGGTAGGCATGTACAAGATCCATGGTTCATTAAGCAAGCTACTGTGTATTTGGCCCAGCACAAAGATCAGGCTGGCCCACTCATCAAGTGATGCAGACATGTACATTGAATCTGTGTCATTGGCTATGCTTATTTAGCCAAGATCTGTAGCCTGCCTTAAGATAGTACTAGCCTGATCTTTGGGACTAGATCATATTCACTATGGGGCCAGCACGATGAACAGCTTGGATCATGCATTTGCATGTTGGTGTGTGCAGTGACTTGTGTTTGGTATTAGCAGATGGATGCTAGCAAATATCATTCTTCTGGAAGTAAATTCTGGTCATTTACCCATGAGGCCATATCTACATGAACATTTATTTTTCTAACCTTTACTGAGTTCAAGGGGTAACATAGAAAAATGATTTTGATTTTTATTTCTTGCTTGTTGTGATGCTTTAGGTAGCATCCATCTTTTTGTGGTCGTATGTCTACAATATCATACGAATATCTTCAAGTAGAAAAAATAAAAGTATAGTGATCGATGCCCCAACTAGCACAAGTCTGCCTGAAGAAACTTCAAAGACACTCCCAGGGGAGCAAATTTCAACGCAGGATTCTGCAGTGCATGAGGATGTAGAAGATCGACATGAACCATCTTCTACTAAAACCGAGGAATTAAAGGGAAAACCAGAGGTTGCTTTCTTGCTTTCCTATTTAAAATTCAGATGTCATTTTCTATGAAGTTTGATTGCTGCCACTCGATAAAAAAATTCATAGCATTCATCATTTCCTTTGTTACTTATTTGACTAGACCTTTTGTTTTATACATTTATGTTTTGTTCCCTTCGTTTTCTAATTTGATGCACTCTATAGTGAATAAATTTTATGACAGAAGGTTACTTTCTTGCTTTCTATTTAAAATTAAACTTCCAAGATGACTGTTCGCATACCATTCAATATAAAAACTATAGTTCTTTTTTTTCTTTTTCTCAATATCCTCTGTTTCTTATTTGACAACTGCCTTATTGTCTCAATTTCATTGTCCGATTTCATGCATTCCATAGCTAATAAATGTTCCAAGAACTTTACATTTTACTGCATGTTATGCGGCAGCTGTTTAATGGCCCAAATATTGCCTTATCCTGTCAAGCCTTTGATCATTCTCAGCTGACTGAGGTTACCAAGTGCTAAACTCTAGAATCGAAGTAATATAAAAACAATCAAGACTCAACTCCAATAAAAAATAGTATTGGGGTCGCTTTTGTTGAAAAAGTGCAAACATGTGCTTCAAAAATAGATGCAAAACCCATTAGTCATGATTGATTTTAAATAACCATTTGGATGTTTCTCACTAGGCATTTCAATGGGGAGGAATTATATGATCTTTGAGCCCTGGGCATGCACAATATACTCTTCTTCTTTTTGCATTTTGTATGAGTGGGGCCCATGGTTTGGTGATTTAGACCATTGGTCTGATGCATCTCATTGTGGCGGACTTTGCCCTAAAAGTCTCCCAATTTTCAAGATACTAGCCACCAAACTAGGGCTATTTTCAGTCGAATGAGGACCCTTGTTGCATCTCTCTTACCTGTCTTGTCGGCTTTGCAAACCAAAAATTTAAGCATTAAGATTGCCCTAGTGAGGAGATTTTTTATACATGGTCACTATATCATGGGGCCCCAAGTGATCAATGGTTTGGGATCTGGCTCATGGAACCATGGGCCCCACTGGCATAAACTGAACACTCCTATTCAATGCATCTGGTTTGGTTGAAACACGTGAAGAAAATGAAATGTACAAGGAACCTGGGTATAATGTCCTTTTTTTTTGTTATCACTGTTCATCCAGACAGCACATGCTCATCATCATTGTTACTTGTTAGTCTTGACCCCTGCCATTCTGTGTTGAAATTTAATGAACTAAAATCAATTGTTTGACTTGTGACTGAAGTTGGTATGTCTAGTTTAAAGGCTCATTCATTTGTTATGTTTATCATAGCACGTAATAATGGATTGAAACAACAGATTCTGATGGAAAGTACCATTACACTTGAACATATTCTCCATCTGAATCTTTTGCATGATTTCCTTTCTAGGTGCAAACTCCATCTAAGCTTAAGCAAGCCTTAAAGACGATTTCAGGAAAAGTAGACATGAAGAAGTTGTTGGCACCTTCGACCATCGCCGTGGTATGCTTTCCAAGCTTATTTTGTCACCAGAAGGAAATTGTTATACCATTGACGTCTAATGTACTTAGAGAACTTGAGTTTGAACAGAGACAAAATTTTACTATGTATAAGTCATAATGGTGCACAGACTAAGCTGCCATTATTTTCTTTGTATAGATTATTGGGTTTGCTGTTGGAATAATAGGTCCATTCAGAAAGGCACTCGTCGGTGAAAGTGCTCCTCTTCGCGCAATACAATCCTCTATTGCATTGTTGGGGTATGAACCATGTACTAACTTTTCATAGGATTAAAATGACTAGAATGACATCTATTCCGACTATTGGCTTATTGAATCTTAATTTATTTAGCAGTGATGAAAAACATCTTTTTGGTGAATTTATCGATTTTCATTTTTCCTGTTGGCAGGGATGGAGATATCCCAACTACCACCCTTATAATGGGGGGAAATCTTACAAAGGGTAATAACTAACTTGCTTTCGATCTATCTCATACTCATCTTGGATTTGCTTGACTGGCTGCTCAGATGAACTTGAAAGAATCATCCTGTATCTGAAACATACTTTTTTTTTTTTTTTATATCATTGTTGGTTGTCTTCATTAAGGAATACACAGGTCAGAAATCCGAGTCTCAATCCTCGTTGCAATTATTGTCGTTCGTTACATCGCCTTGCCCTTTTTGGGTGTACTCGTAGTTAAAGGGGCGATTCATTTTGGTTTGGTGCACAAAGACCCTTTATATCAGTTCATTCTTCTGCTGCAATTTACACTTCCACCAGCAGTGACCATAGGTATGATACATGTGTTTTTTTTTTTTTTTATGTGAATTGGGGAGATTGTACCATTTCATTACATGATCCAAATCTATTTTATGTTTATGTGTCAAAAATATGTTATCTGCTGTACACATTTCTTCTTTCAAAATTACATTCCAAAATCTGACATTTTAAAATTAGTACATTCCAAAGGCAGCAGCATTTGTATGAATTATGGGATCACCTTATCTTGGATTACTATCAGGATAGAGTTTTGATTAGCCACACACACACCCCACTGCATGCAGCTCCAGGGAAACCAACTTAGCACGTGTATGGGACATCTGAGCCATGCATCGCTTGCCCCACCATGCAGATTACCTGTCCCAAAGATCAGGGCAGTCCACTCATCAGATGGGTTGAATAATATACACAAACTTTTTAACCTATATATGTGCGACCCACCCGCCATGTTGAGGGGACTTGAGTTTCCTGCCAGGTCATCTATACACACCGGGGTCCACCTGATGCATTGTTTGGATCTCCCTTGAACACTCATGGCCATATATAGAGGTACGTGTGGTCTTAGTGAAGCTCTATTGCGAAACAATATAGGCATTAAGTATATCTGTTCGGGGTGTCTATGCAGTTGATTTTGAAATTCATCATCATCTTAGGGCATGTTTGGTTGTGGCTTACAGATGAGTTCATCTCATTTGGGCATGTTTAAAAATGAGCTCATCTCACCCAAACAGGCCCTTGCCTTAGCTTTTCTCCCAACAATTTGGGGTTGGCTTTGAAATGGTAGATAGCCAAAAATTACATGGATTGGCTTTTTTCACCAGACACCAACCTTCCTCTTTTAAGTTTTAACTGAACTCTTAGAAGCGGCCATGGCAGAGACACCTATTTGAGAATATGCAAGTATTTTTCTTTCATAGCTAATAAAAAACAATTCAATGCAATCTTGGCATGCCAGAGATCCATTCTCAGTGCTTATGCATATAGATTGTGCTGATTTTGTAAATATGCAATACGGTGCAACTCTAAGAAAAGGGTGAAGTTCCAAACTGGTGATTTCTCGCCGTGGATGAACATTTCATATCAAGCTCCTGCCCTATATTATTCAATACCAAGACCAATATAATTAGGTTTACATGCATGTGATATGAATATTTCGTGTAGTAATCACATCAGTAGTTACATCAGCATCAGTGCTTCCTACTACACTGCCGACATGCTCTTTTAGACGCCGATACTAATTTCACTTCCATGAAGCCGAATTTCACCAAACATTTGGGAAGTTCTCCATTTTTTAGTGCATACATCTCCCACTGTCTTAAAGATGCTGGGAGAATCCAAAATGCATTTCATCCCTAATGTTTTGGATTCCCCCATCATATAGGAGATGTGTGTATCAACTACCAAATCTCAGTGGACACAATACAGTAAGTCGTACTCATATTTTAACCATGTTCTTTCTTTTTAGTGTGAGCTGATGTCATTTGTTTATGAAATTGACAGGTATAATGACCCAATTGTTTGGAGCGGGCGAAAGCGAATGTGCTGTGATTTTTCTGGTGACCTATGCGCTGGCTATAGTATCACTCACACTTTGGTCTGCCTTTTTCATATGGCTTGTGACTTGATTATGCTGCATAGGTTCGTGCTAGCTAAACGTTGTCGCATCGTGCCACTGCTTGGTTGTTGGCATTTCATCAATTTGTACACTGATCATCTAAACTATGATCCCATGGTGTATGACTCATGATAAGATATAATGCATCTCCAACTTTGGTAATTGGCATCCGAGCATGAAAGAAACAAGATCATTGAAAAGGGAATCTTGGCCAACAAAAACAATGAGGTGCCTTGCATTTGGTTATTGGAAAATTATCTTTAATGTCAAGTGGTGGAGACTTATCTATATATCTCAAACATGAAATTCTAATACCCTTTACTTGCAAGAGACTAGGAGTGAATATCTTAGCTTTTGTCAACAGAGCTTGCTTGGTTATTCAGAAATTTTAATACCCTTTATTTGCAAGACTAGGAATGAATATATATATCATCTTAGCTTTGTCGTCAGAGCTTGCTAGAACCTTTTGTTACCAGTTATTTCCTGAAATTTGAACAAGTGATATTTGAAGAAAAAAGTGTGCCCAGGTTACATATCTCCTAAAGACAATGGATCTTTTGCTATTTTATTTAATTCAAACAAGAATATAAGTTTGAATTATTAAAATTAGCTTCAATTGATTAAAAGTTAAAGAGTGTGGGGATTCCAACCATGTCATCAGAGTACTAATCTTATTTTTATTGGTAACAAAATATTTTATGAAGAAAACCCCAATGGGTGGAAGGAAAAAAAAAAAAGAAAGAAAGAAAGAAGATCCCCTGTACATATGGAAAGAATATTTAAGTCAATACAATTTCAAAAAAGAAAAGAACTGTCAATACAATTTGCTTCTCTAGGAATGTGATGCTGATATCTGCATAGTGCTTAAGCTATTGATGATGAAGGTGAGTTTCATGAGGAGCAGACTTTCAAAGGATTTCTGAATGCATTGAATACCTTGGAAATTCAAATAATTGAATTCTGAATGCATCTTATGCGTGACACGAAAAAAAAATTAAAAAAAATTGAATAATATCCCCATGTTTTCAGCTTGTATGGGTGGGGCCTGCAGTTCAATCTAGAAGATCCCCATGCTCCAAAAAACTCCTTTGATAAGTGACCTGCAATAGGGTTTTAGGGTTTAGGAAGTCTGCATTCAACAGAAAGGCCAAAACTTTGGGTCTAATCTTCTCACCAATCTGGGTGATATTTGTGCTTCGTCTACATTAATGGTTTCTTTTTTGAATTCTGAATGCATCTTATGCATGACATGAAAAAAAAAAAGATTTGAATAATATCCCCATGTTTTCAGCTTGTATGGGTTGGGGCCTTCAGTTCAATCTAGAAGATCTCCATGCTCCAAAAAACTCCTTTGATAAGTGACCTGCAATAGGGTTTTAGGGTTTAGGAAGTCTGCATTCAACGGAAAGGCCAAAACTTTGGGTCTAATCTTCCCACCAATCTGGGTGATATTTGTTGCTTCGTCTACATTAATGGTGCTTTTTTGTGGCATTCTCCATACTCATGGTTGGGCACAATCATTGAACCATGGCCCTTGCTCAATGAAATGATATCCTCGCAATTGAATTCTGCTCATTAGGAACATTTAAGTGTTAGTCATGCATCACAAGCTGCCACTGCTGTCCATCTCAAGTCACTACTCTTGCCATATTTTGAATTAGATAACAAAGAAAATATAAGCCGGTGTTTGGAAAAAGTGAATACCTTGGAAATTAATCCCTTCGAGAAACAGCGAATAGTGGTAAGGTAACTCGCACAAGGTATGGTAAGGTAACTCGCACAAGGTATTTTTCATCCAGTTGAGAAAAAAAAAAAAAACATGGAATGCATTTTCCTTTTCGAAGAAAATTGTGGAAATCACTATGAGCCCATGGTAAGGTAACTCGCACAAGGTATCTACCGGGGTTGCTTAGCAAACTAAGAGCCACATCATGGGTGCAACTTTCATGAGATCCACGCCGTCCATCAGATACACTACCGTCTCATTTTAATCATTGAACCCAAAAACTCAAGTACGCCACACCACAGGAAACAATTGATAGAACACCCACCGTTAGTTGTGTAAGACCCACCATGGTGTTTATATGCAATTAGAATGAAAGGATTACCCAAAAATCACAATGTTCTAAAACTCAGGTGGGCCATACTACATGAATTGAGAGTTTTTTAGTATATATTTTTTTTGGAGTGGCCCACTTGAGTGTCGCATCATCCTGATTTTTGGGACTAGGGCCCAACAAGTCATTTCTTCCAAGTTACTGATAGTAGCCCTAGTAGGTAGGTAGAGTGAGGTACCCAGGTGTTTTTGTAACGCCTTGAAAATCGAGGGTCGAGCAGAAGCTCAGCTCCCGAGTTCCAACGCATCACTTATGAAACATAGATAATGATGATTAAATGTTGTTCATATTAGCGCATTAAACATGAGTGGGATTATACCAAATCAGCATATCATACTCCGGAGATAGTTAAATTACGCAAGTAGAAGACTGTGATAGATATATAAAATACATAAACTGTTGTAAGTCTCCAGAGTGTGAACATGTTACCAGGTTAACTATATACATGTATACTAAAAAAAATGAATAAAATGAATATACATGGGTGTTCCAAAAGTGCAAAATAACAAGTGTAATGGTATCGAATCAGCAACCCTATAACCACATCGATCAGAACATGGTCTACATAGACCCGCCTGATATCTGTATATAGGAAAAACCCTCCTCATCATCATAAAAGTCCGGCTCCGCTTCGTAAGCATTGCCATCATCTGAAACTAAAACAGAGTCTAGTTGGTGTTTAAATCACCGTCCCGTAACGTGGGAGTGGGTGATCAACTCAGTGGAACTACAAGGAAAAGGTTAACATGTTATCAATTCAATCAAGCAGTAATGATAATAAAGCAATACAATCAAGCATCATAAGTACTCTGATTAATGCAAACATGATATGTATTAATGATGCATGCCCTCGCCTACACTCTCTCAGCATCTTCATCTCACGGCGTGCATGGCAACCTCCCGAAAGTGTTCTTCATCGCCAAAGCACATGCAGTGCGGTGCATGCTCATGTTAGCCAATACTTAATTAGATTGATTCATACAACAGTGTTGGGAAGCTAAGATACCTCCCTTATATCAATTCTCAAACAATGATCCATTCTAGGGTCGTCAGTCCTAACAAATCTAGCAAATCTCATACGATGTTGCGGTTCTAGGTCACTACAAAGGGCTCGTCACCTGATCAATGTAAGCCTAGTTTATACTCTAGTTGCTATAGAAAGACTCGTCGCCTCAACGCATTCTTAGAGTATGCTCGAGGTCACTACAAAAGGGCTCGTCACCTGATCAGTGTAGGCCGGCAGCTCGAATACGTGTCCCATATCACCATATTCGGCTCACGAGGCAGTGTTGCTCACTGGTCACTACAAGTGGGCTCGTCACCCCCGGCGTAGGCCGACAGCTCGACCACAGTGTCCCATACCATCATGCTCGGCTCATGAGTCTTAGCGGATCGAGGTACTAAGGTTTAAACGAGATTTTCACTAGTGAGTTTAGTACCTTAGGTTCAAGCAATGACATCCATATATGATGAACATACATCGGGTCAATCGAGTTACTTGACAAGTTCGATTGATACGAGCGTACGCTGAATTAATCGACATGGAGCGCTAACTATTGTCGACAATCATCGTACAACTCGGATTCACCGAACGCATCAATTGTGATGAGACTAGCTCGGCCACTCAAACAGGAATTGTTACCGATTGCATGGACTACGTCGTAGTCCCAAACACATTATGATGTAAGAAATATGTATATGTGGTAATCATACAACACTTAACAACCATTGCAACCATGGATAACATTTGAAAATACAATGAAACACATATAACATGCCATGTTACATATACATATTCTACTCAAACACACCATATAGATTTACAGCTACTTGAAAGAATTTATGTACATAGCTAAGGTGGTTGAGAATCCTATCTCAACTACCTTATTAACTACAGTTCATCTAGCAACAACTCATTCAAGCATTTTGTCAAACACTTAGACTACACATAACCGACATACATGACGTATGTTGATTTCAACATATAATAGGGCAAATCCTTTCACCGAGGAGTTGTCTAATACACATCAATCATGTTCTTACATTCCATACACATGGCAGACACAAATCACGAATTCATATTCATTCAGTCATTTCAACAAACACTTAGACTACACACTATAACATACATGACGTATGTTGGCCATAACATGTATTAGGACAAATCCTTTCCCTAAGGAGTTGTCACGAACAATGTTCGAAATATCGGTATCGCACAATGTATCGCACCCTTGGGATACAGATACATATCGGTTATCGCACAGGATATATCGTTTGTATCGCATAGTTTATCGCACTTTTTGGGAAACATAGGGAAACATTGGGAAAATGGTTGAATTTTTTAATGAAACTTTGGGGATTGTTAAAATGGCCCTTAATACACACTTTTAAATCATAATATCTCAAAAAAAATGCACATAATAAGTGGACCACGCTTGACAAAGCATTCTCAAATGCTATTTGTGGTGTGGTCCATGTGATCTTTGGATATGATTTTTTTTTTGGATAATACTCTATAACAATCTCTAAGGGCCTGTTTGGTTTTTTGGCTCAAGTGTAATTACATTGTAAATGAGTAATCATTATTTCACGAATTGGCTACTCCCCCTGACACCAGCCCTAGAGGTGGGCATCGAGCGGAGTCGAGTCGAGGTGGGCCAAGCTTGGCTTGGCTTATTCATGATGTACTTGAGTTCGAGCTCGAGCTCGAGCTTGGCCTCGAGCTCAACATTGAAGCTTGGCTTGTTTGGCACCAAAGTCGAGTCGAGTTCGAGTCGAGCTAGTGGTTCGAGTCGAGTCGAGTTTACCTCGAGTCGAGCTTGAGCTTGTTGGGTGAGAGAGTAATGGATTCAGTTCTTGATCCTCCTCCATTAATGAAAAATTCAAAAATCTTAAGAGAATAAAAGCAAAACCCAATGAAAAAACCAAACAAGGCTTCGAATCGGATGAGGAACCTATAAGAACCGATTTATTCTTGATCTTCTTCCACCAGTAGAAATCCAAGTACTAGAAAAGAAACAAAACAGAACACAGATCAAAAATCCAAGTACAGAGCTCTAGCCAATCAGATCATTGGATTTCCTTGAAGCTCTAACAAATCTGAGAAGAACCCATCTCAAATTTCTTAGGTTTCTCGCCTAAAAAGTAGATATCAAGAGATTGAAATCATACTATTGTGGAGTTGAAATGAAAACTGGTGGTGGTGGTTGGGGCGGGTGTGTGGCTGGCAGTGGGCAGAGAAAGAGAAGAAAGAGAAAGGGAAGGGGGTGCGTGCAGTCGAGTAGAAACTCTAGGGTTTGTTTTTTATTTTTTTTATTTTTAAGTTTAACCTTAAAACTTATATTAATATTATATATATATATAATATTTAATATATTTATTAATCGAGCCGAGTCGAGCTCGAGTTCGAGCTTCGAGTCTAGTCGAGTTCGAGTCGAGTCGAATTGAAATGCCCCCTAGTCGAACTTGGCTTGAACTTAACTCGAGCTTCAAATAATTAGCTTGGCTCAGCTTGAATCAACCATTCAAGCCGAGTCAATCCGAGCTGACTCGAGCTTAGTCGAGCGAGCTTTTCAAGCTAGCTTGACTCGTGAACTGCCCTAACCAGCCCCGTGGCTGGTGGTTGGTGCTCTGTGGGCCCTACCATGATGTATGTGTTTCATCCATTTTTACATATCATTTTAGGGCTTGATACAAAAAATGATAGGGATATAAATCTTAGGTGGGCCACACCACAGGAAAAAATAATGAATTGATATTCACCATTAAAATCCTCCTAAGGCCTACTTTGATCTTGTTTATTTGAAATCCAATTTGTTGATTTGGCCATAAAGACCTAGATGAAGGGAAACAATAAATATTAGCTTGATTCAAAACTTTTATCGCCCCCAAAATGTTTTTAATGGTCAAAATTCATTCAACACTGTTTCCTTCAATGTGGTCCACTTGAGATTGATATGTACTTTTTTTTTTCTTATATCATAAAATGATATATGAAAGTAGATGGACGACATGGATGACACACATACATCATGGTGGGCCCCACTGACGCAGCACCGAATTTCTTTGGACCGTTCGTACAACTCGAGCTCGAGGAGTGTCGATGCTCGTCTTCGCACGACAAGTGCACTAGGACACGGATTGCGTACTACCCCGCACTCCAGCTCCGAACGGTAGTTCATGGTAGCCCTACGTAAGTGACGTTACCAAGTTCTGTGGGACTGCCATGATATATTTGTTGTATCCGCACCGTTCATTCATTTGAAGATATCAATTTAGGGCACAAGCCAAAGAATGAGTTAAATCCAAGGCTCAAATGGACCCCACCATAGAACACAATGGAGAGAGTGACGCCCACCATTAAAATTTTCTAAGGCCCGAAAACAGTGGATCTGGTTCATTCTTTGTCTCATGCCTTGAAATGATACACCCAAATATATGAGCGATGTAGATGAGATACAACACATACATCATGGTGGGCCCCACGTAACTTGGTGCGTCACTTCGAGCCATCTAGCTACGCTCTCGTCGCATGATGACGGTCATAGGGGGAGACGGATTGGCTACTCACCCTGACACCTGGTGGTTCTGCTTTGTGGGCCCCACCATAATGTATTTGTTTCATCCATTCCATTCATCCATTTCTACGGATCATTTTAGGGATTGATACAATAAATCTAAGGGATATAAGTCTAAGGTGGACCACACCAAAGGAAAACAATAATGATTGGATATGCACCATTAAAATCCTCCTAAGGCCCACTGTACTGTTTATTTCACATCCAATCTATTGATTGGGTCCTAAAGACCTAGATGAAGTGAAAAAATAATAATCAGGTTGTTCTAAATCTTTTATGGCTCCCACAAAGTTTTTAATGGTCAACGTTCATTCAAAACTGTTTCCTGTAATTTGGTCCACTTGTGTTGTAAATATGGTTCAATTTAGGGTTCAACGGATAAAATTATGTGAAAAAACTTATGGACGGATTGGATAAACCGCATACATTCAAGGTGGACCCAACTGAGTTTACTTAGTACAACAAAAGCGTACTGAGTAACTAGTATGCAATCCTGTTTCCATCTGCCGAAGCAGATGGCGAACTGTGTACTAAGTTAAACTCTATGGGGCCCACTGTCATTCATGCATTTTATCAAATCCGTCCATCCATTTTATCATATAATTTCAGGTTTTTTGAAAAAAAATTAATCATATATCCAAGCTCAAGTGGACCACACCACCTGAAACAATTTGAATTGAAGTCTACCGTTGAAAAGTTCTTGGGGGCCCACAGAAGTTTCAGATCAAGATGATATTTGTTTTTTCCATTCATCCATGTCTTTGTGATATTATGAACAGTTTGGATGACAAATAAACTTCATTGGGGCCTTATAAATATTTCAATCGGTGAAATCAATACTTACACTGTTTCCTTTGGTATAGGTCTACTTGAGATTTTGATATACTTTATTTTTAGGCTCAACCCTAAAATGATATGGAAAAAGCCGATGGACAGTGTGGATGAACCATCTACCAAACAATTGGGCCTATAGAGTTTACTTCGATGCGATAAGAAGCGTCTTGTGTAACTCAAGACGCAACTTGATTTCACCGCCCGCCCTCTTTTTAGTTGCCCTCGAGATTTTAGGGTTCGTTCCCTCAAATCTCTCCATCCACGCAGGCCGATCCCCTCCACCCCCTCAAATCTCGTTCCGAAAGGTCGATCCGGCGTGATTCCTCGCCGTGGTGCGATACCGATTGCTCAGATCTCGTTCCGGAAGGCCGATCCTCAAATCTCTTTCTTTTTTCTTTTTTTTTGTAATTCAATTTTTTTTTTGATTCTCCATTGCTTGATCCGATTTTTATGGTGTGTGTGGGTAGTTAGCTACGATTAGGACCCGAGAGGAAATGGCGCGATATCGGTCGATATTGTGCTATATCGACGATAATATCAGCTGATATCTGGATTTGGAATTTTTTTTGTATCTTCCGGACGTTATCGGGAGTATATCGTCTCGTCGTGGTGCGATACCGATAATATCGGCCGATATATCGGCCGATAGTATCGATATTTCGAACACTGGTCACGAATACAACAGGCATATATCCACAACGGATAATCATGGCAAGCAGGGATTCAAATTCCATACTCATTCAATCATTTCCACAAACACTTAGACAACACATTTCAACCTACACGATACAACTCAGTTATAAGCTATATTAGGGCAAATCATTTCATAAGGAGTTGTCACCTATTCAACAATCACATGTTCACGGTGAATAATCATGACAAGCACAATACCAAATTCCCGACATATCCAGTCATTTCAACCTACACATGGAATAGCCTGTATTCAACATAGTTTATATATAACTGTAAAGCGAATCAGGCATCGCATTTAGCATGTGAAATGGCATCCACGTCAGTTATAAATCATTAACCGACATTGAAAGCTTTGAAAACCATAACATAAACGTTTATAGTCCGCACCTTTCGCCGGTGCAGAACTCGATGGATTCGGTTTGAACACTCGCCACTACGACAATGCGGGCAACCTTTATAGTATGAAATAGGTTAGCTATTTCATCACATACACTATTTGAATCCCTAAAACAGATTACGGTTAGGATTTCTTACCCGAAAACGAAATCAGAATCGCCAGAATAGCGATACGGTAGTGGTTGCTAAGTACGTGGAACGGCGGGATTGAATCCCGAGAACAAACCCTAACTCTACCTCTTACTTTTCCCTCTCTTTCCTTCTCTTTCTTCTCTCTTCTCTCTCTAGGGTTTAAAAATTCATATGTGAAGGGAGAGAGAGGGTTTAAGGTCCTTATATAGGCCCAAAATCGACCTCAATGGCCCCAGGGCCATGGTATACTTAGGTTATAGCCAAAACCTGACTGTTTCGGCTCAATAGAGCTGTTCTGGAGGCCCCTTTTCTACATGTGGTCGAACTTAAGCTCCCTGACATTAGATCTAAGTGAGGCTAAGTTTTTGGTTCGATCGAGTTTGGGGATCGACCGCGGCGGACCCGTTTTAGTTCAACGGTCACAGGTACTCGATCAGGGTCACAATTACTCTGACACGTGTTGGAAATTTCCCTGATCCGAGGGTGTAATTGGGTCAGATTCCAACGGTCAGAATCCTTAGATTTGGCCCACAAGTGAACGACTCAATTCACTTAAGTTTCAGTTCGTTTTCTAAAGATATTCACGTTCTCACACGCTTCGTTCCGGGCTCAAGTTGTGTGTTTCCGGGTACTATTAGGACTTGATTTCCAAGGTGGTTGTCAAGTCCAGCAAGGCGGTCGTAACCATATAGTTTCGGGGTAATCGGACTTTCAACGCGTGGTCCAGGTCCCATACAAGTTTCGGCATGCTCCCAGAGCAACCGGGTTTCGAGATGGATCCTAAGTTTTTAGGTAATGTAGCGTTAACGGTTCTACTTGTTTTGGGTCTTACAGATCGTATTTAAAGTGGTTCAAGCTAATTCTACTAATTATTCAGTTTAGTACTTAACTAAATTATGCCCTAATTATGATAGAATAAGGCCCTAGGGCAGGAGAGACCGATCTTTCCAAATAACCAATTCGTTTTGTGAAATTCCATACGGTTAATGGTCAAAAGCTCATTTTATTTATATATTTACTATTTACAGTAAGTTTTAGTTTATCATTTAAATTTTAAGATTTGTGTTTAATGCGAAAGTACTTAGAAAAATTTGAAGAACAAGGTGGTGAATGGTGAGATTTTAAAGGAAATGGATTGAAAGGAAATTTGAGGCTTTAGGATTGAATTCTGAGAAGTCAATTAAGATATCATGATCGACTCATTGCCTAAGGACGTCTATCTCCAAGTTGGCAAAAATCCGGGATGTTACAGTTTTCCAAACAATATCTCGTCCTAAATTTAATAACATCAATTTACAATGCTGTGAAAGTAAAAGCAGCCGCCAACTGCAACTCGCTCATTTTTGTCTCCCAAAAATTAAAAAAAAAAAGCACACTAAAGCTAATATAACAACAAAATTCTCCCAAAAGTAACAAATTACTATTCGAATCTACAGTTTTCCATGTCCACCGCAATAATCCTTCTTAGTTTCCCATATCCACATTTTAGTTTTCCCATCCAAAAGAATCAGGACACTGGAATCTCAATTGTCATTCACTTAAATCAGGACCAAGTTACCATCAACCATCTCTAAACATTAAACCAAACAACAGTTAAACAACCAAATGCTTGAGGAAAGCAGTTGAAAACATCCACCAAACATGTCAGCATTTTAAATCCGCAGAGCTTTTAGGGACAAAGCATCGCCTGAGAAAATTAGTCGCCTTTCAAAGATAATCTTTATTCAAATCATCAAAGTAAGGATGCTCCATAGCTTTCTTCGCAGATATTCGCTTTGAGGGGTGGTACTGCAACATCTTCTGCAACAAAGGAAATGATTTGCAGGTCAAAGATACTCTATCTCATTGATGGTAGTTAAGTGGAATGCTAACTCTTGTTAATACAATGAACCAGATCCAAGTTGCTCATCAGCTGGGCCCACTCTTATGGTTCGCCCAAAATCAAGCAACTCATCAGGTAATGGATAGTTGAAAGAAATTGACCAACAGTCCATACACAAGTAACACAACATACACCTGCCTAGTAAATGGACCAAACCTGATGAATACCCTGCAACTGACACATGTGCAGCATTGGCACATACACCACATGGCCCTGCATCTGACACATGCACAACATTGGCTATGTGCTTGTGAAGCCCTACTTCCATCTCACACTAAAATTCTTGATGACTGCAGGGCCACGGAAAATCTAATGATTTGGGGGCCACACCTGATGAATGCCCCGACAAACTAGCACATGTGCCTTGCAGCCCTTCATCTGACAAGTGTGCAGTGTGCAGCATTGGCGCATCAGCAAGTAAACATAGTATTCCTCCTCATACTATTTACCAAGTAATTATTTATACAAGAATATATGTATCAATCAAAAGAAAGCATGCAGACACATCTGACGCGAGCAAGTACACTTTGCATTTCCTCTTGATCTGAAAATGTGCTTTGTCAAGTATCGTTTATATGATGAGGCATTTATCGATCGAAAGATGGTATGCAGACCCAACTTACCGAGAGCAGATCTATCCCATCTGCATCAAGATTAGGAACGGCTGACAACAAACTTTGAGGCCTCCACTGAGGGTACTCATGCCAATTTGTTAATTGGTTCGATCCTGGCCATACTTCTTCATTTGGAGTGCCCAACAGCCTTCATCAAAGCCACTACACATGATCAGTCAAGCTGGCGATACATAAAATAAATAACTTAATTAATTAAATGAAAATTGTCCAGAAAACACATAAACCAACTGAACCTGAAGATATGGAGGAGCTGTTGCAGTTCTGAATCCCCAGGAAAGAGGGCCTGTGTCGTGATCAGCTCAGCTGGAATCATACAAAGATCGGTAAATTGGCTGCCTCGTTTTCAAAAAGACCTAAAGTTGAAAATTAGAACACCAGTTCTTAGTATTTTACCAAATATACAGCCGACAGACCACATATCTACTGGTGTGGAGTAATGAGTCGCCCCCAAAAGTACTTCTGGAGCTCTATACCACAGTGTCAATATCTGGAATTCATACAATCAATCAGATAAATGTTTCCTTTTTTTTTTTTCTTTTTTCTTTTTTACCTTTTTTTTTTTTAATAGTTTGTTAGTACACCCCCACTGTCAGTTCACACTTCACTGTTAGCTACCCCCACCAGGGAATCGATACCAAGATGTCGGTGTTGAGACGAGGTATCTTTCACTCAGTCTACCACTTGAGCTATGGATCAGGGTGTAGATAAATGTTTCTTTAGTTCAATCAGTATTAGCTCATGAAACCAAGGGCATGTTTGCATGAGAAGAGTAGTTACTTGTTTGGATTTTTTTGCTTTTGTTCAATAGGGATCAGAGCCTTTAAAAGGTTCAAAACGAGAAGTGCAAGGGGCTCTCATGATCCAATTCGATCAGAGTGGCCCCCATTGAAACGGGCCCTAACTTATAAATCTTAATGGACTGACTGGCATTTTATCAATCGTTAAATGACAAAAAGGAAATGGGTATGTTTATTTGTACCTCGTGAGTGTACTTCTTGATTGGAATAGTAAATGCTCGACTAAGCCCAAGGTCTGCTATTTTAAGCAACATCGTCTTTTGATCCATTAGAAGATTGTGAGGTTTCAGATCCCTGTGTTAACAAAAGAGTAGCATATAAAGATCAATTTAATACACACGCGCACACACACACATATACACATAGAGAGAGATGCTCGCACACAACTAGTTGTACGTCTAACTAGTTGGTGTGTGGAAGCCACCATGTTGTTGTTTATGTGGTATCTTCCCCATCCAACAAGGGTTTTTTTTTTTTTTTTTTTTTTACACACCCCACACACGCACGCCATAGTGGAATTTCACCACCTATGGGGTACTCGAACCCTTGACCCGGTGTTGAAACTCCTGAGAACCTACCACCCGTCCAACAAGGTTGCCCCACAGGAATGTGAAGTTTTTTTGGGTGGTTTTCTTGGTTTTCTATGGTGTGCCCAGCTGATAGTTGGATTAACCTGATTTTTGGGGCATCCAATTTTCATAATGGGACAACCTTGCTGGTCGGGCGAGACATCATACAAACACTATGGTGGGTCCCACACGCCAACTAGTTGGACGTACAACTAGTTTTTTTTTTTTGGGTTAGCTTGTTAGTACACACCCATGTCAGTACACACACTCCATGTGAGCATTTCACACGCACATATGCAGAGAGAAAGAGAGGCTATATGAGGCTATACCTGTGCAGTACACCATGACCATGGCAGAATGCAACACCCTTGCAAAGTTGGTACATCAAACTCTGCATTAAGAACCACGCGAAATTCTAAGAATCTCACCTTAACTATTCAATACTGGAAAATTTAGGGAGGTTTGGACTTTGGACCCACATGGAACCCTCTTGACAAGCACAATTACATGCAACCTGGAAAGTGCATGGAACATCTGAGCTGTGCATAAGTCAGTCCCTCCACAGCACAATCTCAGAATCTTTCAGTTCCAACAAGCATTCAATTCTTCTAACATGGACTGTTTAGAGGCTTATCTGAAAGCATCAAACGGATGAAAATCCATAACAATGAAAGCCTACCTTAACAGTTTTGGTGGGCATTTTCTCTCCAGTCTGGCGAAAGCTTTTGATGTACTTTCTAAGATCCGTATCCATGTATTCGAAAACAAGATAGAGAACAGTCTTCCCTTCTTTGTTCTGGCCTTGTTTGAGATCCAACAGCCTTCATAAGATCGCCGAATAAGAAACAGAGATGAAAACCCATTTAATAGACCCGACACACTTCAAGAAAGGGCAAATTGGAACAAAAGATAAAAGAATCTTCATGAAGAAACAGAGAACAATGCGATCACAAGAAAGCAGTAAATCCCTAATCCTAGAAAGTAAACCCTGGGAATTGAAGCAGAACAAGATGCAGCTCAAGATACACCGAACTCAACCAATCAAGGACAGCAAAACAGACTTCAAATGCAAAAGAAAAGAGATCCTACATTCAAATTAAGAAAATAAATAAATAAAAATTTAACCCTATGAAATGAAATCTTAACCCTAGACAGAGATCAAACAGACATTGGATCAAACAGAAATTAACCCTGCCCATGAAAGAAGCAAAATCCAGACCAGAAATATACAGAGAGAGAGAGACGGTAAGAGAAAGAATCCAAATGAAGAGAGGGAAAGGCGAAAAGGAGATCATGGGTACCTTACAACATGGGGATCGATGGATAGCATTCGCAGGAGAGAGACTTCTCGAAGGGTAGTTGGCGGGACGCCTTCATCGTCCTCGTGGAGACGAGTCTTCTTGAGGGCTACGATCTTCCCTGTGGCTTTCTCTCTTGCTCTGTAAACCTTCCCATACGTCCCTTCTCCTACCTTCTCGAGCTTCTCGTAATCTTCCATGGACTCTCTCTCTCTCTCTCTCTCTCTCTCTCTCTGTCTGGCAGATGAACAAAGATTTGAAAGATGGAAATGGAATGAGACTTTTCTTATAGCCGTTTGCTCTAACGGTCCCATGTTTAAATTTCAAAATATATACTGATCGGAATGATTGAAAATTAACGATTTTACCGGGTACGAATGCAATGTTGCCGCATTGTCGTTTTTGTGATTATTATTAAAGACGTCGGTGCTGGAAAAGCTCTCTGGAGCCCACCATCATGTAATGTTTTATCCACGCCGTCCATCCATTTTTCCAGATTATTTTATAACATTCGCCAAAAAACGAGCCAGATACAAATCTCATGTGTACCACACCATAAGAAAAAGTATTGGTTGAACACCCACCATTAAAAACTTACAGGGGCCACTAAAATTTTGGATGAAGCTGATATTCGTTTTCCCCCTTCATCGAGATCGAAAGCGGATTAGCTGGTGTACCACACACCACCGAAGTCGTTGGTGTGTGTACGTGTCGCTTAAAGAAGAGGGCGTCCATCATCGAACCCGGAATGTATCAACGGTTGGGGCCACGATGATGTATTTATTATATCCACACCATTCATCCATCTGGCGAGATAATTTTAGTACGTCATCCCATAAACGATTCATATCCAAAGCTCAAGTCTACTGCACCACAAATAGCTTCATATCCAAAGCTCAAGTCTACTGCACCACAAATAGCAGTGGGGACGATATAGACAATGATTCCCAACGTTAAACATACGTAGGGCCCACATAATGTTTATTTTCCATCCAATCTGTTCATAAGGTCACACAGACCTGCATGGAGAGTAAAAAAATATTGGATTGATCCAAAACCTCTATACCCCAGAAAATTTCAATGGTAGACGTTCAATCTTCCACTGTCTTTTAGGGTGGGTTTCACTTGATCTTTGCATCTTACTTATTTTTACGCTCAAGCATTACAACGAGAGCAACAAATGGATATACGGTTTTGATATAAGACATATCTCATGGTGGGCCACAAAACTTGATGACGTAAACACATCAGCAAGGTCTATGGTACACCTGTCAATCCGCTTACATCCAGGCATATGTGACCAAATCAACATGTGATGGAAAATAAACATTACAGTGAGCTCTAACGAGTTTTTTAAATGTCGGGCATTCGGTGGTGTTGTCCACCTGAGAATTTATTTATTGTTGAGCATTTGACCCGGTGTCGGTGTCCCACCTGAGATTTGGATCTACTTCATTTATGAGCTCGTACCGTAAAAACGGATGGACAGTAAATTTATCGTGGACCACAAAAGTTTTGGATCAAGCTGATGTTTTTGTAGTCCCTTTATACAGTTAGTTTTTACCTTATGGACGGAGAATAAATGCATTCCGGTGGCCCCTTAAAAGTTTTTAGTGGTGGGAATTCAACCGCTACTATTTCCTGTGATGTGGTCCCCTTAAGATTTGGATCGGCTTCATTTTTGGTTTCGCATACTAAAATGATCTGTCGAAACTGATGGACAGTGTGGATGGAAGGCACATACATCATGGTGGGGCACACATTCAGGGATATACGGAAGCTGTGCCCCGATTTTACTGGATCCACCGTAACATATCCCATCTAAGTCGTCCACATGGTGGGCCTCATGGAAATGGGAGACACCCAAAATTATCTCCATCCAGTGGTGATATCCCCCATCAAATGAGATGAGTTATGAGATGAGTGGATGTAACATAAACATCAAAAGGTGGACCCAACAGAACTTAGGGCTGCAGGGCAATCCGCATCCTCTGATCATTACTGAGTCTTGAATCATTTCTCCTCCTCTTCTTGCCGTTCACCGGCGAATTTCGTGTAGTCTCAGTTCTCTGTCTCAATCGCTCCTATTTCCACCTGCTGCTCCCATTTCAGGTTCCTTCTGTTTCTGCTTTTCTTTTGGGGAAAAATAAAAAGCTATGTAGTCTCTCATCGATTCCTGCACTTATTCAAAATGCGTTGCAGATCATCACGTTCTAGTGAAATTCATGGAACAAATTACTCTTTTTTTTTTCTTTTTTCTTTAGTGAAATTCATGTAATCTCTCTCTTTGCATTTGTTTTCCTGAAGATTACTCTAAAAAAACCCTCTCTCTCTTTTTTTCTTTTTTATTTTCGTCGTGTAGATTTCTTGTTTGATTTCTATTGCTTGCTGGATTTTGTCTTTGAATTTGGTTCCAGCATTTTCATTGTCACTTATCTCTGTGCGTTCTTTCTTCAATCTAATTGATCATTGGATTATGTAATGCCATTTGAATTCATTCACGCCCGCCGATTGTGCGATGAAATTCCCCAATGGGTTAAGACCCAGTTTCAGTGTCTCGATTCTCACTTTTGCAAATGGATTTTGCTTTTTTATCTTTACATCTGCCACGTACTTTTGGGCTTTCTTTTTTCATTTTCTCGGGTGGGTTTTTTTTTTTTTTTAATAATAACTAGAAGAAATTTTATTGAATAAAAATGATGAACAAGGGGATAATCAAGAGGGATTTAATCCTATGTACGAAGATACAATCTCAAAATACCCTTGATTGAATTCAAATGAGAATGAGATTGCCCACACACTATCCAAGCATCGCATGAGATTTAATCCTAGAGATTTGCTAATCCCACACCCGTGTACAGCCCACATGCACCAATCTCACACCTGTATGTGAGACCTGAGATGTTCTAAGGTGGGCTGCACCATCACGATGCCTGGCATAGAAATCAAGCATGTCTGCTCAATGGGTGGACCATAATATCCTGATCTTCTTTTAGCCGTCTATTTCTTTCATGTAATGTAGCCCACCTTACGATGTAGCTGGCTGATTTTTTGGCCAGGGCATCGTCATGGTGGGGACTACCTGTTTGACAGCTTGGGTGTGTATGGGCTGGGCACTACCGGTATTTGGTATTATCAAATCTGTCTTCTGTAATTCAATCCTCTCCTCTTTCTTGTATTTTTCTTGCATCATAAATAAAGTTCCATGTCTACAAGATACACACACACACACACACACACACACACACACACACACAAAACAAAACAAAGGTCCACCTGGCTTTAATAAGGAGGGTCATTGCCATTAAAAAAAGGACCAGTGATCTGTCTTTGTTACCAAATCTCTCTAATCTAACTGCCCATGCAAAGTATCAAATTTTATTTCTTGGAGCCTTTAATAATGAGGCTATAAACTAATCCATTGAGTTTTGACTCCTCTTCTAGGTGTAATGGAATAGCAGGGATAGACTAAGATCGATGGAGTGCGTAGTGCAAGGAATTATAGAGACGCAGGTAAGGTTTACAATTACATAAGTTCCTAGATGCATTTAATATGAGTTTGATGCTTATGATTACTGCTTGATCTTCTTCTTCTTCTTCTTCTTCTTCTTCTTCTTCTTCTTCTTCTTCTTTTTTTATCAATTAGATTGTGATTATTTCTTAAAAAAGAGAGAGATGTTGCTTTCTTTGTCATCTGGTATATCTTTGTCCAAGCAACTCATTCAGAGAGCTATAAGTATATCTAAAACGTATCTTCCTTACGATCTCTAAAACTTCTCCCTGAAGCTGGATAAGGAATATAAGGCAAAGATGGTAATCCTTCACAACAGGTCTTTTGAAGAGGTCTGCAGTTTGATTCTCATTCCAGCTATATGATATGCTTTCGACGTGGATATGATGTGCCAGATGCAGTAGTACAATACTCTGCCATATCAATAAATCACATATGAAGAGAGGATTCCCTGATTCATCCACCTTCCTTCACATCAAGCACGTCTGCAAGCCCAATTCTTCTGGCCCACTATGACAGCACTGGGTCTTTTTTGTTCTTGCTTTCTTGCACTTCCGTAACATAAGTTTCCCTTCTAAATTTGCAATAATCGATTTTGGACTTCCTACGATGAAAATCTCTTCTTATCTCACAGGAGCCAAGAAATTTCACAAGTTCAGGTCAGGAAAGTAGTTTCAGTAATTGGGAAATCGTTATGGATTTCATTGGATTTAAAAGTGCCTGCATTTGAGACGGCTTCCTGTCATGCAATCTACATGGCATAGAAGATTGGCGTAAATGGATTCCTTGTACTAACCCATTTATCATAAAAGCTTTTGTTCAGCGAAATCAAGTCATCTGAAATGATGCATATGAAGCATCCATGTGCGTTGTGCTTGCTTTTTCAGCTTTCGGGTGCATTTGGTTTTGCCAAATATCATGAAATTTCATTATATTTTGTACCAAAGCAGACTGATTAATCATGAAATATCAATTCATGATATTTCATGATATTTGGTGCCACCAAATACACCCTTCCTGTTTTTTTCCATAATAGCATAGTTTTCACTCCTCTCAGATCCTGTCATTTCATTGATTCCCTACAGCAATGATCCACCCAGCCATGGCAGAAGGCTCTTGCTGGTTACAAGTTAATTGTTCTGATTTTATAAGATTCCAAGTCATAACCATCTCAGCCGTTTGGATGATTTCGTTATTCCACATCCCTGATGTTGACACCTGGAAACAAATGAAATTCCATATTTTGTATCTGGCGATTATTGCAGGTTCATTAGTTACACTCTCTTATAGCCTACAAGGACCTTTCTGCTACTTAACACGTGTGCTTATCTTGCAGCATGTTGAAGCCTTAGAGATTCTTCTTCAAGGCCTCTGTGGTGTTTCCAAAGAACGTCTTAGGATTCACGAGTTATGCCTAAAAAGTGGACCCAACCTTGGTGAGTATCTCTCGTTCTACTAGTGAATCCATTTTAGTTGTCTAGCTCATGTGAGAAGATGTCTTTTTCCTGTTACAGGAGCGGTAGCCTCGGAAGTGCGGCTCTTGTGTGATTTGGAACAACCTGTACCAACTTGGTAAGACATTAATCTCCAGGCCCATGCATTTTGCAGTAGAACGCTGCATTTATATACATGTATGATGCATATTCATGGAGATTTTGGACATATAAACCATTTGTTATAGGACTGTTCGACATGTGGGGGGTGCCATGAGAGGTGCTGGGGCTGAGCAAATATCAGTTTTGGTGCGCACTATGGTGGAAAGTAAAGTAAGCAAGAATGTGTTGCGCTTCTTTTACGCACTTGGTTACAAATTGGATCATGAACTTTTGAGGGTGGGTTTCTCTTTCTATTTCCAAAGAGGTGCTCGGATCACCATTACTGTGACTTCGGCTAATAAAATGCTGAAGCTGCATGCAACCGAGGAAGCTGTCCCAGTGACTCCTGGGATTCAATTGGTCGAAGTGACAGCCCCTGCAGCTGCCGATAATTATAATGAAGTTGCTGCTGCTGTTTCATCTTTTTGTGAATACCTTGCACCGTGAGTGACATTCCTGCATTGCCAGTTATTTGTTGACAATCTGAACATGGAACTCTTGGTTCTGTGGAGCTTTGTTAAGCCCACGCCTCTATGCCTGACCTCCTGGCAGAGCATGAGACATCTGAACCATCAGGTGGGTCCCACCATGTAGATAATCTGGCTCAAAAACCATGCTAGTCAAAGCATCTTGTGGGCCACAAATATGCAAAATATCAGGCGCTTTAAAATGTTTACCAAAGGTCCACATTCCAGGTAAATGCTTGGGCTGGCTGGTGAGTGGACCAGCCTGATCTTATCGCCTGGTCATCTACATGGAGGAGCCCACCCCAATGCATGCGTCGGATGTTTCACATAAACAGCCAGGCTGCTCCGGGGGATGCAGGACGCGGCCACAGGTAAGGGTGCATGTGGTTTAGCAAAACTCTGGTTATATGTTGTGTTTATTCTCATGAGATTTGGGTTTCCTTTTTCAGACTATTGCATCTGTCAAAACCAGGAGTTTCAACTGGTATTGTTCCTACTGCTGCTGCAGCCGCTGCTTCTCTCATGTCAAATGGTGGCGGTAAGCAATTATAAGTTTATAAGACCGGATGTCCGAATAGTCTTCCTGAACTGCATTGAACATGTGCCATATTTGTGTGATTACAACTTATCCGATCATCTTCTTTCTGTCAAAGGAATTGCTGGCGCATCTTTGGACCTCTGTTTACTAGTACCTCAATGGCAGTACCATAGCAATTACTGTCCTCTCCTTCTGCTGATTTTTTTGCTACCTTCTCCCACTGCAACCATCTCACTCATCACTGCAACCGTCTGACAAACATTGGATAATGATAGAACCACCTCCACATGATCCACACGGCCTCCTAACCAGGGGGGCCAATGCACTAGGTTCGGGCTGGGCGTGGCTAGGCTCACCATTAAGACCCAAAGCCTGGGCCTGACCCGAACTGAAAATTGATAAAATCCCTATTTCTCCCTTGAATTTACCTAATCTATCTGTTTATCAAATGGGCCATGCATATGCACAACCAAAAAATATGAATGAACCAACAATCCACATTCAAGATAGATGGTTGCCTAAGGATTAAAATGGCATATTTGTAGCATACGAGGCATGCATATAAGAAGTCAGTTCCAGCCAGGTTGGATTGGATCTAGTCTGGCTACCGAAAATTGATCAGGCCACGTGAGGCGCAAGCCGGGCTCAAAGCCAGGTCGGGCAGGCTTACCAAGACATTGCCAGTCTTACTCCTAACTAGTAAAGCAAATGGGGTTTGCCTTATAACTGTCTGACCGTGATTAACCCGTTGTAAGGCTCAGTATCAAACATTTGCTAGCCAGCACTCAATCATGTGTAAAAAATAATCCCTCTCACCAGAAGATGGGTAATATTGCATCTTCTGGCCCTAAGTACGGTTGGGGTCCATGGTCTGGTGGTCTAGCCCATTGATCCAACGGCTCCAACATTCCCCCATGAGAAAATGATAGTATCCAGTCTAGAGCCTCATTTTCCGTTGTTTTATCGAACTGGTTATCTGGAGGCCACCACTTGAAGCAGCAGGATTCTTGTTCCACCAGAATTCTTGGGCATGACCCATTCCAACAGTTGGGTCGACCAAACCATAGGCAGTGCTTGCACAGCATCAAGGCCCAACGAATGCTCCTATAAGAGAACAGGTAACACTTGGGACTCTCGGAAAGCGGCATTTCCCGGACCTTGCTACATCTGATGAACACATGCAGTTAACCCAACCACCATGTGGCTGCCCTGGCCCAAAAATCAGACCAGACACTCATCACTCAGGCAAGTCTACATTTGATTCTCGGGGCAGATTTGCCTGATTTTTGGCATGTGCGTGGGACGCTCCAGATGAGAGGACTGGAACTTGCAAACCTGTGCAACTTGGGCAGTTGGAGAACTCATAAAATGGGACTCACTGTGAGTCGGGCATCTGTTTTGTGCCATTTCCTCTTTCGATTATAAACTGAATGTTTGCAATCTAATGCGCATGTGCATCCAAACGCTGCCCAAGTAATATGTTATTTGAAGTTTAGGTTAGAAACTGCAGGCAACATTTATAGATGCGTTTACATAGGCAATGGAAAAGAGAGCTTAACCAGTAGGGCATAGGGAAAAAAAACCCATTGATCTCACCAAATCACATTTATAGATGCGTTTACAAATGCATATGCATTATGGAATTAGGAGCAAGTACATGTCGGTTCAGTTGTGATTCTGGAGCCACTAAACGCATTCCCATCGATACAGCTATATGCCTAAATGTTAATTGAAGTGTAAGTAAAGTTAAATCAGTCCCACATGGATCAAGACATTTGAATTTAAATATACTTTGGGTTTTCCGTTTGTACATATGGGGTCAACGGTTCAGTGATCCAAACCGTTGTAAATGATGGGGCTCACTGTGGATGGCCCCTGCAAAAGATAACCCAGATTGAAATATCTTAGCCATCAAATATTAGGAATGTTAATTGTTGTTATGCCTTCTTTCTTAAACGCTTCTTGGCTGACAAGAATCAAGAACAACCCGTACCAGTGCAAGTTTCTTATTCAGTCTAGTCTGGTCCAGCACCTTGTATTTGAATGGATTTGGGAGATTTTGCCCCAAATCCGTTGTTTTGCATTGTATATGTGCAAGTAAATGGAATGTGAGGTACTTGAAATATAAGCTTTTTGGTGTTTTGAAAACTCCGAATTTTGTCGTGCTTTGACGGTAATAAGAGTGAAAATACCTTTTTGGCTACCCTTTTAAAGGTAAGAGAATCAATTGTAACAAAGGCATTGATGATGCACAAAAAATTCAATTATTAGCTGCAACATCAAAGTCACATCAATAGAATGATCTGACCTCTCTTTACATTAGCTATCTAAATGGACAGTTAAAAAATGCCAATGAGTTGCTCATTTGTGATCTTTACATTTGTGGCTCGGGTCCTTACATTTGTGGTCCACCCGAGGCTCAGTATTTCTTCTTTTTTTTACAAGAGTATATATTTCAATGAGCTTATTACAATCATTCCATCAAATATCACATATGTATATTAATTTGGTATATTGAAACTGATTTAGTTAATCAAATTTAAGCTGATGAAAATACTTAGAATTTCCATGCATTCCAAATACAAGCTCTAGGGGAAGTTTGGATTCCAGTGCTTTCCAATTATAAGCTCCAAACACAACTGAGGATTCGAAATCAGCTTGATTCCAGTATAATTGTGATTTGGATTACAATGCATTCCAAATACACGCTCTATCTAGGTGCATTTAAGTGCTCAACTAAACATACATGTAACCTCATGTCATGTAAGTGCATGTAAGTGTGTGGGGGTGTGTGGGCGTGTTTAAAGAAAAAAAAAAAAAAAAAAATCATGTCATGTAAGTGCATCTAAATGCTCTTAGATGAATATATATGATCTGATATGCCCTTAGATGTGAACTTACACCTAGCAGCATTGTACAACATCCATGTCTCACATCAACAGGTAACTCAAAGAAATCAAGGATTAAGAATATCTAGTCACAATAAACATTTTTTTAAAAAAAGGCATGTGCTTACTTAAATGGTGTACTCTTCTGAGTGTACGGCAGATTGGTGAAACAATCACCCTCTCTCAATTAACAGAATATTTTATGGCCAGTAAAATTCCAAAAGTACAAATCCGAAAAACACACCACTTGAAGAGATTGGTGTCAAATTTCTCTTCCAGCCTCATAAATTCAGAAGCAAGCAGAAGACTCAATTCTCAACGAAGTCCTTCATGTTCTTCAACCACCTCAAGTATTCTCTGTTATCCTTGTTCACCATGTATTCTTGCAATGAATTTGTGAGAGAGCTTTTGATGCCTCTAGCTTCCAGATACTTGTAAAAGGCTTTCTGCAAATTGTCATCCAAATCCCTGCACAGCCAAAAAGGAAATTAAGACCATCTAAGTTTTCTCATTCGACCCAAAACCCAAAACCCAAAACCCAATGTCCCCCCCCCCCACATAACCTGTCATCCAGAAACCTTCTCTGTTAATCCTTTTATCCACGAACCTTCTCTGTTAGATTGACATGACAAACTTCACCTTTGGATTGATGACTGAAAGCTCATTTTCCCTTCTGTTAGATAACCAATTACAACGTTTGTTTAACTGATGCCCAAAATCAGTCTCATCATCGTAAGATTGGTATCTGAAAATCCTCTCATGTTTGATCAATTCCCGAAAACTGATTTTTCTTTGCGAAATTGGTGCCCCCTATAACCCCATTTTTCGTGTCAGCAACCCACTGAATACTTCATGTGAGAATGATATACCCCAAAACCCCTTTTGCCTGCTTGTTATTTGGGGGGGGGAGGGGGTTGTTTAATTCTTCCAGTTTTGATTGCTGCATGCCTTCTAACAGATTTGATAACCTAAAAACGCCAGTTTTGTTTGACCTATGCTGAAAAATGATGCACTCATGTTATAAACCCCTAATAATTTTGATGACAAAAAACCCCTTTTCTACTTATAAAACTTTTTTTTTTCTCAGAAAGGTGTTTCCTCAACCAGAAAAAACTAACTCGAATCCCCCTTTTTCTTCATTCAGATTGCCATATCAGAGCACCTTTATTTTGTTTGGTTGATGCCCACGTAACCAAGCCCTCACTTCTAGTTTCCGAACCCACTTCTCAAAGTCACAAACAAATCAAGCAAATAAAAGGAAAGAAAAGAAATACGTACGAGAACTCAGGCCCTTCATAAGCAATCTGATCATCTGAAACCTGCTGTCCCTTCATTAGCATACTGTCAATGGTGAATTTATCAGGATAGGTAGTGCAACAAAATTCCAAAGAAGGGCCCTCTCCTTTGGAAATTGTCACAATCAGAGAGACATTTGGCTGGGACGAATTCTCCTCGTTGTCATCTCCACTGTCAGCATCATCCTTGTCTTCTTCATCCTCTTCTCCCATGAGATCTGACATGTGAACCTCAACTTGGATGCTCTCACCCATGAATTCTCGTTTCAAGGTAATTGTCTGTTCACCTGGATTATCAACTATCTCGAATGGAGAAACATCTGGCAAACCCTGCCAAGAAATTCATAGGAACAACAAGGAAAGCTCTCAGACTCAAACAAATTGCACTATATTCACCACCACCATTAACAAATTGCACTGAGTTATCCATTAGCTTTCAAGGGTTATCGGTATTTCTAAAAGAAATGGGCGGCCCTTGTTGCATAGCTCTCAGCATCCGAATAGTTCAACCTCAAAATTTTAGGGTGCATTTAGGTAGGGTTCCTGCAAAATCAGATTAACGGTGTGGCCCTTTCCCTCCAGGTCAGATTCACCACGCTTAAGCAGAACTTCCTTCCCAGTGCTGCTTAAGCACAGTGAATCCGACATGGCCCGCCAAAATCAGGTCAGCTTACTTTGCAGGATCCAAACAGCTATTAGCATCTCAAGAGTAGTGACAATATATAAGTGATTGGTTCTCATTCCACAACTCATCAATTCACTGCTACCCAGAAATGAAAACACGACATCACAAGCAATGCTAGTCATTTTAACAGATGCTGCCGGCCCGATCTCTTGTTATGCATGTTGAGGAATGATACGTTGACCCCTTAATCTGAGAAATGATAGGGTGCGGTTTAAGTTTAATGAGGGATATAGGAGGGATTGGAGGCAGACAGAGAGACTGTTAAGAGAGAGAGAGAGAGAGAGAGAGAGAGAGAGAGAGAGAGAGAGATGCTCATCAATGGTGTCCTAACTGCCACTGTGTTTCTCCCAAGCAATTTCGGATTTGAAATTTCAATCCGTTGCCCTGTATCAAAGTTACAGGTAACTTGAAAAACAGCCTTGGTGCCTGTGAGATTTTCACAACATTCAGGTGTAAGAAAGTTAAGGTAACTTTCCTCACCCAAACACTGCAACAACGTTACCTGCAACTTTCTTACATTTTAGAAAAGTTACGGGCATCCAAACAGCCCCTTAACTCAAGGCCTGGCAGGTCGCACCTGCCCGATGCAACCCCTACTCAAAACATCTTGTGATATAGCATTCAAGGTTAGTTTGGCAACCTATGCTTGGTAAGCTGGATTTTAAGGCCATATTATGAAAAATATATATAAATAAAATTGAAAGATGCCTCTTTTAGATTTCGAATCCAAATCCATAAAAAATCCAGGGTGCCAAACATAAGAATTTAGCCCTTCTGTTGGAATCCAATTCCAGGTTGCCAAACAACCACGGTCTTCAAAGTTATCGATGCTTTCAGACGCTTAGCTGAGGTTGAAAGCATCTTCTGAAACTGGTACACATCGCCCAATGCATACTGGCATTGTCCATGATCGATATGCCGCTGAAAACAACCCAATACAGGGGCCCATATCAGTGGTGAACGATATGGGGATTTAAATCTTGGTGGGACCATTTTATTTCAAAATGAAGACCAATCATTAATTGAAAGATCACCCGATTTGTGTTAGTTTAGACCATAGGCCATCCAAGGTAGGGCCTACTACGTTGATGGTCCCGATCCTCTGCTACCCTTCCACATCTACATTGGAGGCGGGGTAGGTCGGCCCAACTTCAGCTGTGGACGGCCCCAAAAACACGTCGACGCCCACATGTCCATTTCTTACAGCAGCATCTGGAAGCCAGCTACCGCGTCCACTCGGCTCGGTTCGGTTAAGAAGCCGGGAAAACTCAAGCAACATATCGAAAACCTAAGTTGAAAACTCGACGAGTCGACTCAGGAGGTTGGTTTGGGGAAGGAAGAGGTAGTCACCTGATCGAGATCGTCGGATTCTTCAGCGCATTTTATTTCCGAATCGAGGACCCGTTTGAGTTTTTCGTCGGCTCCGGCCTTCTTACCCGACGAAGCAAAGCGAAAGGAGGATAGAAAAGGAGGTGAGGGTTTTGCTGGGTTTTGCGGGATTCTTCTCAGAAGAGGAGAAGAGGAGGAGGAGATTGAAGAAGAAAATGAAAGAGATTGATGGTGTTTGGATGCGAGAGAAGGAAGGAGAGAAAATCGAATGGATTTTCGAAGGAGATAAGACATGGCGGACGACATTTTCTTCTTCCGACTCCTTTCTAGGGTTTTAGGGCTTTTTAAGGCGCGGAGCAGAGGAGGGTTTAAGAGAAAGAACTGAAATTACGAGTTTACCCTTCTGTAAACGGGCCAAGACTCTTCTGTTAGTTTTGCAACATAAAAAAATAGTGGTGAGTCTTCAAAAGTCGACGTGGCATACTTGTAAGACAATCCGGATCGTCCAAATCACTGCCAATGGATCACAAACGAAAAACTTGCAGTTCTTATAAGACAATTTTAGAAAAACACTTCGGTGCTGCCTCGCGACCACGTAGCCGCCCCGGTTAGTTAACCATCTCTTTTTGAGCGTTGATCCCAATAATCAGGATGATTCAACACTCAGTTGGACCACCCCAAAAATTTTTACCTAAAAACTTCTAAATTCATGTCACATGGCCCACCTGAACTTTTAAACACTAGTTTTTAGGTAATACACTTTTAAATTTTTTTTGTTCATGGGTTAAAATGAGGCCAGGGTATCATGAAAATCCACCCATGTGACTGCGGAAACGGATTGGCTGCTCCCCCTGGCTGGTGTTCGGTGCTCTGTGGGCCTCACCATGATGTATGTATTTCATCCATTCCGTTCATCCATTTTTACAGATCATTTGAGGCTTTATCCCAAAAATGAGAGGGATATAAACCTCAGGTGGACCACACCACAGGAAAACAATAGTGATTGGATATCCACTATTTAAATGCTCTTTAAGGCCCACTGTACTGTTTATTTGACATCCAATATGTTGATTAGGTCATACAGACCCAGATGAAGGGAAAAAACAAATACAAGCTTGATCCAAAACTTCGATAGCACCTAAAAAGTTTTTAATGGTCGACGTTCATTCAACACTGTTTTCTGTAATGTGGTCCACTTGAGATTGGGATATACCTCAATTTTGGTCTCATATCATAAAATGATCTAGAAAAATAAATGGACGGCATGGATGAAACACATACATCATGGTGGGGCCCACAGAGCACCGACTACCAGCCAATGGCTAGTGGCAGGGGGACGCGGATTGCGTCCTACCCCCGCCCGGACGGTAATCCGTCCGGGCAGGGCTCTGTGGGCCCACCGTGATGTAAGTATTTTATCCACACCGTTAATTATTTTTATATGATTATTTTTATATATAAGTTAAACATTGAGGTAGGTTCAAGGCTTAACTGGACCACAAATTATGGATTAAACTTCCACCATAAAAACCTTCCCGGGAGCTGGAGAAGTGTCGGATCAAGATGAAATATGTGTTTTCACTTCATCCAAGTCTGCATGACCTTATTAATAGGTTGGGTGGTTAAAAAAACATCACGGTGGCCCTTAGAAATGTTTCAACGGTGGTGTCATTATCACTGCAGCTTCCTTTGATGTGGTCCACTGGATTTATTTATCCGCTTCATTTTGTATATAATATCTTAAAATTATCATATAAAAACAATTACCGGTGTGAATAAAATACTTACATCACGGTGGGCCCCACAGAGCCCTGCCCGGACGGATTACCGTCGGGCGGGGGTAGGACGCAATCCGCGTCCGTGGCAGGGGGAGTAGCCAATCCGTTTCCTGTGACTGCCAGTCAGTTTGCAAAAGTAACCCCGGTAGGATCCAACTTGGATGAATAGGATAGCTCAGTAGTCAGAGAGAGAGCTCTTCCAAACCGCCACCAATCAAAGGACCTGACCTTTACGCATGTAAATTAAAAACTTCGAGTAAGTTCGCGTTCCCAAACCATCATTTTACGAGACCAGAGAGCATCGGTGTCTGATGCCGACTGATGTCTTGAGCATAGAACAGATTGTGGCACTATCGAGTATTCCAGTGAGTCCTTGAAATGGTATCACAGAAAAATTTTCAATCCAAACACTAATTGGTTGTGCATGTGTACGTGTCTATGATGCATTGCTACACTAAATCAAGATAGTGGGATTGATCTTGATATGATGCTCCAATGTGCATTATTCTTCATTTTGCAGTGGCCATACACAACACTTTTCAGACAATCTAGACCATCCATCTAAGTAAGCCCCACCACAGATGATGCATGCTCAGAAGATAACCCCATAATCTGCCCAACTCGTGGCGTCAGTTGGGCAATCAAGTAAAAATATAGACACCCATCTACATTCAATGGGAAAGGCTTCAAATATAAAGCCTTAGACGTCCATATTGGATATTTTTTGGACACACGGCCCACCATTCATGGGACACCAGATTGTATAGGTACTATTGTGTATATGAACCATTGGATATGTAAGTCCTGGGCTTCAATGGCAACTGTGACATAGACTAACAAAGGGAGGTGACCTCCAATACATCCCTACTAAATGCAATAAGATATATCCAGACTACAGCCGTCGGATTTGGGGTTTTTCAATCACACAAATCATTAATTTGATAGGATTCCTTCCGATGGAGGGTGCCTGAGAAACCTCTCCAATTGAGTGGTTCAACCCTTCGAGCATACAAAGGTCACCTTGACCATTCATGTGCCAGGCAAAATAGACACGTTATCTATGGGTTGAAATATTTGAGAGCTTTTATTTGTGGATTCTCCACCATACAAAGTGAGATTCGTCATATAAACGGTTTGTCGAGGTTCTCTATTGTGCGTGATGAGAATCAACAGCTGCTAGGATGCCAAATCCATATGCCCCACCCTCTAAGCGCGGAACACAAATGCATCATACGTGACTCTGCAGGATACTACATGTACATGGGGCATTCCACACGATGAATGTTCGTTGGCCCAAAAATCCAGCCGTTCCATTTTGTCACGCAGGCAACACACGTACAGAGAAATGGTAGGTCAGAAAGATCATCACCAGCTATCTACATTCAACATGCATCTGCCGCTCACCTGTTGAGTGGACTGGCATGGACACATTGACATGGTGTTCTGAGTTTGGCACTTGAAGATTGGGCATCTGGAGTTGGCATTCGTCCTTACTGAATATGTATCACCTTCTCTCTGCAGATAGACTTATAATTGGTGGTGAATAGCAAATGACCAGGCCTAGCTCACAACTAGTTGGATAATAAGGTTCTCATCCAACTAGTGTACCTGTCCAATATGTAGATCCCACAATGAGTATCACCTGGTGCATAAATCAGGCTGATCCACTGACCAGGTGGGCCACATATAACTTTGATCAAGTCAGCAGCTATCATATTTTTTGTATGGTGTGGCCCACAGAATAAGTGGATCAATCTGATAAATTGATAAATTGATACATGTGCACTAGTTACAAGATAACTTTATTGTCCAACTAGTTGTGTGAGACTTAGTAAATCGTAATATAGATACCTCTTCTAGCTGCATGGCGCCTCAGCATCCATCGTTTCATTGCAGGTAAAAGTTATGTAGCTAATTCATGAAAGGTTGCATGGATTGAAGCTGATCAATGTCCGCAAAACGATCCACATAAATTGCAGTCACAACAACCGTTTTGATTATACAATACTCTTTTTAAGTTTCAGATCTAATGCAGATTAAAATACAATCTAATGTTAAAAGCATGTAGCCAGATCCTAATATCCTAATAACTAAAAATTGGCATGGGTAACAAAAGAAATGGAAAAGGACACAAACAATGTCAGCTCGGTGGACAAGCAGTTCCTATAGAAGAGGAGAGATTGATGAGTCCGACATGAAGCCATTGGCATGTGTGAGTTGGGGCCAGGGCAGGTTTTGAACCTGAGCCAAACATAGGAGTTCAACATGCGGATTTTTGGGCCAGGTCAACTGTCTAAATGGCAGGCCCCGGCAGATGCATGGCTTCAATATATCACACATACCAGGTCCACATGCGGGCATTTGCACGGAGGGCGGAAATTGGCATAAGTGAAGGCCTGCAAGTTATAAATTAGAAGGGTGTCTGGCAACTGAAGGTGTAGTCATTACGGAGAGGATATCTGTAACAGAAGCCATGGCACTAAGGGCTACTTTCAAAACATCCTGTGAGCAGCCAGGTTTCACAATACTTCTCACCTGAGGAAAAAAAAAAAAAGAGCATTACAAGATAACCAAACACACACATGAGAGAGAGAGAGAGAGAGAGAGAGAGGCATGCCACTCATCATCCGCTATGGGATTTTGTTACCCCCTTTCTGATCCAGATGAAATAAAATTAAGAAAACAATGTGTGTAACTAAACAACAGCGATAGGAACAACGAAGGACCTCTTCGAGATACTCCTGCAGCTTCTTTATCCGGCCTATGTAGTCCTGATCTTCAACACACAGGGTGACAGACTTGGCATCTGAACCCGGGCCATCAAATTGAAGAGGCCCAGGGTTTCTGTACATGTCATCCATCAAAAACTTCATTGCATTTTCTCTCAGTAACCTGGAACCAAAAGCCCAAACGGTTCACAACAGCCACAAGGATTACATGCAGTAACCTAGTTCAACACCTCCCTTTATTTCTATATTAAAAATAAAAAAATAAAAAAATAAAAAAATAAAAAAAGAAGAAGAAGAAGAAGAAAAAGAAGAAGAAGAAGAAGAAAAAAGAAGCAAGTAATCAAGCAAAAACTAGAAACTTAGATCTATTACCACCTTTTTAACTTCCATCTCATTCCATAACTATTAGGTGTCTTAGAAATAATCTAGCTGGCTTGCCAGAAAGTGAGGAAAAAAATGACCTGCCCATCTTTCCGCAGCCCACATGGTCCTTTCCCAGACAAAAACAATCAATTCGGCTGACTTTAAAGGAGACAATTGAATCGGAAACAGCAGTTGCAACCAGGATTGGTCCCAGCTGCTGATGGCTGACCGGATAATATCCCAAACCCCTCTGTGTCTGCATACGCGCGCACGCACACGTGTGCATGTGCGTGTGCGTGTGTGTGTGAGTGAGAGAGAGAGAGAGAGAGAGAGAGAGAGAGAGAGAGAGAGAGAGGACGAAGAGTTGTTAGGAAATTTCAAAAAAAAAAAAAAAAAAAAGATCAAAGTGGAATATAACAGATAGGGAGAAATGTCCAATATTTAGTTTATAGGTGGAGTTATTTCCAATTTCTCAGCGAATCTGGTACAGGTCTGCTCAAAGTTTAAATGATTTAGGGGACCTCTATACAGAATCACTTTTATTCGTTTGTAAGAATCCTGGTTTTGAGAAAGACTTGAGCAAGAAACTGCAGAAAGTAATGGCAGTAGGAACATACTCATATGCCTTGCCTTTCAAATCAATAGCAGCAGGATGAATAGCAGGTTTTCCAATCAAGGTCCCAGGACCTCGCGACCATTGCTTTACAGTCATCATTGCCTGATAACAATCACCATAAGATGTTAGTCATTTTGTCATCAATTGCACATAATATCAATAAAAGGACCGCTATCTCAGGCCTCAGGGGCTCAGGGGGCTCAGCTTGGCTTCGTTGTAGCTTGGTTTGGTTCCTGTTTTAATTTTATTTTTTTTAAAAGAAATTGTAATCTTTCAAAAAAAAAAAAAAAAAAAAATCAATAAAAGGACCCCAATTTGCTTCATCTGTGTAGAGCCAGTAATGATCGGAAAACAAATTGTTCAGGAAAAAAAAAACAATCTTGATAACACAAAAAACCAAGAAGACCCTGCTCGAGTCTTTTTCTAGTGCAAGAAGAAACTGATTTCAATATCACATGAAGTTTATTGTGCTGCCAAATTCAGAACAGGAAACAATAAATAAAATTTGGCTGCAGCAATGATAACTAATGACAGTTTAGATTCTAAATTAAAAAAGGAATGGATATCCCACTGTTATAGGAGCAGCACCACAACGCCATTTGTTCAGAGGATTTTTCAGGTTGGTTACAGTTGCCATGTAACCATTCAAACCAGCTGCTAGAATGTGATAGCAGATATGGCCCAGAACCTGCATGAATGTGATTCTTTATTACACATAGGTCATCAATATTACTGAAAACCACTAGAAGCTACTTTGCATGCACACATACATAGGCATAGTCACAGTCAAATTTCGATGGTAAAGAACCACGAGCCTGATAGCCAAAGAAGTGGCAGATAGCGTTGAACTTCTTTCCTTTATATGTTCCCTCTTTCTGCACAGATCCTCAAACATATCCATACACGAGTAGTTTACAGAAAAAGATAGTCCTGAAATGTGGTAAAGACCTACCATTCGCTTGTTCATTTCTGTCTCTACAAGCTGCACTAGAAGTTTCTCCGTCTCAATCTGGTCAAGAGATCATGAAGAATGAAGAAAACACTGTATGCAATAAGTATCCAACACTAAGTTAACCATGTCAGAGACTCGACATCAATTTAACAAGGACTGTTTTGAAAAGTATATAAGAATGAAGAAAACACTGTATGCCAGACATACGTCAACACTCATGTTGGACATGCTGACAGCCTGAAACAGCTTTTTGTAGGTAAGTTTTCTCATCAATTACTTGATCTGGGCTTTTTATGTGGTAGAGTATGCCTTTTGAAATGTTTGTACAGACATGATATCATCTCAGGTGATTTGAAATCATGTCCGAAACCAAAGTAAGCATCCGCATCAAAGTTTATGGGTCATCACAAGTTTCACAACTTACCAGTACCTAAATATCAAGTATTCTTACCTGCGATAACTGGGCAGAGTCATCTGATTCAGGGTGAAGGAGCAACTGCATCATGAAAAACTTTCTTTTAAGACATGCATCTTTGAGCAGCTTGGAATAAATCAGCAGAAAATAGGAAAAAGAAAGTAATCATCGTTGCTCTCAATCAACATTAATATGGTAGATTAGTATAACCTGTCGCTTGATGAAGGGTGGCAAAAATTCAAACAAGGCTGACGCCCAAGGCGACAGATGCGCAGAAATATTATCAACAGAAACACCTTGGCCATGCAGGCCATGAATTTCCTAGGACATTACAAAACCAAACCATCAATGACAATAGGAATGCTCCACCTTCAATTATATTGAAACAAAATTAAGAGAACAAGCTATCAGGATCAAATGCCCCGAAGACATGGTCATCAGAAAGGAGGGAAAAAAAAAAAAAAAAACATGTAAGAATGCAATTTATTTTAACTGCATGAACTACCTGCAAGAGAGCATATACTTCAGGAATACTTTCAATAAGCCCCTCGGGCAGAAGGATCACCCCATGGTACTTTTCTACTCCAGATCATACTGTACATAAGTAAAGAATAAAGTAATCACTGATGAACAGAACAGCAAATCGATTCCTGACCTTGTTCTGCCCTAGCTTGAACTGCATCGCAAACTTGCTTTGTCAAATCAAAAAGAGTAAGCTTTGATGCAGCCACCTCCTCTCCAAGGATGACCTGACAATGAATAACTGTCAGTCAGGTGCTATTTATAAAGTAGATCGAATAATGCATGTAAAAAAAAGGTAATGTCTTATTAAAAAAGAAAAAAGAACCAACCATATTTGGATGTGATTGGAGAGAGCACTCTAAAGCAACATGAGATGCCTTCCGACCCATAAGCCGGATGAAATAATAGTACTGGATAAAAGATATCATTAGTCTGTAAAAGGTTTCACAGAGATAGAAGTCCAGAAAATGCATTCACTGAACATGTTGTTAACAAGATAGTTGCATTGGGCAGCTAATTCAAAATACTAATTATCTACAGAGAAAATTAGACATCCAAAATCATCTTAATTGGTTCCCAAGACATTGAGAAGATGAAGAACTTGGTTCATATACCATGAAACTCCACTTTCTGGCATTAAAATAATCATTTGATCAGAATCACCCACAATCTTCCTTCAGGGAGGCCAAAAATTGTAAGGCAGCAAAACTGGGAGCTATGACAAAATCATCATTCCTAAAATATACCTCCAGATCTAACACTGATTCAAGAATAAAGTAGCATGCATACAATACAAAAAGATGACCATGATATTTGTAAGATCTCTTCCTAGTCTACCTATTTGTCACTGTGTGTTAACAACTATTGTCCATGTATTTTATTTCCACCTAAAGTTATAAGCAGACAAAACTATGGATAGAGAACTAAATAATCAGCCAGTAGCCTCATATGAAAGAGTGTCAATTATATCAATTAAGACAATTACCTTCTCTGCAGAGAGAGCATCTGTGCAGATATTGCTAATGAGCTGGGAATTCACCTAAAGACAAGAAACATGAAAACAAGTTTCAACATCTGAGAGTATAAACGAATAAATTGTATATGGTGTTGAAACAATTCAGTAAAAAGAAAGATAAATCAAATCTGCCTCCAGACTTGTGAATAACAACCAAGAATTAGTACACATATGGTTCCAAAATATAATCCTACTGTTGACTAGAAACGCTATACTAACGAAGGACCAAGGAGTACATAGCCAATGATCAGCATAAAATAGTTCATCTTCTAGATAATATTTGAGAAACAACAGAACATATAACCATTCTTCAATGAAACATGTAAGCAAGCACTGAATTTTTCATAAGAAACAATCTACCATCCGATGCAAGATCTGAGGATAAGCTCTTATCCATATTTTACATTTAGGCATCTACATAACAATGAAGTTCCAATTTCATCCTGTTAACGGAAGTGGATACAGCCTACCTGGCTTTTATTCTCTTATTATCTTTTGTAAATGTTAATTAGGATATGTTAGGTATTTTTTTCTTTTGTTACTTAACAGATATAATTGTCATATTAGATATGTTTAGTTACAAAAAGGGAGAGGAGGGATCAACTTAATAAAGGCTTTCCTCCTCTTTTTCTTTTGTTCTTTCACATGCTACAGTGCTTTTCTTTTCTTTTTGTTGTGTCCAGTCTCTGTAATGGCCTGTGCGTGAGAAGGGGATGAAATGTTCGTGATCATTGTCTCTTGTGCAATGTGTGAACGTGTAGGCCGATTGCCTTCTTCAGATGCTTTGTTCGTGATCATCAATCCCCATGTCTGGTTGGAATGTGTGGGCTGGCTATTCTCTTCAAGTGTGGTGTGCATACCGTGTGAAGCATACAAGTTCACTGTTCGTTGGTCACAAAAGGTCGACCCATGTTTGTATAAGCTTGTGGTATATATTCTAGTCCCTTGTCCCAAATAGAAGTGAGAAGTGATTTGAGAACTGGATTCATAAATCCATATGATTCTTTAGAGGTCCAAATAACCTCTATTAAATTAAAGGGAATATATTGCAAAGGGAAAATTGAAATACTTGACCGCGGAGAAACTCGACGAGAGTTTTATTACATATAAACAATGGATCTGGGAGAATACTCAAATTATGACATGGTTGTGGAATAGTATGGAATCATTCATTAGTTTTAACATAATTGTTGAGGGTCAAATATTGCATATCAGACCCCAGTTATTGTCTGGATTTACGAACTTATACTGTTTAATGGACCTATTTAATCGTGTTTGTGATGCAAGGTACATTTGCAAGTGGGGATTACAAAAAGGTGCTAAAAGTGTGTATTATTTGATGCTCTGAAATCACCATAGCAAGGGACGGACTCCAGAGGACCAATATTGAAGAATTTACATGCCAGGGATCCAAGGAAGTCAAGCCGTTCACGTTAAAGAGGCCCGAAACTAGTACAGAATGCAAGATCACAGGGTTTCCGCCATCCGATCGACACAAGACTTCATACATGGGATGTGGGCCATAAATTAACCGTACATATTAAATTTCAGCCATTGGAGATCTCGAGAAATGGGCCAATGGACAGATCAGCCGCTTAATTCATTAAGTGGGGCCCACCTGCCACCTGGATATGCCTCACTTCTGGTCCCAACGCCTAAAATGATATTATAAAGTGGATGGACGGAGCGGATTTCTCATAAACATTACAGTGGACCCCACATGGGGGCGCACGAGTGCACATGCGGTGCACTCACGAGCCGCACCGGACCCGAATTCGGTCAACCAGACGGCTGACCCGACTTCCTTCGAGCGTAGAGACAGTGGACGGACGACCGTCCACCGTTCTTGCGTAGTGGGCCCTACCCATCATATATAACATCGATCCAAACCGTTCATTCCGATAAGGAGATGTCCAACATCCTTGCCAAGCTTTCCTTTTGACGCCATGCAAGATATCGCACGTTTCTGGCCGTTGAAAGCAGGATGGACGGCGGAACTAAAGATCAAGTGGGACGCACCGAGTTCACTCATCCGTCCCGACGGTTTTCATCGTGAATCAGGACGGTATGGATTTCTCAAATCATCAATGAAGTGGGCCCCATCACACAATCAGTGCAACTCCTATGCGAAGGAACAGCGTCCGCACGATCTAGACGATCCGAGAATTACTGGGCCCCACCCATTGATCATATGGATGATCAGATCCGTTCATTCACTCTAGAAGGAGGGTGTGACCATAGCCTAGGTGGTGGAATTGCAAAAGTCATCGGAGATCTGTTTTTGGTCGTCCAAACGCAAGGCGGACGGCGGCTAGAGAAATCACGTGGTCCACACCCATTTCACTTGAAAAATACCCATTTTCGTGGTGGTTTTCGATCTAGATGCAGTGAACGGCTTGGATTCTCCAAAATACATCGATGGACCCCACCAAAGAACCTCACAGAAGCGAAAGCTCTGTTTCCGTCCGGAAATCCGAGATTATGGATCAATGATCGACGATTGATCTAAACCATCCATCTGCTAGGGTGCAAATTTGAACCCTTGTGCATTCATGCTCACACATGTACTTGGGTCAACGGTCACAAATGGAACCGATTTCAAATGAACTATCGCGCCAACAGAAATTAAAACCACCCTTCTGTGGTCGAATTTCTGAGGGCCAGACAATGGATGGAGTGGATTTCATAAAAGTCAACTGAAGTGGGCCCACCAACACTTCAGCACAAGAAAAGCTCACTTTGCTGCGTAAACAGAGGACTCTCCTCCGTTCGCACATGTTCACGACTCCAGCACGGACTCTCCCTTCCACGGTCCCTTGCTGTCATTATAAAAGAGAGAAAGAGGGAGAGAAAAAAAGAAGATATCTACAGCTGAAAGCTTGGAGACGTGGAGACGTGGAGACGTGAAGGGAAGCAGAGAGAGAAAGAGTTTGGATAATTTTTTTATTTTATTTCTGTTTATGTTTTTTTTTTTATGAATTTGGATGAAGTTTAGCCTAATCATGTTTATGGGCTAAACCTCTTAGCTAGGGCTAAGAGGTGAAGCTTGTAATGCGTGATGGGATGAGTCTATGCTTGTGCCTTCTGTTTGAAACCGAATTGATTTTGATTTAATTTTATTACCGGGAATGTTTTTAGTCTTTAATGGTGTGTACATATAAATTACAATGGGTCCGCAATGGCTTTGAGCATGTTCTTCTCCCTTTTATGTTTATGACGTCAGAAGCCCTCATCGTCTCCTAGGCATGGTTGGATGTCGGTATTCCTAACCTTCATAAACATGTTGACTAAGCATGGTTTTGTGATGGAATCCATTCTAATTCATATATCTTTCATTTCTTGAAAACTATATCAACGACAATTCAGTTAATTTTCCTGATTTTTAATCCAGGCATAAGATCTCCCTGATCTCTACAAGTGGATCCTCTGAATCCCTAGTGTCTTTCCTCTGAATTTCTCCTAAGTTTTAGATAATAATTTTACAATCATTCCTCGAATTACAAATCAATTTAGATTTCATCTCATTCTAGTTCTACATCTACACGTTACAAGTTCGGTCTCTTGGGATTCGACCTCGGTCTTATCGAGTTTATTACTACATCACAACCCTGCACTTGGGGAGTGAACAATAATGTTTTCAGATACCGCAAATTTCGAATAACTAAATCCATGTGAGGTACCCTCGAAGAGCTCATTAACTGGCTTACCACACTCACAGCATAAGATATGCCTGGCCGATTAATGGTTAAAGAGATGAGTTTACCCACTAGTCTTCTATTCCTCCTTGGGTATTCGAATACATCTCCTTGATCACCAACAAGTTTCTGATTCAAACCCATTGGCGTATAACCAGCTTAGGTTCCAAGTTTCCTACTCCATGGATCATTGACTTTAGAGCATTTGACCATATGACAGATGAATCTAGTGTGTTTTCCTCCATTAATACATCGTTAATGGGTTCATCTGTCACTCAAACAGATGGTACTCAATCTAGAGTATGTCGAATGGGTATTATTCATACTAGTTTTTCCTATTCATTATCATATGCCCTTTACATTCCTGAATTTCCCTTCAATCTCTTATCTGTTAACAAACTCACCAAATGTCTTAACTGCTTTGTGACATTCTATTCCTCACCTTGTGTTTTTCAAGATCTAAAGATGAAGAAAAAGATTAGCAGAGGACATAAACATGAAGGGTTATATTATCTCGATCGTGACATTATTGGTGTACTAATATAGAAGAACATCTCTCCTTACCGGTAGCATTGCCATCTCGATCATCCATCCTTAAAATTCTTGAAAGTGTTATTCTCTACTAGTCGTCTATTTCAAGTCTGAGTGTGAAGTGTGTGAGTTGAATAAACATCATCATGCTACTTTTCCACCATGTGTGGAAAAGCATAATTTAATACCTTTTTATTTAGTTCGTTAAGATATTTAAGGACCGGTTAAAATCTCTAGTGGGTCTAGGTACAAGTATTTGTTACATTTGTTGATGATTTCTTGTGAATGAGTTGGGCTTTTTTAATGAAAGACAAATCTGAACTATTATCTATTTTTAAAACTTTTCACATGGAAGCACAAAATCAATTTAATTCAAAAATATCCATGTTTCGTTCCGATAATGCCAAGAAATATATGTCACAAGCCTTTAGCCAGTATTTTTCTAAAATATGAATCCTTCATCAAACATCGTCTGCTCATACTCTACAACAAAATGGTGGAGCAAAATAAAATTTAAAAAAAAAAAAAAAAAAAAAAATCATCACCTACTTAAGGTGACTCGTGCTCTATTACTCGATGTGACTGTTTCCGAAAGTTTTTTAAGTGGTGCAGTGCTCACGGTATATTTTCTAGTAAATCAAATGTCGTCAACTGTTCTAATGGGTCAGTCACCTCATCAAATTTTACTTCCAAATACTCCATTGTTTTCTTTGCGCTCCAAACTTTTTGGATGTGTATGCATTGTTCATTGGTTAGAATCGGGCAATGAAAAATTAGATCCTAGTGCCATTAAATATCTTTTTCTTGTATACTCCTGAACACAGAGATTATCGTTGTTATAGTCCTCTTTGAAAACAATATGTGTGCGGATGTTACAGTTTCAAGTCCACTCCGTTCTTCTTAAAAAAACAGTAAATCTCTTGATGTGGAAGTTGTGCCCGTATCTCTTGCAGTTGAAGATGATATAATCAAGTCTCCTCCCTCTGTTGATTCCACCATTCTCATTGTGTCTTTACTAGAAGTCTACTCACAACGAAAACGTACAGATGACCCCAAGGAAACTTGGGCATTTATTACTTGGACCATATTTGCTATTTATTTACATACTAGAACAAATCGGAGTTTGCAAGGTGTGAATTCGGCAATTGTGGCTTCCATGGGATTTCTTATAATTTGGATATGCTATTTTGGGGTTAATCTATTAGGAATAGGACTACATAGTTATGGTTCATTCACATTAACATCTAATTGAAAACCATGGCGTTCCATTCACAATATCTTCTTTCGAGCCTAATGATCCAGATATGTCTAATGTTCCTATTGCCTTGAGAAGAGGTAAGCATGCAGCGTGCTTATACTGATCATCATATTGACAAATATATCTCCTTTCAATGCTTGTTTCCCACTTTCCGTAGATTGGCTTTATCCTTCTCCTCAGACTTTATTCCAAGTTATACCATGAAGCATTGTTACATAAGGAGTAAAAGCAGGCAATGGAAGAGGAAACGGCTGCTATTTATCAGTAACACCTGGGAGCTCACCAGCCCACCTTCCAGAAAACGTGTTGTTGGTTGTCGATAGGTTTACACTATTAAATTACATCCTAACGTAGCGATTGAATGTTTGAAGGCTCGCAAGGTTGCTAAGAAATATACTCAAACTCTTGGTGTTGATTATACCGAAACCTTTTCTTTTGTTGCCAAGATGAACTCCATTCGTGTTATGCTTTTCATGGCAGTTAACCATGATTGCACCCTCTTCCAATTGGATATCAAAAATACCTTTCCTAATGGTGATCTCATAGAGGAGGTCTACATGGAGCAACCACCTGGATTTGTTGCTCAAGGGCAATCAGACAAAGTGTGTAAGCTAAAGAAGGCAATTTATGGGCTGAAGCAATCACCACGTGCATGGTTTGACAAATTCAGTAAATTTGAGTTGAATTGTGGTTTTGTTCGAAGCCATGCAGATCATTTTGTCTTTGTTTATAAAGGCACCATAGATCTTATTGTGTTAGTTGTATATGTTGATCATTTGTCGTTACAGGAAGTGACAATAAGGGGATTGAGGAGCTTAAAGAAGTATCTTCAGAGACATTTTCTCACAAAAGATCTGGATCAACTTCGATCTCTTCTTGGTATAGGAGTGGCCAGATCAAAGGAAGGAATTCTCAACGGAAATACGTTCTGGATTTGATCATGGAGACGGGCCTTCTTGGTACTAAGCATGTTAATACACCAATGGATTTGAATCACAAACTTGTTGGTGATCAAGGAGATGTATTCAAAGACCTAAGGAGGTATAGAAGAATAGTGGTAAATTCATCTTCTTCTTTTTTAAAGCAACGGATTCATTAAAAGAGAAAGAAAAGCTACAAAAAGCCAACAGAGGAGCAGCCTGCTGAGATAGCAGGGAGAAAAACTAACGGCCAAGAAAAGAAAGATCACAGAAAAGAGACCCTTTAACAATAGAAACCCATTCTATCAACATTGTCTTAGCCCTGGACCCCACGAAAGAAGATGAAGAGGAAGAGTCGTTAAAGCATCTATCATTACGCCCTTCCCAAACTGACCACCATATCGCCAGAGTAGCCATGTGCCACACAGTAGTTTTCTTCTTTCCCAATCTTAGGCCATGCCAGGAGGAGAGGAGGCTAGAGGCCGTGTCAGGGATGCACCAAGTGAATTCATCTATTTAACCATAACTCAGCCAAACATATCTCATGTTGTAAGTGTGGTGAGACAGTTTATGAATTCTCCAAGAGTACCTCACATGGATGCAGCTACTTGAATTTTGTGGCATCTTAAAAAAGCACCAGGTCAGGGAATTCTATACAAACGGAACAATCATCTTCAGATCATGCGATACTCTGATGCAAACTAAGCAGTTTCTTTAGCAAATAGGCGATCTACTAGTGGGTACTGAATGTTTGTAGGGGGAAATCTAAGAACATGGAAGGGTAAAAAGTAGAGTGTTGTAGAGCAATCAAGTGCGGAAGCAGAATATAGACTAATGGCTCATACTACGTATGAGTTAATGTGGCTCAAGAAATTGTTACAGGAGACGGCATTTGCAATGAATCTACCTATGCGGTTGCTTTGTGATAATCAGGCAGCTTACCATATTATAAACAATCCAATCTATCATGAGAAGACTAAACATATTGAAGTTGATTGTCAATTCATACATGAGGTCTCCGGTGGTGAAATTTCTATGTTGTATATCTGGTCTCGGGATCAACTTGTTGATGTATTCACCAAGGCTCTTGGTCATACCCAGTCAACATGCAAATTCTGCAGCTTGGCATCGACAACACCTATGCTCCGGTTTGAGGGGGAGTGTTAACAGAATCTAGGCCCACCTACCTCTTATTTTCTTATTATCTTTTGTTTATGTAAATTAGGATATGTTAGGTATCTTTGCTTTTGTTACTTAACAGATATAATTGTCATATTGGATTTGTTTAATTATAAAAAGGGAGAGAGGAGAAGGTCCAACTTAATAAGGATTTTCCTCTTCTTCTCTATTCTCTTCTCTTTTTCTTTTCTTTCATGTGTACAGTATTGTGCTATAGTACCCAGCAGATTGGTCTACACATCGAAATCTTTTATCAATGATCCAGGTTGTCAAAAAACAAAGAACAAACAATTGGCAACAAAGAGAGAAGTGGAGATTAAAGGTGTCAGCTTTTTGGTTGCACTTTTAAAAATGTTTGCAATGAGAACAGAAACATAACTTCTGTAGCATGGTATACAGTGAATACCTTACCAACATATGTTTTGATATACTGATCATCTTATTGAATCCTTACTAACATACATGCTCTAGGGTTCTGATGAATACCTTGCATACAGTATCAAAACCCACATCAGTTTCAACAAACTGATTCTTCAGATCTCCATTCAAAGTAACAGGAACTCCAACAACCTGCAAGTCGCAAATTAAGTGGTTCTCTAGATATCAGAATGGTGTCTCACTAAGTACACTTTTCCTTTTCAATTAAAGGAGGCTTTTAGTGAAACAAAATGAGACAAATACTTTAACATATGCTTATTCCTGACAGAAACTTGGCTAGTATTTCATTATAAAAAGAATGATGGGCACTTCGGACTATTAAGCATTAATATATATATATATATATATATATATATATATATATATTAAAATGTGTAAGATTGACAAGAACATGACTCGTCTAACTCTGCAAAGCAAATTCATTAATGAATTATCAGCTTGAAAATTTGAAATGTGCAAGTACCTTTGTTGGACACTTTGATACTGCAAATGTCTCTGCAAGCTGAGCAGCATCTGTGTTGGACGTGACACCTTCAAAAAGAATTATTCAAATGGTAAGAAACTCTGACATAACAATCACAAATGATTGAATACATGAAGAAACAAATTATACTACCTCCAACAATGACAAGGCCATCTAACTTCAATGCTTTGCATGTAGTTAATGCAGCATTGACTTGCTCGGTTGTTCTTATTTGATCTTTTGTCCGGCCTAGCATATCGTAACCACCTTCACATGCATAAAACATACTAATATAAAGATTTTAATGACTAACATGAAAGATATTAATATTAAGTCGGTAAAGGAAGTAGTGATCCATCTTTATCTCATTCCAGTGCATTAAAGGGCAGACTTGGGAATCATTCCCACTGGTAAATTGCTAATTAAAAAATTCTCAAGATTTTTGTTAAGCATTGTTTCTAGAAAAATCAATCACGTAAGAACCAATGGAACTGTAAATGCATCATTGATTTGCACTAGACAAAGTTAACATTACTAGTATATAAGAATTTTGCACAGGCAACATTAGGGCTTTCATCCACCTTTCTGAGAAGCTAGAAACAACTTCAAGGCCAGCATCATAAAGATTTACACATCATACAGGGAAAGTCAAACTAATAGTTACCCTGATTTTTGTAAGTAGCAAGAACATCGCCTGTAATTTCCAGAGTTCTCTGAGCAAATAAACCTTCCGTGCCACCTGTAGACAGATAGGAAAACATCAGCTCCAGTGAATTCTTTTCATAATTTCATCTAACTAATAGAAGGCAAAAGGAGTGTCACAAAACAGTAGGGAGCATTTAAAAGATACCCTCACTGAGAATTTCACAACTCAAAAGGATTTTTGTGATGGACAACCTCAGTTTTTATATCTTTGGGGTTTTTTTTTATTTCAATAAATCGTTATCATGTGTAGCCCATTTGGAAACAGTTAGGAGTGGGGCAAGTCCATAACCTGCCCCATCCACAAGTAAATCCACTGATAGCAATCACAAAAGACACGAACTGCAGAAACAACTAATAAAGCAACTAATAAAGAGGTGATGACCAAGTAATAAAGCAAGCAAAATAATAAATGGGCAGCAACATTAAGAGAACAGGTTATGAAAAACAGCCCAAGTGGAAAAGGTATGATCAACCAAAAATAAATAATTTCAAACTGCTTAGTGGTATAAACAAGAAAGGATGGAAGAAATTTGAGCTTGAAAATCAAATACTAGGGATAAAAAAGAAATCAGGTTTTTGCATATTCCCACATCAAAAATAGCGAATTTGCAAATACCCATATAAAAAATTGCTATTTGCAAATAAACACATCATTAATTTAATGTTACTACAAATACACACATTTCCATTAATTTCTCACTACTTCTGTCAACAGCAACTAGAAAATGATGAAATTGCCTGTATTTGTATATGAAAGAATGCCCTCTTAATTTATAAACATTGACAAACCCCATTAATAAAAGATATTGTCTACATCCAGTCGGGCCCAACAGATGGACTATATGGATTGCACGGGTGTGCTGAGCACAGATAATTCCCCTAAACCTTGAGGGAGAAAAAAAAATACTTAAAACATCTTCAATTATTCTTTTCCTTATCCTTTGCTGTTCTTCTTTGTCATTCTCCATTGTGAATGAAGGAGAGGGAGGCATAGCAAGTATGGAGAGGGAGGGAGAACAGGAGAGAGGAAATCGGGAGAATGGGAGAGAGGAGATGGAAAGAATGGGAATAGTTGGGCTAGCGTCTTTTTTTATTTTTTATTTTTTTAAGGCTGAGAGAGAATGCTACCTTTTAGAAAGGAGCATTTTCATCATTTTAAAGAAACACGTCCCAAAAGCTAATTGCTGTTAATGAAAAATGGGTGTTTGCAACAATAACATATTAATAGTGTTTATTTGTAAAGTGAACATTTTAATGTGGGTATATGCAAATACCCTTTTTTAAAAGGTTAATGGGAACTTTATTAAAGGCCCGCTTGCAAACAAGCAGGAAAAGAATACAATGAGGGAAAAACGAAAAACAGCTTACAGCCCTACAAGAGACTTCACAAAATCTAAGTCAGCTTTCAGGCCACAAGCCCATTCAATTATATTCACTTTTATGGACAGCTATAGAGCTTCAACCGATCCCATAGAATCCCAGAAATACCCTATTATTGACATTGGCTTTTGCAAAAACCCCAACAAAATTTAATAACTAAGAAAAGTAATACTAAATGTAACTGATAAGAAATTCTTACCAACAAATCCAAGCAAAGTACTGTTGGGGTTGTGACTTTTAAGAGCATTGTGTAAACCCCAAATGACATTATGCCCTCCTGGAGATTGCCTCCCGCAGAAGACCACTCCTACCCTGCAACCAGTATATGATAGTGCAAGTTTACCAACAATTCTCGATCAAAGAATATCAACGAATCATATGTCTAAGTTATCGTGTTTTTATGCTGAATAAATCCCAGAATGGAAGTGTAATATCACATGCTGAATGTAAGCATACTGGAAATTAAACGTCTAAAAATATAACGGTAAAGAAAGCTTATCTCATTTAGAGGATTGCCATTTCTTTTTATTTATCAAAAATGATTGTCGCCAGGATTAAGATGGAAAAATGCCCATGTAAAGAATCATCTTCAAAAATGAGATGTAAAAACATGTACTTGCACCTTGTAAAAACATATGGGTTTAAATAGCCAATGGACATAATAAGAAAGCTCTAAAGATGACAGAAGTTACTGATTTCAGACAGTCATTGATTTCCAAGTAATCATGTTTCTGTTCCAATGGTCTGATCTATAGTTACCTGAATAGCAGTTCGACCAATTCGAGTTTGAATTCATAGTACACAGTTCGATGCATTTCAAAATTCCCCATTTCCTTGGGGTAGGCCCATTTAGTTCAATTTTCAATTTATCCAATTCGCAGTTTGGAATCACTTTGTTTGATGAACTGTACGATGCTCTAAGTTCAAGGAGGGCAGACCATGAACCAGTTGGTGGAATGAGGCATGCGTCAGTCCTGAGTATGGGACGGTTGCAACTTGAATTTTAAAGATATTTAAGGTCATCATTTCAATATGATTTTTGGGTTATGGCCCATTTGCAATGGACATGATGAATTGAATGGTTAGGATAAGTGTACATGTGTCATGTGTGCAAAATCACACTGATTATACACATGATTACAGATGATACCTTCACAAAACACAAACAGTGAATCATCATTCGTCTTCTGTTGCGCATAGGAAAATCATTGGTAATCTGGTTGACTGTAATGGCTGATACACAAGCACTTAGAAATCGCATAGGTGGAATAAAATTATTTTTTGTTAAACCTTCCAAATTATGGATCACAAATTAGATGTATCATGTACCAAAAATTATGGTTATTTGATTATCTGACTATCAGATGGGCAGGCATATATTGGACAGTTGAAAATGAAAAATATCTAATAGTCGTATTTCAACAAACAGGAGCCCATGAATCAGAGGTTAGGATTGTTCAAATGATCTGATTTTTGGATCATGATTCAGCTACGGCAACTTCCTCAATCTAGTCGGTTTAATATGAGTTAATGTCTGCGATGTACATAATTTTTTAGTGCCTGCATATAAAGTATCATATGCTGCCTGAGTATCAAATGACTCCCTTTTGTTGAAGTTCTTTTGCACAGAAAAGCTTTGATACTGGAACATTGGGATTTCTGATACGCAGGCATAAGAAATTGCGTACGTGACATATTGATAAATTAAATTAAACTATCCAAATGATGAGGTTCAACTTTGATGTTGTCGTCAAAAAATAGATATATTATATTTTCTAACTAGATAATTCATAGACATTTAATGGATGGTTAAAATGAAAAACATTCAAGAGTCCAAATTCAACAAACAAATGCCCCTTAATCAAAGCCTAGTTTCTCTTAATCAATCTGAATTTGGATGATAAATTATCTACAGATGGTATAAAAATTTAGATGGTTTAATTTGAGTTAATACATGACACCTGTACAATTTGTGAGTGACAGCGTATAAACCATCACATTCTGCTTGAGTATCAACTATCAAGTAACTCCCCTATTCCTCTATCTATGGGGAGATGAAACCGTAGGTAGGGTTTCTTTGGGTTTTTTTTTTTTTTTCCTGCACCTCCCTAACAGATGAACCAACCCGAAAACTCCAACCGCTTAACAACAGTTGATGATTGATGCTTATATCATTTTGGTTTTCACAACCACCACCACCACCACCATTGCATCTTCTTCTTCAATGGAACGTGGAATCAATTTGGGAATGAGATTGAATTGAATATCAAGATTGAACTTGGCTGAATTGGGGTGATTCAGTCCATCGATTTGGAGCAATCGAACTGCAAATTTGTTCAATCAAACCAGTTCACAGTTCGAGACACGTTCAAGCGAACTAGATAACTGTGGTGTGATCAATCATTCAAGGACTGAACTGAATCAACTAAAAACATTAAAGAAAACATCACAACATGGCATAGAACATTCTTTTTTGAAGGGTAACAATGCATACAGCATGGAAATCATATTTGCAGCAAAAGCATTTCAAATGTAATCAGTGAGTTTTAGAGCAACCACAAGAGTGTAAAAGGTTCCGCCTTTTTTCCATAATATGGAGATGATTCTGTGAAAAGAAAATTAGAAATATAAACACAAGAAGAATGGTAAGAACATTCTTGGACAGATATGTACCTGACCACTGGATGTTCAGTTATGATGTGAGCATAAGGGACTTTGGCATTCGTCCTCAGAAAGTGAGCCAAAGGCTGGCCATACGTGTGGGGAAAGGATCGGCTGATTGTGTGGACGCCAGATAGATCAGAAGTAGTGGTAGCATCACCGAATTCTACTGTCACTGTTGTCCCCTGTTTTTTGTGAAATTCTAAGATAATGAGCTTAATGAAATACGCATTGTCAGCAGCATACAGTGATAGCTATTTTAGCAAAAAGTGCTTACAAGAAAAGGCCTCACTAGCAACAAAAGAATGTCTATTCATTATGGATTGACTGGCATTACATGCAACAACACAAAATGCATAAGCGCGAACCGATAGAAATTTGAGGTGAGAAAAGAAGGCATAAATAAGGAGAGTTTTATCAAGGAATTCCAGAACAGGTTGAGACTTAGCACACGTTTGAATGCTACCTTTGTCACTCTCATTCCGAAAATCATTGGGGGCAAAGGAGATAATAGACTTTAATCCGATTAGTCCCTTAAGTGGAAGTTGCAAGATATTGGCAAAGAACTTATCAATCAGGCTCCAGCAACTCATGCGTCATGTAATTTCACCATTTCAAGGCCTTTTGTAAAGGAGTGTCAAATTTTAGGTGGGATTTTCTGGCAATTGAATGAATTGACTCTAGAGTTAAGAGTGCCATTTTCTTAGTTTTTCGGTTTTAAAACGAAAAGGGTGGCATTGACGGGCTTCTATGGAAAATTGATATGGAAAAGGCTTACGACCATGTCACTAGAAATTCCCTCTTGTATTCTTTGAGTAGAATGGGGTTTAGGAGGAAAAGGGTGGGTTATGGATTGGATAAAGGAATGCATCTCCACAGCATCCTCTATTTTGGTAAATGGTTCCCCTATTGGTAATTGAGCTTGAGAGGTATGCACCAAGGAGACCATATCTCACCTTGAGTGCACGCTACACTCTATCTGTGTGAGGCAAATCTCGAGCAAGTGCAGATTTGAAAGGCATTCTTTTTTGCTTTGAGTGATATCAAAGCTCGCAGTAAACATTCATAAAAGCACCAGGGCCAGAGGAAAACCATCTCTTGACAGATTGAAAGGGATGTAAGAAAAACTGTGACCTTTTAAGCCTTGGCACCCTGCTTAGAGGTCATCCAAGGAGTTTGTTTTGGGAACCAGTCATGGAAAGAATGGAGAAGAAGCTAGCTATATGGATTGCAGAAGAGAAGGTATGGCAGGATCGCCCACATTAAATCTATTGTAGCTAACCTTCTAGTCTATTTACCATCTCTTTTCATGTTGATGCCATCTGTGGCCAGCAAAATGGAGCGGATTCAAGGGAATTTCTTATAGAAAGGCAGTTCAGCTTATATCCTAAAGAGGGATGATGTTCAAAAAGATAGGGAAGTGGGCCCTGCGTATGGTGAAATCCACAAAAAAAAGGTCCTTTCTCAAAGTGGTGGTGGTGGCAGTCTGATGAGGAAAGATATGCTATACCTAGGGAGATGCTGAATGAAAATTACAGTTTCTTGAGAGGAGTGGGTTCTGAGGTGGATTTTGTTAAAGTTGATTAGGGTAATCTTACTTAGATTAGGATCCTTATTTGTTAAGATGTGCATTTATTAAGATCTCTACAGATTCCATTTCTTCTATATATTTGCCTCATTATTAGTGAAATAAACAAGTCTGTTTCCACAATGTAGCCTTTTATGGTTTAACATGGTATCAGTGCTAGGGTAAAACTCTACTCTCTCTCTCTCTCTCCGCCGAACTCACATCTCAACAGTACTCCATGCATTCAGCTTAACTAAATTCCGGTCCAGTATTGGAACCCAACGATCTAAACGTGTTTGTTTGTCACTGAATTGGACTCCACCATTTGATTGTCCCGCCACCCCCTTTCCCGTTACCATCACTGCCTTCCAGCGACCCAACATGCGCATCCTCTTCCTCACTGTTGCATTGCAACCCCACCTATTTTGGCATTCATCCAACACCACCATTGCTATCAATGCTCCAATAGTCGTAAACCCATCTTGCAAGTCGCAACCTTCATAGCCCGTACCACCATTGTGCTCGTTTGAGATTTGCTCACCAGAATGCCATCACCCAATTTGCAACCTTTTCTGGAATCTGTTTTCAGCAGTAGCAAACATCAAAATCCCCGTCTTCTCCGATGCCTTCACCGGATTCAACGAATCAACACTGCCATCATTGATCCATTTGCTATCAAACCCACTAGCAACTCCAAATCCACCATTGTTGGCCATCAGAATCCACTTTCATTGATGTTATCACCAGCGACGCCATCTGGAACCCATAATCCAGTCAGATTTGTTCCTTGACGGCAGCATCCAAATCCGAACCCTCCATTGTCTGGGTCAACTGCTTGATTCCAATGGCTGCCCCGAAACCAACCCAAACTCACATATTCAAACCTGTTATGGAGAGAAGGTGAAGAAGGCTCATTCAAACCCCTTCACCTTTCCTCTTTTAATTTTGTTAGTTTTTCCTTTTGGTGCTCCACAAGTGCACCAAATTAGTTGCACCTTCAGAGTTTGCATCTCTAGTGTATCACGTGAGTTGAATCTGAATCCTCAGAATTTGTTGCCACCACCTTCTGTGTACATCTTCTCTGAGCATCTTACTCGATGATTTATCTTCCTTGTACAAGACTTCTAACAAGATGTGCTTTTTGTGTGTGTGGGCTTATGAACCGAACTCATTTTTGTGCCAGCCATATGGACTGGACTCATTTTTGTGCTGAACATTTTGGATCGGACCAATGTTTTCTCTTTGCTGATGGAACATCTAGAGCTACGGAAAGAGAATGGTCAAACTCTAGACCATCGGAAGTGTGTATCCACTAGAAGAGCAATTGATGACATCTGAGCCACTGAAAGTGCCATTACTTGTTCGTTAGATGTTGGAAGTGCCAATGGTTCATATTATAGAAGTCATCAAAATTGCCTGCTTACCTTATGCTACTCGCCGCCTCATGTTATTCATCATTTGCCTCAGGCTACTCGTTGTTTCCTCACCACGTTACAGTTGAATTTTTCTTTTTGAATAAATGTTCTCTGCACCTTTCAAACTCAAGTCGCTCCTTTCAGAGCACTTTAAATTTAAAGGGGATTTTAGAGTCTATTAGGATAATCTTACTCAGATTAGGACATTTCCTTATTTGTAAGATGTGTATCTGTTAAGATTTCCCCAGATCTTCTACCATCTCTCTATATATTCTCCTCATTGTTAGTGAACAAGTTACAGTTTCCACAGTGTAGTCTTGTGGTTTAAGATATTAGACAGCAATTAGTTTGCAAAATCAATGGCATGTCGAGAAGAAGTAGATAGCAAGATGGATTTTTTTTGAGAGATGGAACAAGATTTCATATTTGTTGTTTCTTGCTGACAAGCTTTTTCCTTAAAAAAATCAGTTATGTTCACTCACACATACACAACCAAAAAAAAGAAGTGCAGAATTCAAGCTTCTTCAATGCCCAAAAGGTACAGGATTCATGGATTCTCTTGATAGGATGCATTAAGAACCATGGATTGATTTATATATTCTTCTTTTTTCTTCTTTTTGTCTATTTATTGAATTGAAGAGATGGGTTTTGGGTGACGGCAAAATGTATCCTTGAGGGCCAGTTTGAACTGAAATTCTGGCATATAAAGATTCCCAAATAAGGTGGGCCCCGCTCGCTGTTTTGCATTAAGAGACCAAAAAAGAATGTCTTGCATTTTTTCTCCATTTCACAAGCCGGAAATCAAGACATTACAATATTGGGTTTCTTGCAGCAAAACAACAAACACGGTCTGAGATGGTGCTGCAAGCCCAACAAAACTACAAAAGTGCAAACTTCTTTTTCCCTTTTTGGGCCAGAGAAATTTGCATTGTTAATAATTGAAATGTCCCATTTGTTCTTCCTGTGTATTGTCAGTGTACCTTCCACCCATCCAACACAAACGGCACGGCGCAAACAGACATCACCAAAACTGCATTGCATAGAATAAATGAACTTCCAAGCGCATACAAAAAATGTAATTTTAGTCATCAAAGTCAATGAAAACATCCAACTTGAAGTCATGTATGCTTCAACTGCGAGGTTATTGCAGCAAGCTGAATCAGATCCCCCAAAAAACACTTTCAAGCAGCAGCGGCAGCAGCAACAATCAAAATCCTATCTCAAAAACCATTCGGAACTTAAACACAAACACAATCCAACACATTTCTCTTACTTACAGTAGATTGAACATCAGAGTCAAGCATTCCTCTTTAAATAAAAGTCAAAACCCACACAGAAAATTCAAGAAAGGATCTCGAAAGGAAACGGGTAAATGGAGAGAGAGAGAGAGAGAGAGAGAGAGAGAGACCTGAAGGCAGGGAGGAAGCTCGGGCTGGTAGAGAGAGCGATGCTTCTGCAGATCCGAGAGCTCTCTGGGGAAGCCGAAATCAGATATCATGCTTTCTCCACTCTCTTCTCTACTCTCTGCTCCGCTTCTCCTCTCCACTGAATCACACGAGGGAAATGATATAATTGAGAATTGATTCCATACAACCGCGCGTACGCAGAACTTATCGTCCAGCCTCGTCTTTTCCCACAAACATTTCATTCGTGTACAACATCTGTTCCATGAAAATGGTACGCCACACCAGGAATATCACTTTACACGAAAATTGGGCCCTCTCACTCGTCAGATGTGGCCAAAGAACGTAGTTTGTCCATTGATTCAAATTCTGTCGCCCGGATGATGGGATTACCAGATCGATTTTTACGACAGATGATCTTCGTGGCCTGGATTACTGTTTTGATGGTAGGGATTTCTATATAAGTGGATCGGTGGTGGGAATATGTGGCCGGACGACTAGTCACTGTACTTCCTGTTGCATGTGATCCGTACTGCTCTGACAAAGCTGTATCTGCGGCAGTAATGGGATAGAACCATCGTCCGCCGTCCATGTGTAAATTCAGGACCTTCCATCTGGAGGGATCTACCTCCAAAAATATGGAACCGGCTTCGGGAACGGATTGGCTACTCCCCCTGGCCACCGTGGGCCACACCATGATGTATGTGATTCATCCATGCCGTTCATCCATTTTTATAGATCATTTTAGCCTGTAGTTAAAAATGATAGGAATATAAATCTCAGTTGGACCACACCACAGGAAAACAATAGTGATTGGATATCCACCATTGAAATCCTCCTAAGGACCACTGTACTGTTTATTTGACATCCAATCTTTTGATTAGGTCATACAGACCCAGATGAAGGGAAAAAACAAAGATAAGCTTGATCTAGAAAAATAGATGGTTGAAGCTCATTAAACACTGTTTCCTGTAATGTGGTCTACTTGAGACTTGAATATAACTCAATTTTGGTCTCATCCAATAAAATGATCTAAAATAATATATGGACGGCATGGATGAAACACATACATTATGGTGGGGCCACAGAGCACCGACCATCAGCCATTGGCTGGTGGCAGGGGGAGTAGCCAATCCGTTTCCGGCTTCGGTGGATTCGGACGAGGTTTGCCCGTCTCCAGCTGGGAACGGGCAGGAGCTTTGAGTGGCCACCGTGGGTCTTATCCACACCGTCCATCCATTTTATTCGTATCATTTTAAGCTTTAAGCCCCAAAATGAGGCAGATCCAAGGCTCAAGTGGACCACACCACATGAAGAAGAGGTGATAATGATTCTCACCGTTGAAACTTTTCTAGGGCCCACCGTGATTCTCACCGAATTCTTGTGCGGATCGGCTAATCACCTGGCCACTAGCCAATGGCTAGTGGTCAGTGCTCTGTGGGCCCCACCAAGATGTGTGTATTTCATCCATGCCGTCCACCCATTCTTCCATATCATTATATGGTATGAGCCCAAAAATAAGTTTGATCCAAATCTCGAGTGGACCGCGGCGTTGATTGAACGCCTACCATTAAAAACCTCCCGGGGCCACAAAAGTTTTGGATCAAGCTCATATATAATTTTTCCCTTCATCCAAGTCTATATGGCCTAATCAACAGGTTAGACGTCAAATAACCATAACAGTGGACCTAGGAGGTTTTTAATGGTGGACATTCAATCACAACTGTTTTCCTGTAGTGTGGTCCACCTAACATTTAGATCTTCCTCATTTTTGGCATCAAGACCTTAAATTATCTTTCAAAATAGATGGACGGTGTGGATAAAACATATACATCATGGTAGGTTCCACATAGCACCAACCATTAGCCACCTGGCTGGTGGCAGCGACATTAGCCAAACAGCGTCCATTAGCCACCTTTCTTGTATGTATAGGTGCCAGTTATGCGATTGTCATCATTGGAAAGATTCTGCTGTTATATCTTTCGATGAATTTTGTGTTCCAACATGTCGAAAACCACACGCGCACACACCCCCACACACTCACGCTAGTGGAATTTCCCCACATATGGGTATTACTCCTGAGAGTCTACCACCGGAGCAAGAGTAAGGCCCCAACAGTATAATATATTAATACAGGATGGGTTCTTTCACTGGTAATTTTGTTTCTACACACTGCCGAGCATAATTGTGTAAGCTTTTTTAATGATTTGGATGCCTGTTCAAGTTGTTAATTTAACATTATCTCTATCATGGCTAGTTGGATGATGCAATGTTCAATTGCTCATGTATAGAATTAACAGATCATGTCAAGTGTGACTCGTAAGTTTTATACATTTCAATGTATATAATAAGTTAGGTAGTTGGAGAAAATTTTGGGCACATGATTATACAAGATCTATCATTTTACTACTTTGCAATGAGAAAGGGGGAAATCTGAATCATGCTTCTGGGAATCTGTTTTGAGAGTGTAAAACTAGGTAACTTGAAGGGTATCTGCAAACTATTTCAATTTTGGATGGTGAAAGCTGGAAATGCCATTTTAATGTTATTGATTTGATTCAGTTCACTGTTAATAATAATTTTAGGATGCATTTTCCTAAATGGTCAGCTCTACTCGGTTCGGTCAGCAACTAGGGCTAGTTCGAGCTGAGTTCAAGCCTGTGCAACATTTTCTCAAACACATGGAGTGCACTTTCGATTTCTCACAGTGTGCAAAACAGCAGTAGCAGTTTACAGGTATTTCATCAAACACTTGATAGGCAGCATCAAAATCAAAATACAAAGGTAACACCTCAGGTTGGAATTCAAGTCAGGTTACGGTGTTAATTGGGTCCTCTTAAGGTTAGGTCGGGCTTGGGTTAACCCTCTACCCAACCCAACCTGCCCGAGTTGCACCCTTAGTGCTTACCAGCCATTCTTTATGAGTCATTCTGTAAAAATATCCTCCATCAAATGATGTAAATTGTCCAATAGTGACCTGCAAATCAAGGATTTAGCCAACTGTGATCCACACTATTCACCTGGTGGGCCCTATCATGGGTGAAGCACACTGCTGAAAATCACTCCACCCCCGTACAATGTCAACACTCAAATTAGTAGCCTACAAATGGACAGTTTTGCAAGTATACACATCAACACGAAAAAATCACCAATCATTGTTGCTAACACTTTCTAACAGGGAAGATTTTTTGGAAAATTCTTTTACTACAATGTAATGTTTTCCATATTATTATTGCGTACTGTATCACACCCTTACAATACGGTTACATATTGGTTATTGCATAGGATATATTGGTTGTGTCGCATAATGTATGGTTGTTGTTTGGAAGCACAGGGAAAACATTGGGAAATTAGTCAAATTTTTCAATGAAACTTCAAAGATTGTTAAAAAAGACATCAATACACACTTAGAAATCAAAACATCATTAAAAAAAAAGTGCAAATAATATGTTTCCTTTGTATGGGGTTCTAATCTATGCATTGTCTAACTAAACTTACGCAAGTATATTCAAAGTTGATTCATATAATTTATAAATGTAAGAAGACATGTATAGAAACACAAGCAACACATCCAAAAGTAAAAGAAGTAGAAACCTAGAAATATGTTTGTGAATAATATGTATGGTTGTAGCTCAGACCCACATAGAGTTGCGCGATGACCCAAAATCATCTCTCCATATTGATAAAGTTGGGCGTAATACAATTGCTCCATAAACCAACAATATTATGCCCATATCATAGTAGAATGATACCATTGAAGATACTCTTTAACATAACGCCGGTACTCATCCTCTCTAATTTGAGAAATTTTGACGAAATTTCAAAATTTTCACAAGTCGGGTCACTGTCCCCTAAATCCCAAAATTAGAGTGTATATGATGATAATTTCATCAAACACTTCTGAATACTCTAAAATAGGGGTTAATTAACCACTGATCGAAGTGGAATTTCGAAAAAAATAATAATAATAATAATAACATTTTTAATTAAAACATAATTATTTTCCAAAAATTACGCAAATTACCAAGAATCACTAGATTATGTTACATACATATTTGATTTTGTATTTAGACAGATTGCAACCAATTTGCGAGAAATTAAAAAAATTTAAATTTTCTCAATTTTACGTAACTCGGCTTATCTCCCCCAAATCTCGAAATCGAAGCTCCAAATCCATGATTTTTTTTATGCAAAATATGAAGAATAATGGACTTGGAACCATTTGACACTGATTTAACAGTTTACAAGGAAAAAAAAAAGGATCGAAATCGAAAATGCTCACCAGATCAAATAGGTGGGATATGTCGACACTACTCGTGCGCTTCATGTCACACAGGTAGGATACAAGGTATACCATGGGATATATTGGCCGATATCGTCAATACTGCAAACATTGCTATGGGGGCTAGCAGAGAATTGGTATGGATCACATGAAGGTGGGTCCCATTATTGGGTAGGTGGATTCGAGGTACCCAACATGTGTACAATAAGGAAGCTGCCCCAAAGCCGTATTTGTGATGGAAAGGCCAATGCTATATCATTCCCTATAAATGATATAGGATACAACAAGCCCTCTAGTATCTAATATTAATGGTGGAAAGATGCATCATTAGGCATTATAAAATATTAGAACGTGGTTTTCTCTACTTTATTTGAAGAAATGTTTTTCTTTTTGCAAAAAGTACTTTTGTCTTATAGATTCACTTTTTCAAGTACAGCTTCTCGAGTCTTATAGATTCACTTCTTCAAGAACAGTTCATCAAGCTAACAGCAAGACATAGAAAGCTCTTCCAATTCTATCTTGTCCAATTCAAGAACAATTGCCTTATCCAATTCATAAATTGTTCTTTAGAAATTGAAATTTTGATGGTGAGTTTAAGTAGAATTTCAATTGTCCTAATTTCGTGTTAAAGGGAAAGGGGGATTAAAAGCAGTTATCAGGCCAATACAAGTTTTTTTTTTTTCCCCAAAAAAATGTTGTTACGACCTGCATCGTAAAGGTAACAACAATGGCCTAAGGTTGTCATTACCGTTATTGAATACATTGCTAGAGAGAGAGAGAGAGAGAGATGCACACAAGTGTCAAAGTATAAGTGCTTACAACATCCAATTTCTCGAAAGGGTTGGTCCCGCCACATTATAATATTGTTCCTAAAAGCTCTGTTGGCACTAGAACGGTTTAAAACCGTTCCTAAAATTCCGTCTCTAAATTTGAAATAGTACCTAAAACGGTTCTGAACCGTTTCCTTTTTTTGCGACGCCTCATTTAGGAACGGTTTTTCAGTTTCCGAAGCATTTAGGAACGGTTTAAAACCGTTCCTAAATGACAATTTTGGTACTATCATTAGTTTTCATAGTAGTGTTTTAAATAGCAAATAGTGTGTAGCACTCTTTCCTTGGAAGTGTGTGGCTTCACCTATGCTATATTGCTGCTAGATTTTTCATTAAGGTTGCACTTAGTTGCACCAAATATCATGAAATTTGATCGACCAAACACAATAATAAGAAATTTTGGGCAAAGATCAAGTAGAGAGAGAAATAGCAACGATACTGATTTAATGCCATCACTTATGTTATTTTATTAAAATCATTGAAACATTAACTAATTTTTGTCAAAAATAAAAAAATGTAACAAATCATTCAAAACAAATTATTTTTGATGTTTATGAAAAACAAATTGTGTTGTAAGCTATGTAGAGTGTAAGGTAGGCTATGTAGCATGGGTTATTTGTGACTTGAAGCATTTTCGTCAGCTACTTAGTGTGAACACTAAGCTATGATATGTAGCGTAAGCTATTTAAAGCACTGGTTAATAGTTTTATGTTACATGGAAATGATGACCGACAATTACTAATATGTATTTGTTTGGACACCATTTTATCTTTGTTCTGTACTTTCTAGTTTCATTTCAATAATAATTAAAAAAAAAAAAAAAAAAACACTCTTTTTGCAACATTTGAAAGAAGAGATGAAGTTACCTTGCTCAAGAGCTGATGTCAACTCATCAGTTATCTCCTCAATCTTGGTATGTTCTTCAAACTTTTGTTGCATGTACAATGGGAGCCTTACTTCAGAGTGTTTTTCATGCGCTTTCTTGCTCTGGATTTATGGTCTCCATTCATGTTGTTGCTCTGCAGAGTTGATGTCTGCCAAATTTTAAGCCAATGTGGTAAGAACTTGAAGAAAAGCACACATTTGAATATCTGTTTCTTTTCCTAGAGAAGATGCATTTGCAGTTGTTTTTTCCCTGCTCTTGCTTTCTGCCACTTATATTTAGATGCATTATCAGCCTATGGATCTCTGTTTCCAGAGAATGGATGATGTTGCTTTCTCCATTGGTAGGAAGCTAGACGTAACCCTTTTCAGTTTCTTGATTTCATTTGTAATGCTTCTCTTTGTGCTAGCAAAAAATGGAGAAAAAAAAAAAAAAAAAAAAGTGGATTTTGATGTGATGCCATGGTTTTGACTTGTGGGTTTGATCCTACCTTGTGGTGCTATAATAGAGAGCTGGTGACTACAGCTTAGCATGCATCTTCTTTTTTTTTACAAACCATTGTGTCATATGTGTAGGGCATTTGACCCGTGCAACAATTGGGCCCAACCATGAGGATGATCTATCTCGAAAACTAGGCCGATTCACTCAATGTGTTGAGTCGCATTCCATTTATTTTGATGATGTGGCCTCTCTTTTTCTTTTTCTTTTTGAACATTTAAATTTTATTAACATGGGATCAACACTTTACATAAGAAATTTTTGGTTGGGGAAGGAAAAAAGAAAAACTACCCACGCCTATCATATATAGAGGTGGGCAGGATCCGACCCAACTCGACCGAACCAGTTGGATCTGATCTGACCAAACCGAAAGCCAGGGTCGGGTCGAATTGAGTAAACCCACTCAGATCCAACGCCAAACCAAGTCGAGTTCGGGTCATGTAGCAACTCGATCCGATCCAATCCGAAATCTCATCCGGACTGGAATCAGGCAGTATAAAGTCAGATTTTACTTTTTTTTTAAAAAAAAACCTTTACCCTTCTTCTACCCGAACCCTAACCCTACCCGAGCTGGCGTCGCCAGATGAACCTATGCGGCACCGCAACTCGAGCCGACTTCCTCTCATTCCCTCTTCCTTTCTCTCCTCCTCTCTCCCTCTCTTTCTTGATTTCCCTCATCTCCTTCTTTCTCTCCTCCTCTCTCCCTCTTTCTCTCTCGATTTCTCTCATGTTTCCTTCCTAGTATCAGAGTCTTCGGCTCTGCTTGACTCAGCCCAATCTGAATCTACCGGACAGACTAAACTCGATCCGACTCGTTTTCTTTAACCAAGTCAGATTCGGTTCGGGTCAAGCCAACAAGGAAATCAGTTCGGATCGAGTCAGCCCTGCTGGACTCGGTCCCGAATCAGATCAAGTTCAGGTCAAGTACTTGCAAAAACCGAATCAAGTTGAGTTGGACCTAATCCAATCCGACTTGACTCGATGCCCACCTCTAATCATATACCCGTACTACACAACAAGTCCCCTGGAAGACAAAGCGGAGACACAAAACGAGAAAAGGAACCCCTTAAGTCAGGATTTCCTGATATTCCCCAGCCCCACCTTATCAAGGAAGATTTCCCCCTGGATTTGGGGTGGGACTTGCGGTAAGGTGTTGAATGTGATGGGTGCCTTCCCAGTTTTGGAAAGGAGTCGGCCACTCCATTAGTCTCCCTGACTATATGATGACGCGTGGCCTACTTGATTAGTTGATTGGCCCAATTTTTGTTTCAGGTGATCTTCAAGGTGACAGTGGCTTGCCTAATTAGTGGACTGACTTGATTTTGTGCCAGCTTATTTTCATGGTGATGGTGTGCCCGACCTGCCCTGATGAGTAGATCAGCCTGATTTTTGTTTGAAGTGGTCTTCTTGGTGTGGCCCTCCATTTGCAAATGGATATCCTATAGAAGTGACACATTGGTGGGAAAGATGGGTTAGCATGCAGCTGGCTACACGTGACTATTTCTCACAACATGTGAGATGTTGGGAGCCCATTTGTGGAAGGAAAGGGTTAAGAAGTTGGCAGATGTGTTTGGATGTGATGCAGGTTATCTCCCTTCTTCCTATTTAGGTCTTCGTCTTTGCATAACCAAGCTGGCAAAGCATCTTCGAGACAAAGTAATCAAAAGAAATGAGAGGAAACTTTCTAATGGGAAGAGCCACCAAGGCAGCCTTGTCGAATATGCCACTCTATTTTATGTTCCTATTCAAATGTCCGAACTTAGGACTTGATAGGTTGGAGGGTTTGAGGTGGAACTTTATATTGAACGGAGTGGAAGAGTATCATAAATTCCATCTTTTGAACTTGGGAGAGGTTTACAAGCCAGTGACCGAAGAAGTGGGTATCAGGGATTTGGATAATACGAATTGTTCTTTGCTTGGAAAGCTACAAAGATGAAAAAAGAGACGGGCAACTTACGACATTATTCGACTAATCAAATACACCATTGATATTCCCAACGTAACTTGAGATATTCTACAACACCGGGTCTGAATGTTTATACACTGTTTGTATTTTTAGTTTTATAAGTGGGGTTGTGTTCGGTGATCCAAACTATTGATATTATAGGGCATGATGTGGATGGTCCATGCAGCAAAAATCTCCTAGCTGAAAAAAATCCCAAGCCTCCAATAGGAGATGGTTGAGTTTAAAAAAACATACATAAGCAATTCATTATATATATATATATATATATATATATATATATATATATATATATGTGTGTGTGTGTGTGTGTGTGTGTGTGTGTGTGGGAAAAGGTACTATGCGCTCGAGCTCACGTGAGCTTATCGTGAGGTCGAGCTGTGTGGGCCGCACCGTGATGCGTGTCGACCATCAACACCGTGCATTTGATGGGTACCCTTTAAATTACGGGATATCCCAAAAATCAGCGGTATACAAAACTTGGGTGGGCCATACCATCTAAAATTATCTGAAGACACCGTTAAAATATATAAAAGCACTTGGTGGGGCCCACCTGAGTTTTTCATGCGCCTGAAACTTGGTCTGAACCCTCATTCAAGTGGAACACACATAATGGATGGTCTGGATTTGCAAACCACATCTCGGTGGGCCCTCAAAAATAGTTATGAATGTTTTAATGGTGTACGGCCCCTCTCCACTTCTGTATTTGGTGTGGCCCACACAAGTCACGGATTGATTTGAGTTTTGGGACCTAGGCCCACAATGGAATGGTGCATCTGACTGATGGGGTAGATGTTCGAAACGCATCACGGTGGAGCCCACACAGCTCAACCTCATGAGACGAACCCGTGAGCTCGAACGCATGGTACCTTTTCCATATATATATATATAGAGAGAGAGAGAGAGAGCGCCCGGTGCCGCAATCAGCTGCATTAAGAGAGTTTTCAAAAAAATACTCTCCACACTCAGGCCGAGGCATGGATTAGCTACTGCAAGTTTGTAGCGAGACTTGAAGTGACGTCACCAAATTCTGTGGGCTTACCTTGATGTATTTGTTGTATCCACACTGTTCATTCATTTTTAGAGATCGTTTTAGGACATGAGAAAAAGAATAAGCAGACCGAAAGTTGTTACGGACTTGTGGTTGCCATCATAGTATGGAGGCCACGTAACCATCAATATTGTTGTGGTGCTGTGGAGGGTTCCAAAGATGTGGCCCATCTCGAATGTAGATCAGCTCTTTATCTCATGCCTTAAAATGATATGAATAAATGGATGAATTGCCCAGTTATATATTCCATAATCAAGGTGGGCCCCGAAAAAATCTCAGCACTAGAGTACAATTCCCACCGTCCATGTGGTATTCCCTGCATGATTTTCTAATAGGCCTAATTTTTGGGCCATGCAATGAATAGAACTAGGAAAGTGGATGAATGGTGTGGATTTAGCACATACACCATGTTGTGGCCATGATCAGCCATTCAGCATTTTAGCCCAAAAGGAGATAGGGCCGTTCCTATCTGGACGAACAACGTCAGGCGCAGGATGTCACCACCTCCAAGCTTTTGTATTTTTTTAAAATATTTTTCAAAGTGCGACTATTAGAGAGATCTAGTCCATCCATTGTGTTCGCCGGTTGAACCCAATGAGTCCCGAGAAGGGTGGGCTACATGGGAAACAAACATCACAATATTCCCAAAAAGAGTTTCAACGGTGGAAACTATTATTCCACTTGGTACGGCCAACTTGAATCTCGTATTAATCTGATTATTTTTTAACTCATACCATAAAATGAGTTGTTGAAATGGATGAACAGTGTGGATTTTACATACACACCAGGATGTGGCCATGGTAGGCCCTCATCCCTTATTTTTAAGAACAAGGGAGGTTAAAGACGTGAGAAAGAGAGACTTTCCTCCTAAATAGCATATTATTATTATTATTATATAGGTATATATACGGGACGCGTACTACCCCGCAAAGACAGTCCCCGCCCAGACAGTAATCCATCCGATCAGGGCTACGTGGGATAGGGCACTCCGTGATGTTAGTGTTTTATCAACGCTGTTCATCGCTTTTCTCAGATCATTTAAGGGCCTGTTTGATTTTCAGAGAAATGGGAAATGCAAAGGAAACGGTGATTATTACGATTTCCAGCGTTTGAAAATTCATAGGAGTTTGCACCAGTAAAATTGGTTTAATGGATATAATTTTAATTTATTTACTGCAAGGTAATGGGTATGATATATCCATTCCGTCAGTCTGTTTTATTACAATATCTTGGAGCATGAGACAAAAAATGAAGCAGATCTAACACTCAAATGGCCCACGCCAAAAGAAACAGTGGCCCTACAGAGTTTTTAACGGTAAGTATTCGATTCTCTTTTTTGTATGACGTGGTCCACTTGAATATTGGATATGCCTCAATTTTTACACATCATGAATTCAAATGTAATAATGGATGAACGGTGTGGATAAGCGAAATACATCACATGGGACCCATAGATATTTTATAATATCCTTAATTTTTGTGTCAAAAAGTAAGCAGTCATTTCAGGATGCTGTGAATTCACGGCGAAATAATCATCACTTTTTTACGCGCGATTCACCATATCACCGAAAATCAAACAGGCGTATGATAAAAAAAACGACGCAGGTACAATGCTACAGTAGATCACACCAAAGGAAGTTGCAGTGATAATGACACCCACCATTGAAACCTTTCTATGGGCCACCATGATTTTTTTTACCATCCAACTTATTCATAAGGTCATGTAGATGTGAATGAATTGAAAATATAAATATCAGCTTGATCCTAAACTTCTCAAGTTCCCAAGAAGTTTTTAACGGTGGACATTCAACACCCACTTTGTGGTCCACTTAAGCTATGTAAATCACTCATTGTTTTTTTTTTTTATACTTTAAAATGATACTAGAAAAACCATGAACGGCGTGGATAAAACACTTACATCACCGTAGCCCCATGGAGCCCTGCCCGTCAGGGAAAGGGTAGGAGGCAACTCGCGTCGAAATCTGCAAAGACAGGAGTCTCGGCGTGGTACGGGGATTACCTACTGACAGGTTGCGTGGAGACTCGCTATTGAAGTGAGTCACCTAATTATGTGGGCCCCACCTTGGTATACGTGTTTTATCCACGCCATCCAATCATTGATAGCATGAGACAAAAAATGAATCAGATCCAATGTTTGAGTGGACCCTACCACAGAAAATAATGGAGAGAGTGACACTCACAATTAAAAACTTCAAAGGCCACAAAAGTTTTAGATCAAGCTGATATTAGTGTTTTCCTTTCTTTAATGTCTATGTTAATTTATAAACAGGTTGGATCTTAAATAAATATCACAATGGACCTTAGGAAGGTTTCAACGGTGGGCGTCTCTCTCCCTATTGTTTTCTGCAGTGGAGTCCACTCTAGCTTTAGATCGGTTCATTCTTTTTCTCATGTCTTAAACTGATCTCTAAAAATGAATGGATGGTGTAGATACAAAAATTACATCAAGGTGGGCCTATGAAACTTGGTGACGACACTTAAATCTCACTGCTCAACTTCGCAGTAGCCAATCCGCGTCCCTGTCTGAGGGTAGGAGAGTAATTTTTTAAGACTCCCTTTCAGTGTAGCTGAATCTCTCTCTCTCTCTCCCTGTATATATACACGTGCACAAGTTCTCACGAGAACTCTCGTGGTCTCATGAGAACTTTTTCAGAACTCATCGCACGCAATGTGGGCCTAAAATCTGAACCGTCCATGTGATGTAGCACCCATGCAATCCTAAGGCTGACTCTCACTTTGATCCAAAACTTTGGTGAGGCATGGAAAAAGGAAATAGTTTCCTCTCTTGATTTGTCTCTCTTTTGCCATGGCTCATCAATGTTTTGAATAAGGATAAAATTCGGCCTAAGGGGTTTCATGGGGTGTTGCATCACATGAACGGTTTAGATTTTAGGCCCACATCATGTGTGATATGAGTTCTAAAGAACTTCTCACAACTTCTCATGAGAACTGGTGCACAGGTGAGCATTCCTTTATGTGTGTGGGTGAGTGTGTGTGTGTGTGTGGGGGTGGGGGTCTCATGGGAACGTCCCATGAGGTTGAGCTGAGTGAACCCCACCGTGACGTGTGTCTAACATCTACCCCACTTGTGGATGATTAAACGGTTGGACTTGAGACAACATGTGCGCATGCACACGTGTGCAAGTGGGTGAGTGGGGTTGCGGGAATTGGTTGAAGGTTATACAATCTTTCTAATTGATGACAGAATCTTCGTAGTGCCATTGGGTTGGGAGGAATTATATGATCCTTGACTTAAAGGTCCACAGGTTCTCATTTTGGTCTATTGATGCCGATTGTCTATTTTATTGTACTCCTGACAGACTGGCAATGGATCATGCTTTCGGAATCTCCTACGGTGGAAGACACCCCATGGTCTAGTGATCCAAACGGTTACTGTATTTCTTAACCATCCATCAAGAAATAGGATTTTGTTCCATGGGGTAGGTTGATGGTTTAGTGTCTGTTGGGGTGCATCAGGTTACTGAGCCATGGACAGCTCTCGTTACAAATTCAAAATGGGAGGATTCTTAGTCAGCAAGCCCTTATTTTGTACATGTGGTGCATGTGCAGATCTGGACCTTTCATCAACGGAGTCATAGAATAGGCTCACTACACTGATAGGATGATCCTAGCTAGGACCGTTAAATGAAGATAAATATTGGATATTGAAATATTCTATCTGATATCCAACTTGGACATCCCAAAAGTAATTAAGTAAAAACTCATATACTTTGACAAAAGACCACCAATGATCATTGTATCATTGTCCATGTCAATGTTGGATAACATTATAGTATTTAATATTTTAGTTAGCTGTATTGCTTTTGGGTAATTTTATTTAAATGCCACTTGGTTAATCATGCAAATGGACATGGCAATAATAATATACATCTCCAACCCGCTTAGCAGTCGGGTAATCTTATACTTGGCTAATCGGGTAAAAGTCCTGAGCTCGTATCTGTATCCGATCTTTTGGGGTCAGATATGTTGGATAATTGAGTAAGTGGATAGTCCTTGTCGGCTCTAATCCTAGCCACTGATTAGAGGACATTCAATGACTATAAATTGATTAGGAGAGAAGTCAGACAAACAGCCATGCATATTTAGTTGCCAATAATTCTCCGAGTAAAGGCTATGATAATACGACTGTCTTGATTTTGGGATTATGGTCCATTCGTAGTACGGACCAAATAGATGAATGGTCTGTATTAACAGATGTGTGCAGTTCATATGTACGGTTGCAATTAGGTTGGGTTGATTGGACAGGTAGTTGGACCTGACCTGGCAATAAGCTTGTCTATATCTGAATACGGATTGTGGGTCATGTTTGGTAAATACACGGCCTCAATTATCAGATGGATCAAGTCAGGAAACTCCTAAAATCGTCCATTTATTTGGGGCTAGCTTTAAAAACCCATTTTAACCTTGGATTCTATCCAAGTCCTTGTTCTCCGCAAGTGAATTTGCCTTTCTCCTTTCTCGCCAACTCCATCTAAGGCCCACCTTTGATGTATCTATTCTATATCCAAGCTGTTAATTTACTTTTTTTAAAAAATTTTTTTTTCCGGATCATTTCAGTGCATGATCCAAAAAATGAAGCAGATCCAATTATCATGTGGACCATACATAAAAAACAGTGGTGATTGACACAAAATTTTGGATCAAGCTGAAATTTGTTTGTTTATTATTATTTTTTTTTTCCCTCTCAATCTAAGCTTACGTGACTTTATCAATTGGATGGAAAATAAACTATCAGAAACATTAAGGTGCGCCCTAAGAAGTTTTTAATGGTGGGGTGTTCAATCATCATTGTTTCCTAGATTATGCTCCACTGGAGATTTGGATCTTTGTCATTTTTGGAATCATGCCCTAAAGTGATATGGAAAAATGGATGGATACATCAAGGTGGGCCCCATGGTGAGGACTGCACCATCAGGGTCTCACCTAATCCACTCCTCCCCTTGTTAGTGTTCTCCACTTTCAGTCCCTTGCTACTTAATCATTCCCCCGTTTTTTTTTTCTTATAAGTTGATGTTTATCGAGCTGTTTCCCATTACCTCATTCTTGATTTTATTATTTTTAGTCTTGTGGTATATCCATCATAGGTCAACTTTTTGTAATAGCCAATTCTACTGCTTTTTAATTCCAGCTAGTTTGCCCCATGTAGAGTAATGAGTTGATTAGCCTTTTCTCTTACAGGAATGTAGTGGCTGCTAGTCTAGATTTTTATTTTTTTTCAAGGTTGATGGAGAATATGACCAAAGGCCTACAGCTGAAGGGAGGGGGGAGAGAGAGAGAGAGAGAGAGAGAGAGTAAAAAGGCACCCAACATAGCACTTAGAGCAAAAATAGCCTATTCGGAAACAAACAACGAAATGGAATCAACAATCGTCTCAAGAGACTCAGAAGTATCCTGGAAGAATCTCTGTTCCTTTTGCCCCATAAGATCCACCACACTGCCGGCATTATCATGAGCCATCTTTTCCTCCCAACCTTTTCGCTATAGACTCTATGCCATGCTTACGGGAGATCCCTAACCATAGAAGGCATGACCCACTGCACCTTTAAGAAGGAGAGAACGTACTAGGTGCTCAATAGGAAGCCTATATTTGAATGGTAACTGTCTAGATTTTGTTTATATCAGCAGCCTTCAGTTGAGATAATCATCTAAAAATGTTTAGTTCATAGAGAGCATGTACTAGGTACCCAATAGGAAGCCTATATTGAATGGAAAATTAAAGAGCAATAAATTAATTGAAGGCTCATATCATCTAAATCCTCTTAGTCTAGACTAGACCCTGTCTGCTTACCTTTTTGCACTTGGATGGCACCTTATAAGTAGAAGAAATGAAATATTGAGTAATATTACCACATCACATGTAATAGGCTTATCTTTTCAATTGGGAATCTCCATCTAGTGCGACCCACTATTTATATGAGTAGGTTGGATGATCCTAGCCATCTAAAGAGTGGCCTTCAAATTAATGGTAGGAAGGGAAAAAGAGTTAATGATCAACATAAGAGTTGGAAAGTAAAGTGATGGATATGGTCTTATGATAAATATAATTTACAAAATATCTTTTGGTCCATAATGAGGCCCAATGGTTGGACAGCTCAAATTGATAGATGCCTCTACCATATAAGCAATTAAAGGAAAAAAAGAAAAAGAAAAAAAAAGAACGGTGAAACGAGAACCACATCTTCATGTGTCCATATGTGCCAACATAGCATGCGCACCTGATCCGGGATGTTCATGGTGCCATCCCCTTGGTTAGTGCTCCTTGGCCCATTAATCCTACAGGTCCATTTATATGATGGAGAAACTTCATTGATTAAGTATTTCCATGAAGAAGTACATCATCTTTCTCCTAAGGATATAACAATATTGCAATCTCAGAACTTCTAGTTTTTTTTTTGGTATGTTACCATACACCTCACTGTTAGCCCCACCATGCTTGCGAATGGATATATCATATATACCAAGACCTTAGTGTTGAAATTAGTGATGAAATGAGGTTATTCTCACTCAGTGATATATACCAAGACCTTTAGTGTTGAAAGGAGGTTATTCTCACTCAGTCTACCACTTGATTATGGATTGGTGCATGTGTTCTCAGAACTTCTAGTTTGAAGAAATGGAAACCCATCCAAAACGGACCATCTATTGGGCACCGTGGTGGATGGACGTTGCTACAAGAAGCTTTTGAAAAGAACGGTCCTAATCTTTCAATTTCTGCCTGTCAATAGACACCCACATGATAAAGGAGAAATGCAACAAAGGTCCACATTCAATTAAAAGATGATCTCCTACTGTTTGGCCTCGCTTTCTAGTATTCTATTCATATTCTCATATCCTTATATCCATGATCATATAGTTCCGATTCATGTATTCCCAGCCCATTTTCACCTATACATATTCAGTGCATTGACATATGCTAGCATGCAAGGTGGTTTAGATTGATTTTTTTCAAATGTGACACATGTAAGATACTTGAACATTTACCATGCTAGGCAGATAAAAAATTGATGATGGTGCATGTGCACACCAGCACATTTGACATATGTGGGGCCCTTGAAGATGGATGGTTGCCTACGTGGTGCATGGTGAAAATCTACATAAAATTTTGTTATAATCCCATGGTGTAATTTATTGTGAACGTCGGTCGATATAAGGGTCAGTTTGGGCGGTGGGATTAGAAGGGATTAGGTGGGATGGGATTCAAAAAAACATAATTATTGCTCATGGCAGGGGTGTCCCTGTTACCATGGGATAAAATTAATGCCCTGCTTTTTATATGATACGGTGATACATTGAATGAATATACTCACCATCATTTGAAATTATTGTGAATAACACACATGTGTTATATCTAAATTGTTCATTTGTTTCGTAACCTCATTTTATGGCATGGACCTAAAAATGAGATAGATCCAAAACTTATGTAGCACCGAAGAAGTTTTCAACGGTAAGTATTCAATCCCTATTGCTTTCTATGGTGAGGTCCACTTGAGCATTAGATTTACCTGATTTTTTGGCCCATGCTCGAAAATAATCTCAATAAATGGGTGGATGGTGTGGATATAGCCCACACATCATGTTGGGACCTACACAACTTTCCAAACATTGAGTGAAATTGGCACAGGACTCAATGCAATTTCATTTAATATAATTCTAAGCATTTCCATTCTTTCCTGGAGTAGAATTGGCACAGTACCAGATGAATCCCATCCCCACCTAATCCCACTGCCCAAACTGACCTTAAGTGCGTCTCCTCTTTTTTGGAGAAATTACTGTTTGGATAAGAGTGCACCTTTTAGAAGGTCTTGTCTCCATTTATGCTGTGTTTTATTGTAATTAGTGCTCAAAGATGCTTTGACAAACTTGTTTGGTGTGGCCCAGCTTAATCTGGATGCTGTTGCTTGGATATTGTTATCTCAATGCAGCTGTGATGATAACAAAAATATACCATGTTTGATAGTGACATAACCTATTGGTCTAAGCTTTTGTACATAGTGTCACATGCTGTTTGTTTTATGTAAATTAGAATGCCATGTACGTAGTGGGGAATAATGGAGTTTGTGATGGTGAGAAGCACTACAACTGGTAAATTACTTTGAAATCCTGATCTTATCTCAAGGTGAAGAGAGTTAAGAGAGAACCTGAAATGCTCTCTCCCTTAGAGATGTCTGATTGATGTAGAGGGAGAAAAGAAAAAGAGAAGAAAGGAATCTCTCTCATTTCTCATCCATCACATATTCACGTGTGCGTGGACAGCTCTCAGTTTTGCACAATCCAGCCCTACCTCGAGATGGATGTTAGTCTATTTGCTCTCAGTTTGTTAAGAAAACATAGGTAGAGACCTTATGCATTAGAGGATCAACATCATACACCTATGGATGATCATATGGCACAAATCTAGCTAAAGTAAGCTTCTAGCTATTGATTTGTGAATTTTAGAATTGGATTGTATCCAAGGGCATGTTTGTTTGGGTACCTATTCATGGCTGAGTGGGAGTCTCACAAGCATTTCAAAACTGAGGTCATAGGTTCAAGTAATTATTATGGTGCGTGGGTGTTGGCCTTTGTGTGCATGTATTCACAAGTCAAGAAATTTATAATTATTGTATTTTTCATGTAATTACCGTAAAAATCTTACATTTAAAGCAATAATATTGTTATGGGAAGATCCGAGCCGATTACAGGCAGAAGGATCGACGGTTCATTACTCCGAGCGGAGAGTCCGAACCTCAGAGTAATACTAGGAGAATGGGTTAAGATGGGCGAAGCTCCCATTCTTGATCAGCTTCTTCCCAGGGGCAATCGGAAGAAAGAACATTTGGATTGTACGATCAACTCCGAAAAAAACCAATCATCGCTCGATTAGTATCGTCCGTTCGGCCTCGGCCGAGCCGAGGTATCTCCGAGGATAAAGGTCCCACGCGCTAAATGAAGAAACTGCCATGTATAGAAATGCGCTATTAACTCGCCCACAGATACGCACGTCGTAAGACACGATCTTCGGATTCTGAGCAATATCTCCACGACCTACGTATCCCACTGATTGTGCCGAGATGATCGGACACGAATCGAGCGAATGAGGAGGTATAAATATTACACCATCCCATAAGCAAAGGTACGCAACATCTAATATTCAGCCCTTCTCCTAAACTTAGACCCAGATTCTATTGTCCTGACTTAGGCATCGGAGGGTCCCCCGGCTTAGCTAGGGTCTCCATTGCTTGTGGTTTGTGCAGGATTCCTAGTTCGACGCCTGCTCGGAGTACATGAAGTAAGGAGGAGGGTTAACCAGATTTTAACCTCAACAAATATAATTATATTTTCGGTAATAACTTAACATTAATATAAAATTATCATTATTAAGATTTTACGTCGATAAATCAAAACATGAGAACCGACAACCAAATGCAAATGTTGTCAATAAATAAGTAATTTGTAATTATTATACATTTTCTTTTCTTTGCATTAAACAAACAACCCTTAAAAGGCAATCTTCTAGCTTTTGAAATTTTTAGTTTGAAAAATTCTCTCCACACCATAGTGCTGCTGTACAGTTGGTGTTGCCCACTTAAGTTGTGTATTATGGTGATTCTTGGCCCGATGCCTAGCATTGAGGAGCGAACCTGGATTTCAGAAAGAAAACACGCTGCACAGAACATGCATTGTATTTAACCTAACCATTTTAGGAGGCCACACGTGTACAAATTACTCCAACCATTGAGACTGTCCACTTCTGGTTACAGGTGGTCCACCTATGATCAGAATGGCTCGATTATGGGAAATGACATGGAAGAGCTACTAGAACTGGAACATGGAATATGTTATGTGATGCATATGATTTATCAATCGGGACCGTCCATCTAGTGGGCTCTGTCATTGATGGAAAATGTCCTGGATAATGTATCAATCAAATGGTCCTATTACGTATGATTTGCGAATTAAGGGCCATCCATGATTGTTTGCACTACTTCCAGCTAATACGTCCCTGTCACATGTACTGCCAAGAGAGAGATCTACCATTTCTGGTTCTACCGAGCCCTACCGCATGGATTCTCCTTATCTCCGTAGACTGTAGCTGATGTGGCGAGAGCATCGAAGGTAAACATCTCCCTTCCAGTGTTGAGAATTATTCGATGGTGTTGCGTACCGCTTACACCTCCAACGCAGCAAACTGTTGGCCATTTGTGTTGTCTGTATGGTGGCCCCACACAAGATAGGGAACGGGTTGGATCAATGGACGGTTAGAAATATCATGGTTCATTTAAGAGACGGTGCAGTTTCATCCATCTTGCACATGCACTGAGCTGCCCCTAAAATAAACGGCTCAGAATCACGATTCACGTTTCCACGTGGTGGCCCAAGGTACATAACTTCGTGCGCAGAGGGACTTTTACAGCCGTCTATTTACATTACCGACCCAAGGGTTGGGATCGGTCTATTTGGGGACTTTTACAGCCGTCTATTTACATTACCGACCCAAGGGTTAGGATCGGTCTATCTGGCGACTTTTGCGGATCATCTCATCCACTTGCGTGTGGAGCTGTACAGATCCATGCGTGGGCGCACGTACACATATGAAGCCCGCCTGTGAGATCTGAGCTTTCCATCAGGTTGGAAATAATGCGTGGATCTTTGCCTAAAAAATGAAAGCGGATTGCGCGGTGTGTTAACGTCACCAAAATCTGTGGGCGCCCAACATGATGTATGTGTTGTGTCACACCGTCTATACACCGAGACATATCGTTATAGGCCATGGCCCAAAAATAAGCAGAATAAAAATTTATTTGAGTTTTAAATTAGAACACAAGAAATAACAGAAGCTAAAGTTTCAAATCAAGCGGATATTTGTGTTTTCTTTTTATCCATATCTACTTGACATCATGAGATTAGGTTGGATGGTAAATAAATATGATACTTGAGGTTTAGATTTTTCTCATTTTTGGGTCATTGCCTTAGGATGATCCGGCAAAATAGATGAATCGGTGGTGTGTGGCAGACAAAAATGGGGCAGTTTCAATTGCTCAGGTGAGCCATAATATGAACATTTAGTGGACGGTTAAAATATTTTTTCTAGCCATTTAATTGGTCTAATTTGCAGTGGCCCTTATCTTGTCTGATGGAAAGTTCAGATCTTTCACGTGTGTTTCATATTCGCAGGTGTGGATGGGGTGGCTCCCACAAGCTTATGGGATTATCGAACCTCATGATCTGATTACTGTAGAGGAGACTTTCTCGGGCATGGTCTATCAGGACACAAGAGGTCAGCGGTCTAGATTAACGAAGCATGGCCCCCACCCGTTAGAATTGTAACTGACGCGAGCAAGGAATCATCCGCCTAAGACGCACATGTCAGGTTCCGCACATGCGGCGTAATCATACCATCCGCCGATGTAGCTATAGAACACGTGTCGACATGGTATTATGTGCAAGATCCGCTGTATTTATCAGGTTGGGACCACCATGAGCATGCCGTAGATAAAAAGGCAGCTGGTTTAATCATGGGATAACGCCACACGTGTAAGTTGAATATAGAAGATAGGTAGCCATCCATTTTTCTTCTACAAGCATGGCCCACCTGACGAGTGGTACCTGCCCGAATTTCGAGCTATGGCATGCATGCATTCACCTCACCTGAAAAATGGACCACATCTCATTTGTATGCTGGCAGGCCCTTTGGGATGCGGATTGCTTCCGGCCCCTGCCAAGATGGACTCGGGTGCTGGCAGCGCACCATGAGGAGAGCGGATTAGGTGGGAGCTGGAGGAAACCGATTGGCTACTCCCCCTGCCACCAGCCAATGGCCGGTGGTCGGTGCTATGTGGGCCCCATCATGATGTGTGTTTTTCATCCATGCCAGGTATGAGACTGAAAATGAGATATATCCCAAACTCAAATGGACCACATTACAGGAAACAGTGTTGAATGAACATCAACCATTAAAAACTTTTTGGGGCCATAAAAGTTTTGATCAAGTTGATACTTACTTTTTCCCTTCATTTAGGTCTGTATGACCTAATCAACAGATGTGATGTCAAATAAACAGTGCAGTGGGCCTTAGGAAGATTTTAAATTGGATATCCAATCACTATTGTTTTCCTGTGGAGTGGTCCACCTGAGATTTATACCCCTCTCGTTTTTGGGGGAAAGTCATAAAATGATCCGTACAAATGGATGAAACACATACATGATGGTGGGCCCACGGAGCACCGACCACAACCACCAGGCCAGTGGCAGGGGAGTAGCCAATCCGTGTCCGGACCTAGACTCACCAGATGCCGCGGCTCTTACTCAAAGATGTACATGAATCCAACCGAGGCAAGCTTTGCCCAGCTCGGCTTGGCCAATACCTAATCTCAGGTTGAACTTTGCTTGGCTCGGTCCTCAAGCCTTGGCTAGTCACTTGACCTGATTCGGTCAACTACTTGGACTAGTTGGAGCTGAATTCGTACAACATTTTCTCAGCCATATAAAGTACATATTCAATTTATCACAAAATGCAAAACATTAACCACACTTTACGGGCTTGTTTGGTTTTCCATAATACTCATACATTACTATAAATCACCGTAAAATAGTAATTATTACATTCTTTTACCCGTTTGGAAATGAGTGAGTAATTTCACTGGGGAAACCGGTTCAAAAATGTTGACTTAAATTTGTGGGCCCCACCATACTGTATATAATATATCTGTGTCGTCCATCTGTTTTATTAGAATATTTTAATGCTTTATCCGAAAAAATTAGGAAGATCTATTGTTCAATTAGCTCACATGAAAGGAAACAGTGGACTTAATTTGTCCACCGTTGAAAGTTGACTCTTTTACTGGGCCCACGTTGAGGTTTATTCACCATCTAACCCGTTCATAGGGTCACACAGACATGAATAAGTGAAAAATATAAATATAAGTCTGATCTAAAATTCCTAAGGGCCACAACAAGTTTTTAGTGGTAGCCATTTAATTCTCATAATTTTGTGTGGTGTGGTCCACTTAACCTTTGGATTTGCCTAAGATAAGCCACACACATTATGGTGGGCCCTATATTTATTTTACAAATTCCTCGATTTGAGTGCTTAAAAAGTAACCGACCAAGTTAGCATTGGGTAAGATGAAGGTAAATGAAGGTAATTACCTTGGTAAGTAACGATTACTCATTTATAGCGCAATTACACTTGGCCAAAAAACCAAACAGGCCTACAAGTATTTCATCAAATACCAAGCTAGCAACGTTAAAATCAAAATATGAGGACAATCTTATAATATAAAGTTTTTCTATAGTGATTTATTTCATATCTATTTTTATCTCACCATTGACCGATCCCACATAGAGTGTACACACCCGAAATAACACTTAATTGAGTCATTTCATCAAACATTTGGTGAGCAGCATTAATATCAAAAAAACTGAATCATCAAGTCGGTTCAATTCAAGTTGAGGTTTAATCCAAGTCGAGTCGAGCTCGAGCAAAGCTCAAGCCCAACTTAAAATTTTTTCAAACTCCAAAAATCAACTTAACTCGATCTAAATCCAATTTTGAGCCAAAGCGATTTGAGTCAAATGAACTAACCAAGCTAACTCAAGCCGTGTACATTTCTAACAGTAAGATTGAGCTTGATATATATATTCTATACCAACGTACTCTTTCTCTTATTCCTTATCATTTTATATTAATTTATGGCATTATCTAAAAATTAATGTACATCAAATTAAAAGGTAGGCGATACCATAGAAAGCACTAGAGCTGGGCATCGGACCGAGTCAGACCGGATTCGGTCCAACCCGATCAGATCTGAAATCCACGTGGACAGATCCGAACCTGATTCAATCCGGCACCGAGTCCTAACCGTCAGAATCGAACAGATCCTATGTACGATTGGTCTGACCCGAACCGCCGAACCGAGTCGATCTTGATCAGCTTTTTAACGGTGAAAATCATTATCCTCATTGCTTTTTTCAGTGTGGTCCATTTGAACTTTAGATATAATTTAATTTTTTACTAAATGCTCTAAAATGAACGTAAAAAATAGATTAACGGTATGGATATAATAAACAAAACATGGTGGGGCCATCTTAAACTTATTTGAGCCGTTCGTACAACTCCAAGCTCGACGGTCAGATGCATTAAAATTTGCAGCTGTTTTACAGCTGTGTGAAAGGCGTCAGCGTCAAGCCCATCCATTTGGCGAGCATGCTTTAGGGTGGATCTGATGATGGTGAGTGTATTATATCATGGTGTGTGTTATATCAAAACCGTTCATCAATTTGGAGAGCATGTTCTAAGGCTCGAGACAAAAAATAAGGTAGATCTAACTATTAAGTGGGCCACACTGAACAAAGCAGTGAAGAATAAACGTCTATCATTGAAATCCTTTTTAGGGTCACGGTCTGAGGAAAGTTTTGGATAATTTCAAATTTATTTTTCCTCTTAATTAAGGTCTTTGTGACCTTATGAACAGATTGGATATGGAAAGTAAAAGTTAGGGTGGGCCCTACAAATTGTTTAGAGGTGAGAACCATTCTCAATTGCTATTTTTGGTGTGGTCCATGTGATCTTTGGATATGATACATTTTTTTGGATAATGTTGTAAATTAACTTGTAAATATATATGAATGGTGTAGATTTAATAAATACATCTCTATGGGCCATATAACTTTGATCTCCTTTGAACCGTGCGTTCAACTTGCAGTCCGAGGAGCACGTCTGGGCAGGACACTACCCATGCTAGCACAGGCCAGCAAAATAGCTGTTGTGTATGGTACATTATCAAATCCTCTTGCTAAGTACACGGCAAACACTGTTGGGGCCCACCTTGAATACATGTGATTTATCTACGCCGTCCATTCGTTTTTGTAGATCAATTTAATGGTTGAACATGTGAATGAATCGGTTTTCGGGTCGGGTCGGGTCGGATCAAGGCTAATCCGAACTCTACCCGAAAAGTTTCGGATCTAGATGAGGCTACCCGATCAGCACCGATCAAGACCGTCGGTTCAGTTCTGATCGGGTCGGAACAGGTCTGATCGGGTCGGATCCACCGGATCGGGTCTATTTTGCCCAGCTCTAGAAAGCACTAGTGATTGACGGTTAATGAGTTACCAAAATTTTAGATGAAGCTAATATTCATACTTTCATTGAGGCTTATGTGACCTTCTCAACCGATTGGATGGCAAATAAATACAGCAGAAATTGGGCATTCAATTGCTACTCTTTCCTAGAGCGAGGTCCACCTGAGATTTGTATTTCTTTGTTTTTGGAAGCATGCACTGAAATGATAGAAAAAAAACATATGCACGATTAGAATACAGAATATGTATATCAAGGTGGGCCCACAGTAAGGGCTGCACTGTCATGGGTGAGGCTGGGGTCTCACCCCCCTCAGAGCCCCTGCCAGACAAGACGCAGAAAGCTTCCGGCCCTTACAAGTTGCACCACCAAAAGCTAATAAAAAGCTAAGCCAACGTTAGCTCTCTGCACCGTCTAATTGTACGTGTACGACACCATGGTTGTTCATCACACTGAATGTTGTCCACCTCAGGATGAGACACGTCCACTCAACGCCGGGGCCACTCATTTACGTACAAGGTGTGGTTGTTGCTTATGTTTCGTGACAAATGATTTCGTACAAGGTTGTATGTTAACTTAGCATACAATGCTTTTATTACCCTCTTCTGTGCCACTTCATTGAAGCATCCGAGCCGTGAAAATGCTGGATTGTACCATGAATTTTATTTGGAACGAAAATTGGAACGATATACTCATCGAATGGGCCACATGCATACGTTTGAGTCATACCGTCGGTTCTACGTTGATTTCAGCGGTGTATCAGACTTGATAAACGGACCATCCTGGTTTTCATCCCAGTCAATCTTTATAATGCGTCCTAACATTTGGACGGCTCGGATATTAGTCATTAGTGACACGTCAGCGAAAATAAAAACATTTTATGTTAAGTAAACCTACTCTGTATATGATCATTCGTCGCCGCCTGGTACATGGGTGGCCCAACTAATAAGTTGACGGCTCAGATTTTGGGCGAGGCAAATTCGCGGGTGCTGCGGTGTGTGATGAAGGGTTGATATCTCTGCACACCTGTCACTTTAGCACGAGTCTCAGTATGTTGCAGCTGGCAGACGCTAGCAGACGCACGGATGTACGAAACATAGCTCGCGACGCACAACGCGCATGCGCATGTTCCCCGTCGGTGAGCCGTGAGAATCTCGCGCACCTGGGCGCGACTTGCCTCCTAAATCACTCGCGCGAACCGCTCTAAAATTTTATATGAAATACTGACACTGTGGCAGAAGAATTCTCGAGGTAACGCAAGGACGGACCATGTCCTGGCAAAGGCTATGTTGGGTTCACACAGATGTTTGTGTTTTATCTATGCCGTCCATTCATTAAAAAAAGATCATTTTAATGTATTAACTCAAAAAATAAGCAGATTCAAGGCTCAAGTGGGCCACACAACAAGAAGATGTAGTGATAATGACACCACCATTGAAACCTTCTTAGCGCCCACCGTGATGTTTACTTGCTAATAAGGTTACATGGACCTAGATGAAGGGAAACATAAATATCAACTTGATCAAAAACTTCCTGTAGCCCCGGGATGTTTTCAACGGTAGGCGTTAATTCCTATCCTTTCCCGTGGTGTCGCCCACTTAAGCCATGGACCTACTTCTTTCTTGGACACATGCCCTAAAATAAGTAGACAGCGTGGATAAAACAAAACGCATACATCACGTTGGACCCCACGTAACCCCTACTAGTCCGTCCCGGCAGGGCAGGACCTAATATCTAGGGTTGCAATCCACCCTTCACCTATGAAAGATCGGGGAAAGCTCATGTGACTAGGGGTGTATATGGAGCCGAACCCAGTTTTGAACTTGGCTCGGCTCAGTCCTCGAGCCTGACTGGCAGCTCGACTCGGGTCTCAAGCCAAGTTGGCAATTGAGGCATTTCTACATATACTTTAACTGCAACTTCAAAATTCCACTATTTTACAACCAGAGGCAATGGTTTTACAGGTATTTTCTCAAACACATTTTAAATAACATTAAATTTTAAATATATTTATATATATGTGAAAATTAAAAAAAAGAAAGGAAAAGAAGGTATTTGTTTCATGTACATACCTTCCTTGCCACCTTGCTACCAGTCAAACCTTCCTCGCCACCGGCCACATTTCATTGAGTCATTTTATCAAAGTGTTGGTGAGCAACATCAATGGCAAAGTAATCGAGTCACCGAAGTAGTTCGATTCGAGCTGGATTCGATCTGAGTCGAGTCGAGCTAGAGCTTGCTCGAACTCGACTCGAACTCATTTTCAAGCTCAAAAAATCAACTTGACTCGGCTTGAACTCAGCTTCGAACCCAGTCAAATCAAGCTTTTTCAAGTCGAGTCAAACGAGCTAACCGAGCTAGCTCAGTTCGTGTACACCCCTAAATGCGACCCAAGATTCACTGTTGCTCTTGGTGTGATCTAGTGTTAAGTTTACCATCAGTTAGGCAATTGACCATGTTTACCCTAATTTACACAGTCTGTTATTGTTTACGCTTGATTAGATCTAGTGTCTTAGATTGTGCCACATGGTAGAGAGATCTTGATCTATTTTACCACTTTGTGGTTGAATTCCATCAAATTTTCAAAATTTACTAGTAGCCTAAAAAGGATAAATATATTTGATTATTATATTGTGATGTGCGTCATATATTTCGCTCACATGATAAAATCGATTACTCACTGCATTGGTCTCATGATGGGCAACTGGTATTAATTGAAATACCGCCATAGTTAGTGATGGATTTGATTGATGGACCATAATATCGTATATTAAAAAACATTCGTAGCCAAAACCACTTAAAGTGTTATGAAATGACAAGAATATACCAAGTTAGCTGTATTTTACAACGCACAACACGTTCAAGCAGAAAAAATGACAACAATCACCAACACGTAGCATCACAAGAAAACCTCCATCCATATAACGGGTGTAGCACGTGTAAGCAATCAATGACCAACTTACAACAAACAATTAGCACACGTGGTGTTGCAAAATAAGTTACAACTGTCTACGGGCCCAGGCGATTATTTTCATATCAATAAATGTGAGAAGTGATTACAAAGATCTCTCTCTAATTGCTACCTCAGAGTTATATAAATAGAAGGAAGATTGAAGAGCTCCGACCTCACCAACCCAACATAACACAACTCTATAATGCAATGATGTTAATGTTATCTTATTTTGGCTAGCCTATGAGTGACATAATTCAATCTGTTTATGCTATTATATTGGGCTGACTTTAGCTTATGAGCAGTATAATCCCTTCATCTACACCTAAGTCATTATTATGGAAGATTTTTTTATTCCTTTTAATGTAATTTCCTTCATTTGCGCCTAGTCGTTAGATCAAGAATTTTTTATTTTTTATTTTTTAGTATAGTCTCCTTCGTCAACGCTTAAGTTATTAGACTAAGGAAGATCTTAGCTTTAGGACCTCACCATATATCTCCTAGATACTAGATCACCGATGATTATCTCTCTTTTATAAATTTTTATCTTTATTAATGTAATTTCATTTTTTTTTCTACTCTTGTATTATTCTAATCAATCGATTTTTGCTATCACTGTGAGAAAAAGTTATTTCGGCAGAAAGAAAAAAAGAACTTATTAGAAGGACGATCCTTATACAAATAGTCTTTTACGAATGGTTAGATAGACGAACGAGCTGCTTAGTTCTCGATCATAGACAATCACTCACGGTTTCTTCATCTATCTTAGCACTTGAGGTCAAAGACGTCCGGTTCGAATTAATTCGTAATAAATAGGACCAATATTCATTGGATGAGATCGTTGCCAACATAATACAATTCCTCCAAAAAGTAACAAAACCCGTGTTTCAAGTCTGACAAACTATTAGAGGTCCCTAACGAAGTTGCTAGTTCTGTGAACACCGCAAGACTTAATCTCGATTAAAGAAGAGAGATGCTCACATGCTCGCCACTTTAGAATTTTGGGAGTGTTGTTGATTAGATCTAGCTCGTTTTGTTTCCTTAGTTGAGCAATATCTTAGGGGTGTGATTGGATGCAGAGATGCCAATAAATTATTGAATTTACAGTTGACAAAAATCTGTAAAATCGTTTATAGGTTGGGGAATCGTGAAATTCTCTTACTTAAGTGACTCCCGTGGTTGATCTGTGACCATAGGTTCTCGGTAAGAGTCTTGGTGACAAAAGAGGAAGGTATTAGGGACCATCTTTTGTTCGCACGACATGCGATCTTTACTCCACGTGGTTTTTTACTCTTAGGGAGATTAAATAATGTTGTGACATTATACAAACTAGTCATGCTTTGCAAAACGCTTAGGGTAGATTGAGCAGGCAAAAATAAGAAGGATCTTAACACGACTTTACAGAGTCAAATGACTCAGGGTATGCACATATTATGCAAAATAAGAATAAAGACTTGATGAATAAAAATGAAATATAAAACTAGCCTTGCTTCATGGGTTTAGGACCTGGGCAAGCAAATGCAGTAAAATAAAACAACACAAAGAAAAGAATGCAAAGCATAAGTTGATATTGGAAGCAAGTTGGGGATGTGTGGAGTTAGAATGCAATTTGAGTTTGATCGAGATGTGAGAAAGAAAAAGCGAAATTAAACACCCTTTTGAATTGGGAGGAGATGGTCAAACGTACTTGATTCTAACTCTACTTCTGATTCGACTAACTTCTTTTATAAACAATTTTTCGCAAGGGCTGCCCTCTTTAGTCGGGGCAAGGCCTTAGTGTCAATCAATAATCTTCGAAGCCTTCGGAGAAGAGGACCCACCCCACATTACTCGCTCTCTATCCATCTTTATTACCCTTACGTCCTTTGTACCCTCTTCTTGCTTGGTTTTCTTTATCTCTGTATAGAAAGTGCGGAGTTGTATTTATAAATTAAGATCATCGGTCGAGGGTGGGCCGACGGTGTGACATATGTCCTCTGTTCGTGGTTTTAACATTGACGTAGGGATGAACGTGATGAGGTCGATCATCATCTTCCTCAAGGATAATTACTCCGAATCCACGAAGCTTCTTTAGACTCCTCATAGAGACTTTCCGGATCCACGAGAAAAGAAAGCAAGAAAAATATAAATAAATTCTAATAAATTCGTAATTTGATAGATGAATGAAATAAAAAAGTTCACAACCCTTTAAATGGGGATACCAAACAATGAGATAGAAATCAGAAGAAAACTACAACTAAAACTCCTAGAATTTGTAACTTACTATTTATAGACGGTCGTGATGTCTACTAGTGCACAAGTTTTTTGGCAAAAAATAGTAAGTGTCCTATTTGGCTTCACCAAGTTGTTCTCTAATTATTCTAAGCTCTTTTCGTGTTGGGTGCAACTCTTAAAGACGAACGGATGAAAAATTATAATCAAACTAAAACTAACTATTTATAGTACAGACAGAATTAAAATAGGGAAATGAGCGTCGATCCAGGAGTATTTCGTAAATCCGGCTTGCACAACCCGGCATAGCAGGTTAGGTGGATAAAGTAGCTCATTCTACCCCAAAATCATATATTTTACGCTCGATAACCCATTTCGGATTGCGAGATACGCCTAATCTAAGGTCTGGCGGTTTGGATCACTTCTTCCGTCGACCGAGCCTTTTTTGATCCATTTGGCCATGAAACTGTCCGCGACCCACTCTACATCAAACATTTGGTAGATTGGAGTATGATATTGGTTAGGTAAAAGGTATGCTAGATGTTTATTGGTGTGTGTGAGGCCGATGCTTCTCTCTCTTGCTTCCTATCATGCTTATGAGGGTCTAATTTTATTTGGTTACTTATTTCAAAGCTAATTCCAACTCTCATGGGTTTGAGATCGCTCAATTGAAGCTGTTAAAATTTTTTGGGGGATGCCTTGGGTTCTATTATACAATTTTCATTTGGTTTTTCAATGCTACTTAGGATGTTTGGGTTCGGTTTTTATCATAAAGATGTAAGAATGTGGTTTTGAGGAGGCAAATTATTGGTCCTAATTTTGGTTTCCAAGGTTGGGGATCTTTTAATAAGGTCCGGTGATTGTTTATGTGATGTGCTTTGGGACCTTGTCTTTTAGAGCAATTAGTTTTCCAACGGTTATCGAGTGGTCTAGGGACAATTTTATCAAGGCACAATTAATTACTCAAAGAGTAGTTTTTCTTAACTGAGGTGGGTGTCTACACATGGTAAATGGAATTGATGCTAATTGCAATCTGATGCTAATTGCAATGTTTAGTTGTACTCAGATGACTGTAATTAGAATACACTGGGATTCAAAAATTGTGTTCCTGTATCTGTAATTGCAATGCATCAAGGAAATAAGTTTTAATATTCCAAATTAATATGTGACATTTGATGTAATAATTATAATAAATCCATTGAAATATATACTTTGTAAAAAGCTATGAAAATTTTGAGCCTTGCGTGGGCTATAAAAGTGGGCCCATTTTAAAAAAAATCTGATTATAAAATTTGATCATTTTTGACATTTGCATCCGATTCTCAAAATTTTGAGAGGATTTCAATTCACATGATTTTGTTGTCTTCCATTTCATATTGATTCCAATTAACTAAGGGGCTGTTAGGCTTTCAAATTACTATTTTAATTTATTGTAAACAGTTAATGATTACTTGTCATTATATATAATTATGACACATACACTGATGGCATTGACAACCACTAGTAAAAGATTGGGATGCAAAAACTGTGGGGCCTATTGTGAAGTATGTGTCTTATCCATGTTGTCCATATATTCTGCCAGCACATTCTACCATATGAGCCAAAAAAAAAAAAAAAAAAAGACAAATCCAAAGCTCATACCACATGAAACAATAGAAATTAATACCTACCAGTGAAAACTTCTTGGGGTTTGTAGAAATTTTGAATCAAGTCAATATTTGTAATTTAGCCAAAAACAGTGTCTACATGATCTTATGAACAGGTTGGATGACAAATATACATAACTGGTGGGCCTCACGGCAAGTTTCAACTTTCACCTACAAGCATCAGCATGACCGTTTGTTTCCTATGGTGTGATCCACTGTAGCTTTGTATCCCCTTAATATTTGGTCTCATGTCCTACAATGAGCTAGTATAATGGATGAGCAAGACATATCATTATAGTGGGGCCTAATGTTTTTACTCTTTACACGAGTACAGGGCCTCGCGGCATCCATCTCTTTATGGTGAAATTAATTTCTTACTTTTCTCTCTTCCCAGCAAAGTTAATAGTTATTATTAAACTTTTACACTTATTAAATGAGTATTTATTGAAAATTAAACAGGCTCTTATTTATACTTTTTACCCATATGCATCTATTTACCACCGGTTACAATCATTTACCATCAATCAAATGAATCCTAATATATTCTGTTTTCAACAAAATTAAATAATTTAAAATTAGAAATTCACATACAGTTTATCATTAAACAATTATATGCTTTTCTTCATTCCTTTCTTTCTTTTTTTCTTTCTTTTGAATTCAATGCATCCAAACATGTTTCTGTGAGCATTGGTAAAAAAGCAAGGGAGAAAAAGTTTGATGCCCATGCATAATATATAATATGATACGCAAGCAATTAGAGTTGTTCACGTTGCAAATTAAGCCGTCCAAAATATTGAGGCCCACTTTAAAATGTCAATATAAAAAGTTAGATTGAAATGATGCCTTGACTTGTCATTTAGTTTATATCTAGTAACAGTAAACAAGAAAAGTAATCAACGGTTCAAATTTAATAAACTAGTTTCCAGATATCAGTTATTACAATAATTTATTAAGTGATTTTTAAAATTTTATGACCTATCTAAAGTTGCCTATATGGTTTGCACGATTTAATTTGAGTTGCGATGAATGACGTATTTACAAACACAAATGCCTGCGTATCATCCATCACACTCTGCACGAGTATGAAATAAATCCTCAGAGAAAAATAACTCAGGGAAGGAAAGTTAAAAAGATTTTCGGTCATCGACAATGCATAGAAGCATCTGGGCCCACCTGAAAAGTACCATGAGAGGGTAAAGGTGCGAGTTATAGTTATCGCCAGCTACTACTCTCTAGTACGAGGGGGTAGTTTAGTAATTTCACGACTTTGCTAGCCGGCAGCCCCCCACGAGTCATTGAAAAAAGCGTAGAAGAGGCTTGCGATGCATTCCCGTGCGTAACGACATAGCGGTATTTGAGGATCTGCGGAAGTGCTCGGCCAAAATATTTCGTCATACCTGGTTCTCTCGTTTGTAAAAGTGGACCCATGTTCAGTGATCCAAGCCGTTGATACAATGGGCCCCTAAAAGGAATGGATTAGGGTCAAAAAATTAACAAAGGTAAGCAGACCAAGGCCATCGAACATCCAGCACTTCATATTTAACTTGGACGTGTTATCTTTCTTCACCGTCTATTTCCTGACAAGAAAATGAAAGGTTAAGATTGTCCCACGTTGGTGATGTTTGTTACATCAGCCATCCATAGTGGGACCTACCATATCACCGGCTTCGATTACTGAACCGTATCTCCTGCTGGTAAGAATCAGAACCCGCAGATAATCCATGTACACGGAAATTAGCATTTCCGCAGTTTACAGTAAGCAAACAAGGTGCGGACGCGGATTGGCAGTAGCGAGGGAGTTACAGTACTATGCAGGCCCCACGAGATATGTGTTTTATCCTATTGTTTCGTTTCATTTCGGGACATGATCCTGAAAATGAGATAGATCCAATTTTCAAGTGTATCACGTCACATGAAAATTTAGTGATTGAATACCTACCATTAAAATCCTCATAAAGACCACTGTAATGTTTACTTACCCTCCTCACTGTTCATTAGCTCAAATTAACATGGATGAAGGGAAAATATAAATATCAGCTTCCGCTAAAATGAAAGTTTTTAAGAGTCATCAATCCCTATTGTTACTCATGGTGTGCCTATGTGAGATTTAGATCTATCTCACACACACACACACATATATATATATATGTGTGTGTGTGCGCGCGCGCGCAGGCGCGTGTGTGAGGGGATAGTGTGCATAAAACTGATACAATATAATGAGCCCATCATTCATTCATTTTTAAAGATCATGGCTTGATCCTCTGGGGATATATATATATCTCAGGTGGACTATACACGTGAAAATAATAGTGATTGAATATCCACTATTAAAATCCCTCTTAGGCCCATTGTACTGTTTATTTGACATCCAATTTATTGATTAGGTCATAAAGTGGCGGATGAGGGTAAAAAACAAAGATCAGTTTCATCCAAAACTTTTATGACACTCGAAAAGTTTTTAATGGTGGACATTCATTCAACACGGTTTCCTGTAATGTGGTCCACTTGAGATTAGAATATACCTCATTTTCAGTCTCATTTTCTAAAATGATCTATGAAAAATAGATGGATGGCATAGATGAAACACATACATCACGGTGGGCCATAAAGCACCGACCAGAAGCTATTGTCTTATGGGGGGAGTAGATATCGGCGACTGACAGCGTCAGTAAGGCAATACGCGTCCGCAAGGTGCTGGCATCCGTTTCGTCTTTTTGGGAAAGGGAAACTTTTATATTCTGACAGAGCACGATGATCATACGCAACGACACAACTGCTGTAGACGTGGCCCATATGAACTAATTGGACAGTCCAAATCGAGGAACCCACTTCCATGCATCATTCAAACGTGAATTAGTCAGTTAAATTGAATATTAACGGTCTGAATTCAAACAACAAACGTGAATTAAAGTTAGTTTTGCCTCAGTATGCAACGAAACCAGGGCCCACAAATGGAGATGGTCGTATGATTCGAACCGTCTGTATTCTCTTCGCTACTGTAAGTATGCTGTCATCCCAGAATCACGCCCCAGTGGCGATCTTAAAATTTGATTCTTAGAGTTGAATACAAGCCATTAAAAGTTTCTTTCAACGTTCCGAATTCACCTACAGTCGATGTTGGTAATTATCACCGTTTCAGCTTAAGTGTCGTATAGTACCCTTACAGAACAGAATCCACCACACGGACGGTTTCGATCATCGGAACAATCAACAATTGGACCTCAGCGGACTGGCTGAATCCTGAGTGGGAACAGAACCAAAACGAACTATGTGACTCAATCATAGTTTATAATTGTACGATAAAGCCAAGTGTTAGGTCTATGACCCATTCATTGTGGGCCAATCGTGATTGATAATTACGTTTCTAGAGGGAGTACAGTAGGTGCGGCCCCATTCTCAACCAAGACGGTATTCTCATATATATATATATATATATATATATATATATATATATATATATATATATATATATATATATTATTTTAAGGCATTGGACAAAAAATGAAGCGGATCCAAATCTAAGATTAACTATAATAAAGGGAAAAGTAGTGATTAAATGTACAACAATTAAAAAGTTCTTAAGATCCACGTTATAATTTGTATTTAAAATTTAACCTGTTTATGAGGTCACGTAAACAAGGAAAAATAACACATCATTTTGATCCAAAACTTTTAGGTACCATAATAGGTTTTTAATGGTAAATAACTATTGTTTCCCATGATAGGGTCATTTCAGATTTGGAAATGCTTTATTTTTAGGAATATACCCTAAAAAGATACGGAGAAACGGATGGACGGCATGGATATAGAATACATGCATCGAGGTGGGTCCCACAGTAAAGGCCGAACTGTTTTGAGAAGGGCAGGGACATTTTCGTCCATTTTTTTCCCAACTTGTAAAGAAGGTGGGCCATGGCAGTAGGGTCTCCGTTTTCACAAGGGAGGACGGAAGCGAGAAGGGCATGGAGAAGATGAAAAAGCAGAAGTGGAAAGGACGGGAGATATCTCAGCTGGAAATTCCTTGCTTTTATCACCGTCAAATAATTGAAGAGGGAGTGCTCGATTCTTCCTTTGCTTTGTCCACTACTCTCTGCCACTACAAAATGCCCCTCCCTCCCGCTAAAATTACTACTTTGCCAAACCCAGGTAGAAGAAGAAGACGGAGAAGAGGAATCCAAATGCATTGAGTTTTTTAAAGAGAGAAACCGCTTTCCTTCTTCTCTCAGATCTGCTTCCCGCCATATTCCTGCTCCAGATCTGGTGATTTCCAGCCATGGGTCTTGAGATTTCACTTTTCATGGCGGTTTCTGCCACGGAACAGCTGTAAATCGAAGAATAACCGCTTCTGGTAGAGGAATCGGGGAGCTTTCTCCATCGGAGTCGGTGATGGAGGCTGGATTCTCGTAGTTTTCGGTTTCTGTGTGAATTTGGGCTTTTACAGTGGAAAAAAAGGATGGAGAGAAACCCTAGATGTCGGTAAAGGTATGTGAATTTTGTCTGTTTGTCTCTCAGTCTTTATCTGCGTCTATCGAACGGAAGAAAATTCAAGGAATCTCGGCATTTTGGGGCTGTTTCTTTATTCGCCTTCTTTAGAAACCCTAAATCTGCAGAGGAATTCGGAAAATCGTCGTGTTTTTTCAGAATTTGGAGGGGTTTTTTTTCTGATTCTTTCTTGGACAGTGGGAGTCTCGTCTCTTTCTAGGGTCTGTGAAGAATGGAAGGAGAGGTGGGTGCGCAAGTCGCTCCGAGCTTCATTCATCAGGCACTCCCTGGTCGATTCTGCGAAAGGCCGCCTGTGACCCGGAAGCGCGATTTACAGTGGCAAAATGATAATTTTCAGCAGCAGCTGCGGTTGAATTCCGGTTTTCAAAATCAAAGCTCAAAGAATCATTGGGACCCGAAGGTATGGGACTGGGACAGCGTTGCATTCGTTGGGGAACCTGTTCGTGAGGTGGCTGAGGGTCTCCGTCTGGGTCCTGTGGAAGTGGTTGTTGTTGATGCAGAGGAGAACAGAAAGGGGGAGGGAACCCTAATGCCTCTGTCACTGAGGAAGGGCTCGGCTGACGAAAATGGGGAGAACCTTACTTTGAAGCTCGGGGGAAGCGCGTATTTTTCATCAGAAGTGCCAGTCTTGAGGCCAAACAAGCGGGTCTGTTCTGGATCGCCCAGTGGCACCGGCAGCTACCCGATGTGTCAGGTGGATGATTGCAGGGTAGATCTCTCAAGCTCGAAGGATTATCATCGACGGCATAAGGTGTGCGAGCACCACAGCAAGACGGCCAAAGCGCTTGTGGGGCAGCAGTTGCAAAGGTTCTGCCAGCAGTGTAGCAGGTAAACCATTTTCAACCACTAATTCTCAGCTGGGGTATTTTTGAATGTTTGGACCGGAATTTACCTGGGTTTCTTCAGCATGTTGATGGGGTTGTAGTCTTTATTTATTTGGTTTCTAAATTTGGATTCAATGTTTTTCTTTTGATTTTTTTTTTTTTTTTTTTGCTTGCTTCTTCGCAGCTTTGTTCTTTTAAAATTATTTTTTCTGCGGTCACTTTACATGGATTTGGAATTGTAGTTGGCCTTTTGGCAGATCTCTTTAGGGTAAATTTGATCCTTTTCGTTTTGGTTCCTTAAAGTGGAAATGAAGTAGTTTATGTTGCAACTCTATTTTTGTATTAAGTTGTAGCTTTACGGTTTTACGGGTATGGGGAATTTTTTTTCCCCTTTTGTTGTTGTTGTTGTTGTTGCTGGTGTGGGGGGGTTTTGGGGATGCATTCGGAAGGTTTGGATCTGAATTTAGTACTTAACTATCATTTTGCAGGTTTCACTTGCTTTCGGAGTTTGATGAGGGTAAGAGAAGCTGTAGGCGTAGGCTTGCTGGGCATAATCGGCGGCGGAGGAAAACCCAACCAGAGGATGTTTCTTCCCGGCTTTTAGTCCCTGGAAACCAGGAGAGGAATGGTAGTGGAGAATTGGATATCATCAATCTATTAACCGTTATAGCACGTCTGCAGGGTAGGAATGTTTCTATATTGTATTTGGGAATCTATTAGCTTCCCATCATCATCATCATCATCATCATCATAATCATCTATATTTTAACTGTTAGAATTGTAATTGCAGGAAATAATGTGGATAAAACTACCAATGGTCCATCAATTGCTGATGCGGACCGTCTCATCCAGATTCTTAGTAACATAATCTCGTTACCCGTGTCGACGGGCTCTGCAAAATTGCCTGTGCCGGGAGGTTTTGATCTGAATATCTCTCAGGCATCACAAGCTTCTTCAGAACAGCCATCCAGTATGAACAGAAACCAGCCTGCTTCATCAAACGTGGACTTGCTTGCCGTTCTTTCTACTGCATTGGCAGCATGTTCTCCTAATGTCCTTGCGATTCTGTCTCAAGGAAGTAGTGATATTATTTCCTATGATAAAACCAAGGCAAACTCCCTGGAGCAGGATGCTGGTTTCAATTTACAGAAGAAGGAAAGTTCTGTATTTCCTTCAGTTGGAATGGAAAGAAGTAACAGTAGTTATCGATCTCCGCTGGAATTATCTGAGTGCCTGGTTCAAGATGCTCAACCAAGTTTATCATTGCAGCTCTTTAGTTCATCTCCAGAGGATGGCAGTTCACCAAATTTAGGATCATCCAGAAAATACTTCTCTTCAGACAGCAGTAATCCCATGGAAGAGAGGTCTCCACCATCATCTCCTCCTGTTGTGCAGAAACTGTTCCCCCTGCATTCTGCAAAGGAAATAATGAAACACGAGAGGATGTCAGTTTGCAGAGAAGACAATGTGGCGATTGAGGCTAGCACGAGTAACGACTGGAGCTCAGCTCTGGAACTCTTTAAAGTGTCTAATGGAATGGTTGGTAATAATGGAGTTTCGGTTGTACCATTTCAAGCAGGCTACACATCTTCATCTGGCTCAGATTACTCGCCTTCTAGTTCGAATTCTGATGCGCAGGTAATGCTCCTGTTACTTGATTGGCCTCTCTGAAAGGCTTTTTGTCTCACCTTCTTTTTGAGTTCCAATCATGGACAGCTGTGCTGCAGTTATGGGAATTAAACACAGTTACACGCTGCCCTATGCAGGATCGGACTGGGAGAATTATTTTCAAACTTTTTGACAAGGACCCTAGTAGCTTTCCAGGGACACTCCGAGCCCAGGTAAGAGGAGCAGGGCATGAATTGGTAATTGAGTAATATGCATCTGCCCAGATACTTAAAAATTGCTGTGGATTTTGCATTTCAGATCTTAAGTTGGCTCTCTAACAGTCCGTCAGAAATGGAGAGCTATATTAGGCCAGGTTGCGTGGTTTTGTCAGTCTATGTATCTATGCCTTCTATTGCCTGGGAGGAGGTGAGTGCAATTTTTGTTTAACATAGAAGGGCATTTTCATGGTAGCTTTTCCAGCTAATTACAAGTTGTGTATTGGATTTGCAGCTACAAGAAGATCTCATTCGGTGTGTCAGCACACTCCTTCAGGGTTCTGATTCGGATTTCTGGAGAACTGGGAGGTTTTTGGTCCATACAGACAGGCAGCTGGCATCTCATAAGGATGGTGAGCATTTACTATAGCCCTTGCTATTTGATTTCTACAAATTTAGTGGATTTTGTAACTGATCTCTTTTCTTTCTGATTCATTACTTCCGCAAGGCTCATTCTCATTACAGTAGTGCTACACCAGGTTCATTAATAGGCAAAATAACCATTCACAGAAAATTGAACTGGAAAGGTCTTGGACAAGAAATCAGAAATTTACAAAATTGGGACTGATTCCTGGAATTGAAACATTTCTGATGCTGCTTATAATTAACATTCAGGCAAGATCCGTCTATGCAAATCTTGGAGAACATGGAGTGCTCCTGAACTGTTCTCAGTATCACCTCTGGCATTCGAGGCTGGGAAAGAGACATCTCTTATTTTGAGAGGTCGCAATTTGAATGTTCCCGGCACCAAGTAAGCAGTGGATAATAGTTTCCTGAATATTATATGACATGAACAATGTTTTCCCCTAACCAGCGTAATTGTACTGTATGCAGAATTCACTGCACATATAAGGGGGGATATGTGTCAAAGGAAGTTTCAGGATCTTATTCGGGCACCATCTATGATGACTCAAGCGTGGAGAGTTTTAGCTTCCCAGGTGGAGCTCCCAATGTCTTGGGTCGCTGTTTCATAGAGGTAATCAATTCAAACCGGATTGGTCAATAACAGGCAAAAGATAGACTATCATAACCCATGTCTTTTTCACATGACTAAATCATGAATAGATGATACTTACTCACCAGTTTTAGGCTTGCTTCCTTTGATAATCTTCCCTTCTTCGAATTCTCTGTGTAGGTGGAGAATGGGTTAAAAGGCAACAGCTTTCCTGTTATACTTGCAGATGCTGCTATATGTCGAGAATTGAGGATCCTTGAATCTGAGTTTGAAGAAGATGCAAGGAGAACAGATATCATTTTGGAGGACCCGATTCGAGATTTCGGGCAGCCGAGGTCAAGGGAGGACCTTCTACACTTCCTAAATGAACTTGGGTGGCTGTTCCAAAGAAAGGGCACCCCAGCCAGTATTGCCTTTTCTCCTGCTCGATTCAAATTACTCTTTGCATTTTCGGTAGAACGGGACTGGTCTGCTGTGGTTAAAACCCTTTTGGACCTATTCATAGAAGGCAACTCCGGAAGAGATGGGCTCTCTGGGGAATCACTGGAAGCACTTTCAGAAATCCAACTCTTGAACAGGGCCGTGAAGAGGAAGTGTCGGGAAATGGTCGAATTGCTCCTCCATTACTTTGTAAGCTGCAGTAACAATGCTTCAAAGAAGTACCTTTTCCCCCCAAATGTAGCAGGACCAGGCGGTGTCACACCGCTGCATTTGGCTGCTTGCACTCAGGACTCTGAGGACATGGTTGATGCACTGACAAATGACCCACAAGAGGTACTTCTTTAACTTCATCTTGTTTACAACTTGCTTCAGGCACGGTTTTGATGGTCTGAAATGCTTGCTTGAATCTCTCCCATGGCCTTTTCGTTTGAAACTACTTTAGTGGCTTTATCCCTTCAGCAACCTATGGTTTGCAAGGGATGCCTGCCATAAAATGGCTTAGATATTTTAAATTTTGATACCAGTTGCAGTTTCTTGATCAACCTCTGTTGTTTGGAATTGGTAACATATGTTGGATGAATTTTCACTTGATGATGTGCTTGTTTTCTGAAATTGTCATAGGTTGGGTTGAAGTGCTGGAGTTCTCTGTTGGATGTAAGTGGGCATTCTCCGCATGCATATGCCTTGATGAGGAACAACCATTCTTACAACAGGGTGGTGGCTAGGAAAGTTGCAGACAGGAGAAACCGTCAAGTGTCGATACCCATCACGAATGCAGATATCTCCTTGGACCAGTCGTGGATGATGGTAGATGCTGATAAACTTAATCCTCAGGGTTCGCGAGGGCGGGCTTGTGCCCAGTGTGCAGTTGCAGCCACACGGAAGTCCAAGCTAGTGCCTGGTGTGCAAGGATTGCTTCACCGCCCCTACGCCCGCGCAATGCTGGCAATTGCTGCCGTCTGTGTTTGTGTCTGTTTGTTCCTCCGGGGCGCTCCAGATATTGGTTATATTGCCCCCTTCAAATGGGAGAACGTAGATTATGGCATGATCTAGTACAAGAAAAGAAGAAGTAGAGATTAAAAAAAAAAGGTATGCAGATGACAGGGAAAACTAAGAGGGTTTGCTTCTAATATGCATTTACTCGGTAAAAAACCGCTTCCGAATATGGAAAATGAGGAATGCCGATACGAGGGTCACTGCTTAAATGTGTGGCAAACATGTCCGGTGATCACCAAGTGTTCATTTGGTGCACCAACATGTTGATGGGCTATAGGCCAAGAATCACAGTGATTGGACACATCTGAAGTCTGACCATCCAGTTGTGACATATGCTGGTTGAACGGCAATCTCTGCTCTAGCTGTTCCATCTACAAGCCACTGTATGATGGTTACACCTGTCCAATTCCCTTATTATAATATGGCCTGTCCACATGGTGACCCACCAGGTCAACATTCCCTTTTGCCGACATGTTTGCCAGCTTCTACCACGAGGAAGTGGATGGAACTTCTATGCAGGGACCCGCACACTAGCATTTGTAGGGACATACTTTCTTAGGGTGGCTGTGGCTGGGATTTTTTAAGAGGAAGAAGAGAAAATCAAAAGCCACCCAGTAATACATTGTGAAAAAGAGAGGCCCAAGAGAGTTGAGGGGGTTGAAATGCAATAACTAGTGGAAAAGAAGAAAACAGAAACAAAAGCAGCAGAGAAGCAGATATGTAAAAAGGGAAAAGAAAATGTTAAAACATGGTTCAAAATACCCAGATGAGAAAGAGGGATGGACAAAATGTTGGGTATGATAAGATAGGAAGATTTACTGTTTCTGTTTGTAATGGAGTGGTGTTTACCAGTGGTAATTGTAAGTTAATTGGATTCATGGCAACGACAGGTAGAGAGGGTTACAAACTTTGAAAAAAAAAAAAAAAAAACTGACCCATGATAGTATCAGTCACTGGGAAATCGGAATACATAGGAAAATTGAAACTATATATGATCATGTTGAGGAAATATTAAATATTTATTCAAGGTATTGGGAAACAATAAAATAAGTATGCTTTTACTTGTGATCTTATTGGATAGAGCTAGTACTGGTCGTAAGTGGAAGAGGATGCTGTTATTTTCCTCACTGAGTTGGAATCCACCGTTGTTGTTTTAATACTCTTCTTGGACCTTTCTTTTCTTGGGCCTCACAAGCAACACCTGTGCAGTTGCTTTCAGTTACTGGATATTCGCTGGCGTCAGGTCGGTGGTGGGCTACAGCGTGGTGAAACAGGGAATGCAAAAAAGGGTGCGATCTGGTGGTACCGGAAATGAGTGGAGTCAATATGATGTATTCAGGAAATCAGACCTGTCTAATCAGATGTGTTGCCTCTTGTTACCCACAAAACCCAAAAATTAGCCCAAACGGGTGGGCCAGAACGCAGGGCACAGATCGAGATGTGACGCTTACCCATGATTTCACTGGGGGTCTACCTTGTTGTTTAAATGAATTCCAGGATGGTCAGACGCTTAATCTTTCCTGGATTAAGGGAGCAAAAATCAGGATGTTCTGCAACTCAGGTGGGCCCCGGTTAGAACCAAGGGTGAGCATCCCATCCCACCTAGTTCCCTGTGCTGTGGCCCACTAAAGCTTCGGATCGAGCTGATTTTCAGGGCGTAAGCGTAAACTGAGAGGATGCGATAAGGTGGATGTAATAAATGCACGTGGGCCGCACATCTGCCCGATGCCAGTGGAGCACGGACGCGGATTTGCTACAGACAGCGCCAGTAGCGAAATTACCTACCGAAGTAACGTTTCCAAGTTCTGTGGGCCCTACCATGATGTGTGTGTTGTGACCACACCGTCCATCCATTTGGAGAGCATTTTAGCGCATGAGCCGAAGAATGAGTCAGATCGAAAGCTCAAGTGGACCCCACATAAAAAACAGTGAAAACAGTGGGGGCAGTGATGCTCACCGTTGAAACCTTCCTGAGCCCACCATGATGTTTATTTGAGATCTAAAATGTAACCTTTTTGATGTTTATTTGAGGTCTAACCTGATCGTAGGGCTGTATACGAGTTGAACCGAGTCGAGCTTGGCCAGTAGCTAATCCCAGTTTGAACTTGGCTTGGCTCGGTCCTCAAGCTTGATTTGCCAGCTCGGCTTCATTCCGTTAGCAGTTCAGACTATTCCGAGCCTATGGGACATTATCTTAAACACATTGCACCTTCAATTTATCATAGTTTGCAAAACCGCAATGGTAGTTTACATGTATTTCTTCAAACACTTGTCATGCATCATCAAAAATAAGATATAGTTTTATCCTATAAATATTTAAAATTTTAAATTTTTTTGTTAGTGATTTGTTTTTGTATCCATACCTTCCTCGCCACCAACCGATCCCATGGAAAATGTATGCACCTGAAACAACACTTTGTTGAGTCATTTCGTTAAACACTTGGTGAGCAATGTAAATATCGAAATAACCGAGTCACCAAACTGATTCAATCCGAGTCGATTTAAGTTAAGGTTCAATCCGAGTTGATTCAAGCTTGGACAAGCTCGAACTTGGCTCAAAATTTTTTCAAGCTCCAAAAATCAGCTTGACTCTGCTCAAACGCAGTTTCAAATTGAGTTGAATAGAGCTTCTTTGAGTCGAGTCAAGTGAGTTATTTGAACTAACTGGTTCTTGTACAGCTCTACATGTTTGTAAGTCACACAGATAAGGGTAAACACAAATATCAGCTTAAGAAAACTTCTCTGCCCCATGAAGGTTTTAATGGTAGACGTTTCTGTGGTGGGGTCTACTTAAGCTTTGTATCTGCCTCATTCTTTGGCTCATGCTCTAAAATGATCTCTGCCTCATTTTTGTGTTATACATCACGGTGGGACCACAAAACTTAGTGACGTCACTTGTTTGTAGCTAATCAGCGTCCCTGGAGCACATCTCTTTAATCCCCGTTGATATGATACTCTAGGTTATGCAGGCCGTGATAAGAATTGGTTGTGGTAAGAATTGTTTGTGGTAAGAATTGTAAAACCCAAAAATCACAGCCAACCACGATTTTGAATGGCTGATTACCGAATGTCCCATGGGTGGTTAAGATTAATATTTGTAAATGGTGAGGGCCTCAACAAGAAAACTTAACTTCCATCAATTGGAAGTTGGTATTCTCTGGTCAATCTGATTTGGAATCCGGGTGGTATATGCAGCTTGTGCAATCCAAAACACTTACCTGAACTTCTTGCGGACACGTCAGGCGTTACTTCCACTGAGTTGGATGGAATGCCTACATGTGGATGAGATCTACGCCGTCCACCAGGTGCATCACCATGTGTTTGTATCAGGGCTAAAAAATCAGGCCAACTCAACAGTCAGGTAGGCTACAACATGAAAAACAGTTGAGATTAGAAGTCCCATCATTAAAATCATCCAAACTTCGTTGGGGGTCCACCCTGGTGTTTATATGCCATCAATCCACTCATCTGTGGCACCACACTGGATAAATGGATTCTCTGAAAATCACAACATTCGGTGGTTAAGTGTATGCAAAACCAGTCTTTATAAAATTGAAGGGAGATTATTATAAAAGATTCCTTCTGAATTTGCTTGGCAACCATCCACGGTGCATTCCATATTTCCCAGTGATTGTCTTGTGTACGCTAATTAATTTCATTTTAGTTAAATTTTAATTATGTATTAGAGATTATTATTGTTGGTTGGTTATCGAGATTGTTTTCAAACAATCTCAAAAAGAGAGAATCTCCTATACATAATCACCATTGACTAAAATGAGATGAACTTTGTTTTTGGCATCTGCCAAACAGGGTCCAAGTCTGTATTTGGTTTGACTAAATACTTTCTTCTAAGCTTCTTCTTGCTAGATTGTGATTTGTTTTATTTCTAACAAGTGAGGTCATTATTTCGTGATCCATGACGTTGCTATACATGCGCCACGCCATGATGGCAATGCACCAAAAACCTATTCTCTAATAAATTTCAAACTTTCAAGAAATATGTCTTCAACCACTCACCAAGAAAAGGTAAATATTCCAGTACTAGAATCTTTCAGTGCTGGGGGTTTTTGATATGGGACATCCATAGCGAGGCTCACCAGGATAACTTCGTGTCTGGAATATTTTTGGATGGGACATATAGGATAATGCGCTATCGATGGTTAGTATCACTTAACTATTCAAAATTCTGACTTTTCATGCCCGGCCCCGGCCCATTGACGCCCTACTTAACCATGGGTGTAGATTGGGTACTACCCATCAAGGACAGCTAGAGAGGGGACGGTCATGTCAGGGCCTCTGTGGGGCCCACTTTGATGTCTATATTTTACCCATCCGGTTCATTTATTTATATGTATCATTTTAGGGCGTGTTTGGACAGGCAAATCCTATGGGATTGGATTGTATTACGATAGATTGTACTATTTTCGAGAAATTACTGACCGCGTCAGTGGATCACTTGCAATCCCATGGTATTCAAAATCTAGCGAGTCACCTGCTAGGATGTTTGGACAGGCAGACAGGATTTGCCCTATCCAGCCCCCATCGTGTTTTGACGGGCATGGGATTGCAACATATCCTATATGATACACCAGAATCGTTGCCATTGGTGTGACTAATAGGAATCTTTGATTAGATCTATATTTAATATTTATGGTTTAAATATGGGTTTGCACCTGATAGACAGAGTGGATTTACATACGTATGCACAATGAGCTTCACATAAGTTTTATATCATTAGTCAGAAAACAGATATGCATCTTCGCGAGAAATACCACCAATCCTATGACAAATTCAATAAGGAATCCTAAATTCAGCACGGAATCCATCCAAATTTACCCTCCAATCCCATCCTTCTTCACTCTTGCACTGCCCAAACATACCTCAATAGGGACACCGTTGGATTCAAAAAACCTATCCACCGCAATCCCTTCCAATCCTTTCCAATCCCATCCAACACGTCCGGCTAAACAAGCCCTTATGGAATGAGCTCAAAAGGAGTTAGTTGGAATGCTCGAGATGACCATACACGTGAAGCAGTGGAGATATAAACTTTGAAAACTTTTTCAAGGAACAAAAGTTTTGGATCAAGCTGATATTTGTTATTTTCGTTTATACTAATCCACGTGACCTTACTAGGATGTTGGATGACAAATAAATACTCCTAAGTAATTTTCAACAATAAGAGCTCAATCCTCAACGCTTTATTTGGTGTGGTCTCATGCCTTAAAATGGTCGGTCAAAATAAATGGGCAGTGCATATAAAACATATAGATAACGGTGGTCGCATGTAGACCCTTGACCGTCCGTCTCTGGCTAGCAGGTCATTAGGGTAACTATCTACTAACTAAAACCTGATAACACGTGCTATAGATTCAGGCCAATAACCGGGTGTGGCCAAGTCCAAGTCTTATCAGTAGTCCACCTTACTGATCAGTGGACCATATACAATTTATGGGAATGGACGGTCGGAAAGAAAATCGCAAAAAGCCGAAAATCAACGTACGGGTGTGGTCCACATGGTAGGTGACCGTATTGGACCTTTGGAAAATGGGGAGTCCACGTTTATTCCCACCTGTTACGTCGCACGGATCTCTCGCAAGCGTGCCAAGTTGCACGTGCGCCGCGATTCACTTCTTCTACGTCTCCTCCCGTGAGTCGCTTGTTTCAAAAGATAGGACCAAAGAGGAAATCTTTGATACTCCTGCAGAGTGTGATGGATGATACGCTGGCACTAAGAAATTACTTAGAAATTGCATACTCGGAATAAAATTACTTGAAAATAAACTGCAGAAATTACGCGTCCCATTATGTATGTGTTATTAGACGAAAATTAAGCTTATTCGATAATCTGATGATCGGATTGGTGGACAATTACTGGACGGTTGAAAATGAAAAATATCCACACTACGGTCCTGTTCCTGTTTCCACAAGCGGTCTACAGAAGAGAGACTAGAATCTTGTTTTGCGTCTTGTACCTAGTGACAATGAGTTCCACGATTTAAAGGGTTTAATTTGAATTAAGTTATGCCAAGTGTACAATTTCACTGCGCCTGCGTATCAAGTGTCATACACCGCCTGAGTATCAAATAGCTACCCCGCCGCCAAAACGAGAAGAAACGTTCCAAAGCTCGTTTGCAATTAGAACATCAATCTTCCCCAAATCAACGCGACATAGGAAGAAGGAAGTCTGTAGGAGAGGTGAAGTAATACGAATGCTTCCCATTTTCTATTTTATTCCAATCGCTTTCTTCGTTGGTGTTTGCATCTTTTTCTTTATTTCTCATTTTTAGCAATTGATGGTTTATCGTCATCCATGGAGATGGTTACAATGGCCTGATGTGACCCACTGCGGATTGGGGGATTCCTGAGAGATCTTTCCCGTTGGATTATCTTAACACAAGGTTTCACCAGTGGACTTCAAACAGACGGTTAAGGAAAGAATTTACAGTAACCGTCTAGCTAAAGGGCCAATATCATGTTGGTCAGGGCATACCCGATTGGTGTTCGCATTAAATCAATGGCGTGGATCATCAAGCAATGGGCTCCACTTACTTGGGTTATGTGCATTTGTGACTTCATTTCCTGATCCATTATTTAGGCATGTTTAGATATGAAGAAAACCATGGAAATCCAGCGAAATGATAAAAGGTTTTCCATTGATATGACTTTTTGTGTTGTTTGGATGGCAAAGAAAACGGTGGATTCCACCATGCAATCTTTGTCCTTTTTCATGGTTTGGGTTCTCAAGTACAAGATACAAGGTAACCATTGTAAGAGGAAAATGAGATTTCCATTTGCTATCCAAACAAGATCCCTAAAATTGGAATCCATGTTTGCATGGTGCATTGGGAAATAATTATTGACATAATGATTGAGATTTTTAATCCCACACCAAGGATTCCTCCAATCCAAATATGTTCTGATGGGACATCTCACTATTTTTGGTTAGCAAAAGAATAATGGATTTGATGCAGCGATCATTACTCTTGTCCATTGTCAAATTCTCTAGTACAAGGTACGAGGTGACCATTGTCTCACATATATGAGATTTTCACACACTATTCAAATAATACCCTTAAAAATAGAATCCATCGAAATCTATATTTCAATTAGAAATCATCATTGGATAATATCACATTTTCCTTTCTTTTCCCACTTATTAAATAAAGCCCTTAGGCCATGTTTGGATACATGTATTCCAACTTCCAAGGGAAAAGAAAAGAAAAAGGTGATAATTAAGAAATTATGTTTTTTCCATAAGCACTTGAGCATTATTGAAACATGGATTGATACCAAGTGGAAATAATCATATTTGTGACTAAATGTCACATATTTTCTTGTGCTTGAGAGTTCAAATTATTGAAAGGTTTAGTGACTGCTTTGTGGAATCCTTTCTCTCTCTCCCTCTCTCTCTCTCTCTCTCTCTCTCTCTCTCTCTCTCTTGTTATCCAAACATCTCAAATTGTCACATCAATGGAAAACCTTTTGCATTTCCATTAATTTCTAAGGAATTGATGATATCCAAACATGCCCTTAGAGTAATATTGCAAGACAAGGAACTGATCCATTGCCTCTAGTTGCACTGCAAGAAAGTACGTGACATTCTTTTACTAAAGAGTCCAAATTATGGAAAAGGGCAACGATTGTTTGGTGCAATCCTCTCTATTTTTGGCTATCCAAACATCTTAGACTGCCACATCAATGGAAAACCTTTTTCCTTTCCATTGATTTCCATGGAATTGGTGATATCCAAACATGCCCAATATTGCAAGATAAGGAACTAATCCAATGCCTCTAGTTGCTATGGAGTTAACCGGTGCACATTGTTTACCATGTAGGGTTCATTTGGATGTAGGTAAAATCTTTCTTATGTAAATTATTTACTCATAGGTAAATTGTTTTATTATGTCATGTTTAGGTATTGGTAAAGTCTTTATAAGGTAATCAGTTGTTTCACAGCTACACCACACACTTTCAATGCCAACAACACAAAACCACAAAAGGAAAAATGCAAAACAAATACTCAAAAGGCCAAACCAAAAGCAAAAGACAAGGCACTAAGATTTACATGGTTTTGTAATATGCCTATATTCACGAGGCAACAATATGAAACTTTCTTGTTCATTAAAACAATGGGAACTAGAAATACAAGGCTTAACTTGGGCTCTCACTCTTCCACTGCACTAGAAATCTCACACCCATAAATCTTCTAGAAGTTAATGCCTTCTCTACTTGTGTTCTCCTTATATAGACCACACCACAAGAGAGCATATTTAAAGCCTAAGAGAACTAGGCTTCACAAACCATATTTGCATACGTTCGTATGAACATAGTGAAGAGAGGTGAGAGGGAGATTCATCTCCTCATAAAAGACGTGTGGGAGACGTCATCACTTAACATTCTCCGACTTGAAGACTAAGCTTATTTAATAGCACAAAAAAATACTCTTGATAACAGCTGCCCAAACGTCACCAATTGTTAGGTAACATCAAGCCCAAGAGAAATCCAGTACCAAACAAGCTTCTCCCTTGCAATATGCTTCGTTAGTGTGAATCTTCATTAAGGACCACACTTTCAGAGATAACCTCTCAAATATAAAGATATTGTGTATCTATGTGTTTGGAGACCTACATGGTAGACTTGATTCTTTACCAAATGCGCCTTTGACTATCACAATAAACACGTATCTTTTCTTGTCCTAAACAAAGTTCACTAACTAGGCCTTTTAATTATAAAGCTTCTTCCGCAGCTTTTGTAGCAATTATGTGTTCTGCCTCAGTGGTAGATAGAACAACTATTGATTGTATATTTGTAACATTGATTTTCAACGAATCAAACCACCTGCAAGAGTGAACACATAACCCATAGTAGATCTTCTCTTGTCCAAATCACATGCAAAATCAATATCCACATATCCAATGACATCGCTTTTTTGATCACTGTTTCTGTCAAACACTAACATAATATCTTGTGTTCTTGAACTAGTGTAAAGCTTATTTCACAGCTTGCCAATATACCTTTCTTGGATTTTTCCATATACTTGCTCACGACATGATCTGCCTATAAAATATTTAGCTGTGTGCACACCATGATAGACATCATGTTGCCAACTGTACTAAAGTAAGGAACTTCTGACATGTAGGCCCTCTCATCATTTGTACTTGGTGACTGAGTTGCTGAAAGCTTGAAATGAGTAGCAAGATGAATAGCCATTGACTTAGAATTCTTCCTGCTAAACCTAGCCAAACCCTCTCAATGTACTTGCTCTATGATAAACATAACATGCCCACCTTTCTATCTCTTTTGTAGCTATCAACATGTCACTAACATAAATTATCAAGTGTATGAAAGAATCATCAAGAAGTTTCTTAAAATGAAAACACCAATCATACATACTTCTAGTATACCCTGTTTGCTAAGAATAGTGTCAAAACGTCTGTACCATTGCCTTAGGGATTACTTTAAGTCGTACAAAGACTTTGTTAATTTGCACATGTGATCTTCCTTGCCTTTCACCTGAAATCCTTTTGGTTGATAGATATAATGTTAGGAAGCTATTCTAACGTCAAGCTGCTCTAAGTTGAGGTACAACAATAGCTAGTAGGATCTGAACGAAAGGGTATTTTACAACTGGTAAGAAGATCTCATTGAAGTCAATACTTTCCTTTTGTGCATAGCCCTTCTCTAACAATTTTGTCTTGTATACCACATCTCTAGAACAAGGGAACCTTCCTTTTTCCTAAGGACCTGCTTATAACTAATATCTTTCTTTCCCTTAGGCAAGTCAACCAGATTCCATGTTTGATTTTTATGAAGAGATTTTGTCTCCTCCTCCATGATAGCTTTTCATTTACTTGAATCTCTATCATTCAACACTTTATGAAATATAGATGGTTTTCCATACTTTGTCAATAAAGTATAAGCAACCATATCTGGCATTACCTTATGCTTCTGATCCCTTTTGGATTTTCATTTCTTGTATGTTTGCAGCTGTTGCTCCTTCTCAAGTTCATCCTGCACCTTTAACTCATTTGTGGATTTTTCTATATCATTTGCAAAGTATCACTTGTCTGATTGATCTTTAAAAAAGTTACTGTTTGATTGATCATCGACATGACATCAGACTCCACCTGAATTTCGTCATGCCTAACAGGTTTAGTTGCTTTCACTATAATAGACTTATCAAACTAAACATCCTTACCGACAATAAACTTAAGCTTCTCAGGACCAGGATACCACAATCTGTAACCTTTAGCATCTGCTGCATAACTCAGAAAGATACACTTTGCTTTTCATTCCAACTTATCAGTACACACATGTTGGGTGATTAGTTAACAAGGAAACATATTGTATTCACTGCTTTTTCCTGGAAGTACTTCAATAGGCCAATGCTATGCAACATAATGTGTGCCCTCTCTACGAGTATCTTATTTATCCGTTTCGTAACAACATTTTGTTGCTGTGTATTTGATGCAGTGAAGTGATGAGCAATGTCTTCATCTTTGCAGAATTTTGTGAACTTGACCGACTTGAATTCTCCACCATTGTCTGTCCTTAAGTACTTTTCCTTTCTGTTTGTTTGTTTTTCAAGTAAGGTTTTCCACTATTTAAAAGTAATGAATGCCTCAGACTTATGTTTTAAAGTGTAAAACCACACTTTCCTAGAGTAATCATTATGGAAGGAAATAAAATAGTTTGATCCTCATTTTGAAAGGACTTTGGAAGGTCCCCATACACCTGAGTGTACATAATCGGAAATATCCATGGTACAATGAATCTTGGCCTTGAAACTCACTGTACATTAGTTTTCAAAAACATAATGCTCACAAGAGTCCAACTTATACGAATTTTTACCCTCAAGCAAGTTCATGTTATGCAATTCTGATAAACCATGCCCATTCATGTGACCTAAATACATGCCACAAAAGTGTCTAATTTGCATCACCTGACGTGGTCACTACTGCTCCACCTGAAACGGTACTCCCAGAAGCTCATATAAGTTACTCACTTTTTTACCCCTTTCATTCCAATTAGGGCCCTTTTGTAACTTTCATGAAACCACATTTCGTTGTTATCTTGCAACCTTTGGAGTCAAGTGCACCTCAAAATATTATTTTTTCTTCAGATTTAGAATGTGTCACACTTTTGTCAGAGTTTTAACAATGCCATCAAACATCTTAATCTTAACTGTTTCAATTCCAATAGCCTTACAAGCAACATTATTTCCTATAAGAACTATTTTAGTATTAAATGGCTTGTAAGTGGTGAACCAATCCTTATGAGGGCACATATGATATGAACAACTAGAATCAAGAATCCACGTGTCTTGAAAATTATCATCAGTCGGGGTTTCCAATAGAACAACATTGCCACTCTCATTAGAAGAATCTTTTGTTACACTCGCTTCATCTGATTTTTATTTTTTTTCTTTTTCTCCCTCTTTGAGTTTATTATACTCCATTACATGCCTCATCTTCTTGCAATAGTAACACCTTACGTTTTTCTTCTCAGATCTAGACCTGCTACCCTAATTTTTTGATCCATTTTTTTGTAGATATGCATTTCACCAACAAACCTTTAGCATGTCCTTCTTCATCACATGATTTTTAAAAATTTTTTTATAATCTCTTCTAATAGAAGAGAAAATGTACCATTATCTATCCTTATGGTCTCCTTTCCATAAATGAAAATTGTAACAAGGTGACGATATGTAGTGTTTCCATTGTCAACGGAATGTCGATATTATTGACGATAATATCGGTGTTGTTGCACTTGTGATACCGAAGCCACAAAAATTCGTTTCTCTACCAAACGTCGGTGAAATGTAGACGATATTTTGCAATTTCTTAATAAATTTGGAAAAAAAAAGTAAAAAATCGGGAAAAAAAGAAAAGAAAAAGCATTCATTTTAGTATTTTTTGAAAGATCATACCTATTGTTTGATCGGAAGAATAATCTTGTCGGCCCATCGTGGATCGATTGACAGCATTGGTCTTCAATAGGTAAGAAACCCCCCCTCAAAATTACCCTTTTTTCTTTGATTCGAAGATGGATTTCGCAAAATGCATGAATTTTGGCGACTAATTTGTGATTTTGAGTGGATTTCTACAATATTTTGGTTGGATTAGGGTTTTTGAACTCTCCGGAGGAAACCCCTTTTGATGAAAATCTCTCCCCAAAAAACTCCTTCGTTTCTTTAAGGGGAGATGAAGTCGCAGCTTGCGAATTGGGAGTTCCGACTACTGTTTCGGTCGGTGCTGTGTGGGCCCCACATGATGTAATGTGTTTTATCCACGCCGTCCATCTATTTTGTTGGATAATTTTAGGGCATGAGCCCAAAAATGAGGCAGATCCACATCTCATGTGGACCACACCAAAGGAAACAGTGGTGATTAAATGGCCACCATTAAAAACTTTCTTAGGACCCACTGGAATGTTTATTTGCCATCCAACTTCTTTATTAGGTCAAATAGACCTGGATGAAGGGAAAACACAGTTATTAGCTTGATTAAAAACTTTCGTGGCCCTTAGGTGGTTTTTGATGGTGGGCTTCAATCACCACTGTTTCCTTTGGTGTGGTCCACTTGAGATTTGAATCGACCTCATTTTTTGGTTCATGCTTAAAATGATCTTCCAAAAAACATATACATCATGGTGGGGTCCAATGAGCACCAACCACTACCTGTGCCATTTTAAGTGTGGTCGGTAGGGGGAGCGGATTGCTTGTGACCTCGGGCACAGAGATATAAGTGTGCTTGGGGCTGTGTGGGGCCCACATAGATGTCTGTGACAAATCCACTCTGTCCATCTATTTTTAAAGACTACATTAGGACAAGTATCTAAAAATCAGGCAAATCCAAAACTTACGTGGACCATACCATACAAAACAGTGGTGATTGAAAGCCCGAGGATGATACAAGTTTTATATCAAGATGATATTTGTGTCTATACGAGAAATTTTTAATGATCAATTACCATTGTTTTTGTATTATGGTCCACCTGAGATTTGGATCTACCTCATTTTTGTGTTGATGCCCTAAGATGAGTTTTCAAAACGGATAGACAGTGTGGATGTAAGGCACATACATCACGATGGGCCTCACGGTCAAGGATCCCACCTACCTTGGTAGATCCGGGGATCCACCGAAGCCGCACCCGAAACCGGGAGATCCGTGTTAAAAAGGGGAGCAGATTAGTTGTTACCTGTTACCTTACCATGGGGTTCACCTTGATGATGTGTTGTATATCCACACCGTCCTTCTGTTTCTCCAACCCATTTTAGGATGTGACCCCAAAAATTAAGCAGATCCAAATCTTAGGTGGGCAAAACCACATGAAACATTAGTGATTGAGTCCTCACTATTAAAAATTCCAAAAGGAAATTGTAAGGTTTTCGAAATGTTTATATGCCATCTAACTGGTTGATAATGTCAAGAAGACCTGGATGAAGGGAAAACACAAAGATCAGCTTTATCCAAAACTTTTGTGACCCATAAAAAGCTTTTAATGATCATTCATCCCTGTTTCAAGTGGTGTGGTCCACCTAATATTTAAATCTTCTTAAGGTTTGGGATACACAACCACTCATAAATTGTACACATGGCATATATTAATTCAAATAAATTTGACTAGGTTGAGCCCTCTATAGGCAAGTCACAATCCCAGTGACAGAACAATCGTAGTCTCGTATCCGTGGATGTTTGTTTATGGAAGAAGGACCTTTGGATATTTTTCATTTAACCATCCAAATGTTTATAAATTTGCTACTTAGATGATGGAATAACCATAATTTTGGATCCATGATCCATCTACACAGGGTACCATAATTTGGACGATTTAATTTGATTACTTGCATGTCATATTTGCAATTTCTAAGTGCTTAGATGTCATCCATCGCACTTTGTGAAGCCCACATGATGTATGTATTTTATCCATGCTGTCCATCCATTTTCCCAACACATTTTTGGGCTCATCCAAACCTCAAGTGGACCCCACCACAGAAAACAGTGGGAATTGAATGCCCACTGTTGAAAACTTCCTAGGGCCCCACCCCATAGAGTGACTTCTCATGGAAACGCATGCTTTTTGGGCCCCATTAAATGAAAACTTATTATGTAATTCATTCTTTTTATATTTTTTTGATTCCTAAATATGCAAATATATGTATTTAGGCATGTCCTGAAGTTTCAGTGAAAAATTCCACCATTTTCCCCATGTTTTTCCCTTTTCCCCCACATTTCTGGTTATCGGCGATAACAATATTATATCTTTATCTCCGACGAGCGAGAATTGTAACGATACCAACAACTCGAACACTGACGATATGATGGAGGAAGTGAATACACTAAAATTATGGCCTTATCAACTTTCACATCAATGGTCAATAGTTGGCATATATATATATATATATATATATATATATATATATATATATATATATATATATATAAGTGTTTTCAGTAGCGCCCGTAGTGTACGCTACGTAGCGTAGCAAATATTGTTTTTCCCCTGTAGCGTGCGCTACAGGGGTCGTAGCGTACGCTACGGATAGGTAGCGTGCGCTACCTGTTTGTTTTTTTGTTTTTGTTTTTTTTTTTTTTTAAGTGCAGGAAACAATGGTGAACTCACACCACAAGCCAAACTTAAGTTAAAAAAGGAAAAACCTAATTCAAAAGGGCTTTCACCCCAAACCGGCAAATGCGACGCATTCCCCACCCTTCCATTTGGAGACCAAAAATCCTCTCACAGGCCCAATCCGACGCTGCCGATGTTGCTACTCTTTCCACCCTTCAATGTTGAGGTCGAAAATCTGCTGCCAGGCGCAAACCGACGCTGCTGACGTTGCTCCTCTCCCCACTTTTCAATTTGAGTTGGAAAAACTGCTTCTAGATGCAAACTGATCGCTATGGAGCTTCAACATTTGCAGTTTTCACTAATTCAATCTCATCTTGAGACAAAAATAGGTACGCTCCTTCCTTTTTAAAAAAAAATTTTCGATGTACAATGAAAATAACTTGGTATTTTCAGTTTTTTCCTCATTTTTTCTCTTTTAAAATGCTAGTTACTGTCGGTTTTTTGTTCTTTATACTTTCTTTTTCTGTGGTATGGCCCACGTGGGCCCCCACTGAGGTGCGTGAAGGGGTGGAATGTGCATTAGTTTCTATGGTGTGACCCACGTGGGCCCTACTGAGGTGCGTGAAGGGGTGGGATGTGCATTATTTTCTATGGCGTGGCCCACGTGGGGCCCACTGAGGTGAGTGAAGGGGTGGGATGTGCGTTATTTTCTATGATGTGGCATTTATATATTTTGCTTTTTTCTTAACTTTGGGATTTTTATTTTGAAGAATGTGACATTTATATATTTTGCTTTTTTCTTACTATTTAATATTTATCATATATATATATATTTAAATTAAAAAATAGAAGTATTGTGTAGCTTACGCTACACGCTACGCTATTTCGCTACACGCTACGGAGGGTTGAACGCTACGCAACACGCTACTCTTCTTATTTAAAACACGATATATATATATATATATATATATATATATATATATATATATATATATATATATATATATATATATATATATATGGGAAAAGGTATAATGCGCATGAGTTGATTTTAACGTCCCATGAGGTCGAGCTGTGTGGGCCCCACCGTGATGCGTTTCGAACATCTACCCCGTGCATTTGATACGTCCCCTTTAAATTATGGGATATCCCAAAAATAAGCCGTATACGGAACTTAGGTGGGCCATAACATCTAAAATCATGTGAAGACATGCCAAAAACATATAAAAGCACTTGGTGGGGCCCACCTGAGTTTTGAATTCTTTGCTTGAAACTTGGTCTCGAACCCTCATCCAAGTGGGACACACATAATGGATGGGCTGGATTTGCAAACCACATCTCGGTGGACCCACAAAAATGATTATGAATGTTTTAATGGTGCACGGCCCCTCTCAACTTCTGTATGTGGTGTGGCCCACAAAAGTCACGGATTGACTTGATTTTTGAGACCTAGACCCACGATGGAAAGGTGCATTTGACTGATGGGGTAGATGTTCTCACGGTGGGGCCCACATGACTCGACCTCATGGGATGTTAAAATCATTAGTGCATTGTACCTTTTCCCTATATATATATATATATATATATATATATATATATATATATATATATATTGAATTGATTCAAGTGTTCATTGACAGACATACATTCTTTCATCTTTAAGGTATATAATTGTTGCTTTAAATATAGTTTGTTGGTCAGAGACTTCGTCTTGTAGAGACCTTTCAGCTTTTCCCAAAGCTTTTTCTACAGAATTCTCGTTTATAACATTATAAAGCACTTAATTTGCAAGATATAAGCGGATTATGCTAACAACTCTCAAGTCCAAATCTTCCCACTCATTATCAATTAATGCTGTATTCTTCGATCTTCCCTTCAATGCCTTGTGTAAGTCTTGCTGACTAGGTAGATCACATATCTTAACCTTCCACAAGTTAAAATTATTCTTCCCATCAAACTTCTCCAACTCAAACGTTGCATTCGACGTCTTTATAGCCATTGCACACCTTCAATAGCCAACAAATTGCTAATAAAAAAGCATGTATAAATAAAAAAAGTACAAACTGACGAAAATTGAAGTAAGCGCTGGTGCTAGTTGTTGTGCAGCTACACTTGCACGCGTTCGATGCCAATAACATAAAATTACAGAAGGAAAGATCCAAAATAAAAACCCAAAAGCAAGAGACGAAATCCTCCAGAAGATGCCCCCTCTCTACCTATTTTCTCCTCATATAGACCACAATACAAGAGAGCATATTCAAAAGCTTACGATAATTAGGCTTTACAAACCATATTTGCATACGTACGTATGTACATATTGAAGAGAGGTGAGAGGGAGAAAGGTCTCTTGGTAGGAGGCATGTAGATGTCCCCTACAAGGAGATGTCATCACCTAACATTAGTTGTGTTTGGGTACTAATAGGTACCAGGGAGAAGGGGTCGAGTGTATTGCTATTGTTATTATTATTATTATTATTATTTTGCATAATAACACATCTATAATGGGGTATTTGCAAATACCCAAATAAAAAAAAAGTTTGCAAAGACCTACTTCATTAATTCTCCACTGTTGTAAACATGCACATTCCGTTAGATTATGCCAACCCTGTTTTAAAGGTTGTGTTATTTTCTCTAGAAAATGCCAAAAATACCCCTGGCCTTTCTAATTCTTCTCCTCTCTCTTTCCTTCTGCAACCATAAAAACCCTAGTCTGTCTATCTCTCAATTTCCATTGTGGTACAAACCACCTTGCACATGTACATATTGCCAACAGATCTCATCACCTTGGTGTCGACCTATGTGGCCACAAGCTTGATGAGGTCTGGCAAACAAAGTGGCTATGCTATTAGCATTCTTGGTCTTCCTCGTGGATCACGTTGGTCTATGGCCATGGAAAGGGGTCCATCACCAAAACTGCGATGCCCTGGAACTAACCATGGCCATACTGCCCATAATTGGGCTCTGTGAGTGACCCATGTGTGGAGGATAAGTTGCCATCATTTTCAAAATTTTGGTGGACTATAACAGGAGTGCAGCCTCTTCTACATTCACTTACAGTGGATGGATGTGGCATATGATGCTAGTGTTGGAGTCGAAGGATGGAAAGGCAACATTAGGATAACAAGGTGTTTGGATGGAAATGTAAGAGGTAAATGGGAGAGCTAGATATGGCAAGTGCACATGCCTGAGTGCACTTTGGAATCATACCTCACCTCACATGTGGTAGCAATGCATGCGTTTTGAGACATTGGAGCTGTTCATCAGGTGATCCCCTATTTTCTAGATGCCATTTCTTATAAGGTCTGATATGGTCATTGGGTGGGTCACACATGTACAGAACAAATGAAAGGTTAAGAAAAATAGATTAACTTTGATTTATATGTTAGACCACCTGACTATCAGATCAGTTGGCTTCTTGAGAGGCAGCCTTCTACACAGTGAGGGTTGCTTACCTAACTAGGGGACGGTGTTGCATATGTGTGTGTTGTTTCTCTCTCTAGGTCAGCCCCACCTTCAAAGTCATCCGATGTTCATGGGATTCTAAAGGCAATGATTTTTTTTCAGCATTTTCCAAAAAATTAACACAAGTGGTAGCATAATTTAATGGAATGTGTCTTTTTGGGATGATGGAGAATTAATTATGTGGATTTTTGCAAGCTTAGTCTTTTGATGTGGGTATTTGCAAATATCATATTTCCGATGTGTTATTATGCCAAAAACTTAAACCGCAGTGGAAGGTTGTTTTTATAAAGTGTAAAGAGTTCACTACATCCAATGTTGTCACATCGCATATGCCATCGCATGCGATCTGCATATGCTGTTTGCATATGCGATCGTTTGTCGATATGCCATGGCATATTTTTTTTTCAAAAAAAAAAAAAAAAAAAAAAAAAAAAAAAAAATTCAAAAAAAAAAAAGAGAGGGAAAACTCATCTATCCACATGATTGGATTGGGTTATTTTACTTATTTCATTATAGTTTGTGTGTTTCATTAAGTGATATATTTAATTACTTATATTATATAAATTTTAACAAAACAATTAACAAGCTACATTAAAACATAACTAATTATTATAAACTTCGAAGAAAGAAATTTTAATGATAAATGGATAACTTGAAACAACATTCAAGTTATAACTTACAACAGCACAACTTATAAAATACAAAAAATAAACATAATTGAAATAATTGTAGAGAGGTAAGAAAGAAAGAGGTGTTTTTAGAGCTTTGGAGTAAAGAATAGTGAAAATGGAGGTATGAGAGCCTAATCTATAGGCAAAAGTTATCCAATTTGAAAAAATAAAAAATAAAAAAAATAAAAATCTTTCACTTTGGCTATTGGGAAATATGCCATCGCATATGTGAATATTTATCGCATACAAAAGTATGCCATGGCATACTTGCCAGATCGCATATGCCATCATGGCATATGCGATGCGATCAAAAGTATGCGCATATGCGATCGCATTTGATAACAATGACTACATCCAAACTCCTTGTGTGAACTATTTATGGGTAAACAGTTTACATAAGCAGGATCTTTCCCACATCTAGACGACCCCTACATGATGTGTTTTTTCCTGGCTGATGTTTCTGTGCAATTAGGTCAACAAGCAAACACCGAAAATGAAAAACGGAAGGGAGGAAGAAAACGTGAAAGTGTCTACTTCAAGGGAGACATCCTTATAGTTCTCAAGGATAGAATGCTTAGGTTTGAATTTTGTTGATGATTTTCATTCAAAAGATACACCACCATACACATGTTCTTTTCTAGAGAATGACTCATTCAATAAAATAAGATTCTCTCTCTCCCACAAAATGACTAGTAAGACCCATGCAATTAAAAGAAATCTCTACCTAACTAAGCCTCCTAGATCATGTAACCAATGAAATCTACCTAGTTTATAGCATTCTTATTTCACGGAAATTAACCCACCATTTTGAGCTCAGCTGAATTGTTATTTCCTGCAATTCTCTAGCAGAAGAAGAGTTGAGTGGTTCCTTTTTCATTGTGAGAGATTGCAACCCAAACTGGTTGAGTAATTCCCAGTTCTCAGCACAGATTCCAGGTCATATTTTCACCCAAGTTTGTTTTCATTTTTAACACATTTTTCTTAGTTGCAACTTGTTTAGTACTAATGTCCGGAGAAGCACTTTTCCAAAAATTTCAGTATTTTCCCATCAATTCTTTTTCGACTTACAAAATTTTAAGCCATTCTGATTATCAGAAAAATTATTAAAGTACCCAGAGTCTGTCTGAAAATAACAATTTTCTAGAAGGTGAACATTCCAAAATTGTTCCCATTTGATCTTTGTTCTTGTTTTCTCTTCTCATATCTCTGAAACTAGATTGATTAAGGTTTTTTTTGGCTTTTGAATCCCCTCAATCCAAGTATTTAAGGAAATATAGCATTTGAAATTAGGATTTGTTAGCTGTCCTATTGTAGTCTTTCACATGCATATTGGGCTGCATTAAATTGGTATTAGAGAAAGTTCAATTCATGATGGCAAAGGGACTAGAAAATTGGACTACAAGCATTACATCAGTCCAAGATGTTCATCAATGTAAAGAGATTGATGAGCTAAGGAATCTCATAACAACAGGGTGTGGTTAGGTGGTTCTGGTACCACCATAAGCTACAGCGGTACTAGGCAGAAGTGGGGTCCATGTGATTTATTCATGAGATCCAATCTGTCAATCAGATGCATCGCCTTACATTATACCTAGGGCCCAACAATAAGCCTAAATGGAAACTAAGGTGGGCCACAGAACAGGGGACAAGTTTGAGAGGGAACTCTTACTCTTGATTTGCGTGGGGGGCCCACAATGTTTTGTATACAGAATCCAAGCTGTCCAGATCCTTAATCGGCCATGGATAAAGGGTTAGGACAGAAGTCAGGCTTTTCAAAAACTCAGGTGGGCCCCAGTGATGATCAAAGGTGGATGTCTCATCCCATGTTTTCCCCTGTTCTGTGGCCCACAAGAGTTTTGGCTTGTGGTGATTTTCAGGTTCTGAGTGTAACTTTAGCGTACGCATCTGATGGACAGTTTTGAAGTGATAATTCTGGTGGTTCTGGTACGGCTGGACTGCACCTCTATAACAACTTACAATGGATGACGAAGATCTTGTGTAAACTTTTGACATAAGAATCGATAAACTATCTAAGAAGCATTTCGTGGAATCTGGGACAACATGTCGAAGTGGTTGATTTTCTATTCTCTTGCTCCACATCATCATCATCATCATCACCATGATCTAGCTCTTGCTCCCAACTAATTGGGGTCGGCTACACGAATCCTGTTCTGCCAATCCACTGTCAAGCTCTTGCTCCACTGTCAGAAAATTTTGTTGATTAGAATAGGCCACTTATCTTTGATGAAGACTGATGTTAGTTATGGAAAGAAAATTGAAGAAATGTTTGGACATATGCTACTTATGACAAAGAATGTAAGATTTACAAGACATTTGAGAACAATGCTATAATTTCTGAAGATGAGGTTTGGTGTGACGAAGAGTTTTTGATGTATGATAAAGAAAACACAACCGGCTTGTTACTCACCAATTGTCTCAAGTTAAAGTTTATGCCACACAATTGAAAAAGTTGATGAAAAGCTTATCTACAATAAGGAAGTTACAAATTTGGTTCAACAATGTGCTATTAAGGAAGCTTTTCAATTTTCAGAGCTTTATTGGTTGCTAGATTTTTAGCACTTATGGTTGGAGATTTGTTTTTCCAAATTTTTTGGTTCCCTCAAGTCTATTTTCATCTGACAAATTTCAAGTCATCCTGATTACCAGAGAAAATATTAAAATTCCCGGAGTGTTCTATGAAAATAATAATATTCTGGAAAGTTGGTGAACGCTCTTGTAGATTTAGGCCTGTTTTTTATTTGTTACAACTGAAAAGAGAAAAATTAGTTTCCTTGAAAACAATATTTCTGGGAAAATTGGTGGAAATGAAACACTGTTTCCATTTCTTGCTTCCCAGCCATTTTTCCATCGCATGGTTTTATTTTCCATTTTTTTGGTTCGCATCATGTCACATCAACAAATATCCTTGATCCATGGACCATTTATATCATTGCACACATGCCAACTTAGTTAGGATTGACTATCTGTGGGCCCTTCAGGGTTAAGATCATCTAATGTAGCCCCACATGGAAATGTACTTGGTTAGGAAAACTTAACAATGATACACACATGAAAACACACAAGGTTAGGTTTGCTGAGTGATGGGCCCCACATGTTTAAGATATCCTAATGATGTCTCTACTTGGAAATACAGGTATCTAGGATAGACTAATGGTGGGGCCCACTGGTTAAGATCATCTAGCAATGGGGCCCATTTAGAACACAAGTTAAGATTGGCTAATGACGGTCCCTGCATAGTTAAGCTCATCAATGATTGTTCCATATGTAAATACAAGTAGTTAGGCTTGACTAATGATGAGAATGAGAATGGAAATGGATTGTCCTCTGACTCAGGGAAGTTGCATTTCTTAGGGCATGTTTGGGTATGTGGAATCCAAGGAAAAAGAAAGTAAGAAACAATAATTAATCAGTGATGATGTTTATGGGAACTATTAAAACATGCCTTCCAATTTCGAGTGTTTTTTTTTTGGACAGCAAGTGGAAATCTTATATACCCTCTTACAAATACTCAATAGTTTCTTGTGCCAAAAATCCAAATTATGGACAATTGTAATGATTGCTGGGTGGAACCCACCTTTTTCCTATCTAAAAAACACAATCATCACATCAAAAGAAAACCCCTTTCCTTTTTCATTTTTTTTTTGCATGGAATCCATGGTTTCCAAACATGGATTTTAAAAAGGCAATTGAAAAGAGGAAAATTGGGTGATTTTCCTTCAAAAAAGGCAATTGTGGAAATTAAATTTCGACTGGAAATATGAAATTTTCACAAATCCAAACAGCGGAAATTGCAATTCCATGGAAATAACATTTCCATTTCTCATCGTCATCGAATGCAAAAAGGAGAAGGATAGATTGAGAGAAAAGGGATTACAAAGATACGAGGTTACAGCTGCATACAAGGAATAAAAAGATGACTGAAGCAGATGTCGTCCTGCAGGAACACTGAACTGTATAGTGCCATGGAGTACCAATGCACGCTGTACACACTGTACACACTGTACACGCTCATACGCTTCTAACAGTTCTAAAATCGATTGTTGCTTATTTTCGCTTCACTTGCTTTTGAAACTGCACTGATTAATGTTGCATTTGGCTTTTGTATCACCTCAATGAAGAAGATACAACTGTTTGAATTTAGGCTATGTAAATTGTCTTGTTGCAGTCTTTCACAAGCACATTGGGCTGCAGCAATAAGGATCTTTATTTTCTTAAGAAATTTATAAACCTTGTAGTTTTAAAATGGATAATGGCTGATTTTCTTTGTTATTCATTTAGGTGTAATTTAATGCATTCATGAGTTCGTGCTTGGGATGGATGACAATTGAAAGATCAAAGAGAAGTGAACGAGAGCATTTTTTCATGGTTAATGGGGCCCGATTGTTAGAGGAGTTGATTTCTTCTTGTGCAGGCAAAGTTAACCCTATCCGGATATTCTCTGCAAAAGAGCTCGAGAAGGCAACTGACAACTATGACAAGAAGCAGATTTTGGTTGTGGGAGGTATGTATACTGCATACAAAGGAAGCTACAGAGACCGAGCAATTTCCGTTAGGAGGTTGAACTTTGTCCGTGCTGAGACAATATACAACGCTTTCAATGAAATTGTAATGCTATCCCAAATAAACCATAGGAATGTGGTGAAGCTCTTGGGCTGCTGCATTGAGACGAGAGATCCCAGGTCAGTATTCGAGTTCATATCTAATGGGAACCTCGCCAAACATGTCCATGAAATGGACCCTTCTGATCTTTCATGGGAAAGCCGTTTAAGGATTGCTAATGAAATTGCAAGTGCAATCACCTATCTACACACAGGTACTTCAAAGCCCATCATCCATAGGGACATAAGATCCTTAAACATCTTGTTGGATGAACACTGTACTGCCAAGGTTACGAATTTTGGGAACTCGGAATCAATTTCTGAATCAGATAATGGAGGGACCAATGATTGCATGGACCCTGAATACTTCTTTAGGCGTGATGTTTTAGGCTTCGGGAAGGTACTGTTTGATCTTTTAACTGGAAAGATGCATCAAGAGGTACTTGATGGCAATGCTGGATCTATATTGATGGAGGATGTGGATGTTGGAACTGCTCAAGTGGAGCATTTCATTTCATCATTGAAAGAGAAGTGCCTTTGCATGGATCGGGATGCTTGCACTTTGGAAGAGGGAAAGAAAGCTCAATGGGTAGAATGCACAAAGCTTGCACTGAGATGCATGCAGTGGGGTGAAAGGCCAACGATGAGAGCAGTGGCAGAGGAACTTGGACGGATAAAAAGATTGTGAAGAGGCACCTGTGAAGATTGAAGAAGCCTCATTTTCAAACTTGGTTGGAAGGAAAGGCTATTGTTACCCACGGCTATTGCAACAAGATTCACCGGGATGTTTTGGGTAATCTTCCAATAATCCAAACCATTGTTTGCCTTTCCAATTACAACAGTAAATGGCTGTAAATGAATAATGATTATTTACTCTTGTACTTGTGTGGTAACATCACTTACATTATTATTATTATTATTATTATTATTTTATTTTTATTACACACGCACACACCCCACACACTCACGCTAGTGGTATTTCACCACCTATGGATACTCGAACCCTTGACCGGGTGTTGAAACTCCTGAGAGTCAACCACATGAGCAAGAGTAAGGATCCAACATCACTTACATTTGACTGCAATGATGCATTGCTTGTTTCACCTGAAAATTACTGTAAAAAAGGTAGTTTTATAATATGAAATTATAATAATTATAATTTACTTTACCTACTTCCCTTACCTCACAAACACCTAGAAATGATGGGTCCTTACTCATGCCTCTGCAGTAGACACAAAAGAGTTTCAACACCAGGTCATGGGTTCAAGTACCAATTGTGGTGAAATCTCACTGTGGTGTGAGTGCATGGGTGTGTGCGCTGTGAGTGTGTGTTTAAAAAAAAAACAAAAAACAAAAAACGCTTAGAAATGACAACGATGTCTCATTTACATATCTCAATTTCTACGGTGGAAAGATAACAATTAAAAATCTTAAATGGTTTATTTGAACCGTTTGATAATTTGGCCCATTAGTTTTGAAACATGAAAGGTCATCATAGCCTTTTGTATAATCAATGGCTTGAAATATTTAATCTGAAGAGTGTTTTGTGCATTCCACATCCGAAGGAAGCCCTACCAAATAAATGGTTTATGTAACTCAAAAAAGCCCAAATACATCCGCTAGAGTCCGGGCGTGTCTTACTGCAATACGTAGGGATGCATTCGAGCAAACCTCATATGCCACCGTGGCCAACAGGTGCCATATCCAATCCAGACACTAGGTGGATCTGACGGTATAGATGTTTCTCCCAAAAGTAAATCTAATTCAATTCAGTAGGTGGGCCACGATGTTAGAATCAGTTAGACGGTTAAGAAATCTTCAGCCAACTTTTTTCTGTAGTTTTGTTTTGTAAGCTGTGCCCCACCTGACGACCGGATCAACCTGATTCATTACTATTCTGATGAATGAATTGATCTCATATCTATGCACCATGCTGGCACATGTAAGCTGCCTTGCACACGCGCACGCGCTTAACAAAGCTTTGTACAATCTAGATGGAGTTCCAAGTGCACTCGAGTGTGCACTCTTTTTGGTGCTCCGCCTTCCATGTTGCGACTATATACACGTGTCAAAGATCCCCACCCTTTAGATGCATTTTCTCTTAAAAAAAAAAAAGAAAAAGTAAAAAAAGATTGCCTTTCTGACTATCATTAGGACGACACGTGCACAATCAATGAGGATAGTTGGTCGATCTAATTATCTCAACCACTCATTTGTTTCGTATGCGTGTGATACACCAGATAATCAGATTGGCATTGGATTTTCAGGAAAAAAAAGCATCCAAGAGGGGAACTGCCTCATGAACGGCTCCTGCATGCATCGAACGTGTCAAGTGAACGTGTGCATTTCAGTACTCCTGCGAGCTTAAGTTGGGAGCAACCAGCACGAGACTATAATTCATACTAAAATTGAAGCATATCCAAAGCTCAGGTGGACCACATCATAGGAAACAGTTGGGATAATAACGTCCACCATTAAAACTATTTTTTAGAGCTTGCAGTGCTGTTTATTTGTCATCTAACCTGGTAATAATGGCACACGTATCAAACACAAATATCAAACACAAATCAAACTTATATGCTCCCAAGAAGTTTTCCCATAGGTGGTGAAATTCCACCAGCAGTGTGGTGTTGCGTTCACAAAAAAAAAAAAAAAAAAAAAAAAACACAAATATCTGTCCTTACTCTTACCCGGTGGTAGACTCCCGGAGTTTCAACACCGGGTCAAGGATATACTTTAAAATTTGATCTGTGTGCACTAAAAATAAAAATAAAAAATAAAAACACAAATATCAAACACAAATGAAACTTATATGCTCCCAAAAAGTTTTCAGACACTCGGGTTCAATAACACTCTCAATGGAGATTAGCCAGTGATTAACACCCTTAATAATTCCCTTAATTAAATGAGATGATTAATTAAATATATTATATTGTAGCTTTGTTCTAGACTCCTATGATAGTTCACCACAATCTGTTGATTCCTCAAATTGGTGCAACAATCTGGACCTTCCAAACAGAACACAATTATGGACGGAACAAACTAAGAATTACACTAATAGGAAGTAACCGTCTGATTTTATCCTCGGAATTTGGACCACTCGTTTTTTTATTTTAACCACCCATTTGATAGCCACCAACTGGAAGGCTAGGATTACTTGATAGCCGTGGTTCTTAGAGATATGCTCCATTACTAGAGGGAATAACCAACATTTTCTAGAGGGTGGTGAATGAGCAGCGGAGTCTTGGTTGGTCACAGGTCATGCATCACGTGACCAGTGACCCATTGATTTTTTTTGAAAGCTGCGTCGTTCCAACATCTTCCACCTCTCCATTCCACTACAGGAAAGGAGTCACGTAATCCATGCGCGCGCACTTGTGTGTTTCAGTCACAGGTCTGTGCAGTTCCGCGTCTCCCTCTACATTTGCAGCTCACACATGCAAGCGTGTCAACATCGTGAGAAATCCAAGCAGCACATCATATGGCTCCGTCGTTCATTTGTTCTAACCTGAAAGCGAGGCTTGTCTGCTAACCATGTGGGCCGTGGATGTAGAATCAAATGGATAAGTGGGAGGAACTTACTAACGGTCCACATTCAACAACATGTGTAGCACATTTGTTCAATGGGCCATCTTGATGCTTGACTTGAAACATCTACAAATGGGGGTTAGCAGTATGAGTGAATCAGATCTCACACGTGTTTTCTATGTGGCCACGTATGTGAGAATTCAAGTCCCAAAAACGTACACTCGCGCGGGTGCACTTCTCATTTTTGTTTTTTTGAAGAAAGAAGATTCCTCTCTGACGTGGTTTTGGGAGATTATTGATAACGGAACAGCATCCGTGATAGTTCATCAATATTGTTTTTAAGTTGTGGTGTCTCCCCCTTTTTACACTTGGCATGTATGCATGGATATCTGGACAGATCAAATGGGCCACATTATCAGAATCCATATCATCTACAGGGAATCAATAAATCCCGATCATCTAATTGCTTACTAGATTTGGGCTACTGACCATTTCATCTCAAATAACAAATTGCCGGCCTTGTGATTTTTGGTTTCCACTCTTTAGTATATTGCTTTTTGGGGGTAAACTCTATCTTATAATGGGGCCTACAATTTGGACGGTGTGGATTGATGTGCATGGATACATCTACTAAAAAGGAAGTAAAAAGTGGTAGTGAACTATCACCATCATCCTTTTCTCTTTTTATGTGAGGAATCTTCGTAGAAGTTGACAGGCACGTGGGAGATTTGGACGATGGCGAGACGCTCTCCAAAATACTAAACAGCCCTCGGCTCGCCATTCAGGGGTCTTATTTATTGAGGGCATTATGGTAAAAATGGAAAAATCTCCTCGCAAGTGGAGTCTCAACGTCCGGTCCGTATCTTTCATGAATGGACAAAGATGTCTGGAAAGTACCATGAGTCCATGACCTTCACCACAAACTCTAATTGACCCAAATACCCTCCATCCCATCTAATGTTGGGCCTCTCAAAAGGGCAATTTCATAAATTTATCCATACGATCCTTTTGAGTTGAAATTGATGAGATTTTTCCTCCTCAGTTCAGAGGAGAGATGAAGCAGCAGATGAAAAATTGGAGTAATTCACTGCGCTATTCGACTGGTCGAGTGGGCTGCTCGACAGGTCGTGGGTGGCGCTCTACCAGTCGAGTGGGGCTCGACTCAAAGTCCAGCGACCATCCAATGTTTTTTCTACGAGGTGCTTGACCAGTCGAGGGAGGTGCTCAACCGGTCGAGGACTTGTCGCGACTAGTTGAACTTACACAGATTTAAGTCTTGATCTTGCGCGGACTGCAGAAATTGGAGGCGATTTCGCAAGAGGTGCGAAAGGGAGTTTCCAAATCTATAAATATGTGCCTAGGGCCTTTCTAGGTAATGCAAGATGGTTTCCTAAACCTTTACAAGGGTTTGTTAAAGGGTTTAGGGCTATTAAAGGTGTGAGAGAGAGAGAGAGAAAGAGAGAGAGAGGAAGCTTATGGAAGGGAGGTTATGCTCGTAGAGGTGATCTACTATATCTCAACTCTTCCACATCCTCGTAATCGATGAGATCTCTCCGTTTTTATTTTATTCTCTTATTGTTTATCCATTCTTGCGTGAGTAAAGAAGGTTGTAACGTTCTACTTCATAATGGATTGTTGATCTAGACGAGGTCCAGTGGTTTTTACCTTTTTGAGGGTTTTTCACATAAAAATCTCTTGTGTAGTGTGATTTATACTTTGATTTATTTCATTGCTTTATTATCCCATGATTCTTGTTCCAATTGCGTTTTGTGTTATATTCCAGATAATATTTGGATCTGCCTCATTTTTAGACTCATGCTCTAAAATGATCTCTCAAAATGGATGATATAACACCTACATTATGGTAGCGCACATAGAACTTTGCCACATCAACATACCACCAAGGTTAGTGGTGTGTGGGACACCATGCAATATGTTTCCCTTTCAAACATATGTTGTGTGGGCCTATCCTTGTTCGTGTCTTGTGGCATAATCAAATCCCACTATTCGGGTTATCAGGAATATTCTTAGTGATTCTATCACTAGCCAACCGACGCCCAATAATAATGTAAATGGATTATCTGGTGACTCGTCAACAAGGTTCATCAAGGATATGACCTATCCTTGTGACTCAATGAAGTGGAATTTAATTGGGCATGTCATAATTTAGTACATACTCTATGGAACAATTTTTAAACATGCTTTGCGAGGTACTATTAGATATCATGATCTAAACAAATCCCACCACATTAGAAAATTCATGCCTATGATAAGATGACATGGAGCGATCTATAGGGTGACTGCTTGCACAAGGATACATTGAAAAGGCAATTCGTAGCACTCTAGCTCACGTGTTGACACAATGTTTTGAAACCAAGGCCAGCTTTGGACCGGAGCGGGGCACAAAAGACCCGTTTCGGAGCCACACTTGGCTCATCTCCGTTTTATTTTTCAGGTACTGTAAAAGTGCACTACAAATCTACAAGCTTGTTTATATGACAGATGGGTACTGTACACATCACACGCTACAGGCACTTTGCAGAGCCCAGCCTATCTACATGCAGGAACAATTGAGAATATGGCACACGTGTGCCAGATCTCAGATTTCCATTTACTTGGAAATAATTCTTATATTTTTCTGACTCGAAAATCAAACCTACAACTGGCAATGGAAATGGTTTTTTATCCATCCATCTTTTTTGCATGCTGTGGCCAACCTATGTGATAAAATGGCCTGATTTTGTGGGTAGAACTAAACATTGTTAGGGGTTTTGATAGGGTACGGTACCCCTGTCATGTTAATGTTGGACAGTTTCCACCGTTGGATTGTATCTCTATGTTCCGCTGATAATCCTAACATTTGATTTTTAGAATAATGTGCCATTAAATATTCATCTTTGTAGATGATCTAGTCGAAAAATGAATGGTCCAAATCAGGTTAAGAAAAGCCACAACGTAGCTAACTCATCTGATGGAAAGGTCTGGTCTTGGAACTCCCAATTGACCCTTGTAATTATGTGTGGATGCGATCCTATGTTGCGCGCAATTCGTGTTAATGGACGGAAGCAGATTGGCTGGTGTACCACACATCAGCTATATAGCTGGTGTAGATACACGTTGTGCGAAGACGACCGCCTACGTTGGTCGAGCTCCGTACGAACGGTTCAAATGAGATTAAAATTACATGCCCCCAAAATGATATATTTATTATATCGACACCGTTTATCAATTTTTAGAGATTATTTTAGAACAAGATCCAAAAAATAATCATGTCCAAGGCTCAAATGGACCACACCAAAAATAGCAGTGGGATAATGATTTTCACGTTAAAAATCGTAAGGCTGACCATAACGTTTATTTTCCGTTCAATCTATTTCGTAAGTTTAAAAAAATAATACATGAAAAGGAAAAACAAATTTCATATTGGTCTGAGACTTCTGTAAACCCTAAGATGGTTTCAATGGTAGACGTTCAATTTCCCCACTGCTTTTTGCAGCATGATCCACTTTTTCTTTAAATGTCTTATCTTTAGGTTCAAGCATTATAACGGGGCTAGCCAAATAGATATACGGTTTGGATATAACACATGCCTCATAATGGCCCACAAAACTTACTGACGTCAGTACACCAGCTGTATAGTTGGTGTGTTGCAGCAGCCAATCCAACTTGTGGCATCGGGTCAGCCTTCCTACAAACATGGCAATAGGTAATACCTTAAAATGCCGTTCTTGGAAAATCAGGTTGACCCACTTACTATGTGGGCCCAGGGCTATATATTAAAATTGGATCATACTCTCAGTTTTCCGTTGATTCCAACTATATGGGACAACTGATGTAAAGACTGGCCTGGCTCCACAATTATTATTATTATTATTACTGTGATTCCTTGGCTGTTGCCTACTGTGATTGTGATCACTTGTCATGTTGGTACACAGGAATGGGGTGTGTTCCATGAGCGCGACTTGGCTGCCATTCCTAACCAGCGATGTGGTTGCGACCCTGAGAGTAGGGCCCACCTTGATACACGAATTGTATATCCAGTCCGTACATATGTTTTTTCAGCTTATTTTAGAGCGTGATTCAAAACATTAAGAAGATAAAATATTTCAGGTGGACCACGTCACAGGAGAAAGTGGTTATGGACCATTAAAAACCTACCACCACCCGTGTGACCTCTTTCCAATTTACTTGTGCACCACCTTCTGATTGGACTGCCTGATCTTTTGATCATACTTTTCTTATTGTTTCCCCCATATGTACGGTCCAGATCGCATACGCGTGCGTATGTTGGCACCGTCCCGCGAATCGCCTTCTCATCAACTTAGTCGGGAACTTTCCCATTGCTTTAAAACGAGCCGAGCTTAAGTGACATGCGCGCTTGCTCGGAGTACTCGTGCGAATTCAATTCCATGACGCTATGAATATGTATTTTAAATCCAAACCGATCATTACGACAAGCCCCACTAGTTGGACCATATGTGAAATTCAATCTGATCCACTCACTAGTTGGGACATATGTGAATTGATCATTGATCAATTTGTAGGAACCAACACCTTCCCAAGCGAACCGGCCATTCTGATGAGAGGCTATTCTAACACCGAGGCGCGTGCGAATGGCGAGCATCCAGAAACTGCAACGTGTGAACGAGATAAGAATGCGTACGTGAGAAGTGAGAAAGATGAGCAAAGCAATCCAGCGTCAGCAAAGCGAGCCTATCTTTCCTTTATGAAATCCCTTACAGAGGCCTGTTGCGTATAATCACCCCCATATTATTATAATCTCAATCAATCTCTTCTTCTTCACTTCCTCGAGTCAAAGACATGAAAACCCTAATTGTTTCTGTTCTTCCATTACTTCTACTCTTCACCTTCTATTTCAGATCCTCACATTCCAAAGGAATGAAACTGCCCCGCAATTGCAGCCGCCAGTGCGGTGGCATCGACATCACTTACCCATTTGGAATTGAAGAACGTTGTTATCTACAAGATTTCAAGGTCACCTGCAATATTGATAAAAACGGTACACCAGTCCTGACCCTCGACCTGGTCCAGCTCCCAATTAAGAAAATCGAGCTTCCAGAAAAAGTAATCCTACTTATTAAAGGAAAGATGGCGGTAGACACGGCCAGAAATGGTGGTCAGCTGATACCTGTTTACACGTCCAATGAAAATTGCATTCAGCTGAAATTGCCATTCACAGTGTCGGGTCGGTGGACTAAGTTCGTGGCCTTTGGCTGCGACACCAAGGCCTACATCAAAGACAACTACACCTTCGTAAGCGGGTGCGAGTACCAGTGGACGCTTGGTAAGGGTGAGGATAGAGTGCATGGCGGGCTCGGCCACTGCTGTAGCATGATACCCGAAGGACGTACCCGTTTATGCTACAACGTTACCAATTTCTACAACTACATTATTTCCAGTTGCGCGACTGGGTATAGCTTTGCGGGGTTGGTGGAAGATGAATACCATTTCACCGAGCCGTTAATGCTGAATTTCACTAGCCTTGCGAGTTCTAGAGATCAGTTGGGCCTTCCGTTGGCTGCTAGCTGGGCCATGAAAGACCAAGAAATTGGAAGCGAGTGTGGTTCCAATACCTTCTGGAATATCTCAAGGAGGGGTTTCGGCTATGTCTGCTACTGTAATGATGGTTGTCACGGGAATCCGTATCTCGACGGGAAGGAAGGATGTCGACATGAAGGTAGACAACTAGACCGTTCACTTGATTTTTTTTATTTTATTTATTATTATTATTTTTTTTAAACAAGCGCATTACGCATCTGATATTGGCTCCACCAAAATCATGAACCAATCATACATTGCTGGTAGGTACATCCAAAGAGGCCTCATTGTCTGAAATCTCATGATGATTGCTCCCCCACACTAACTGTGGGAAGAAACATGCGCTTCATGTACAGATCCCCTCTATCAGCTCAAATAGTCCAGCTACAATTCAATGCCTTCAAATCAACGACCCAAAATCTCATCTCTAACAGTTCACTTACCATTGAATGACTTGTGAATTTAAGAATACCTACAAGGAACCAGAGATGAATTCTTCTTAGTAGGATTTATGTCCCACCACCGGCTGTTCTAGACTGTTTGTCTATATGGTCTGTGTTAGCATCGTCCTTAAGGTGGGCCACACATCTCCGGACAATGGGTTTCAATGATTTGGTTCACCCTGATAAGATCCAGTGAAGCCCATGCAGACGTGGCCATACAAATGAAGGTAGAGGTAGGGTGCCAAATTACCTGCCAACATTATCATGTAGATGATCTAACCGTTTGTCTATGTGATTTGGTCCCACCATGTGATGATCCAGATGGTGTTTGCGAACCCTGGAAACACCTATATACGAATCAAGCAAAGTACACGTAATTACACAAATGAGAAATCAAAAATCGATATTCTATTATTCACATTGCATGCATAATTTGAATGCATATAGCTTATTAATTAACTTGTCTCCTGATTTTTTTAATGATAAGATTTAGTCTTGTGTACTTTGAATATATCGAAGTAGTCATTTCATCGCCTCCCAGTATTACTTACCAGAGTAGACATGTACCTGCTAACAACACCCACCGCATGTGAAATATTCAGTCTTGTACAAACCATGACATACATCCAGCTGCCAACTGCGCACGAATAAAGGCATACCAAACATAATCTGCTTTTCTTCATTTATTTTAAGATATTGTTAAGAAGAAAGCTTAAAATGAGCCATGTGGAGAACACTGATTGACTTTACCTTGTCTATCCAATACTTCATTAATACATTCTCAAAGTATCCTGCTTGAGATAAACACAGCATGCTCCTCTTCCTTTCTTCGTGTATGTCAATGTCGAGAACCTTTTTTGCAGCCTACAATTCCTTGGTGGATTCCTTCTCATAAGTGACTATTCCACCTGCTCTTGTACCTGTGTTTACGTCTTAGTATAAGTTTGTATTTCATTTATGTCTAATTGAACGTCCACAACCAACCTTTCAGCTTCCTTGTGCTCAACCTTACGAAATAAAGATCCTTCATCGAATTTGATGTTACGATTGAAGATAATCTTCCATGTGGTATGGTCATATAGCTTATACCCCTTTATATCATTACAGTACCGATTGAATTTTTCAAAAGTGAATTCCTTATCGTTATCCATCGTCAATACCTTAATTATTTTTCTACCATTGTCTTCCACTATTTGAAATTGATAAAAACTCTAAATTTATTTTTCATAAAATAACCCATACTTTGTATCTTATTCATCTCTGTCCCATTTTATATTCCAATTTATTTTTTGAGAAGTCTGATGTGTGGTCACCACTATGGTTGCAGGTAAAGACCCGGGATTAATGTACGCTCTAGGTACGATGACGACGCTCTCTTTTACCTTTGAAAATTCCCTGACTAACCAAACAAAGCTGTTTCACACACGTGCCAAGTCTGGAAATGATACGGAATATCTGACTGGTGGATAAGGACGTCATCACTTGGAAGTGGATTTCTCGTTAATTAGGCTGACCATGCACGAAAATATATTCAGGCTTATCTTCCCACGTTCCAATAACACGTGGCTGCTTGATAAGTAGTCGAGCCTGAATATTTTGGGACGCGGATTTCCTGCCAAAGCCTTTGGCAGGAAGTTCCTGCGCAAGAATGCTGGGTGAGGCCCACATCAATGTTTTTGAGAAATCCACCCTGTCCATCCTAATTTAAAGCTCAATTTAGGATTAAAGGCCGAAAATTAAGTGTATCCAAAACTCGAACGGGACACACGAGAGGAAACAGTGGACATTCAGTAAGAACTGTTGACGTATTCTCATGGCCATAAAACTTTTGTATGAGGCTATCTTCTTTGTGTTTTTACTTCATCGCATTAGGAATGACTTTATAAACGGTTTGGATAGCATATAAACATCAAGGTGGATCCTAGGAAGGTCTCAACGGTAGGAATTTCTTTTCCCAATTTTCCCTCTCGTGTGAACCACTTGAGTTTTGTATCCAACTAATTTTCGATGACACGTTCTAAATTGAACTCTGAAAACGGATGTACGGATTGGATTTCTCAAATACGTTGCAGTAGGCCCCACCCACCATCCTTGCGCAGGAACTAATTCGAAACCCGCGTCCAATGTTTTGTATGATAATCTTTGGTGGTGTGCCCCATACATATGCCAGGAAAAAAGGTTCAATATGGGTCAACCACATGGGAGTTTCCATGAGTTGACCTCTGTGAACCCCATCGTGATGTGTGTCGAACATCACACCATTCATTTAGTGGACCCTTCCATGGTGGCCCATGGGCCTGAAAATAGGGCTAATTCACTGCTTAGGTGGACCACACATGGATAACAGTTGAGAGTGAATGCCACCAATTAAAACCTTCCTGATTGTTTACATAAGATGCGGTTCAGACATCCAACCTATCCACTATCTGTGTCCCATAGACCTGAATGAAGGGAAATCACAACTATCAACTTAATAGAGCCTTCTGTGGGCCCAAAAAGCTTTCAATGGTAAGCTTTCAATGCGTTCAATTTCCACTGTTTTCTGCAGCGCGTGGCCCACTTGAGCCTCAGATCTGCCTCTTCTTCTTTTTTTTTTTCTTTTTTTTTTTTGTATGGAAAAAATAGATGAAAGGTGTGGATCTAATAAATGCAACATGGTAGGGCCTGCGGAAGTTTCATATGTCAACACTGCCGGCCTTCTTTTCTCCCTGCAAGCAACAAAATTTTTTCAATGTTTGAAATTTAGGCAGGCTCTATGATAATGCATTTCTTAGATCTACACCGTCCATCTATTTCTTACAGAGAATTCCATAATATGAGATTAGATGACAAATAAACCTGACAGTCGACCCTACTCGACCCTATCAAGGTTATAACAACCCCGCAGCTTTCTGTAGTGTCCTCCACTGGAGCTTTGGATGGTCGTTGCTTTTGGGCTCATGCTGTATAATAATCCAGAAAAATTGATGGACGGTGTGGATCTAATATATAAATCATAGTGGGGTCCAGAAAAATTGATGGATGGTGTGGATCTAATATATAAATCATAGTGGGGTTAGAGAAGTTCCACCCGTTAAAAGCTGGTTTGTGTAGTGCATAATCCATTGGCGCTACAGAAAATCAGCGTGTTTTGTCAGCTGGTGTCTTCAGAGGTAGCCCAATGAGAAGCAACGAGCACTGAATTTTCCTGTGTCTTCAACATAGACAATCCGCACTGGGTAAAAATCTATCCATGAAATCTAGCTGACCAACTGTGATGCGGTGGACACCGAAACCTGCTTTAAAAGGGACCGGAATTTTTTTAATAGTATACAATAACCTATTTTTGGAGTGCGTAGAACACCCAGGCTCTTGGGCCACTATATTTTATATAAATCTGTGGTGTCCATCAGGTGATAAAACTCATATTCATGATACATACAAAAAGATCAGCCTAATATGAACAATGTAAAATTGCACCAATAACCTCTATATTAACATGCTGTAGCCTCTCTTAGTTTTGGGTTAGATTGATTTTTGTATCTTCCCTTCATCCCGGCGAGCCAGATCTAATGAACAGATTTGATAAAAGACATACCACAGGGGCCTTACAAACAAAGCAATGGTTGGCATTCCATCCTTATTGTTCCTTGTGGTGTGGTCCATGTGAGTTCTGCATCTTGATGATTTTTGGCCCCAGGACCCAACATAGAAGAGTGCACCTGACCGTCAGAGTGGATTTCACATGAAGAACTTGGGGTGTTTTTTTATAGCTAAGATGTGTAGTCTGAACACATCAAGGATGCTTATGTGGCCCACTCATCAACTGAGCCACGAGTGTAAATCGAATTCAAATTGCTTGTCATTTGTTTTCTAACCTTTGATTCTTCTCATACACTCTCGTTTAGCTGATGAGTACTGGACCAGCCAAATTCAAGGGCCTCCAATCTTTGGCATGTGTGATGCTGATAATGGCCTCAGCATAGACTGGACTCGCCCAATTAATGTAACTAATGTAAGATACAAACACTATCGATCGTCAATACACTCAATGGTGCGGTCAGGATCGAGTCAGACCCTGGTCTGGTCGAGTTTTAGAACAATGGCTTAAAACTAACATGGGTTTGGGTTTGGATGGCAAATGAGCAGCTGGTTTAGGACTGGCGGTGAGCCTTCTAGGAGCATCATGGTCATATAACTCTTTCCTTGAAAAGAAGCTCGCTGTAATCAGGCATGACACCTTCATCCAAAATGGAGGTCAAATCTTGCAAAACTTCATCAATCAAGCTCCTGGATCAGAGACGGCGTTGTCGACCCAAGCTGCTTATCAAACTAGTACTGGTCTTGCTCCTCCCACCACTGGAACAGAGTCGGCGTTGTCGACCCAAGCTGCTTATCAAACTAGTACTGGTCTCCCTCCTCCTCTCACTGGATCAGAGTCCGCGTTGGTCAATGCTGCTCCTAGTGATCAAAATCCCCAAATCTTCACTCAAGAAAACCTCGAGAAAGCAATCAAACTCCTCAAGAGGGGCTCCGACCTTGTTATGAGGATGCGTCAGGGTATAAGCTCTCCAGGTAAGCTTCCTGATGATAGGAAGATTGATATGAGGCCATTCAAGATGGAGGAAGATGAGGAGCGCCAACCGTTCCTGAAGGAGATAATGACTCTTTGCCGTTTCAACCATCCGAACATAGTGAAGCTCTTAGGCTGTTGCTTGGAGACCAAACCTGATCAGTGGTTAGTCTATGAGTATGTCTCTGACCTCACTCTCTACGACCATCTCCATGCGAATGCAAACCCCGAAACTCAATTGCAGTGGAAAGACCTCTTGAAGATTGCCAAAGGAACGGCAAGGGCACTTGCCGATTTTCATGCAATCAGTGTCTGGCATAGGGATGTGAGGTCATCAAACATACTCTTGGATGAAAATGGCAACCCCAAAGTGGTCGAATTTGGAGTGGCGAGGGTGTTGTCGAGCGTGTCGTATGTAAATCAGACAATTGGGTATCTGGATCCTGAGTATACTCACACAAAGCAGCTGACGGAGAAGAGTGATGTGTATAGCTTTGGCGTTGTACTAGTCGAGCTCTTAACGGGGCAGGACCCCAACTCAGACGAGTGCAAGAAAAAGGGTGGTAGCCTTACTATGCATTTCATTTCCGAGATGAATCAGAATCGTCTAGAGTTCGTTGTCCAGGATGGTCTCCCGGAAGAAGCAGGGATGGATCAGTTGCAAGAACTTGCGAAGCTTGCAGAGGATTGCCTCAAGTTCAGTGGGAAGGAAAGGCCGGCCATGAACGAGGTGATGGGAAGGTTGTGTTTGATTGGAGATGGAGATGAGCAAGGGGCAGACGGGGCGCCTGAACAAGGTGAGGGGGAACAAGAGAACGGTGAGGATGGCAATCGGCCGGATCTGGGCGAAATATATTCAAAAGTGCAAGAAACAGTAGGTGGTGAAGGATCATCGATGACCGTGGACACCTTCAAGCAATCCATCACGCAATTCTTTGAGTGAGGATGATTATTAAGGTTGACTTCTCTCCCAAGAAGAAGAAGAAGGGTGAGATGGTGAGAAGTGTTTTAAATAATCTGTGTGGGTGAGAGATGAAGAGGTTTTTCTTTTCCTTTTTCTTTCTTTCTATCATATGTTTATGATTGAAGTTGTGTGTTTTGGCTTGATGCCAAAAGAATAAATCCTATGATTGAAGTTGTGTGTTCTGGCTTGATGCAAAAATATTAAGGGATTTTGAGCAAATTAAGAAGCGTTGTTGTATTTCCAAATGCCCCAAATATTAGAAGAATTAAACATGTCCTACATATATATAGTTACTTGACATATTTTTATTCAAAAAGTTGAGATCAAATTATCCCCAACTGCTTTTGCTTTGATAACTAAGTGAGGGATTCGGATGGGTAAATACTAGAGGGCCCACTAGATGGTTGGACCGGGACTTTCATTATTGGTCCAGGCCCGAACCACGACCTTTAGGGCCCCAAACCTTGGTGCCATGGTCACCCAACTCATTGCCAACCCTAGTTTAATTACGTGTTTCCCAGTGTCCATCATCATATATAGAGCCCAACCATCTAGGTCATTCATGGGTGGTCCATCGATAAAAATATATACCACCTTCCTCTGTACTAAATCACATGTTCAATGGACTTTTCATCCACCGTATGCAGATATTACCATGCGCTTCAGTTGGATGGAACTCTGGCCCATCAGTTGGAGGACTGACTGCATGGATGGCTGCTTAGTTCATCCAAAACATCTGGTTGCATTGTTGAGGAAAACTACCTGATGGGAAGCAGATTGGGTGGTAACCCCAACACCATCCAACTAGGTGGAGGTAGGCACTGTGGGGCCCTCTGTGATATGTTTGTTTTATATTCACACCTTCCATCATTGGCTAGTGCGCGGTTTCCTAGTCAATGATAATGTAGGCATTGGGAACATTAGGCTACAGTAGATGGGGCTACATTTTGCATCCTGTTTTCTTTCGTTTTTTTTCCTTTCTCAGGCAGTTCTCGTGCAGATTGGGTTATATGATGGGAGTGGTCCGCTCCTTTTTGTTGGAACTCTCCTGAATGGCTGTAAATTTCCAAGTGGAATGAATTTCTTGTAGTTTCTTTCTTTTTTTTTTTTTAAAGAAAAAGAAAAAAGAAAAATAGGTGATGAGCCCAAAAATGCAACAGCTCAAACTATTAATATTTGGACTACACCACAGGGAACAGCGGGAATATATAATAATACCCACTATTGAAACCTTCCTAGATATGATGGTGATGTTTATTTGACTTTCAACTTCTTGATAAGATCAAGCAGACCTGAATGAAGGAAAAACACAAATATCAATTTGATCCAAAACTTCCATGGCCTCAAGAACTTTTTAATGGCGGTCTTTCAATCAACATTACTGTTTCTTATGGTGTGTTTTACTTGAGCGTTTCTTGTGTGGTATGTTCCACTTGAGCTTTTGATCTGCTTCATAACTCATGTCCTAAAATGAGCTGGAAAAACAAATAGTGTAGATAAAATACATATATCATGTTGGGCCCCACAGAGTTTTCGCTCCACGGTTGTGTATATTCCTGGTAGTCCTGCAAGTGTGTGGGACATCTGGGCCTCGGCCATCTTCTCCCGTAAAATAAATATATCGTGCTGGGCTCCACAGAGTTTTCACTCCACGGTAGTGTATATTCCTGGTAGTCCTGCAAGTGTGTGGGACATCTGGGCCTCGCCCATCTTCTACCGTAAAATAAATATATCATGCTGGGCCCCACAGAGTTTTCACTCCACGGTAGTGTATATTCCTGGTAGTCCTGCAAGTGTGTGGGACATCTGGGCCTCACCCATCCTCTCCACCAAGGTTTGAAGAGGTATTCCAGATTCATAGAACACATGAACAAAGTGTACCAAGGTTAAAGAGAGATGCTTTTGTGCTCTCCAGGCGCTATAAGGTTAGTGCTAGCTAGTACTGGTTAATTACAATTGTACAGTTAGTTCAATCCTTGGATCTAGACTGTTCGTTAGGTCAAATGTACATTTTTTGGGTGACCATGAAAATATCACACTAATCTAATGAACACTAACATTTGATTAATGGCCCTAGATATGGACGGTCAAGATTATTTACATAAAAGTAGGTCCAAGTAGGAAATTGATCCATCTGGTTTTCAGTGACCATCTAAAGAACCACCTTTATTATGCAATCATAACCGTCTCATCCATGTCCTGGGGATAAAAATTGAATTGAATCATAAATTTTTACATGCTAGCCGGTAGATAGAAAATGTAGTTTCTTAAGTTGTGTCTCCATAAGGATGGTTCTCTCTCTCTCTCTCTCTCTCTCTCTCTCTCTCTCTCTGTGAAAAGAAGGGCCATGCCTCTATATCTTTGTTAAGAAGGAGCAAACGATGTACAAGCTAGATTTTCAGATGGGCTCGACGCAAAAAGAATTGGGCCTCACCTATCATATCGGCTAGACGGAGAACGGAAAAACAGGGCATAAAAAAGAAGCACCACTATCCTCCCTGCAGAAAAAATCTCCAAACCGTAAACTCCCCTACCAGCAGGCCTTGGACATCCCTATTTCGTATATCTCCAAATTATTGTAAGTTTAGTGGCCTCTTGATTCTCCAAATTATTATAAGTTTCTTGGCCTCTTGATTTATTTGGTGCCTGATCCATCTACCTTTCTAATAAAGACATCTTTTGATCATCACGGTACGGTCTTCATGCTAACTTGTGGTGGCCTCTTGATTTAGTATATTGCTTTTTGGGTTAAACTCTTATCTTATGATGGGGCCTACAATTTGGACGGTGTGGATTAATGTGCATGGATACATCTACTAAAGGATGCTAAAAAGTGGCAGTGAACTATCACCATCATCTTTTTATCTTTTTATGTGAGGAATCTTCCTAGAAATTGAAAGACGTGGGAGATTTGGACGATGATAGCGAGACGCTATCCAAGTACTATATAGTCCTCGGCTCGCATATGGAGTCTCCACGTCCGGTCCTTATCTTTCATGAATGGACAAAGATGCCTGGAAAGTGCCTATCTTGACAGCAAACTGTACTTGACCAAAATACCCTCCACCCCGTCTAATGATGGCCCTCTCAAAAGGGCAATCTCGGGATTTGATTGGGAGACATGTCAGACATGGGCACATGGGAGGGGAGCGGATTTGGTGAGATCCCTGACTGTGCGGCTCTTGCCGTGGAGCCCACCATGATGTATTTATTCTTTATCATGCGCTCATCTGTTTTTACTAGGGCATTATACAAAACATGGAGAAGATCCGATTATCATGTGAACCATATCATAGGAAGCAGTGGTGATTGACCATTGATGGGCCACAAAAGATCTTGATCAAGCTGATATTTCTACAGCAGTTCTTCTAAACTTATGTGACCTTATCATCAGATTGGATGGCAAATAAACACTATAGCAACATTGAGGCACGCCCTAAGAAGTTTTTGATAGTAGGGCATTTAATCACCATTGTTTCCTATGATGTGGTCCATCTGATTGGATCTGCTTCATTAATGCCTTAAGTTTGAAATGATTTGAAAAAAGATGAACGGTGTGAATACAAAATACATATATCAAGGTGGGCCTAGCAGTTGAGTTCAAGTCCTTACCTCGGTGGTAGACTCTGAGGAGTTTCAACACGAGGTCTTGGGTTCAAAGGTGGGCCTAATAGAGAGGACTGCAATCTCTTGCTAGTGTCTCACCTAATCCGCCCCTAATAGGAGTGGATTAATTGTCACCCGGATAACACCTTAGTGGCTGTTATTGAAACTAAGTGGGGCCCACCTTGATGAATTTGTCATATATCCCATTGCTTATCCCTTTTTTTCATATTATTTTAGGATGTTATCCCAAAACTTAAGCAGATAGGCACAGATCTCCTGTGAACCACGTGATTGGAGAAAATGGTGAATGACCATTAATAACTTTTTCGAGGCCATAAAAGTTTTGTACCGAGATGATCTTTATATATTCCCACCAGTAAGGTCGTGTTGACCTTATCAACCAGTTGGATCTCACATAAACATTATAGATATGCTTACAGTGGGTCATGGGAATTAGCTTTTAATGGTAGGTATTCAATCACTACTTTTTTCCTGTACTGTGATCCACTTCTCAACTTAAGTTTTAGGACCACATCTTAAAATGGGCTGAAAATATGGATGGACAACTTGGATATACAACACATTATCAATGTGGGCACATGGTGACGGCAACACCCACTAAAGTGTGATCACTGGTAACACCTAACCAACTTCCTTTATAGCAAGCAGAACGTGTCCTACCCTGCCTGGATTGAACCTGGTCCTGACACGGCTCTATGAGGCCTACTATGATGTATGGGTTTTATTCATGTGGTTTATCCATTTTTTTAGATCATCATAGGATAAGAGCCTCAAAATAAGGTAGATCAAATACTCAACTGGAACACAAAGTGGAGATTGAACACACAGCATAAAAAACTTTTTGGGGGCTACAAAAGTTTTGAATAAAGTTAGACATTTGTTTTTTTTCTTCTTCATCCAAGTCTGTGACCTTATGACTATGTTGGATGACAAATAAACATCATGGTGGGCTCTAGGAAGGTTTCAATGGTGGGTGTCATAATCAAAATTGATTCCTTTGTGGTCTACTCAAGTCTTGGATCAGACTCATTTTTGGGTTCATACCCTAAAATAATTTGAAAAAAATGGACAGACTCGTAGATAATAGACATACATCATAGTGAACCCCATAAAGTCTTTGGACTGATTTTTGTCCAGGCAAGGGCAAGATACAGTCCATTTCTCGAGGTGTACGTGCCACCATTGACCTCAATGATGTGTTGACGTAGTAAAGCTCTACGGTCCCCAATACAATGATCATTTTAGAGCATAAGCTCAAAAATGACCATATTCAAATCTCAACTAGATGAAGGGAAAACACAGATATTAGCTTGGTGCAAAACCTCCAAGGCTTCAAGAAGTTCCTAATCCAGTTGCCTTTTGTGTTATAGTCCAGATAAGATTTGGATCTACCTCATTTTTGGACTCATGCTCTAAAATGATCTTGCAAAATGGATGATATAACACCTGCATTATCCTAGTGCACATAGAATTTTGCCACATCAACACACTACCAAGGTTAGTGGTGTGTGGGACACCATGCGATATATTTCCCTTTCAAACATACCTTGTGTGGGCCCATCCGTGTTCGGGTCTTGTGGCATAATCAAATCCCACAATTGGGGTTATCAGGAATATTCTTAGTGATTCTATCACCGGCCAACCCACACCCAATAACAATGGAAATGGATTACCTGGTGACTCATCAACAAGGATATGACCTATCCTTGTGTCCCAATGAAGTGGAATTTAATTGGGCATGTCATAATTAAGTACGTACTCTATCAAATAATTTTCAAACATACTTTGTGTGTCCACATCTAATATATGATCGAAACAAATCCCACAACATTAAGGAAATTCATGTCTAATGATGATAAGATGACATTGAGCGATCTATGGAGTGACTTTCATAAGAATACATTGAAAAGACAATTCATAGCACCATAGCCCATGTGTTGACACAATGTTTTGAAACCAAGGCCAGCTTTGGACCGGTTTGGGGCACAGGACCCATTTCGGAGCCACACTTGTTTCGTCCCCATTTTGTTTTTCAGGTGTAACAATGCACTACAAATCTACAACCTTGTGCATATGACAGATGAGTACTGTACACATCACACGCTACAGGCACTTTGCAGAGCCCAGTCTATCCACGTGCAGGAATACTAGAGAATATGGCACACGATGTGCCAGATCTCAGCTTTCCATTTACTTTGAAATAATTCTTATATTTCCTGACTCGAAAATCAAACCTACAGCCGGCAATGGAAATGGTTTTTTATCCATCCATCTGTTTTGCATGCTGTGGCCTTACCAAGGGAATAAAATGGCCTGATTTTGTGGGTAGATCTAATAAGTGTTAGGGGTTTTGATAGGTTATGGTACACCTGTCATGTTAACGTACAGTGGCCAGTTTCCACCGTTGGATTGCATCTCTATGTTCCGCTGATGGTACTAACATTTGATTTTTAAAATAATATAACATAGTAAGCGTCGTGGTCGTAATGTAGCAAGGGTCGTGGTTGTCAGGTTGATGTAATTAATAACTTGATTATTTTTAAATAATAGGAGTTAAAGCTTACAATGGGGTGATCTGTTCCGTCCACCTTGTTGGCCAACTCGTCGTGGGGCCAAAAAATTCAGACTTAGGTAGTGTCCACTTCTAACAAACATCACGATGAACCTAGAAAGTTTTGATAGTGGGTGCCATTGTCACCATTATTTTCTATTATGTAGCCCACATGAGCACTGAATCAGGTTGATATTTGGGCCTTAGCCCTAAAACGGCAAAAAGGATGGGCAACATGAATTATACACATACATCAATGTGGCCCCACAAGTTAGGCCTTGCCCACACCCAAAAAAGCTTCCGTTCACATCACTCTCTCAACATTAAATACGACGTAACTTTTTGTTCACTTAAAAACCGTATAATTACTAAACCAAGAACAAGGACAATTTGATCTAAAAAAACTTCTTAAGACCTGTAATAAGGCTACCCTCGGAATATTTGGAAGGTCAATCACTCTTGAGAATTTGACCATACAATAATGTCATTGAGGTCAAAATCCCTTCTTTCTTCTTTTTTTTTTTTTTTTTTTTTTTTTTTTTTGTTTAATGCTTGTCTATCAAAGTCAAATGAATCAAATGAGTGCTTTTAGCAGGGTATTTCTAACATTAGGTGGGTTACTTTAAATATCTTGAAAGCAGGCCTGTTTTCATAAATCGCCCTAAAGGCTGACGATTTTACAAAATTAAATATTTTCTTTTAATAACTATACACATAAGTAAAATCAAATATTTTATTATAGTAATTGTACACATACACATCAATCTAAACTGTCAAAATTGTAAGACCCATCATAAGATAAGTTCAACCCAAAAATCACACCGCGCAATTGGTAGGTCATGAATAAAACGGTCAGCAGCCAAATCCAAGCAAGAAATGAGATGGTCGGGATTATTTATTTATTTATTTATTTTATCTTTAACACACGCACACACCGCCACACACTCACGCCTTAGTGGGTTTTCACCACCCATGGGATTTCAAGCCCTTGACCAGGTGTTGAAACTCCGAAGAGTCTACCACAGGAGCAAGAGCAAGGACCCATTTGTACTGTACCAGACAACCATAGATATAGATTGTGATAAAGTGGCCCATTTGGACTGTCCATAGAACCATAGATATATGCCACGTGTACAATGGGCGAGACACCACAGCTTGAAAACAATATCTGTGAACTATCACGCACATATTGTCCACTGATCAATAATTTCTTAAAGCACTATTTGAAGGGGAATCTTCTTTCTCTGAAAAAGGAAAAATAAGAAATGCACCCGCTTGGGCGTACTTTTGCCATTTAAATGCTCACACTTCTTTCTCTGAAAATGGAAAAATAAGAAATGCACCCGCTTGGGCGTACTTTTGCTATTTGAATGCTCACACGCGTGCTAACATAGAAAACATGCAAGAGATCTGACGGTTACTTTACAACTTCTGTGTAATTTCCGTGCGTAATCGGGTTCGTGGTTTGAAAGGCCTTTACTGGAACTTTGAACTCACACGCATACTAGGTGCACTCGAGCAACTCACGTGTGGAAATGAGGCACACATGATTGATCGGATTCGTTTACGAGACGCTCCAGCCTGTAGCTGTTTTGTCTGAAAAGCCATGAACATCCGGCTATTGGGTGGGACCCACCTGTCAAGAAACAAATGGGGGATTGGGATGAGATTGGCCAACTCTCCATATTTATTGTGCACGTGAGGTACACAAGATATATTGTTACAGAATTTTTTATTTTTATTTTTAGAAAATGCGGCTAAATAGTGGGGAACACCCGACTGGCTCAGATTTTTCACACGTGTATCTGGTTGCCACATGAAAGGCCGAAAGATGATACACACATTCGAACATTCGAGTGCAGTTAGCATTATTCCTCATGTATGCCTCGTTAACGAAAAAAGATTCCGAGGATAAAACGAATTATTCGTGGATCGATTCATGACTATGCGGAACTAGAGAGGAATCTTCTTTCTTAAAAAAACGAAAAATGAGAAATACACCCGCGCAAGTATACGTTTTTGGTACTTGAATGCTCACATACGTGCCAACATACAAACCATGTGGGAGATCTGATTAACTCATACTGCTAGCCCCTAATTTTACATCTTTCAAATCAAGCATCACAAATATGTTACACATGTCCGCTGAATGTGGACCATTGATAACTTCCTCCTATTTGTCCGTTTGGTTTTACATGTGTGGCCCACTTGGTGAGCAGACGAGCCTTGCTTTCAAGTTAAAGCAAATGAACGACGGAGCCATATGATTAGCGGTTTGGATTTCTCACAATGTTGCCACGTTGGCATGTGTGAGCTGCAAATGCAGAGGGAAACATGGAGCTAGCTGCACCGACCTGTATCGAGTCTTTGAGACGACCCTTTGTGGATTAAAAAACACAAAAGCGTTGCAATAATGCGTGCATATATTACGTGACTGCCTCCTTTTAGTGGAATGGAGAGGTGGAAAATGTTTGGACGACGCAGCCTCACAAACTAATAAAAAGGTCACGTGATACATGACATACAAAAAAAAAGAAGAAAAAAAGATGACTCTGCTGCTAGTTCACCACCCTCTAAAAAATAATAGTTGTTCCCTCGAGTAGTGGGACATATCTCTTAAAACCACGCTTATCAAGAAATTCTAGCCTTCCAGTTTGTGGCTATCAAATGGATGGTTATAATTGAAAAGCTGGCAGTCTAAAATCTAAGGATAAAATCAGACGGTTCCTTGAATATTTACTCTTGCTCCTGTGGTAGAATCGTGAGAGTTTCAACACGCCAAGGGTTTGAGTATCCACAGGTGGTGAAATTCCACTAATGTGTGAGTGTGTGGCGGAGTGCGTGCGTGTGTGAAAAATAAAATATAAATAAATAAAAAATCAGACGGATACTTGCACACGTGCACTTTACACGTGGAATATAGTAGCCGTTCATGAGGCAGTCTCAGCTTTTGAATGCCTTTTTTTAAATTAATGGCAATCTGATTATCGGGTGGGTCACGTATACGAAACAAATGAGTAGTTGGGAGAAGATTTACTAGCCATCCACATTGGTTTTGCACGTTTTGTCCTAGTGATGGTCGGAAGTATTTACTTTTCTTCTTCTTCTTCTTCTTCTTTTTTTAATTTTAATTTTATTTTTATTTAAAAAAAAAAAGAAAAAAAGAGAAACACATCTAAAGGGTGGGGATCACCTGATCAGTTCGGATCTTTCACACGTGTATCTAGTTGCCACACGGAAGGCGGAGCAGGAGAAAAAGTGCACACTCGAGTGCACTTAGAACATCACTGATGATTTTCTGTTGCTTTGCTAAGCCGGCCATGAGCGGGTGCAAGGTTGCCCACATGTGCAATTATGGTGCGTAGGTATGAGATCCAATCAATTCATCATGACAGTAAATAATCAGGTTGATCCAGTCGTCACGTAGGGCACAGCTTGCAAAACAAACCTACGGCTGAAAAAAGTTGGCTGAAGTTTAATTTCTTACCCATCCAACTATTTCTAACATCGTGACCCACTTACTGAATTGAATTAGATTTCCTTTTAGGAAAAACATTTATACTATCGGATCCTCCTATTGACTGGTTTGGATATTGCACCCGTTGGCCTCGGTGGCAAGTGGAGTGATGTATATGATATTCCTTCCACACCCGTTTGGGATTAGCAAAACCTTGTAACTTATGAGAGGATTCCATTAATGCATGCTGAAGCATTAAAGCAAGATACGTCGGACTCTGGCCGATGGATTTAGGCATTTTTAAGGGACACAAACCATTTATTTAGTAGGGCTTCCCTAGTATGGAAGATGCCACAAAACACTATCAAATTAGTGAAGTATGTAATGTTTGACGCAATGGTTGTAATAAGCCGCTGAAATATATGTTTTGCCCAAAAATAATGAAATATCAAATCTTGGATGGGCCATAAGCACAAGATCATGTTCGAGTGACTAACTAACGATTTTTAGCCGTTTATTTGTATATATAGACAATGTTTGGACAGTTGATCGTCATGTTAAAGTAATTATAGTGATGCAATTGATAATCTAATTATTTTGATAAATCATTAGTCGGTATGTGCCCAATAAGAACATGTTTGGATTCACGTATAGTATTGTTTTGCACTCTAAATTAGTACGGAGCCATTATTTCACAAACTGTAGCACAGTGTACGTCCTGAAGGTCGTAAACTACCACACTGTTTGTTTTTTACCAGAATTCGTATATGTGTAATTGCAGAATTCAATGTCAACGTTCAGGAAGAGACTCTGTGCCTGGCCCAACATGTGTAATTAACGGAGTACAATATATATATATATATATATATATATATATATATATATATATATATATATCAGGGTTCACACAGCCACACAATATGTGGGACCCATCATGATATGTGTCCGAGGATTCACAATGTGACCGATCTCATTTGGCTTGGTCCACCTACGATTTCTAACCCTTTCAGAAGTAACATACGGTGGATATCCAATCATAGGGTGTACTGCGTGGTTTGCCCGCATCGTAGAGGGAGAGGAAATCTTGGTCCAACACCCATAGAGATGAGATTGCAACTCATAGGATGTATCGTGGTATACACGGAGATAAAGAAGACCAACATATAAGGGATAAGATCGATCACACGGCGTTTTGAGATCCTCTCTTCCCCAATAACACAATGACATTCCATTACATGCATCACCACTAAAAATACTTTTCTGCAATACTTGAATACCACTAAATCTGTGAGAAGATTATTGTAGCAGTTGAAAGCAGGGTGGAATTAGGGTAGCTTCACGGCGCTGCGCCGATCTACCGATCTTTAGACGAGCAAATAACGTTCGTAGAGAACAAAGATGACCACACGTAACCATCCATGTCTTGGATCTTCTGGATCTGCAATGATATTCTTAAGCAGGATGACTAGTGAGGAAGAAGGGAATGGATAAGGAAAGGAATATCTGCGCCTGTATGTGTGTTTAGTATAAGAAATGACACCTTTAGCAACGAAAATTTTCGTCGCTAAAATTAAAATTTTCGTAGCTAAAACTTTTTAGTGACGAAAATTTTCGTTGCCAATATGCCGCGGCAACAGAATTTTATCGACGAAAAACTTGACAAAGACAGAGCTTTTAGCGACGAAAATATTCGTTGCTAAAAGTGACATTTAGCGATGAAACTTTTCGTCGCTAAAACGCTTTTAAAGAACTTTAAGTGACGACTGTTTTCGTCGCTAAAAGTAATCTAGAAAACTTTTAGCTACGAATATTTTCGTCGCTAAAAAATAAGTATTGAACTTTTAGTGACGATAGATTTCATCGCTAAAAAAATTACTTTTAGCGACGAACAGTTTCATTGCTAAAAAATATGAAAAAATTTTTTTGCGCTGAATTGTTTCGCGCTAAAAAACTTTTTAAACCTTTTAGCAATGATAGATTTCGTTGCTAAAAATAATTATAAAACTTTTCGCGACGAACATTTTCGTCGCTAAATATACGTGTTAAACTTCTAGCGACGATATTATTTCGTCGCTAAATATACGTGTAAAACTTTTCACGATGAACATTTTCTTCACTAAATATACATGTTGTGACTTTTAGCGACGAAAATTTCCGTCGCTAAAAATAACTTATTTAACCTTTTGCAACAAAAAATTTCGTTGCTAAAAGTTTTTTAAAAAAAATCACAAAATTCCTGATATACGTGGGAACCAAAAAATTTAGAAAAACAAATCTCCAACCATAAGTGTTAAAAATCTAGCAACCAATAAAGTTCTGAAAATTGAAATTTTTCTCCAACATACAAGCTAGAAACAAGGACCGAACAATTGGGATGCCTATGCCTTGTCAATAATTTTAAAAAAATAATAAATAACAATTGAAACAACTGGGAACAGTTTATAGCTGGAAACTGTTGAAGCAGAATCCGAACTTGGATGCAAATAATAAACTCAGAATCACTTGATCATTTTTTTATCAGAATCTCTATCACTCAAACTCTATATGCTAAAGAATTGCAAGAAATAACAATTGAATTGAACTCAAAAAAGGATTGATTTCTCTTTGCAAATATAGACCAAAGACACACAAAACCCTCAGAATTTCATTGAACAACTACCCATAAGTTGGTTGCAACAACAATGAGCCCCAATGCTTGCGATATCTTTCAATCAGAAAAATACGAATTTCCAAAACAATGCAAAAACTTTCCTGAGAATGTAATTGAGTGTCAAAACTGATTCCCATGTGTGCACATGGTACCAAAGCCATCCATCATAAATACTATCTAAATGAATGAACCTGATCTAGAAATAATGGGCTGGATGCCCAAGGTTGGGCCTAATTAATAGGCTGACCTTTCATCTTGAATTGGGTTTATCGAGTTACCTTTCAAAAAATAATAAAAAATAAAAAATAAAAAATTGACTGATGCCTTTTGGAACTGGCTTTTTTTTTTTTTAATTTTATAATTAATATAGTTGATAATGCAATCCAGCCCATAGTTGATAATATACCAACGATCCATATTCCTTGGATCTCCAAATCGTTGTAGGCCATTTAATAGCACATTGTTGAATCAAATTTGAAATTACTTCCTTATTGTAGATAAGCTTTTCATCAACTTTTTCAATTGTGTGGCATAAACTTTAACTTGAGACAATTGGTGAGTAACAAGCCGGTGGTGTTTTCTTTATCATACATCAGAAACTCTTCGTCACACCAAACCTCATCTTCAGAAATTATAGCATTGTCATCAAATGTCTTGTAAATCTCACATTCTTTGTCATAAGTAGCATATGTCCAAACATTTCTTCAATTTTCTTTCCATAACTAACATCAGTCTTCATCAAAGATAAGTGGCCTATTCTAATCAACAAAATTTTCCAACAGTGGAGCAAGAGCTTGATACTAGATTGGCAGAACAGGACTCGTGTAGCCAACCCCAATTAGTTGGGAGCAAGAGCTAGATCATGGTGATGATGATGATGATGATGATGTGGAGCAAGAGAATAGAAAATCTACCACTTCGACATGTTGTCCCAGATTCCACTTAGATAGTTTATCGATTCTTATGTCAAAAGTCTACACAAGATCTTCGTCATCCATTGTAAGTTGTTATAGAGGTGCAGTCCAGCCGTACCGGAACCACCAGAATTATCACTTCAAAACTGTCCATCAGATGCGTACGCTAAAGTTACACTCAGAACCTGAAAATCACCACAAGCCAAAACTCTTGTGGGTCACAGAACAGGGGAAAACATGGGATGAGACATCCACCTTTGATCATCACTGGGGCCCACCTGAGTTTTTGAAAAGCCTGACTTCTGTCCTAACCCTTTATCCATGGCCGATTAAGGATCTGGACAGCTTGGATTCTGTATACAAAACATTGTGGGCCCCCCACGCAAATCAAGAGTAAGAGTTCCCTCTCAAACTTGTCCCCTGTTCTGTGGCCCACCTTAGTTTCCATTTAGGCTTATTGTTGGGCCCTAGGTATAATGTAAGGCGATGCATCTAATTGACAGATTGGATCTCATGAATAAATCACGTGGACCCCACTTCTGCCTAGTACAGCTGTAGCTTTTTTTTTTTTTTTTTTTTTTTTTTTTTTTTTTTTTTTAATAAAGGAGCATTTCATTGGTTTGAAGAGGGAATGTACAAAAGACCCTGCCTAGTACCGCTGTAGCTTATGGTGGTACCAGTACCACCTAACCGCACCCTGTTGTTATGAGATTCCTTAGCTCATCAATCTCATTACATAGATGAACATATTGGACTGATGTAATCCTTGTAGTCCAATTTTCTAGTCCCTTTGCCATCATGAATTGAACTTTCTCTAATACCAATTTAATGCAGCCCAATATGCATGTGAAAGACCACAATAGGACAGCTAACATATCCTAATTTCAAATGCTATATTTCCTTAAATACTTGGATTGAGGGGATTCAAAAGCCAAAAGAAACCTTAATCAATCTAGTTTCAGAGATATGAGAAGAGAAAACAAGAACAAAGATCAAATGGGAACAATTTTGGAATGTTCACCTTCTAGAAAATTGTTATTTTCAGACAGGCTCTGGGTACTTTAATAATTTTTCTGATAATCAGAATGGCTTAAAATTTTGTAAGTTGAAAAAGAATTGATGGGAAAATACTGAAATTTTTGGAAAAATGCTTCTCCGGACATTAGTACTAAACAAGTTGCAACTAAGAAAAATGTGTTTAAAATAAAAACAAACTTGGGTGAAAATATGACCTGGAATCTGTGCTGAGAACCGGGAATTACTCAACCAGTTTGGGTTGCAATCTCTCACAATGAAAAGGAACCACTCAACTCTTCTTCTGCTAGAGAATTGCAGGAAATAACAATTCAGCTGAGCTCAAAATGGTGGGTTAATTTCTGTGAAATTAGAATGCTATAAACGAGGTAGATTTCATTGGTTACATGATCTAGGAGGCATAGTTAGGTAGAGATTTCTTTTAATTGCATGGGCCTTACTTGTCATTTTGTGGGAGAGAGAGAATCTTATTTTATTGAATGAGTCATTCTCTATAAAAGAGCATGTGTATGGTGGGGTATCTTTTGAAAGAAAATCATCAACAAAATTCAAACCTAAGCATTCTATCCTTGAGAACTATAAGGATGTCTCCCTTGAAGTAGACACTTTCACGTTTTCTTCCTCCCTTCCGTTTTACATTTTCGGTGTTTGCTTGTTGACTTAATTACACAGAAATATCAGCCAGGAAAAAACACATCATGTAGGGGTCGTCTGTTGCGCAGCACGCCAACAATGCAGTGAGCCGAGATCCAATCTCAAGCCTCACCCACAAACGATAAACAAGAAGAAATATAAACTAGAAAAAGATTAAAGCAATCCAAACAAACCACAAGACAAGATATACATGGATAAACCCTAACAAGAGTAAAAAAACTACGGATGCAATCTTCCACTATGAAGAAAAACAGAGATTACAAAGCGATATACTAACCTCTCCCTTGAAAATATAAAGAAAACCCTTTGCCCACACCTTAGAATTATTTTCTAATGCTTTCCAATACCCTAGAAAAGCCCTATGGACACCTATATATAGTTTAGGCAACTTCCCTTTCACACCCTTGCAAAAGGCGACACAGAAATCCGCAGTCCGCATTAGATTCAGAAACGAATCTGCGTAACCACGACCGGTCGAGCATGAGCCTTGACCGGTTGAGAACCTCGGAATCAAAAACCTTATGCTTGTTGGACTTTGAGTCGTGTCAGTCTACGACTGGTCACGACCGGTCGAGTGGGCTCCACGACCCGTCGAGCAGGGGCCACGACCGGTCGTGCGGGGCCCCAGATGTGCCTCCATTTCTCAACAATCTCCCACTTGGAGACACATCGACATAAACTTTTGTCTTCTTCATCCAGAGTGCACCACCTCCCCGTCTTCAAGCCTGAAGACCAATCAAAGCTGAACAGAGCTTCAGCTTCTCCCGTGTGACCGCCTTGGTCAGCATATTCGTAGGATTCTCACTTGTATGAATCTTCTCCAGAGCAATCGATTCATCTTCTAGTAATGAACGTATGAAGTGATATCTGATGGCAATATGCTTGGTCATTGAATGAAATGCTAAATTCTTAGCCAAGTGTATTACACTCTGACTGTCACTGTACAACTTGCAATCTGCTTGCTTCTTACCCAACTTCTCCATAAAACCTTGCATCCACACCAGCTCCTTACACGCTTCTGTAGCCGCAACATATTCTACTTCCGTCGTACTGATAGATAATTGAAAAGGCCAAGCTATATGTCCTAGAGGGGGGTGAATAGGACTATGCCAAATTTAAAATAAAATTAGCGGAAATAAATTAAACCAATAGCCTTACAATATGAATCAATTCACAATGCTAAATTTTAAATCACCTTGATAAATAAGTATTGAGAGATTGATACAAATTCAGTTCTAAGGACAACCTTATGCCATAATAAACAAGGGCTTATGGTAGGACAACCTTATTTCTAGAACCTCTTTTGGATCAAGGACTCAATTTTAATATAAGTAAATGAAATAGCAAGGAATTGAAATTAAATGCAGAAGTATAGATCTAAATTATTACAACAATCCCCACACTTGCTTGAAATGTAAATAGTTACAACATTCACATCCACTTGTACATTCCACACAATCGAATGATAAAAGATATGAAAATTAAGCAAGCATTCAATCCACAAGGCAAAGAGTTATAGTGGTTCGCCTGTGTGTACACCAACTGTTTTCCAACAGCCACACAAAAAGCTACTCCACTCCTAATATCCTCACACAGGGATATTAGCGTCACTATCAAATAGGTTTTCTCAGGTTCACCAAAAACCTTTACAATTGTGTCTTTTTCACTTGGGCTTACACAATTCAAAAACCCCTCTTTTCTGAGTTTTCTGGTTTTCCTCAGACAACCAATACAATGAGATTTTTCTGGTTCAACCTCAAACAAAACCAGTACAATGAGATTTTTCTGGCTTAACCTCAAACAAAACCAAAACTAAATAAATTTTACAGAATTGTAAAATACTTGGATTTCTTCTTTTCGTAGCAAATTTCAGAGAACCAATCGGAGTAGATGATTGAATGTCAAAGTTCAATTTCCAATACTCTCATTCATAAGGTTCTAAATTCTAATAGATTTTAGATTTAACTCGTTGGGCGTAGCTATATTTGATTTTGATTCCAAGAAGAAGGAATAAGATAATTCCTCTTTTCAAATAAGATTGGAATATAGAAACAAAATCAAATTAAATAAGCTAGCAAAAAGGAATATTAAATAAGCACAATGTAGCTTAAAATAAACACAGACTTATCTCGAGTGATCACTTGAAAATTCTTGAATAGAATAGAGTTGAAGTGTGAAAACTCTGAATTTCGTGTTCAATTTATAGAAGCAAAAATCGCTCCTACGACCGTCTTAGAAACCTACGACTGGTCGTAGCTCTAATAGATTTTTGAAAAATTAAGCGCGATCTTTGAAAGTCGTTCCACGACTGTCGTGAGTAGCCTACGACTGTCGTGGGTCACCAACGACTGGTCGTAGATCCTTACGACTGGTCGTAGGACCATAGATTACGTTGCTGGACTTTGAGTCGTAGCTCCACGACTAGTCGTGGACGAGTCGGCCACACCTACGACCGGTCGAAGGACCTCCAGATCGGTCGTGGGCGTACCAAAAATTTTAAAAATCTTCAACTACTTAGGACTGGTCGTGGAATTTCTTGACTGTCGAACCAATGCCAGACTGGTCGAACAAGAGCTAGGACTCGGTCGTAGAATAGACCAAACTTATGTAAAATAAATATTTGATTTATGTATCCAAAGTGACCTACTTAAAGGGTCAACCTAAGGTCATTCAAACCTGAATCATGTCGTATGGACATTGAACTTCAACCATTCAACGAATGTAGATTGTTTGAACCATATCAGCTTGAGATCTTGAACTTGTTGTAGCTTCAAACTTGAGATCTTCATCAAAGATAACAACTACTTCATGCATTGCTTATTAGTCTTGAAGTCATGAGTTGTTTCTTAAGACTTGAACATCAACATTGTAGCTTCTTGAGACTTCAACATGTAGCTTCTTGAACTTCAATATGTAACTTCTTGAAAAGTTCAACTTGTAGCTTCTTGAAGTGTTTATGCAAAGGTCTTGAATTCATATAAATCATCATACAAGCACAAGACACGTATAGATGTTTTGACACATCAAAATTTGACAATCAAAGGAGTATGAGACCATAACACTTACAATCTCCCCTTTGTCAAATTTGTGACAAAACACCCAAGTAATAATACTTCCAATAGACATAAGAGAACAAACACAACAGTTCACAATAGAGAAGCATGCACAGCTATATAGATATCATATAGATATGATATGATATGGATATGATAAGTAATAACTAGCATCATTCTCCCATAACTACCCCCCCCAGAAGCTTAACTCCCCCGAGTAATAGCCCGAGTAATAGGAGCACATCATAAAGATTAAATTCAAATAAATCAAAAGCCTCCAAAACTTCTCCCCTTTTTGACACAAAATGACAAAGGAAGAAGAGCATCAATAATAAAGAAAATAGGAGTTGATTCAAGAGAGCATAGTGCATAATTCAAAAGTCAAGAAGTTACCTAAAAGTTCAAGAAAAAAATATTACGTACACATCAAAAATTTAGTCGAACTGTAAGAGGGTGCAGGATTAGATGGATCAATTTTATGTAAACCCTTAGCAATCCGCCTCATATATTTGCGTAAATATGAAAATTGCTGTCTTGGGTAACACGAATTTGAGCCACCCGCTTTGAAGGGAATTCAATCTCTCATCAAAATCGAAGGCTCGAAAATCATGATCATCACCGAGTCTGATTCAAGTTCTTCAAATAAATCATCCATATTCACGTCTTCAGGAAGATCACTAGCTTGAGCATTTCCTGCTTCAGCACCACTGCTACCAGCATCCACTTGGCCATCAGCCAATTCTAAATTCATCTTGTTAATATTGAAATTATTAAAAGGGAGATGATGGATGGGTTTTTCTCTAGTAGGCATAGCTACGAGCAAATGATTTGCCAGCATAGTCAATAAATAACCAAAGGGTATATCACTATGTCCAGATGGTGACGAGACAAAATAATGGAATGACAAATTAAAGAAGGTAGACATATTTTTGCACTGAGACTACGAATGCAAAACACGAACCATGAAAGCAGTGAGTTCGGTTTTATTACCAGAACGTGGATAAAGATTTGAGATGAATATCCTATGAAGTACTCTGTGTCTGGGTAACAAATACCTTGAGGGAAGTGCATGACCTCTATGAGTCCAATGAACATCCAAATTACATAAATCTCTAGTAAGCATTTTTCGTTCGATTCTCGAGAGATCATGTAAAATATGAATTGGAATGCTCTCATCATTGACAGGTATTTCCATAATGTCAGCAATCAAATGTCGATCTACTAAAAACAATCCTTCTTGAGTATCAACTTTAAAAGTTAAATCCTCAAGAGAAAAATCACAGATACATGCAAACATGGATTGGGCAATGGACTGATATGCAGCCCACCCCAATGTAAGATGTTATCCCATCCCACAGATTCCAACAGAGGAGGGATACCAAAAGAAGCAATGTGATTGATATTAACAGGACGCTCAACAATAACATTGCGCATACGCAAATCCCGAGCATTAGAAGGATCATTTTCAGGAGAGCGAAGATGACGTTGTACAATAGAAGCTGATCTAGAAGAAGATGGACCTCGAGTAGTTTTCTTTTACCTCTAGCATCCATTTTCACGTATGATTTCAAGGAAACAACAAGTTGGAAGAAATGAGGTTTAAATAAAACAGATTTTTCAAGATAAAACCCCAAACTTGCAATGAACGACCAAATAGATTCCACAAGAATGAGATTTGAAACACTAATAGCAAGAATCTACAAAAAATGCAAAAGAACCACTAACCTTGAAGTACTATGAAGGTGGGTTCGACGGTCGTAGCTAGAACCGTTGGAGAGTAAAAAGAAATGAAGAAGAAGAGTCAAAATCCCCAAATTAAAGTGAAATCACGAGTTTCACGACCGGTCGTGTAAGTAGCTCGACGGTCAGAAGACGACGGTCGTGTACACTCACGACAGTCGAGTACGACTCAAAATTTGCAAAATTTTTAAATAATTTTCAAATTCAAGCAAATAAAACATCATAGTTATGTACATTATGATACACCAAATCATGTAAATTCAATTTAAATTGCACATACCGAGATCAAACTTTAATTTTTAAACTTGCTTTTGTCGAGCGGTTTAGTGAAAAATGTCCGCAAGTTGAGTCTCTATTGGAATGTAATCCAAATATATTAATTTTTCTTCCACTAATTCACGAATGTAATGAAATCTAATGTCAATATGCTTAGTACGTGAATGCCGAATCGATTTTTAGAGATATTTATTGCATCGAATTATCACAAAATAAAATCATAGAATCCTCGAGTGATTCCATAATCGCTTAACATTCGTTTCATCCAAACAAGTTGAGTACATGCATTTCCAAAGAAGAATGTATTCAAATTTCAAATTTCACCGTTGATAGCGATATAGAACTTTGCTTCTTACTAAACCAAGAAACAAGACAATTTCCAATGTAGAAACAACCACCACTGGTTGATTTCCTATCATCAATGTTTCCAAATTTCACCAAGATCATGCATTCGACTAATTGAACATTAGTCTCATGTGGATACCAGAGACCCAGCTTAGTAGAACTTGCGACATATCGCATAATCCGCTTAACAAAGAAGCTAAGTGAGATTCTTAGGATTTGATTGATAACGAGCACAAATACCAACACTCAAAGCAATATCCGTCTACTAGCAGTGATAAAGCAAACTACCAATCAAACTACGATACAATTTAGATCCACATCATTACCTGTAGAGTCTTTTGAGAGTCTCAAAGTTGTACTCATAGGAGTATCAAAATTTTTACCTTTCTCAAATCCAAATTTCTTAATTAAACTCGAGCATATTTGGTTTGAGAGATAAAAATTCCATCAAAGTTGTTGTTTTACTTGCAACCCTAGAAAATAGTTTAATTCTCCAACCATGCTCATTTCAATTTAGACTTCATCAAATCTGCAAACTCAACAAATATGTTAGTACAGTTGATCCATAAATAATATCACAACATATATTTGAACCATTAGAATATCATCGTTATGTTTCTTAACAAAGAGCGCCTTATCAACACACCCCATCCGAAAATTATGACTCAAGAAAAACTTAGTCAGCTTTTTCGTACCATGCTCTGGGAGCTTGTTTCGCACCATAGAGAGCCTTCTTAAGACGATACACATGATCAAGAATTTAGGATCTTCAAACCCCGTAGGTTGTTCAACATATACCTCTTCATGTAAATCACCATTCGAAAGGCACTCTTTACATCCATTTGGTAAATTTTAATCTTCCTAAAACATGCAATGGAGATAAAAAGTCTGATTGATTCAAGACGAGCTACATGAGCAAATGTTTCATTATAGTCAATACCTTCAATTTGTGTATACCCCTCGTACAACTAGTCTTGCTTTATTTCAATAATATTTCCAAGTTCATCGATTTGTTTTTGAAAATCCATTTTGTTCCAATAATATGTTTATCTTTAGGTCTAGGAACAAGGTGCCGACATCATTTCTCGACAAATCGATTAAGTTCTTCTTGCATCGCAAGAATCCGCTTTCATCCGAAAGTGCTTTCTTTTACGTTAATCGGTTCAATCTGGGATGTAAAGCATACGTAGTTACATATGTCCTCTAATTGTCTACGAGTGCGCACACCAAAGGAGAGGGTTTCCAAGTATTTGAGAAGTTGGATGATCTTTAACAAATTTTAATTCTCGATTAGTTTCACTTGATGAAATTTCTTGTTTTTCAAGTATAAGAACTTCATCATTATTCAACTAGGGACAGTGTATTCAAAAGATCGTCAATCACAACATTTATTGACTCTTGAATCACACCGGTCCCGTTGTTCAAACACGATATGCACGATCGTTTAAAGAATATCCTAAAAAGATCCCTTCATCACTTTTAGTGTCGAACTTTCCCAAATTTTCACGGTCACACGCAAAATATAGCACTTGCTGCCAAAAACTCGAAAGTATTTGACAGAAGGCTTTTTCTCAAACCACATTTCATAAGCTGTTTTATTATTAGATTTACAAATATAAACACGGTTAATAATGTAGCAGGCTGTATTCACTGCTTCAGCTCAGAGATTCCTAGGGAGCTTCATGCTATTTAACATAACATTTCCCATTTCTTGAAGCACTCTATTCTTCCTCTCGACAATTCCATTTTGTTGAGGAGTTTTAGGTGCAGAGAATTCATGCGATATTCCCTGATCGCTACAAAATTTCTCAAAACCGCTATTTTCGAATTCGATCCATGATCACTACGATCTTGTTGACTTGAAAACATTTTTCACTTTGAACTGCTTTATAATCTTTTTCACTTCATCAAGGGTTTCTGATTTATCTTTCAAGAATGAAACCCAAGTGTATCTTGTATAATCATCTACAATAACTAAGATGTACTTTTTGCCACCTCGACTTTCCGTTCTTGTTGGTCCTATAAGATCCATGTGGAGAAGCTCGAGTGGTCTTGTGGTGATATTGGAGTTCACCTTTTTGTGAGAGCTCCTAGTTTGTTTACCAAATTGGCATTCACCACAAATCTTGTCTACTTTTTGCATCTTAGGTAGACCTTTAATTAGTTCACTTTTGCTCAATCAGATAAATTTCGGTAGTGAACATGTCCAAGGCGTTTATGCCATAATTCTCCTCATCGGTATGGACCATGTAGCACGATTGTTTAGATGAGCTACCATTGCTTACAATATAGCAGCTTTGAGTTCTCATGACCAGCTAATATTACGTAACCCTTTTCGTTTATAATTTCACAACCTTGATTAGAAAATTTAACATTATGGTTGTTATCGCATATTTGAGATATGCTCAACAGTTGTGTTTTAAACCTCAACATATAAAACATTTTTAAATAAGGGAAGGTTATAGAGTTGAACCGCACTTTGCCAATTATCTTGCAGCTTGCTACCATCACCAAATGTGACCGACCCATCACCATATCTTTAAGATCGGTGAATAGAGCTTTGTCGCCATTCATATGTCCGAGCATCCACTATCTAGGTACCATTTCGAATGGCTTGTAGCTTTGAAAGCAAAGCAGTGAGCAACCAAACAAGTAACCTTAGGAACCCATTTCAAGATCGCTTTTGGGTTTAGGAGAATAATTGGTCTTCTTTGTTTATAGTTGTAAGAGTGACCTACCGAGTTAGATTTTAATAGCTCCTTAAGTAAATCAACAATTTTTTCAAATAGTGGGTTTCGAATCTGATTTTTGAAATTTATATAGTCGCTTTTGTGTTTTTGAAGAGTTTTTGTATTTTTAGAAAAACTTGACTGTACCTTTTCCTTTTGAGTTAGAAGTCTCTCCTTTCACAAAATTGGAAGGAGTATTCTTCTGTTTAGAGATGTGTTTTTATCATAGCCCAACCCGATCGATCGCCACATTTTCTTGATCCTGATAATAATTTTTCTAATTTTGGATCACCTTGGGCATATCTCCATGTGTCCTTCAAACTCATAAGAGAAGATACTTCATTTTTAAGTTTCTCATTTTCAGATTTCAAATTTTCAATTAGGGAGGTTTTGAATTCCAGATCACACTTTGATTTTTCAAAACAATCAAATTTGGGATTTTTCTAAAACAAGGGTTTCAAAACATTCTTTAAGTTTAAAAACTTTTCTTTTGAAGTTTAAGTTTAACAAAGAATTTTACAACTTTCCTTATATAAGGCATTGTAAGCATCTTGAAGATCTTCATCATATTCATGATCACTATCCAAATTTTCTTCACTTGTTGAATCATCGTGATCGGAAAAGGTAAACTTGGCTAGAGTCATAAGGGCCTTAAGTTCACTCGCCCGACTTGTTTTCAATTTTCTCGATTCAAGAGGCTTCAAATCGACGATTCATCCCAAGTAGCCAACATACCCTTCCTTTTGATTTGTCCTTTTTAGGACATTTGTTTGCTAAATGCCCATATTCTTGACAATTGTAGCATTGACTATCTTTCAATGATTTCCAAGTTTTAGAGTTAGGTTTGGAACGTTTTTTCATTTGCCTTTTGAAAATCGACTTTTTTTACTTTTGAAAATCTTATAAAACTTTTTCGCCAAAGGGCCATATCATCTTCAGACTTTTCTCAATCAATTTTCTTGAGTAATACTTTTAGATGACTTCAAAGCAATAGATTTACCTTTAGGAGCTTTAAAACTTAATTCATAGGTTTGTAAAGAACCAACTAATTCTTCTACCTTCATATTGTCCGTATCACGAAGTTCCCGGATTGCGGTTACCTTAGAATTGAACCGTTCAGAAGAGAGCGTAGTATTTTTGCACACACTTTACTTTCTCGGGATCTTATCGCCAAGACCCCACATTGAGTTTACAATGTCATTCAATCTAGTGTAAAAGTCCATAAACATTTCATTTTCCTCCATATGAATTTCTTCAAATTTAGTTGTGAGGAGTTGGACTTTAGATTTCTTGACAATTGATGTACCTTCGTGTGTCATTTCTAAAATATCCCAGTGCTTGCTTTGCATAAAGATCACAGATATGATTCTTTTGAACTCATCCTATGATAGTGCTAAGTGATCAGATTTAGTGCTTTAGCATTAGCACTACTCTCATTTTTCTCAAGTGTGGTCCATTGGTAATACGGTGTAATTTTCATAGATTTTGAACCATCAACACCAAGCCACTTCCATGATAGGAGGTTTCCATTCACCACTCGTGGCTTGCCACACACTTTCATCCATTGATTTGAGGAAGATCGTCATTCTGGCTTTCCAATATGCATAGTTGGAGCCATCAAAGGGTGGAGGCCTAGTAACTGAAAGGCTATCAAAATTTGACATCTTTTTATATAGCTTAGATCGTTAGCTCAGGAAATAAATCCAAATAAAAAGCAACAAAAATGAGCTATTAGGCTCGATACCACTTGAAAAGGCCAAGCTATATGTCCTAGAGGGGGGGGGGGTGAATAGGACTATGCCAAATTTAAAATAAAATTAGCGGAAATAAATTAAACCAATAGCCTTACAATATGAATCAATTCACAATGCTAAATTTTAAATCACCTTGATAAATAAGTATTGAGAGATTGATACAAATTCAGTTTTAAGGACAACCTTATGCCATAATAAACAAGGGCTTATGGTAGGACAACCTTATTTCTAGAACCTCTTTTGGATCAAGGACTCAATTTTAATATAAGTAAATGAAATAGCAAGGAATTGAAATTAAATGCAGAAGTATAGATCTAAATTATTACAACAATCCCCACACTTGCTTGAAATGTAAATAGTTACAACATTCACATCCACTTGTACATTCCACACAATCGAATGATAAAAGATATGAAAATTAAGCAAGCATTCAATCCACAAGGCAAAGAGTTATAGTGGTTCGCCTGTGTGTACACCAACTGTTTTCCAACAACCACACAAAAGTTACTCCACTCCTAATATCCTCACACAGGGGATATTAGCGTTCACTATCAAATAGGTTTTCTCAGGTTCACCAAAAACCTTTACAATTGTGTCTTTTTCACTTGGGCTTACACAATTCAAAAACCCCTCTTTTCTGAGTTTTCTGGTTTTCCTCAGACAACCAATACAATGAGATTTTTCTGGTTCAACCTCAAACAAAACCAGTACAATGAGATTTTTCTGGCTTAACCTCAAACAAAACCAAAACTAAATAAATTTTACAGAATTGTAAAATACCTGGATTTCTTCTTTTCGTAGCAGCCCGGTAGAACCAATCGGAGTAGATGATTGAATGTCAAAGTTCAATTTCCAATACTCTCATTCATAAGGTTCTAAATTCTAATAGATTTTAGATTTAACTCGTTAAGAAGCTATATTTGATTTTGATTCCAAGAAGAAGGAATAAGATAATTCCTCTTTTCAAATAAGATTGGAATATAGAAACAAAATCAAATTAAATAAGCTAGCAAAAAGGAATATTAAATAAGCACAATGTAGCTTAAAATAAACACAGACTTATCTCAGAGTGATCACTTGAAAATTCTTGAATAGAATAGAGTTGAAGTATGAAAACTCTGAATTTCGTGTTCAATTTATAGAAGCAAAAATCGTTCCTACGACTGGTCTTACAAACCTACGACTGGTCGTATTTCTAATAGATTTTTGAAAAATTAAGCGCGATCTTTGAAAGTCGTTCCACGACTGGTCGTGAGTAGCCTACGACTGGTCGTGGGTCACCTACGACTGGTCGTAGATCCTTACGACTGGTCGTAGGACCATAGATTACATTGCTGGACTTTGAGTCGTAGCTCCACGACTGGTCGTGGACGAGTCGAAGCCACACCTACGACCGGTCGAAGGACCTCCAGATCGGTCGTGGGCGTACTCAAAATTTCAAAAAATCTTCAACTACTTAGACTGGTCGTGGAATTTCTTGACTAGTCGAACCAATGCCAAGATTGGTCGAACAAGAGCTAGGACTGGTCATAGAATAGACCAAACTTATGTAAAATAAATATTTGATTTATGTATCCAAAGTGACCTACTTAAAGGGTCAACCTAAGGTCATTCAAACCTGAATCATGTCGTATGGACATTGAACTTCAACCATTCAACGAATGTAGATTGTTTGAACCATATCGTTTGAGATCTTGAACTTGTTGTAGCTTCAAACTTGAGATCTTCATCAGCATAACAACTACTTCATGCATTGCTTATTAGTCTTGAAGTCATGAGTTGTTTCTTAAGACTTGAACATCAACATTGTAGCTTCTTGAGACTTCAACATGTAGCTTCTTGAACTTCAATATGTAACTTCTTGAAAAGTTCAACTTGTAGCTTCTTGAAGTGTTTATGCAGTGTCTTGAATTCATATAAATCATCATATAAGCACAAGACACAGATAGATGTTTTGACACATCAAAATTTGACAATCAAAGGAGTATGAGACCATAACATTCCCAATGTTCCTTCCCGGGGTTGTTCATGAACCTGCTAACAACTCTCACTGCTTGAGCAATGTCTGGCCTCGTGCTTACCATAGCATACATGAGACTCCCAATAGCTGACGCGTATGGGACTTTAGCCATGTAGTCTCGTTCCTCCTGTGTCTTTGCACCTTGCTCTTTAGATAGCTTGAAGTGGTTGGCTAATGGAGTGCTAACCGACTTAGCACCTCCCATACTGAATCGATCAAATACCTTGGTTATGTACTCTGCCTGTGACAAAATTAGTTTCTTGTTTTTCCTATCACGCTTTATCCTCATACTTAGGATTCGTTTTGCAGCTCCCAAATCCTTCATGGTAAATTCTCTAGACAGTTGTCTTTTGAGATTTGAGATATCCTTCATGCTTAAACCGACCACAAGCATGTCATCAACGTACAGAAGAAGGATGATGTATGACGTATCAAACTTCTTCAAATAGCAACAGTGGTCAGCATGACATCTCCTGTAACCGTTTCCCGACATGAAACTGTCGAACTTCTTGTACTACTGCCTTGGGGCCTACTTCAGGCTATATAGACTCTTCTTCATTCTGCACACCTTGTTCTCCTTTTTTGGTGCCACGTATCCTGTCGGCTGATGCATATATATCTCTTCTTTAAGGTCCCTATAAAGAAAGGTTGTCTTAACATCTAGCTGCTCTAGATGTAAGTCCTTTGTAGCCATTATACTTAAGACCATGCGAATCGTAGACATTTTCACCACAGGTGAAAATATTTCAGTGAAATCGATACCTGCCTTTTGTTGAAACCGTTTCACAACCAATCTAGCCTTGTACCGTTTCAAACCATCATACTCCTCCTTCAGTCTGTAAACCCACTTGTTATGAAGAGCTTTCTTGCCCTTAGGTAGAGTAACTAGCTCCCATGTACGATTAGACTCAAGAGAGTCCATCTCATCATCCATGGCTTGCTCCCACTTACCCCGTGTATCTGACTGTAATGCCTCTTCAAAATACTCTGGTTCACCATTATCTGTCAGCAGTAAATAATGTAAGGAGGGTGAGTATCGGACTGTGGGTCTTCTCTCCCAAGTAGACCTCCTCACAACTGATGTATGCGGCTTTGCCTCATAATGCTTCTATGCATGATCATCTTGTGGCGCTGTAATACCCGTGTCAGGTAACTCTTCTAACTTTACGAATTCCTTTTTCGCGGACTTATTTTCTTACACACTGTCCTTATGCATCACTTCTTTATTGAAGACTACGTCCTTGCTTCTGATGATTTTTCTGTTTTCTGTATCCTGAAACCTGTAGCCAAAATCATACTGCCCGTAGCCTATAAACGTGCACCTCCTGGACTTCGCATCCAGCTTATTTCTGTGCTTTACATCAATGTGAACATATGAAGTGCAACCGAACACTCTAAGATGTGCAAGGTTCACTTCTTTCTCAGTCCATGCTTCTTCTGGTAGCCCACCATCCAATGGTGCTGAGGGACTTCTATTGATGAGATATGTGGCAGTATTCACAGCATTTGTAAAGCCTAACTAATGCTAGGTGATGACATCTCCTTGCAGGGGACATCTACATATCTCCTACCAAGAGACGTTTCTCCCTCTCACCTCTCTTCAATATGTACGTACTTATGCAAATATGTTTGTAAAGCCTAATTATCGTAGGCTTTTGAATATGCTCTCTTGTATTATTTTTTTTTGAGAGATAACAGAAATTCATTAAAAAGAAAGAGAAAGGGAACAAACAAAAAGAAAAACCAACAAAGACAGCAACCGAGCATGCTGAGATAGCAGGCAAAGGCTAACGAATAAGAAACAGCAAATCGCTCTCCTTTATGGAATCAACAAGGGTGGCCCATTCGAAAATTAACACTTTAGCTCTAGAGATCACCCAATCAGAGGAATTTGAGATAATCTGAAAACATCTCCTATTTCTTTCCTCCCAAATGCTCCACCAAGTTGCAAGAAGAGCCATTCTCCACAAAGAGAATCGATTCTTGCCGATCTTGACCCCACACCAATCTGAAACTAGAGAAGAGGCACAACCAGGGAGGCACCAATTGACTCCAAAGTGACGACGGAGATCAGTCCAAATAGGAGCGATGAAAGGGCAATGAAGCAACAAATGATCCACCGACTCATCCGCCTTCATACAACATAAACAAATATTTACCAAACACATGCCTCTCTTTCTGAGGTTATCCACCGTCAGAATTTTTTTCAAAGTGACCAGCCAGCCGAAAGCAATAAACTTGGGAGGGGCTGGGAATTTCCAGATCGGGGAGCAATCCACGGAGGAGGGAGAGTGGTCTAAATACGCATAGAGAGAGTGGACAGTGAAGTTGCTGGACTTCTCCATTGTCCAGAGCAATGCATCATTAATTTGAGGATTTGGCTGGGTCCTATATAAGCACTCAAGAAGGTCCACAAACTATTGGACTTCCCAATCTTGAAGGTTTCTTCTACAGCCCACTGACCACACCAAGTTTCTAGCATTTATAAAAAAAAAAAAAACAATAAAAAAAAAAACTAAAGTCAATATTCATTAAAGATGCAAATTACAGAGAGGACTTTCAAGTAGAGGCCAGGGATAAAAGGCCTGCCCTGCCTATCATATCCTGTACAAAATGGGACTTTTTTAGCTTCCTAATAGAGCCCACACCGGCTCTGTCCAGCAAAAATCTACCTCTTGTCAACCTAGGTAGGTGAGAAATCTCACAGAAGGTCCGACCTTCATTGGACCCATTGCCCAGTCTAGCCAAGTTGTCAGCCGGCCCATTGGCCTCTCTGGGGATGAGGGATACTCTAAAGTAACCCTTTTAGAGAAGAGTCTTAATCCTAGAAAGCTAATATCTCCATTTCTAAGCAATCAACGATATCTCGAGAACGCAGTCCACGACCCACTTAGAGTCGGATTCGATGATATCTGGGTTTGGAGCAAGTGAGAAAATTAAAGGGAATTTGTCTCTCAGCAGAATTTTCTGAACCCAACAATCTTTCCAAAACTGAATTTTTAAACCTCTTCCGAGCTGAAATTCGACACCTTGCAGGACCTGGTCTTTGGTGGAGATGATTTCCCTCCAAACTGCTGAAGCCTTGTACCGAGAAGAGGCACTAGACCACCAACCACCTACTGATAGACCGTATTTGCCTTTTATAACTTTGTTCCACAGACTATAGTCTTCAGTTCCTAACCGCTAGATCCATTTTGCCTAGAAAGGCCTTGTTCATGAGCTTTAAACTTTTTATACCTGACCCACCTTGATTGTAATGCTTGCATACAAATTTCCGTCCACTAGATGAAATTTGTTCTTCTCTCCTTTTTTGTGTCAAAGAAAGTCTCTTCTTTTGTGCTCTATACTCTTTAGAACTGAAGGCGGGCATTTAAAAAGAGACATGAAGTAGATGGGAAGGTTGGAGAGAGCCACCTTTATAAGGAGAAAATAGGTAGAGAGGGGGCATCTTCAGGAGGATTTCGTCTCTTGCTTTTGGATTGGCTTTTGGGTTTTTATTTTGGATCTTTCCTTTTGTAATTTTATGTTATTGGCATCGAACATGTGCAAGTGTAGCTGCACAACAACTAGCACTGGCGCCTTACTTCAATTTTCATCGGTTTGTACTTTTTTTATTTATACATGCTTTTTTATTAGTAATATGTTGGCTATTGAAGGTGTGCAATGGCTACAAAGACGTCAAATGCAATGTTTGAGTTGGAGAAGTTTGATGGGAAGAATAATTTTAACCTATGGCAAGTTACGATATGCGATCTACCTAGTTAGCACGACTTACACAAGGCATTGAAGGGAAGATCAAAGAATACAACATTACTTGATAATGAGTGGAAAGATTACGGCTTGAGAGTTGTTAGCATAATCTGCTTATATCTTGAGAATTAAGTGCTTTATAATGTTATAAATGAGAATTCAGTAGAAAAAGCTTAGGGAAAAGCTGAAAGGTCTCTACATGACGAAGTCTCTGACCAACAAACTATATTTAAAGCAAGAATTATATACCTTAAAGATGAAAGAATGTATGTCTATCCATGAACACTTGAATCAATTCAAAAAAAAAAAAAAAAGCCAACTATTGAGCATTGATGTGAAAGTTGATAAGGCCATAATTTTAGTGTGTTCACTTCCTCCATCATATCGTTAGTGTTCGAGTTGTCGGTATCGTTACAAGTCTCGCTCGTCGGAGATAAAGATATAATATTATTTTCGCTGATAACCAGAAATGTGGGGGAAAAAGGAAAAACATGGGGAAAATGGTGGAATTTTCACTGAAATTTAGGACATGCCTAAATACATATATTTGCATATTTAGGAATCAAAAAATTACAAAAAGAATGAAAGACATAATAAGTTTTCATTTAATGGGGCCCAAAAAGCTTGCGTTTCCATAAGAAATCACTCTATGGGGTAGGGCCCTAGGAAGTTTTCAACAGTGGGCATTCAATCCCCATTGTTTTCTGTGGTGGGGTCCACTTGAGGTTTGGATGAGCCCAAAAATGAGCTGGGAAAATGGATGGACAACATGGACAAAATACATACATCATGTGGGTTTCACAAAGTGCGATGGATGATATGTAAGCTGATGAAGGACATGAATTTAAATATGATATGCAAGATTTCAGGCTTAGATCATACCAATTCAGAAACAACCACACAAATTCCACATCCCACATGAAAATCCAAACATTCAATTAAAGGGGAATCTATGCGGGTCCAGGTCTACACAGGCTAGGATTGGATTAATAAAAATAATAAGCCAAACGATCTCAAAGGGAAATAGAAATCAACCACTCATGCATATCAAACAGTCCCTAGTCCAAGGGATTCCCTAATCTTAATTCAAGGAACCCTAGGGTGAAAAAAGGGATAAATAAATTAGGGCTAATGCAAACTAAGGCTAGGGTTTAGGAAATAGGAATGAAAAAAAGGAAAACCTAACCCGAAGAAAGCTCCTGCACGCAGATAGTGACCCGGGGCTGATGCACGTGCGCGGGTGGGTTGGCCACACGTGTGATGGAACCCTGCCTCCCCAAGGAGACCTCCAATCCCTCCAAGTTTGATGACGATCCGATGTAAGGTCGAAGTGTGGTGCTCTACCGAAGTTTCAACTCTCCCGCAGGTCAAAATTTTTAAAACTAGCTGTGGAGGGATGAATAGCTACAAAAGCTGAGAAATTCAAAGCAATAATAATTATAGAAGATGAGATATATGGATGGGAGAGGGTAGGGATGGATGGGGATATATGTGGCTTCATACCACGTAGTTAGCCCTTCGAAAAGGTAGGGCTTCGCACCCACTTTTGAATTCTTCTACAACTCACTAAGAGAGCAGAAAAATAAAGCAAAATTTTTTATTAAGCTTGAATAAATCAAAAGAACTACAAGGGATGCCTATTTATAGGAAAAATCCTATACCCCGAAAACTCGCACTATGTGCACAACCTATTACTTGGCGATGAGGTAAACTAAAATAAAAATCAAACAGAGAAATCTAAAGTATTTACGATGTTCTAAATATTAACAATAAGCAAAACCTAAAATATGAAATTAATCCGACGAGCAGGCCACAATCATGAGATCCCATGATGAGCTTTTTTTTTTACTATCGGGCCCACTTTTTTTGAACCAAAACTTGTCTTCTAGCTAGAAGGCCCTCCCTGAACGTCATCATCAAGTCAGATCGATGGTGGGGTCCTCCTTCTGCATACGTACGTGCGTAGGGGTGGTAGTATGCGGTCGTGCGTGTGCACGATGTCCTCATCAACTCTCCCCAGCCACGAAGATTTCGCCACTGGCGAAATAAAACTCCTGAACCGCTATAGGATGTCGAGATCAAGTTTCTGAAGCTCCTCCTCAGTAAGCCACGTGCTGTCTGAAGCTGGGCGTGACTTCCATTTAATTAGGTATTTTTGATACCCGCCATCCGACGTGGAAATTATCTCATGGTCCAGGATATCCTATATTTTTTCTCTGGGTGTGTGAAGGCTAGGTATGGGAGGCAGAGGCTGGGATGAAAGGTCGGGAAGAGGCCATGGATCAAAGAGTAAGTCTGGGAAATTGTAACGTCTTAGAAAAATCCGTACAAAGACTTAAGTACTACCTCAGGCAAAAATCACTTAGGACCAAATCCTTTATAATTTAGACGAAATTAACTAAGTGTTAAACTAGATTAGCTGTAAAATTAGCTTGAACCACTTTAAATACGAACTGCAAGATTCGAAACAAGTAGAATCATTAACGCTACATTACCCTGAAACTTAGGACCAATCTCTAAACCCAGTTGCTCTCGGGAGCACCTTGAAACTTTGCATTGGACTTGGACCGCGCGTCGAAAGTCCGATGACCACGAAACTATACACTTATGACCACCTTACTGGGCTTGACAACCATCTCAGGAATCAAAACCAGATAGTATCCAGAAACGCACAACTTGAGCACGAAGCGAAGTATGTGAGAAATGCGAATACCTTTAGAAATTTAACTCAAATTTAAGTGATTTAGGTCGTTCACTTGTGGGCCAAATCTAAGCTTTTAGACCGTCAGAATCTAACCTAAGTATACCCTCGGATAAGGGAAAATTTTCAACACATGTCAGTGTACTTGTGGCTCTGATCGAACACCGGTGACCGTTGAACTAAAATTGGTCCGCCACGGTCAATCCACAAATCCGATTGGACCAAAACCTTAACTTGACCTAGATCCAATGTTAGGGAGCTTAAGTCCGACTGCGTGCAGAAAAGGGCCTCCATATGTGCTCCGTTGGACCAAAATAGCCATTATTTGGCTATAACCTAAGTATACCATGGCCCTGGGGCCATTCTCATCATTTCTAGGCCTATATAAGCCCCTTAAACCCTCTCTCTATCTCTCTCTCATTCCATACGAATTTGGGAAACCCTAAGAGAAATAAGAGAAAAAAGAGAAGAAGAAAGTGAGGAAAAGTGAGAGAGAGTGATGGTTTGTTGTAGGGATTCATCCCTACCGCTCCACGGGCTGAATCAGCCTTTCTGAATCGCTATCCTAGCGATTTCAACTCCGTTCTTGGGTAAGAAATCCTAATCCTAATCTGTTTTAGAGTTTCAAATAGTGTAAGTGATGAAATAGCTAACCTATTTCATGTTATAGGTGGCCATTGTGTCATAGACGAAGACTTGACATACAAACTGAGTTCGATACTTGTTTATCGGCGAAAGGTGTGGACTATAAATGTTTAGGTTATGGTTTTCAAGGCTTTCAATGTCAGTAATGATTTATGACTGGCTTGATTGCTATCACATGTGCTTAGATACGAGGGTTCCTGTGTATTTTGTATATATATAAACTATGTTGATTTATAATGCATTTCATGTGTTTGTTGAAATGTGTGAATGAGTATGGAATTGGGATTTATGCTTGCCATGTTTATTGACTGAGAATTCATGATTGTTGTACGTATGGTGAACCCTTTGTAAAGGGATTTGTCATAATACCTATTATAACTACCTTACTGCATGTATATGATATGTGTAGCTTAAGTGTTTGATAAAATGTCTGAATGTGAAAATGCTTGTTTAAATGCATGTAATGAGGGTGTTGAGATAGGATTCTCAATTCCCTTAACTATGGTTATAGTGTCTTTTATGTAATCTATCTTACTACTATGTGATTTACTGTTGAAATGCTTATATATGCTAACATGTACACTATGTATTCGTTGAAATGCTCAAATGAGATTTATCTTTGATTCTAGTTGTCACATGCTATCTTTGGCTACTACATGCATATATAATTGCTTGGAGTGTGTTTGGGGCTACAACGTAGTCCAGGCGATCGGTAATGATTTTCGAGTTAGTGGTTGGGGTTGTTCCACCACACAGGACACGCCCGATGAATCCGAGTCGCATGCTATTTGTCGGCAGTAGTTAGGCCACAGTGGGTTTGCCTTGAAGGAGGCTTCTATTTCTTCGAGGTATTTATTTATGCATTGTTCCCAATGCTTATTCAAGGACTTAGCCTGCTGGGCTAACTTGGTCACTGTTTCCTACAGTTGCTCCATTTTAGTGTGGGGTGTAAATCGAAACCACGACCCGTACGTGTGGGCATACACTGACTTGCTCAACCTAAGGACCTGCTACGGCAACTATATGCGTCTAAAAACTAAATGACCCTATGAGACTCTATATGAAGGAGACTACACACCGTTACTAAAATTCAACTATATATGATGGACTGAATGCATGAAGGACTCAAACAAACTAAACCCTAAATATGTGGTGAATTCCCCTACAAGAACCCTAGGCTTTGATACCAAATTTGATGCAGGACATGAATTTAAATATGATATGCAAGATTTCAGGCTTAGATCATACCAATTCAGAAACAACCACACAAATTCCACATCCCACATGAAAATCCAAACATTCAATTAAAGGGAAATCTATGTGGGTCTAGGCCTACACAGGCTAGGACTGGACCAATAAAAATTATAAGCCAAACGATCTCAAAGGGAAATAGAAATCAACCACTCATGTATAGCAAACAGTCCCTAGTCCAAGGGATTCCCTAATCTCAATTCAAGGAACCCTAGGGTGAAAAAATGGGCAAATAAATTAGGGCTAATGCAAACTAAGGCTAGGGTTTAGGAAATAGGAATGAAAAAAAACCCAGAGGAAAACCTAACTCGAAGAAAGCTCCTGCGCGCAGATGGTGACCCGGGGCTGATGCACATGCTTGGGTGGGCTGGCCGCACGTGTGATGAAATCCCGCCTCCCCAAAGTGACACCTAGGCCTTGGTCGGTTAGGAGAGACCTCCAATCCCTCCATGTTTGACGACGATCCGACGTAAGGTCGAGGCGTAGTTCTCTACCAAAGTTTTAGCCCTCCTGTAGGTCCAGATTTTGAAAACTGGCTGTGGAGGGATGAATAGCTGCAAAAGCTGAGAAATTTAAAACAATAATGATTATTGAAGATGAGATATATGGATGGAAGAGGGTAGGGATGGATGGGGATAAATGTGGCTTCACACCACGTAGTTAGCCCTTCGAAAAGGGAGGGCTTCGCACCCACTTTTGAATTCTTCTACAACTCACTAAGAGAGAAGAAAAATAAAGTAGAAATTTTTATTAAGCTTGAATAAATCAAAAGAATGACAAGGGTTGCCTATTTATAGAGAAAACCCTATTCCTCAAAAACTCGCACCATGTGCGCAACCTATTACTTGGCGATGAAGTAAACTAAAATAAAAACCAAATAGAGAAATCTAAAGCGTTCACGATGTTCTAAATAATAACAACAAGCAAAACCTAAAATATGAAATCAATCCGACGAGTGAGCCACGATCATGAGATCCCATGATGGGCTTTTCTTGACTATCGGGCTCACTTTTTTTGAACAAAAACTTGTCTTCTAGCTAAAAGGCCCTCTCTGAATGTCGTCATCGAGTCAAATCGATGGTGGGGTCCTCCTTCTTCATACGTACATACGTAGGGGTGGTGGTGTGCAGGCGTGCGTGTGCACAATGTCCTCATCATAAGCACTTAGAAATTGTAAATATGACACATAAGTAATCAAATTAAATCATCCAAATTATGGTACCCTGTGTAGATGGATCATGGATCCAAAATTATGGATATTCCATCATCTAAGTAGCAAATTTATAAACATTTGAATGGTTAAATGAAAAATATCTAAAGGTCCTTTTTCCATAAACAAGCATCCACGGATAAGAGACTACGATTGTTCTGTCACTGGAATTGTGACTTAGCTATTGAGGGCTCAACCTAGTCAAATTTGTTTAAATTAATATATGCCACATGTACAATTTATGAGTGGTTGTGTATCCCAAACCTTAAGAAGATTTAAATATTAGGTGGACCACACCACTTGAAACGGGGATGAATGATCATTAAAAGCTTTTTATGGGTCACAAAAGTTTTGGATCAAGCTAATTTTTGTGTTTTCCCTTCATCTAGGTCTTCTTGACATTATCAACCAGTTAGATGGCATATAAACATTTCGAAAATCTTACAATTGTCTTTTGGAATTTTTAATAGTGAGGCACTCCTTTTTTTTTCTTTTTTTTTCAAGGTTAGATTTTTTTTCATTAACGGTTAAACGACAAAAGTACAACTGCCTAGATTCGGGAGGGAAACCACAAAAAATGAGCCTCTCCTATCATATGCTCTACAATATGAACAAGGAAACCCATAGAACCACCCCCATTAAGTACGAAAGGATCTCAGGGCCCCCAATCCAGTCCTGTCCAGACAGAGCAGCCCTCGCATATGCCAAGGGAGAGAACTTTGATGAACGTGGAAGGGGGCCTCTTGGGTCTCGCTGCCCATGCGGGCCATGGCATCCGCAGGTCCGTTTCCCTCCCTAAAGATATGGGAAAAGGAAACTGAACAACCCTTAAGCAGGGAAAGAAACCGTAAAACCCAATATCTCATATTCGATGGAAACAGGCTTTTTGGTGGATGAGGTTTAAGGCGAACTCGGAGTCGGATTCAACAACAATGTTCTTTAATCCCCTCGACCTACAGTAATAAATGTTGTCATGCATAGCCCTCACCTCTGCGATATTATTGGAGCACACCCCATAACCAGAAGAGAGTGAAAATCAGATTTCCATTTTCTCCCAGGCAAACACCCCCACCTCTGGCCAACCCCTGATTGCCTCTCGCTGAACCATCCACGTTAAGCTTAACCCACCCTTCTGACGGTTTATTCCACCAAATTATACAGCAATTCAACAGTCTAGCCCTCGGTGGGGGAGCATCTAAAATCTGACTGCATTGCCAAGCACTAGCCCTCACTCTGTCGGCCTCTTCCATACACAGAATTGAAATAGCCCACTATTTTATACGAGCTATGGAAGAGGCTAACCTCATCTTTTGACCATCAAATTTTGCTGCATTTCTCGCATGCCAAATTTCCCAGCAAATTAAAATAGGAAACAGGTACCTGATATTAGCTGGTGCACCATCAGTCATCTCCGCAAGACGGCACTGCATCAGCCTCCCTTCAACGAACTGATTTGACATGAAAGGAATGCCACAACGCCTGCCAAAATGGGCCCAAAGCGCAGCCGCATGCTAGCCAAACAGGAATAAATGTGCAATAGACTCAGTCTGATGTAGATCGCGATGGTCGTCAGCTGAACAGTAGGAGCAGATTGATGCTAGTGAAATTCCTCTGGACTGAACCCGTTCGTCCACCGCAATTGCCCCATGGAGCAGCCTCCAGCAGAAAATCAAAATTTTTGGGGAAATTCCTTTATACAAGGGCCAGTTGTTCCGTCTGATGGCTGGAGAGGAAGCTCGACTCACCTTCCAAGTCGATTTTAACGTGAATATGCCTGAAGGATCAAATGGCCAGAAACGTTCATCCACCCCATCGTCTGAGATTGCAAAACCAACATTAAAGATGTGGGCAACGACCTGTTCCAGGAGGAAATTGAGAGCTGACGGCGGAAGGAGGGGGCCTGCTGCACCTAAAAAATCTTGGATCTTTAGACCCCTCAACTCAACTGGAATTTGGACAGAGAGGAGGCACAGAATTGGGCCTAATCCAGACCAATTTTCAGACCACAGGTTTATGTCTCCACGTCCCACCTTCCATTGGGCATTGGATGTAATGAACTGGAAGTGTTGCCTGATTTTCACCCACAACTGGGAAGCAGACGAAGAAACGCTGGCCAATGGGTCCCCTCTCAAGTCCCTAAAATGCTTGACCCGCATAAGGGAAGCCCACGGACTGACATTTTGGCCAAACTGAACTTCCCAAGCCATCTTCATCTTGAGCACACTCATAACTTCTGAAAGTCATCTTATCCCCGAGCCACCTTCCTTGGTAGGTCTTGTAATTCTGTCCCAAGCTATCCAGTGAAGTTTACATTTACCATTTGACCAACCCCAAAAAAAGCTAGCAATGAGGCTTTCCAATCTACCGATAACCTTCCCTGGCACATGCATCGTAGACATGGTATGAATGGGGATAAATCTAGAACATGCTTAATGAGGGTCAATCTGCTAGCTTGAGATAGAAACTTTAACTTCCAACTGTTAACTCTTCACTTGATTTTATCAATGAGAAACTGAAAATCAGCTGCTTTGGTTCTACCTTGTTAAAGAGGCACTCCTAGATACTTTACTCTAGCAACTGCCATCGGGAATCCCAAAGTGCGTTCGATGTTGGCAGCCCTCCCCGGTAGAAGGCCCTTAGGCCCTAAGAAGCAACTCTTACGACAGTTAATTTTTTGTCCTGAAGCCTCTTAGTATTTTTCTAGGAAGTGTTTAGCTGCCTTGAGTGATCATCGGCTCCCATTAAGAAACATCAGAGTATCATCAGCAAAAAGAAGGTGGGAGACAGTGGGGCAACCACGTTTAAGCTTGAACGGCTAAATTTTATTAGTCTGAACCATTTTCTTAAGATTTAAGGAGAAGGCTTCTGAAGCGAGGATGAATAGGGAAGGCGATATAGGATCTCCCTGGCGTAGCCCTCTTGACGATTTGAAAAAGCCTGACAGTTCACCATTCACCAAAATCGAGAACCAATTATTGGCCCAGCACTTTTCGACCAACTTGATCCATCTGACGCCGAAACCGAACCTAGAGAGGACTGATTTTAGGAATTTCCAATCCACTCTATTGTATGCTTTCTCAACATCCACCTTGATGATAAAATTTCCCCCACGCACCTTCCTGTTGATGTCTCTCACCACCTCTTAAGCCATCGCGATGTTGCTAGAAATATCCCTTCCTTGCACGAAGGCCCCTTGTTCTTTGGAAATGAGCTTAGGCACCTTAGCTAACCTTGCAGTAATAACTTTAGCAAAGATCTTATAAATAATATTACATAGGCTGATTGGTCTGAATTCCGAGAAATTGGAGGCTGAAGGGCATTTAAGAATGAGACAGATTTGGATCTGCTTAATTTTTGGGGTCACATCCTAAAATGGGTTGGAGAAACAGAAGGACAGTGTGGATATACAACACATCATCAAGGTGAACCCCATGGTAAAGTAACGGGTAACAGCTAATCTGCTCCCCTTTTTAACAAGGATCTCTGGACTTCGGGTGCAACTTTGGTGGATCCTAGGATCTACCAAGGTAGGTGCGATCCTTAACCACTGGAATTTTATTTGATATGGGCCACTGGAATTTTAGATCAAGGCAAAAATTCCTCATCACATAGACCTGTGTGTGTGTGTGTGTATAGAGAAAAGGTACAATGCGCTCGAGCGGATTTTAACGTCCCATGAGGTCGAGCTGTGTGGGCCCCACCGTGATGTGTTTCGAACATCAACACCATCAGTCAGATGCACCATTCCATCGTGGGCCTAGGTCTCAAAATTCAAGTCAATCCGTGACTTGTGTGGGCCACACCACATACAGAAGTTGAGAGGGGCCGTGCACCATTAAAACATTCATAACCATTTTTTGGGCCCACCGAGATGTGGTTTGAAAATCCAGCCCATCCATTATGTATGAACCACTTGGATGAGGGTTCAGACTAAGTTTCAGACGCATGCAAATTTCAGGTGGGCCCCACCAAGTGCTTTTATATGTTTTTGGCATGTCTTCACATGATTTTAGATGGTATGGCCCACCTGGGTTCCGTATATGGCTGATTTTTGGGATATCCCATAATTTAAAGGGGATGCATCAAATGCATAGTGTTGATGTTCAAAACGCATCACGGTCGGGCCCACACAGCTCGACCTCATGGGACATTAAAATCAGCTCGAGCGCATAGTACCTTTTCCCATATATACACACACACACATCATAGTTTGGGATCTATCTGTGTGTTCTATGCATATGTGCGTGTTGGTACATCTAAGATTTAAAGAGAGAGGAATCCCATACCACCAATAATAAAAAAAAAAAAATAGACTCGACCACTTATCAAGCAGCCACATGTTTTTGGACAGTGAGCAGATGAGCCTGCAATTTCTTTTTTATCGGATGGTCAGCTGAATGATGGGATATATATCCACCAGTCAGATGTTCCATTTTCTTTCCAGACTGGCACGTTTGTAAAAGGGTTTGTTTAGTGACTCAAATTATACTTCACAAAAGAGAGATTCATCCATTGGCGTTTCGTACCTAAAGAAAATATTAATCCCGGGTCTTTATCTTTATCGCTACCTGCAACCACAGTCGTGACAAATAGATTGAGATGTAATCCGATGCATCTCATGGAGGTGCACGGTTTCTATTAATAACTTGAGAGGAGAATAATCAGCCACTGATTTGGAGGGCTGTTACAAGATATACATGGTAACTGAATATTGTGAGGCTAATTATAGCTGTGTACAATTGGAGCAAGATTATCTAAGGACACCAGGATATCTCATGCATCACGAGTTGCCTTACGGGGTGGATCCATGCATGTCGTCTACTTTAATGATCACGGACAAAATAAACGTCAATCTCAACATGTTTCGACCGAGTGTGACATACCGGATTGACCGATAGGTAAGTTGCTCCAAGGTTATCACAAAGCACTGTAAGAGTGGATAGGGGGAGTCCTAACTTATTAAAGAGAGACTGAAGCCAGAGAACTTCGGCGGCTACATTGGCAACTCCACGGTATTCGGCCTCGGTGCTGGATCATGCCACCGTAGATTATTTCTTTGAACTCCAGGAGATAAGATTTTTGCCAAGAAAAGCACAATACCCATTGGTGAATTTTCGATCATCAATAGATCCAGCCCAATCTGCATCAGTATAGGTTGTAAGACCTAATGTGGACTGAGTGGAGAAATAGAGACCATGCGTAATAGTAGATTTGAAATAACGGAGAATCCTCTTGACCAAGCACCAGTGATCCTCCGTAGGAGATTGCATGAACTGGGCAACCTTATTGACAGAGAAGGCAATGTCTTGTTAAGTGAAACTGAGGTATTAGAGGGCCCAACAGTACTTTGAAAGAGGAAAGGATCAGACAAGGGAGTACCTCCAAACTTTGATAGCTTGCAGGACGTGGCCATGGGAGAGTTGACAGGCTTCACACCATCCATCTTGAGTTTGAGTAAGTGATCGCGAATATACTTTTGCTGAGATAAGAACACACCATTCAGAGTACGGTGACACTCGACTCCCAAGAAATAGTGAAGTGGGCCCAAGTCTTTTAGGGAAAACTCTAGGCCAAGATCCCTAATAAGATGATTGACCGAGTCGGAGTTATCCCCTGTGAAGATGATATCGTCCACATAAATGAGAACCAGTTGGAGATTGGACCCAGACCGTCGGATAAATAGAGAAGTATCAAACTTAGATCCCACGAAGCCCATGCGAACCAAGTAACTACTGAAACGAGAGAACCAGGCCCACGGGGCCTGTTTGAGGCCATAGATGCTGCGATGGAGTCGGCAGACATGGTTCGGCCAAGTCGGGTCCAAACCCTGAAGGTTGTGCCATATAGACGGTCTCTGCAAGAAAGCCCTGTAGAAAAGTATTATTAACATCGAGTTGGCACAAGGTCCATCCTTTGGACACAACAAGGCTGCAGACAGTTCGAACGGTGGTTGGTTTGATGACAGGGTTGAACATTTCTCCATAGTCAAGTCCTGATTTTTGGTGAAACCCCTTGGCCACAAGACGCGCCTTGTACCTGTCCACCGAACCATCCGGGTTGTGTTTCAACTTGAAGACCCACTTGCAACCAACGAGGTTCATATCATGATGGTAGGGAATAAGAGACCAGGTACCATTATGGAGTAAAGCATTAATCTCGATGTCCATGGTCTGACGCCACCGAGGATCACAGTTTGCTTGTGTAAAACAGGTGGGTTCGACGGGTGCGGTGTGCAGATCAATCATGAGACAGGTGGGCAGTGGGTTCCGAGTGACAAGCCAGACTTTAGGTGTTCTTGTGTTATCCTGAGTCCTGATGACCATTGGATGATTTCAGATGAGAGGTGGATTAGTAGGAACCACAAGGGAGGGAGATACCGAGGAGGGAGTAGTATCGGAAAGGGGGTCAAGATATGGGGTAAGAGATGGAGTGGATGAATTGGTGATAGAAGGATTAGGGAGGGACTGGTGTGAAGGTTGAGGAGAGACACGGGGATCTACTGGACCGATAGAGGGCACCGGTGTAGCAGACAGAAAGGAGTCTGGGACAGGCATGGGACCAATGGAAATTGGATTTGGTGATTGGGACGGGGACGGTGGAGAAAAGAGGTTAGGCGTGAGGCCGAGGAATGGGAAGATGTATTCATCAAAGACAACATCTCGGGAGATGTACACATGCCCGGTGGGGATATGTAAGCACTGGTAACCTTTGTGGGATGCGGAGTACCCTAAGAAGACACATTGCACAGAGCAGAAGTCAAATTTATGTGGATTGTAGGGGCGAAGATGAGGGTAGCAAGCACAGCCAAACACCCTCAAGGAGAGGTAATCAGGTGATTTCTGAAATAATTTTTGGAAAGGGAAAATGTTGTGTAGGACTATGGTTGGCATTCGATTGATAAGGAAAGATGCAGTCTGAAAAGCATATAGCCAATAAGAGAAAGGTACATGGTACCGAGCAAGGAGGGTCAATCTAGTCTCAACGAGATGGCAATGCTTCCGTTCCACAGTTCCATTTTGGGCACTAGTGTGTGGGCAGGAAACATGATGAACAATACCATGAGAAGAAAGAAATGATTTAAATTTTAGGAATTCACCACCACTATCGGTCTGCAGGACCTTTATTGAATGGCCTAAGAATTTTTCAATATAATTTTTGAAAGTGACAAAAACTGAAAAAGTCTCGCTTTTATTCATTAATGGGTAAAGCCAAACATATTTGCTGTAGTGATCAACAAAGCTAACGTAGTAGCGATGACCACTTACAGAAGGTACATGAGACGGACCCTAGAGATCTGAATGAATAAGTTCTAGAGGAGCAGTAACAACCGAAGATGAAGAGAAAAAAGGTAGACGATGACTCTTCCCTTGCTGACAGGCAGCACAAACCGAAGGACCCCCACGATCAGGAAGAGAAGGAAGCTTATGCTGAGAGAGTAAACTGGAGACAATGCGACTAGTGGGATGACCAAGGCGCTCGTGCCACACTGAGGAAGAGACACGTTCACTAAGAAGAGCCTGAGGAGAAGAAGCAAGACTCTTGTCCCCTAGAAAGAAGGCATACAGACCATTCTTAAGGTGTCCTCGCAGTAGAGTTTTTCGGGTGGAGAGATCCTTGACAAGACAAAAGTCAGGATGAAATTCAAGTAAGACTTTATTATCAGCAGTGAAACGACTGACAGAGAGAAGATTCTTAGTGATATTGGGAACGAACAAGAGGTTATGTAATGTAAAGGAAGAAGATGGAGAACTCAGAATAGAATAACCAGTTGAATGGATAGGCAGACCTGTCCCGTTACCCATGCGAATCTTGTCAGGGCCATGATACTCAGTCAGAATTGCCAAGTTCGCCATATTAGCAGTCAGGTGATGTGTAGCACTAGAGTCAACATACCAGTTGGGATCGGATGAGCTACTGCTACCGACCGAGTGCATGAGAGCAGTCGGGTTGGAAGGCGGGGTGGCTTCATCATAGCGGTTGTAGCAGTGGTTGGCGTAATGGCCGAGCCGGTTGCAGATCTGGCACTGCGGGCGACCACCAACTGTTTAATGTTGGGGCCCACCCGAGGTCAGATGTAGAGAGGAGTACCAACCACGCCCACGACCGTGTTCCCAACCCCGTCCTCGACCATGCCCACGGAAGGAAGATGAAGGCGGGGCGGAGAAGAACCTCGAAGTCCGTGAAGCAGTGTGAACTGCGGGTGCAGGAGAGATGAGGCCGGTGGACTCAGGATTGGGGAGGGTGCGCCCACGATGTATCTCCTGCTTGAGCATGAGGCCGATCAGTTCTTCAGAGGAAATAGGATCAACTCGTGTGTTGACAGATGTGACAAACGAATCATATTCAGGAGACAGACCACTGAGGAGGGTGGACACGAGGTCAGAGTCGATGATGGGATTTGCCACGGCAGCAAGGTTATCCACAATAAACTTGACAGACTAGATGTATTCAGACATAGGTGTAGCACCCATTTTGACAGTGTACAACTGATACTTGAGTTGTTGTACACAAGCTCGGGAGGACGATGCAAAGATTCTCTCCAGAGCACACCACGCATCATGAGATGTGGTGAGGCCGACAACATGGGCCATGACCGGTTCAGTGAGGGAGGAGATGAGCCAGCAGAGGAGCATTTGGTCCATTTTGATCCATCTGGTGTAGTTAGGATTGAGGATAGGCAAGGTATCCTTCTCTGTTGGAGGGAGGAAATGGTCTGGACATGGAGAAGTGCCATCGATAAGGCCTTCAAGATCATGGAGTTTTAGTATGGGAAGGAACTGGGAACGCCATACCAAAAAATTGCCTTTGTCAAGTTTGATGTTGAGGAAGTGAGTGATGTTAGAAACAGATGGCGTCAAGGAGGAAAATGAAGTGCTCGACATGGTGGATGCACTCGTAATAGCTCTGATACCAAGATAGATTGAGATGTAATCCGATGCATCTCATGGAGGTGCACGGTTTCTATTAATAGCTTGAGAGGAGACTAATCAGCTACTGATTTGGAGGGCTATTACAAGATATACATGGTAACTGAACATTGTGAGGCTATTTATAGCTGTGTACAATTGGAGCAAGATTATCTAAGGACACCAGGATATCTCATGGATCACAAGTTGCCTTATGGGGTGGATCCATGAGATATTTTCCATGCATGTCGTCTACTCTAACAGTGACAACATGTCAGACTTCTCAAATCACTAATTGGAGTAGAAACTGAGAAATAAACATGAAATATACAAAGTGAGTAAGAATAATAAGGCCCTCCCCCAATTAGTCTTGCTCAATCTTCTACCCCACCATGCTATGATCCACACCGTAATTGAACCTCCTACTGCTTTAATCCACTACTATTTCCAAGTCATTTTGTATGCATGATAAGATCTAAAAACCATGTATCCTTAGATGCACCGTCTAGATCATCACACAGTGGGACCAGACCACACAGATGAACGGTGTAGATCATCCACATGAAAAGCGTATTGGGTACTTTGGCACCCCACCTCTACTTTTCCAAGAATGGTGATCTTAGCCGGTTTTCAAGGAGGGGGTTTAACATTTTCATGGCACTGACAAGTTTATGGAACCACTGTATATAAGTGAATATACACAACATAGGATCGTGTGGGCCCAGACACAATCACAAGTGCCAACGGCAGGCGTGCGAGACCACATCTTTCCATCAGGTGTGCTACAGGGTAGGTTTTGTTAAAGATATATACAACGCCCAGTACCTGATTTGGACCGTTCATTTTTGGACTTGTAGTACCTGGGCCATCCTTAGAAGCATTTGTTGAATGGGTAAGTGTGTGTGAAGAAGATAAAATATTTAATGGCTCATTATTTAAAAAATAAAATAAAAATAAAAATAAAAAAAATCAAACGTTAGGATCATCAGCAGAGCATAGAGATGCAATCTAACTGTGGAAACTGGCCACTGTACGGTAACATGACAGGCGTACCTTAACCTATCAAAATACAGTACCGTTGGTTCCACCCCAAATTCAGGCCACTTTATTCTATAGTTAGGCCACAGCACGCAAAACAGATGGATGGATTAAAAAAACATTTTCACTCAGTTCTTCTAGGTTTCCAACTAAATGGAAAGCCGATATCTGGCACACGTGTGCTAATCTCTCAACTGTTTGTGCGCGTAGATGGGCTGGGCTCTGCAAAGTGTATTTAGCTTGATGTGTACGGTACCCGTTTGTCATTTGCACATTTGCAGTGCATTTTTACACCTGAAAAACACAATAGAGACGTACCAGTATTCTGGCTCCGAAACGGATCTTATGACCTGATCCGGTCCAAAGCTAGCATATTCAATGCATCGGCAAGGGTACTGCTAATTGCATTCTCATGAAAAGCACCCCATGCTCTCTCCACATCATCTCTTAGACAAGGATTTTTTGGTGACATTTAATTGTATCATGCATGTTAATGTTAGATACGAGTCAAAACAAAATGTATTTGAAAGTTGTTCAGATGAATAAATACAGGACTTGGCCCTTTTTTTTTTTCCTTCTTTTTTTTGGTTTTCTTCCCAGTAGAATATGACCTAATCAAATTCTTGATGACATCCCATTACCAAGAAGATGGGTCATATACTTGGCGACCTCACTTCCAGCGTCATTAAGTCGAATCTCCTGACAACCTAACCACCAAAAAGTATCTTAATTTGATTGCCAAGTCACTATCAAGGATTAGAAAAACTTTCATGTATGGATTTTACCAACACCATCTATCTATTTTTCCATTCATTGTAGGGTAAAAGCTAAAAAATAAGTAGATCATAGCTCAATTTGGACTACACCAGAAATTGCAATGGTTACTTGTCATCCAACTTATTTATTAGTGTTAAAGTCTCTTAAAATATATTGATACAACATTATTGAATGGCTTGAGCTTAAGGAGAAATCAATTATTTGATATGGCATCAGTCGGGTGTTTTACTACTGACAGCAATAAAAATGCTTATCCGACGGCGCCATGCAAGATAAGCCAGGCCCGCCAAGAGCTTTATAAAGAGAAAGTGAATAATCCCATCATTTTCATTCACCAGTAATTTTATGTAAGTGCCCTTTTCAGGTTCCCATATCAGCCGATTTTTTGAGACTGGATGAAGGATATTTTGATCAAGTAGAATTCGAGGTCAAGGTCTTGGCACGTTTGCAGGCATCTTTGTTCCACTACAAGAAAAACAGGCATTACTGGCGGCCAAAACCGTTACCGGCGTTTTTGGCAGCCGCCGCTACAAATATCATGTACCAGTGCTAATTACCATAGCGGCGACTCTCTTGCGTGCCGCTGAAGCTATGAAAGCGCCGGTAGAAACCATAAAAGCGCCGCTAATACTATTCACCGCTAAAATTTTTAAAACGCCAATAAAATAGGTAATTTCTATAATAAAAGCCACTAAAACTCTAAAACAAATGCTAATGAGAGATTGAAAAACGCCTATAAAACCTGTTTAAAATGCCAGTAAATCATTTACATTGTAAAAGAAAAAATAATAGAAACAATTAAAAATTCTGCTAGGCTGAATCTTCTAAATCGAAAGACCTTTACAAGCTTAAATTAGCATTTAAACACAACCTGTAAATCATTTACAACCAGCCTCATTTACAGGGGACCTGAGAATGAAAGGTTACATGATGGACAGAATATTTACAAATTGAGACACAAGGAAAAACAAAAGGAAAAAAAATAAAATCAACGGACTTCAGCAACGCCCGAGGCGAGACTTCTCACATGCACCCCAAGAACCAGAACTCATGCATATAGAGGACCTTTGTCAGCACCACCCTGCCATGCATAGAGGTCAGGTAATAAAACAGTATGTACACTCATAATCTGAGTTACACTAGCTAAAATTAAATTTTCAGTCATAAATATTTCCTACAAAAACAACCATACCGAATGAAGTCCATATCCATCCCCATATGAAACAGCAAAGCCCCCCTCTGTTACCAATGCTCCACCTTCAGTTACCAATGCAAAGACAAAAGTTTAGAAAATAAAATAAAATAACCAAAAAATAAATTTGATATAAAATAAAAGGAACCAATAAATACCTGTAACAAGCAGACGGAGGAGAATAGCTATGGAATTTTATTTTATTTTTAAATATGTGGACAGATTTTTCTTCCCTTTTTTCTTCAAGGATAAAACTGCATCATAAGCATCATAGCATGCAACTCAATATGAGCCTTTTTACAGAAGCATTAACTAGCATGCAACTCAATATGGATGGACCTGAATTCAGCACAAGGAAAGCCGTATAGTGGCTTGTACCTGATGAGCAGCTTTGATCATGCATCCATGTAAGCATTGTGGACCCCTGAGCCTACACTCTATATAGTTACTTCCACTTTGAATAAGCATCTTACAACCAAAGATAAATACATAATACAAGTCAAACATTATGGAAAACCTTCGTTATATTGAAACAATGAAGATTGGTTAGAATAATAATAATAATAATAATAAGCCAAGGGTGTGGGGCCCTTGCTTTTGGTGATCCTTACATGGAGTGGACTTGCCTAATTTTTGAATCGTGGCATTAAGAAGTGGGGAACCACCTGATGGAAAGCTTGGATTGTAAGAGAGCTGGGTTGCACAAGCTCAAGGCTTTCCAACCTCAATGCATCTATGTAAGCATTCGATATAAGGATAATTAGTGGTTGAGGTCCATTTCTTGGCTCAAGCAATTATGGACAAGCCAAGCACACATGATTGTATATTTTGATGATCTGAAACATCACTCTGATGGATTATATGTTTTAGAACCTTGCTCCAGTCATAATTATATCAATGGGAAGTTGCTTACAGTGGATATGGATTATGAAGTTTATTTATGAATGGCAAAGAGTCATCTGTTTTAGCTCTGCATGCTTGAGATCAGGGCGGAATGGCAAAGTTTATCTATGAATGGCAAAGAGTCATCTGTATTTCGTGAGGTATTGTTCAGAATTGCTCAGGTCCAAAACTCGAGAGGTATTGTTCAGAATTGCTCAGGTCCAAAACTACTCATAGAAAGAGTTAACCAGGATCTTGAGACCAAATGCATATAATATAAAGTATAAAGAGACCACCACTGACATTACATGATATATGATCTTACACTCCTAAACACAAACAACTCTCAAATAGTTTTAGGTTACATGATCAAGAAACTAAAAAGAGCATAAAAACCATAGACAATATAAATTATTTAAGATCTAGAGCGTACCACATAACAAAGGTACATCTGATCCATTCCATAAGACTCCAATTGCTCTTACCACATAACAGAGGTACAAAAACCCAATCATCCTTGACACAGCCTATCAAACAGGGCTGTAGTACAAAAAGGAGCTAGCATCTATCAACATAAAAAACATCCTGTAGTTTGTATCAGTCATAGGAAACAAAGGATGTTGCCTATCTACATCAGAAATACTTACACAGCAAAGTGTTCAACAGGCCCACGTAATGACTATTTCAGCTATAATCACCTTGCAAATCAATGCGATTCCTATTAAAAAACAAAAGGATTTCCTGTTTTATCTCAACATGCTTTGAGGCCCTGGGTATTACAGATGCCCAAACACAATCGTTGGGCCTGTTTCAACTGTACACCATTATTTGTGTTTGTGATAACTGCAACTGCTCATTTTATCTCACAATCTAAGGCATTGTACTCTTACCTCAGTGCCTATCTGAAGATAGTTTTAAAATGCGTCCCCAGGTAGGACTTGGGAGGTTGCAAGAGCTGATATGCATACATCGAATATGATAGTCTACACACCTAATGATCCTTTCTTTCAACTGCAATGTCTTTCTATTTCTTGTCAATCAAGTTTTTTTTTTTTGTCAAGTTCTTGTCATGCTGTTTCATTCTCCAGATTTTATTCGAACATGTAGTAAATCTTGCCCCTCCGGCATTACACCGCTAGATGGGGCCTACATATAGCAATAGTACAATACTCAAAACCATTCATTGGATGGAAACAATCAGGGTTACACCATGGTTCAAAAATCACAATGAATAAACATTCCTTGACAATGATTTTTTGCTTTCATTTCAATGAGTTCTGTTTTCAATTGTCCATTCAAATGTTTTCAATTTATTAAAACAAAGAAATGACAATACATCATGGGCCTAAAAAGCTCAGACTGTTGACTCAATTTCAACAAGTTTTAATTCCTTAGCTTTCGTTAGCTTTCAAGTTCTGTTCTATTCAAGATACTTCTGAATCTAGTACCAAATTGACATACCTCCTAATTCGCATGGCCTCCTCCAGCCTCGATATCTTCCTTGATTTGATGACGACGCGCTTCTGTATTTTTATATTCCCTAAAGAACATGAAATTAAAATGGAACTCATTTAGGCTTAGAAATGATACTACATTTTGCAGTGACAGAATATTGACCATTCAAATAAAAAGAAACATCACAGAATATTATTTATTAAATGGTAGCATTAAGCAAATAAGAGTTTAAAAATTATGTTGGTAGGCTTAGTCATATGCACGTGTTCGTGGGTGATTTTACATAGTAGTTGTGACGTGTGCAATGCAATTAGTTTAAGCTCCTACTAATGCAAACCAAGGTAATGATAATGATTAACCAGCTAGAGATACTTAAAAATGCTTAGGTTACATCTGGATGCACAAGTGATTTGGGGAATTAGTCACAAATTGCAGATACATTTCCTTCAATCCCAACTTGAAGGCAACATAATTGCGTTTGGAGCCCAACCACCCAAAGTTAAGGAAGCTATAATCTGGTTATTAAGGTTACAATTGACATTATAATATACTAAACACTATATTATTTTACTATTTTAAATATTTGTGTTAAGACAACCAATCTAAGTTTTACAAGCTACCATGTCCAATATTGGCACACATGTGGATGTCCAAGTTACATGAGATGAATCAAATGAGTAGAAGGCTCCATCTTCATGCAATTTCTAACAGAGGGAGTAAGAGAGACCAACCATAACTCTTCAAAACATCAAGATCATAACAAAAGATGTCACGTAGCATTCCAAAAGCAAGTTTCCTATTTTTTCTGACCTCACTACAATATATCTACATTGGGATTCATGTGCATGTATGTTGTTCATTACTTTTTGGTATGGAAATTCAGAAAATCAAAACCAACAAGGCAACAAGCTAAATTTGGAATGGCCATCCTAAGTACAGTAGTGCAGTTGAAAGAAAGGAAAAAAAAAAAAAAAAAAAACGTGGCTAATATTGGTAACCTAACATTGTTGATGGGGCCTATATCTGGTGGGGTGTCCAGCCTCATTTTTAGGATGCCACAAATATAAAGGCCTTGCATTGCCAGCCAGATCTCACATGAAGTGCCACACACCGATGGATTCTCCTCTCCTCAAGTGCTACAACATAAAACGGTGGATTCAAGCAGTGGCCCTACAAACTGAAGCAACAGAAGAAGCCCAACTAGTTCAAAATTTGTGGGAAGGCATGATCTGTATGCCATCGAAAATATCATTGCACAGAGCTCTCAATTTCACCAATTGGAAGAGTTTTATACAATTGGAGGCACTCATTTTCAGCAGCAAAAAACAAGCTCAAAATCTTATAATGTACTTGAGTAAATTCCAATAAATTAAATCTCTTCATTCCTTTCAACGGATGCCCACGCTCCTGTTCACATTTGAAGTCTAATGAGTTTCCATGTCATCATTTATAACAATTAATAATAGTTTGTAGCTAACCTGTCTCTGAAATTATCACAAAACAAGGATTTAAATGACAATGGAGCCACCAAGACTCCCAAACAAACAGCTTCATAACTATCTCATTAAGTATATACAGGGGTAAAGATAAATTTTAGCCAAAAGGCCCTAATCACTGACAACTGTTGCTATTGGAGGAGAATAAAATGGAAAACAGTTGCCATTTCACTGATGGTAAATCATTGTTAAAGGGCCTTAAGGAGACACAAAGTGACACCAACACGCAAGCACTACTAAACACACCCTCGAATATGTAGGCCTGTGTGAAATGGAATTACCAAAAAAAAAAACTGTTCACAGGTTGAAATGAATAGAAACACAATAACTAAACTGCAAAGATCCTGAGTTTAGCTCTAGGAGAAACTGAAAATCTACATATATTCCACACACAAACAAATTAGCAGTGTATGGGACTAAATTTAGAACTGGTGCAGGAATGAGAAAAAGAAAAAAGCAACAACTACATGCATGCTCTCTTTTGCCTACTACTTTTCTGCTTTCTTAAAAATACTAGTTTCGCCTACTTTCTTAGAAATAAACCAGGAAAATGGACATAATCATAAAACCATACAGATTAACTTGAAAATAAATAATTTGGGTTTTTACTATCATCATCCCAAGTATGCTCATCATTAAGGAATAAATATTAGCAGAAAGAAATTGTATTAGACACCTACCTGCAATTTTTTATAGATATACCAAAACGGTAATAATAGAAGCAAAAACAGAATCTGCACATATCAATTAAATGTCTGAACAACATACTTTATCTAGGTAGTGTTAAGAAATATGATCATACAGAACTAAAACAATCCAATCAGATATCTGGATTGTTACAACAAAAAGCCTTCTCGTTTTACCTGTACATATGACAAAACTATTGCAATGCCGACAAGGCTAAAGAAATTTGCTAAGAGAATGTTAAGAATAAATGGGAGAGAATCATCAATAGTATATAGATCTGAAGATAACCTGTAAAATAAAGACTAATATATAAACAAATACACCATACAGGAGTTCCGCTAAGCCCACGCGCACCTTTCCACATGCATCTCTATATGTGGACACGCATGGCAACTTCACGATGTGGAAGTCCAGGCCATGCATCAGGTGGATGTGTGTGTAGATACATGGCTAAGAAGGGCAGATCAACTCATAAGGTGGCCACACGTTTACAAACATAATGGATGGGTTTAAAAAATTGTCAGTGGTTAAGATTCACCCATAGATGTGTTACCTGATGAGCTTTTGGGCCAGTTCATCTACACAGTGAGCCCCACTGTTTGCATGGTTCGGATGTCTGCTACATGTGCCAAGTTGGCATGTAAGCTACATGTAGAGAGGTTCATGTGGGCTAACCAAAACCGTACAAAATAGAAAGAAATGCTATATCCTATTCTGACCTGTTAAGTATCCTTCCACTTGGATTTTGATCAAAAAATATTACAGGTGCATTGATAAGCTTGTTCAGAAGCTTAGTATGCACTGAACTCGCAAAGACGTAAACCACCAAACACAAATGAGAATGCCCTTGCTAAGGTTAAAAGGGAATTTGCAACAGAAATGCATAGTATAACTTACATCAACAATCACTAATTAGAATGGAAGTATATCTTTAACTGACAAGTCTTGTTATTTATTGAATTATCAAACATACTGCTTGTTTTTGTTAGCAAGTGAAAACATGCAGAATCTATGAAGCATGATCTGCCCCTGTTCAAATTCTTCTAAACAATGAGGATTTATCGGGTCTAGATGTGCCCGTTCATACAAGTCTCAAACATTGTTTGGTGATCCATGGAACATTTTTGGGTGATCCATACCATTGACCTAATTCTGTACTTCACTTTCATCCTCTTTTTCTTCTTCTTTTTTTTTTTTATTTTTTTATTTTTTAGTGAAGTGAGGCATGGCCTGCATGGCAAGTATGATACTCCAACATTACCATGAAAGTAAGCCAATGCCCTACATATCTACAAAATACGAAAACAGAAGTGAGAAAATTTTCCATTACAAAACATCTCATACAGTTTCTTGGAAATTTGCATTGAAAATTTAAAAGCTGACATCAACTCATAATAGTCCACCCACCCAAACCCAATGCAATAAAATTGAAGTTACGAGCAGACATCAAGAATTTACTTGGATTCTCATACAACAAAAAATTGTCATACAGAAAACATGCTCCACAAGTTGGATTCAAAATTTCAAATTCAAATAATTGACAAAAAAAGAAGAAGGCCAACAAAGCATAATACAACCGATGCATTACTTTCCACAGAAACTTTGTGCAAAACAAGGATGTGTAGATTAAAGATAATGTGTATGCACTTAAAATCATCAGCAATTTCTTTACCTGAAAATCCATTGCTGCTGAGATCCAATTCTTCTAGCTGCATGGAACTCCCAAAGAGCCCAGGTGGTATAGATCCATCTAGCAAATTGTTACCAACCCACAAAACCCAAAGGGATAGTAATGGATGAAACGAAGGAAGCTTCCCTCTAATCTGATTTTGACTCACATCCAATATTTCATCTTCATGTTTCCATCCAAATGTATCAAAGCTCGAATTGTCCCAAATCCATGGGTCTCACACCCTCATGAGCCCCAAGTCCATGGGTTCCACCTTACATGAGCCACTTGCCTCACACGGGCCCCAAATTCATGGGTTCCACGGGCTACCCACCCCGAGTGTGCCCCTATATCCCACAGGCCACCCCACTCAAACCCGTTGTAAAATTACCCTGCATTATACTTCCCCTTATCTTATTACCTATTGTCGTTACCCCTATGTTTCCTCAAGAGCATTCATTTCCAATTCCATCCTTGTCTTGCCAATCATCCATCCCAACGTCCTCATTTTCAGCTATACTTGATGTTGTTAAAATCGTTGTTGCTATCGTATTGCAAATCATAATAAGGGTTGAATTGTACCGAATCACAAATCGTAATGTAAATCAAAAGAAGTTTTATGATTTTCTTTTAAAAAAAAAATTCAAAAAAAAATAAAAACTACAAAAAGACAAATAAATCAGAAAAAATAATAATAATAACTCATCAATCATACATTTCCCATCAATATGCACCAAGTAATACCACCATATCAAGATAGAGGATTCTCGTATTTCCTTTATTTTTTGGCATTCAAGAAATTTACCTTTAAAAAATCAAGAATCCTTTAATAATGTATGTTCTTTTTACCTTTCTTGAGCATACATTCACATTAGAAAGGCAGCATTTGATTTTGTAGACCGACCAAAAAAGATATTTGATTTATAGTCATCATTACCACGATGCATGTAAGTCAACATAATCGCGACCATCCATAAAAACATTCCAGATAAGTCACACATCGATTTGGCTTTTCAACCGATTAAGAAGTCATAAATTATAAGCACCCACCAATTTAAAAATGTAAAATGAAAGCCAAGTAAAGCTTAAAATAGAAGAAAACAACTATGATTTGAATCATAAGTCGGGGTTTATATTGTAAACTATATGATTCAAATCATAGAATTGTAGGATTCATCTACGAAGGGCTTTGAGGTGGAATTCAAATCTAAATACTAAGAACCCAGATTTGTAACTAAAACACACTTTATCACTTCTAAAGCATTCCAAGCTTGATTGAAAGTGCAATTTGAAACTATGAAAAAGCTTTGACAAACAAAATGCAGGTAGCAACTCAATAAGTTTTCACCATATTCAAGAAGCTAGAAAGTGTATGCTTTATCAACATCCGCTGTGAGTACGCATATGATGAAATCGTGAATAAAAGGGAATGGTTAAAATGATGAAGGGGGGAGCATGTGTGTCTCAATACTCAAAAGGTGCCAATAAAATAACTAAAGCAGCTGTAGCAGCACCTAAAAAAAAAAAGCACAATGAGATATTCTCATTGGCAGAGAGGGAACAGGAAAAAATAGTAGATGATCTTGAAATGGTAAGTCAGAGAGTATAAGGTAAACATTTACCTCTTTCCTCTAGTCGCGCTTCCTCTTGACTTCATGAAAAGGATCTGCAAAGCCATTCACTAGTTAGCAATCAAAACAGAAAGTTTTTATCATTATCGTATTTTGCTTGTAAAAAAGACAAATGTATCATATGAATCGGAAACATAGTAAGACAGCTCGAGTGCTACTAATATTGGCCAACAACACAATGACTAGAACAGAAATCAATATTATAATATTAAAACTGTAAAGTATATCTCCATGAACTGAAAACCCAACAAAACCCATCAATATTTACACACCCAGAACCCCATTATCCTTCCAAGAATGAAAAATCCGAAAAGAGAAAGCGATCCAAGAACTAACCTGACCTTACATAAGCTACAGCAACACTTCCGAATCAACCCAAAACACATTAGAAACGAGTAATTTTCAAATATATATATATATATATATATATATATATATATATATATATATATATATATAGAGAGAGAGAGAGAGAGAGAGAGAGAGAGAGAGAGAGAGAGAGAGAGAGAGAGAGAGAACAAGATTCATTAAAATGTTCAAGATCAAAATGTAAATGCCCTTTCTAGCCCAAAAAAGTACAAACCCAGGAAAAATGTAATCCAATAACAAACACATTTTACAGAAACTAAATCGCATGCTGAAAACCCCATCAAATCCCAACTGAATATTCACAACCAAATCACAGTGTTCTTCCAAAAAAAGAAGAAGAGAAGAAACAAAACCCACTCCAAATTGAATCCAAAAACAAGAACAAAAGACCGAACAGATTGAATAACAACTAAATCAAATGCCGTACACTCCATCAAATCCCAGTACGATTTTCACCGTATATATATACATGAAAAACCCAACAAAAGCCATAAAAAATATAACTTGTAATGCTTTAAATTTCAGAAGAATCAAAGAAACTAGAGTAATAGAAGGAACCAACAAACAAAATTCTTCTCTTGAAATCTGTTTTTTTTTTTTTTTTTTTTTTTTTTTGAATGTACAATAACAAGGAATGGATAGAGATTACACCTGCGCTTGACAGGCTTGGAGATTTCCTCTCTTGGGTATCATTTGAGTTTTTGGTAGAACCATCTTCCGGCCGTGAAAATCGCTACTGGAAGAAGATTTCAGGGATGGAAAACTGAATAGAAGGAAACCCAAAAGCGGATGAGGATTTCTTGGGAGAAAGAGAGGTGCAGAGATGGGGACATGGCGAAAAGAGGCTGCTTATGCTCAAAATATCAGCCATGGATGCCAAGGATCAAAGCTTGTCACCCTTTTCTTCTTTTTTCAAGACAACAGAGAACTTGAAAATCCAAAAACCAGAGGCGAGAGAGAGAAGGCTCCCACTATCATAACCGGCAGCACCTGAGATCGAGAGACGTTGGAGAGAGAGAGAGAGAGAGAGAGAGAGAGAGAGAGAGAGAGAGAGAGAGGATATTGCAAGGAGGAGAGAAAAGGGGAGATGGATTTTGGTAGAAAAGAGGTGAGAGAAGAAGAAGCGGGCTGGATTTTGGATCGGCGCGCGTTAGTGGTTTGGAAATTTGGGGATAGGGCACGCGTGGGATAGGGCTTTAATTTGGGGTTGTTTTTTTTATTTCAAAACAGCGGCGGTGCCAGTTTTGTACACGGGCGGTCACAAAAAAAATGCCCCTCATTTTATCTACAGCGGTGATTTTTCATGGCCGCCTGTGATAAAAACGCCCCCGATGGCTATATTTTTTGTAGTGTCCATTGATACAAGGTAAGACTTTTCCATTTTACCATAATGCCCTCAGTAAATACGACCCCTGTCTGGACAGGCCAAGTGGGCCACGCAAAGGACGAGACACCACAACTTAAAAACATTATTGATGAGCTACCACGGATGCTGTCTCCTCATCAATAATTTCCCCTGGCGGAACTAGAGAGGAATCTTCTTTCTTAAAAAAAGAAAAATGATTAGTACACCCGGGCGAGTCTACGTTTTTGATACTTAATGCTCACATACGTGCCAATATGCAAAACATGTGAGAGTTCTGATTAGCTCATCTTACTAGCCCCTATTTTTAGATCATTTAAATCAAGCATCGAGACCGCCAAGCGAACAAATATGTTACACGTGTCCGCTGAATGTGGACCGTTAGTAACTTCCTCCTACTTGTCCATTTGGTTCTACATGTGCGGCCCACTTGGTGAGCGGACGAGCTCGCTTTCAAATTAGAGCAAATGAACGACAGAGCCATAGGATGAACGGTTTGGATTTCTCGATGTTGCCACGTGGGCATGTGTGAGAGCCAATGCAGAGGGAGAAAGGGAGCTGCACCGACCTGTAAATGAAACACACAAGGGTGGGCCTGTGTCGAGTCTTTGAGACGACCCTTCGTGGATTAAAAAACACAAAAAGTGTTGCAGTAATGCGTGCATAGATTACAGTAGTCATGACCAAAGCTACAGGATAATTTATTTGATTAATCATCTCAATTGATTAAACAAATTATTAAAGATGTTAATTACTACCTAATCTGCAGTAAGGAGGGTCCTTGCTCTTGCCCCGGTGGTGGTAGACTTATAGGAGTTTCAACACCTGGTTATGGGTTCGAGTACCAATAGGTGGTGAAAGCCCACTGTTGCGTGAGTGTGTGGTGGTGTGTGCGTGTGTTAAATTTTTTTTTTTTTTTTTTTTTTTTTTTTTAAATCTGCATTACTTTTGCTGAGTCGCTAAAAACTTAAGTTCACATGACTACTGAAGTGTACACGTGCACTTGACACGTGGAATATAGTAGCCGTTCATGAGGCAGTCTCATCTTTTGGATACTTTTAAAAAAATAAATAAATAATGGCAATCTGATTATCGGGTGGGTCACGCGTACGAAACAAATGAGCGGTTGGGAGAAGATTGACTAGGCACCCACATTGGTTGTGCACGTTTCGTCCAAGTGATAGTCGGGAATGTCTACTTTCTTTTCTTTTTTTTTTTCTTTTTTCTTTTTTTTTTTACAGAAAACGCATCTAAAGGGTGGGGATCACCTGACCGGCTCGGATCTTTCACATGTGTATCTAGTTGCCACATGGAAAGCGGAGCAAGAAAAAAGTGCACACTCGAGCAGGAAATGTCTAACTCCTCTCTTTTTTTTTTTTTTTTTTTACAATAAAAACCCAGTTGAAGGGAAAAAACAAAGATCAGCTTGATCCAAAACTTTTATGCCCCAAAAGGTTTTTAATGGTTGACGCTCATTCAACACTGTTTCTGTGATGTGGTCTACTTGAGATTTGTATATATCTCATTTTTTGTCTCATACCATAAAATGATATGGAAAAATAGATGGACGGCATGGATGAAACACATACATCATGTTGGGGCCCACAGAGCACCAACTACCAGCCATTGGCTGGTGTTAGGGGGAGTAGCCAATCCGTTCCCTCATGAGAGGATTGCTTGTAGAGCTGGCCATCGGTCCAAATCAGATCGGATTGGGTCTAACTCGATCCGATTTGAAATCTTAATGGCTTGACCCGAACTCAATCCGATTCGGGATCGAGTCTGAGTCACCTGACTTGGACCGATTCGAAATGTGTATTACCTAATTCGATCCGAGTCCAACTCGGTCAGAAAAACCGAATCGGATCGGATTAGGCACGATTCAGTCCAAATTTATATTTTACAATAAAAATCCCTAAAATTTTCTAACTACATGAATCTACAATCCACCAAATCAGAAACCCTAAAAATTTTAATCTCCATAGCCCTCAAATTTACTACACCAGAAGCCTTAAAATTCATATACTCTCCTAAAATCCACAAAACAAAATTCTCAAAATCCTCAAAATCATAACCATAAAAACCTTATTTTTGTGGCCCTAAAACCTCCAAAATTATAACCATAAAAACCCTAAATATGTGGCCCTAAAACTCCCAAAATTGGAAGCTCTAACTCTCCAATTTCTGTACTTGAGAAAATGAGAGATAGAGAGAGAATGGGAGAGAGATACCTGATGCTTGATGGTGCGTGAGAGCTTTGAACGGCATGGATTTAAAAATACATCATGGTGGGCCAGAGAGCTTTGACGCCAGCTAGCTGGCCGGTGCGGGGTCACCTTCCAAACGGCGTTACACGCATCGACATAGGAGGCGGGGGTTGGAGCTTAGAGAGAGAGAGAGAGAGAGAGTGAGAGTGAAAGAGAGAGAGAGAGAGAGAGAGAGAGAGAGAGAGAGAGAGAGAGAGAGAGAGAGAGAGAATAGGCGGGGTTGGAGTGTAAGGGTTTAGGAGAGGGAATCGGCGGGGTTGGAGTGTAAGGGTTTAGGAGAGGGAATCGGCAGGGGTTGAAGCATTGAGAGAGAGAGAGAGAGAGAGAGAGAGAAATAGCGATCGGGTAGTGTTTTTAGGTTTAGGGTAAAAAACCTAAAATGCATTTATATAATACCCGATTCCGGATTAGGTTGGATAGGGTCGGTCCGGATCCATTCGGATCGAATTTAGGATCAGGTCGGTCCGGATCCACTGCGATCCGAATTTGATATGAAATTCATTCTGATCTGGATTACCCAACTCGATCCTGACCAATCCAGACCGTCGGATTGGTTCAGATTGGGTCTGATCAGGTCGGATCCACCGAATCGGATCTATTTTGCCCACTTCTAATTGCTTGGGACGCGGATTTCCTGTGAAACCTTTCGCATGAAGTTCCTGCGGTGGAAACTTAGGTGGGGCCTACCGTGATGTTTGTGAGAAATCCACCCCGTCCATATGTTTTTTGAGCTCATTTTAGTACTTAATACCAAAAATTAGCAGGATTCAAGACTCAAGTAGGCCACACTAAAGAAAAATGTGTGTAGGAAAAGTCTTGCCATTGAAACGTTCCTGGCGTCAACAATGATGTTTATATGCCATTTATACCGTTTATAACGTCATTAATGTTGGGATGAAATGAAAACACAAATATTATCCTGATTCAATGCTTCTGTGGCCACACGAATATTTCAATTGTTGATGTTCAATACTCACGTTTTTGGCCTAGCTGAGTATTGGATCCGGATCATTTTTGGATCTATGTCCTAAAATGAGCTCACAAAATGGATGAATGGAGTGGATTTCTCAAAAACATCACCTCGGTCCCCACTTAAGTTCCCAGCGCAGGAACTTCCTGTGAAAGGCTTTCGCAGGGAATCCCCGTCCGCTTGAATGCATCTTGAAGCATTAATGCAAGATACGTCGGACTCTAGCCGATGGATTTAGGCATTTTTGAGTGACACAAACCATATATTTGGTAAGATTTCCCTCGTAATGGAGATGACACAAAATACTCTCAAATTAGTGACTTATGTAATGTTTGACACAATGGTTGTAATAAGCCTGTTGAAATATTTTGTCCGAAAATAATGAACTTCCAAGTCTCAATGGGCCACAAGTACAAGATCATGTTCCAGTAACTAATAAATGATTTTTAACCGTTGATTTACATGGACAATGTTTGGACAGTGCTGATCATTATATTAAGTAATTATAGTGACGTAATTGATAATCTAATTATTTTGGGATATCTTTAGTGGGGCATGTGCGTGATAGAATAATAATATGGTGACACACATGTTGCATATGCAACTCTTGAAAAGATTTTAGATATAATCCAAGCTCTCACTCTGGATTTGAAACCCCATTTATTTCATGCTGTCAAATAAATCTCCTCTAATTTACTCAAATCCTTTCAAATCCATGGTGCCAAACGACCCGGGACGTTAGAAGCATCTTTGTCAGTTCATGAAAGATCAAGGACCGGACCTCGGGACTCCACTTGCATGATACCTTTCCATTCTTACCATAACACCCTCAATAAATACAACCCCTCTATAACGAGCCGAGGGCTATTTGGTAATTTGAAAACGTCTTTCTATTGTCCAAATCCGCCAGGACCCCACGGTTCCTTTCAATATCTACGCATCCTGTGATAAAAAGATAAGGTTGATGGTTCACTACCACTTTTTATTTCTTTCAGTAGTATTCATGCACATCAATTCGTAATAGACACCACAACTTAAAAACAATATTGATGGACTATCACGTATACGGTTCTCTGATCAATAATTTACATAACCGGAAATAGAAAGGAATCTTCTTCTTAAAAAAAAAAAAAAAAAAAAAGAAGAAGAAGAATCATGAAAGGTAAGGATAGCTGTCACCGGGAAAATGGGTCGTTTGTCACCATGGATTTGAGGGATTAGGGGGATTTCAAATTCCGTGGTTGTTTGGCACCCTTAAGTAATTGGGGCCGGTTTCAAATCCACTCAAATAGGATTTTCAAATCCAAGGTGAGAGGTTGGATTACATCTAAAATCTTTTCCATATTTGCATGTGTAACATGTGTGTCACCGTACTATTATCCTATTGGGCACATGGCCTGCTAATGATATCCTGAAACAATTAGATTATCAATTGTATCATTATAATTACTTTAATATGATGATCAATGCTGTCCAAACATTATCCATATAAATTAATAGTTAAAAATCGTGGGCGCTTTTGGATTGCTATCCTAAATTCATCTCTATGTGATTCCGTCGTTCACTCAACAATGACTTTGCTATATTTGAGGAATTTAGTGCATCCTGTGAAATGTTGATGGCATGGTTGCACTCCGTCCTTGTCACAGGCCCATGACATGAACATATAAGACGGTGGAAAGGCGTTGAGTGGCCCAGTTTCTGCCAAACGATCCGAATATGTATTAACAGGTCTCACCTAGTATCCTTCGAAAGACATGGAGGCAAGGGTTTAAATGGGCATAGATGGCCCAGGCCGATGTATCCACCAAGGCTGCATTGGGCTGGATTTGGGCCGAGTCGAAAGGCCCACAGGCGAGACATGAGTGAAGGTTACCAAAAAAAAAAAAAAACCCATAACATAAGCTAGTCGGACCAAAAACCCCGTGGCAGCAGGAACCATGTTTTCAAAACCCACCCCTACGTAACGTAAGGGCTTGGACAACTACATGGAGAAGATTATTTAGGAGTAGTACCTCCTCTCCACTACAAATCTTGTGCTTTGTGGCCCATCCGAGACCTGGAATTTCATCATTTTTGGGTAAAACATATATTTCAGTGGGCTTATTACAACCATTGTGTCAAACATTACATACGCCACTAATTAGAGATATTAAAGTTGATTTAGTAATTAAATTCAAACCCCCGTGAATATACCATGCATAGCTACTTTTGGATTAAAGTTGATTTACACTATGCCAAACACAACATGATCATTTCAAATCCACACTCCCAAACAAGCCCTTAAGTGTTACCCTTAATGTGGGCTAGCATGATGATTTTTTGTATATCCACACCATCCGTCCATTTCTCAAAAATTATGCATATCCAAATTTCAGGTGGACCATACCACGACAATAGTGGTGATTGAGTGCCTCACCATAAAAAATTCATCCAACCTGTTGATAATGTCAAGAAGGTCTGGATGAAGGGAAACTACAAAGATAAGCTGATCCCAAGCTTAATTTTGTGGCCCACAAAAAGTTTTAACAGTCATTCTGTTGAAGTCATGAAATCCCTTAATATACATTGATACGCCACATTCTGAAAGCTTAAGCTTTTAGAGTAAATGGTTGTTTGACATGGCATCAGAGCGTCAAAAGCATAGTTCTGTAATGGCTTAGACGCATCTCTTCCAATCCAGATCGTAGCTTCTCATTCTAGAGTCGTATCAACACATCTATTTCAACACGTTCGTTGTAGAAGTAGGAGACAAGATCGTGAGAGAGAAGTATTGGAGAAATTACGGCAGATCTTCCGCTAGTCAATGTGGCCGCTGATTCAATCAATCGATTATCTTCATAAGAGAGTTGTAAACCTGTAGAAATCCCAGCAGCTGCGGCCTTTTTCAAGGGCTTTATTAAGGAACTACGAAATCTGCGACTTCGGAAGAGGCATTTGATCGACGCGGCTTCTCTTGTGAGATCCAGATGCATTACAGCACCCACCTTTGCCACTACTAAGCGCGGATCGCCATGCCGTCGCGGAGCTCCAGCTCATCAAAGGTCCCATTGGCGTCGTCTCTGTCTGTGGTCAGGCCCGCCAAGGCAAGAGCTTCCTCTTAAATCAGGGAGGAGTAGCGGATTTCTGGTTGCATCCACACACCGACCGTGCACTAAAGGACTTTGGATGTGGAAAAAGCAGACTACTCTTGATGGAACCAAATACTATCCTTTGTTCTTGGACAGTGCATAAATTGTTCCTAAAGTGAAGGAATTGATACTTATGATCAAACGGTTTCCTTCATACCTTTTCACGTAAGCATGTAGTAGCGGTGTTCTTTTCAAGTTTTTCTTCTGGTATTCCCTTCCGAGATATTTCACTATTTTGCCTTTTGTGTTTATATATATATATATATATATATATATATATATATATATATATATATATATATATATATATAATAAAAATAAAAAAGTTGATTCCCTTCAGCCTTGATGGCATCGTCCAAGGTCTTTAACAATATTTCATCCTCTCATGAAGAGGATTTCAAACAGTCTGAAAATCCAGGACTGAAGATCACATCATCTCCTCTCACAGGGCCCAATTTTCTCCAGTGGCAACAGGCTGTCTGCATATTTATTGGCGGTAAACGGAAACTTGGCCACATCACTGGGACCCTTTCTTGTCCAGCCGATGGAGATTCCAAGGAAGCAAAATGGGAATCTGATGACATGATTGTCATGTCATGGTTATGGAACTCCATGATTGACAATGTCCGAAGTGACTCTCTTTTCTTAAAAACGACAAAAGAAATATTGGACACGGTCCATGAACTCTATAGTGATGCGCACAATCACGCATCTTTCAATTAGAGAACGAGATCGTCTCTCTCCAACAGAACGACAAAAGTCTCACAGAGAACTATGCTAAACTTCAAAGTTTATGAGAGGAGCTCACCTATCATGATGAGAAAGATACCTATTGTTCCCCCGATGTGATTCTTATCAAGAAACGTCAGGAGCGACATTGGATCTTCAAGTTTTTAGATGGCCTTAATGATGAGTACGAGATACTCCGACAACAAATCATCCACAATGCTGATACGATGACTTTGAATCAGGTTTATGCTCAGCTTGCAAGAGAAGAAAAACGAAAGCAGGTTATGATTCCCCGTGCCTCGATCACCCAGTCTGCCTTACAGGCCGATGCTCCTTTTTTTTATAATAAGAGTCATGGTTGTGGAACTCGAGGCCATGGTCGTGGTTCTCTTTTTTGCACTCATTGCAAAAATACCAACCATATAGTTGACTATTGCTGGATTAAACATGGTAAACCTCCCATGCGGGGAGGCTTCACTCGTGGACGTGGTCGTTCGTCAGGTGGCCAATGGGCCAATTTATCTGTTACTGAATCCGGGGAGACACCGTATGCTTCTTCCACACCTATGGTCCAAATTTCTCAAGAAGAATATGATAACCTGATCGCCCCGAAGGCTGGCCTCTCAGTCTCAGAATCCATGGCTACTTCCAGTTCCCCAATGTCCAGTACATTCACTCCTGCATCCTCTTCCCAACCCTGGGTCATAGACACTGAAGCCACAGATCATTTGACATGGTATTAAAGAGGAAGGTCCTATGTTCGAATCTCGAGAGCAACAGATATGCCTCGCTAAAATATTATTCTCCCACGGGGAACTAGGAAAATCAGGTCTGGCTCAGGGACCGAGAAATCAAGCCCGGCTTATTTATGGTGTGAGTGTCCCTCCACCCTTGTCAGTATGTTCCCGTGCGCAGTTCCCATCACGCACGTGGGGGGGGGGGGGGTGTTGAAGTCATGAAATCCCTTGATATACATTGATACGCCACACTCTGAAAGCTTAAGCTTTTAGAGTAAATGGTTGTTTGACACATTCGTCATTGTTTCTAGTGGTATGGGGATCTTCTTAAGGTTTGGGATCTCATCCTAAAATAAGATGAAAAAATAGATGGATAGTATAAATATACAACAAATACATCAAGGTGGCCCCACACAGATAACAGCTAATCCACCCCCAAAAAGTACACCCGTGCGGGTGTACATTTTTTGTACTTGAATGCTCACATACGTGCCAACATAAAATTAAAAAAAATAATAAATAAAATAAAATAAAAACACATGTAAGAGATCCGTTTCACTCATACTACTAGCCCCAATTTGCAGATTTTTCAAGTCAAGCATCAAGCTGGCCAATGGAACACTTAATCCACTCCCATCCACATTCAAGTCCAAAAACTTATGCAGATCCAAATTGGAGGTTGACCACACCATAGGAAACAATGGTGATTGAGTTCCTCGTTGTTAAAAATTCCTAAGGATCCATAGCAAGGTTTTCATAATGTTTATTCGCAATCCAACTTGTTGATAATGTCAAAAAGATTCAAATGAAGGGAAAATAGAAAGATCTGCTTGAACCAAAGCATTCGCGGCTTAGAAAATTTTTTTAATGATCATTCATCACTATTTTTAGTGGTATGGTCTACCTGAGATTTGAATCTTCTTAAGGTTTTGGATTGCATCATAAAATGAGATGGAAAAGCGAATGAATAGCATGGATATCTAAAAAATACATCAAGGTGAGCCCTACATGATTAAAGTTGTTGTCTCTTGGTTTCAAAATTCGGTCACATGTGCCATAATTAACTATGCAGCTCAATTCCAACTAAACAACTTTGACCCCAAGTGTTAAGATAGGTAGATACATTAAAATGGACCGTGTATGACCGAAATATGATAAGATCGTAAGATGTTATTTAAGATAATCAAGTAATTATCGAATTGTGGGGTTCATCCTCCGAGAATAGGTTGCACCTTGCCTTCCACATGAAAGATATATATATATATATATATATATATATATATATATATATATATATATATATATATATATATATATATATAAAAGCAAACAAATAGGAAACACTTACAATCGACTTCAGGGAGTAACTGCAAAGCACCTTTCTGAAAAGAGAAATGCTTATATTTCAGTGGAAATCGTCCAACGTATGAGTGTAGACTTGAATTACATCTGAGGATTACAACTATTGGATTATTGCTACTCCTAATGTAAGCTTAGGCTATTGATTACACTAAAAAATGTAAAAGACTGATTATGCTAAGAAATATAAAGAATATAATTGATAGATTTAATTTGTTTCATTCGGTTGGTATAAGACTTTACTTTGTTAAACTCCTTTTTATTTATAGATTTCCTGGAGACAGCCATCTAAATGCTTCTTCCTACGTTCAATCAGTTACAACAACTACTTTGGCACCACTCCAACCTTTTACTCTTCTTGCATACCAGTCCTGGTAACCACTTCAGCACTATTTTTCTCTCGACCACTTTTTGTCTTTCACTGCTTGGCTACATTGACATGTATTATCCAACTAGTGACAGTTGTTAATTCCACAACACATGCTCGAAATATCTCCACAAATCTTATGTGTGTAATATACTTCTCATGCAATGACATGTATCTTTTTCTAATTAATTCTTCCAAGAACAATAAATAATTAATAAAGTACAATAAGAGTAACACCCACTTAATAAAAAGACTGAGAATATGTTGTAGTAATGCATAATAGATTACATGACTACATTTGTGACACCCTGTCATTGTGGTCACATGTGAGTGGGCACACGTGGGCGGGCCCCAAGGTGACTGGCAGGCTATTGTGCTGGCAAGCTACTATGCACATAGTGAAGGTGAAACTTTGTCCCACATCAAAAGCGTTATTCGAAGTTGTGGTGGCTATAAGTTGGGTTCCTTCCTTAACAGGCATGATGCGTTTTAAATCCGTGAGAATATCATGTGATGTGGGGACATATCTTACAAATGGTATCAGAGACGAGGACGGCTCTGCCCTCGATGGGGGATATTGTGACGCTCCGTTACTGTGATCACATGTGGGTAGGCACACGTGGGCAGGCGCACATGTGGCCGGGCCCCAAGGTGGCTGGTAGGCTACTGTACACACAATGAAGGTGGAACTTTGTCCCACATCGGAAGTGTTGTCCGAAGTATTGATAGCTATAAGTTGGATTCATTCCTTAACATGCATGACGCATTTTAAATCCGTGAGTTTTGGCAAAGCAGACAATATCATGTAATATGGGGATGGACCTTACAACCTTCCTCTAGTGGAATAGAGATATAGAAAATGTTTATATGACACAACCTTCCTAAATAATCGCACTGCATTGTTACTTATGCTTAATTTGATGACTTATTTTTTAAACACCAAAATTATGGAGGCTGTGAAATATGTGGGGGGCATCATGATGTATGTGGTGTATCAACGCCATCCATCTATCATGTCAACTGAATTTATAGCATGAGTGTTCACTCCCCAAGTGCAGGGTTGTGATGTAGTAATAAACTCGGTAAGACTGAGGTCGAATCCACAGGGACTGAAACCTGTAAGTAATCTGAAAATAACCAGAACTAGAACTAGAATAAGATGTAATCTAAATCAAGCGAATATGAGGGTATAATGGTGAAATAAGAAACTAAAGGTGAAAGAAATCAAGGGTAGGAAACTAGGGATTCAGAGGATCCACTTGTAGAGATCGGGGAGATCTACGGTCGATTCATGAACTCAACTGGACTTTGAGTCCCATCTTCATCCAATTGGAAGATATGTCACTAAAGCTCGATCTGAACTTCCATTGATCTAGTTTTTAAAGAGATGAAAGGTATGAGAATTAGAGTCAATTCCATCACAAATCCATGCCCATGAGACAAGGTAAACAACAGAACTAAAATCAATCCACAATCAATCAGAAGATGTATGAAAGTTAGGAAGGATTCCATCATCCAACCATGTCCAAGGGGCAATGGTGAATAACAGGGTTTCCTGATTTCACAATCAAAATATGGGAAAAAGAATACTCCGAGCTGTCGCAGATCTATTGTAATTTTAGTCACAACAAATCATTAAAAACTGTGGATATTCTATCAATCAAACTAGAATCAAACATCATCAGTTCAGAAACATGAATCAATACAATCGTAAACAACCCATCACACGACAAGCTTCACCTCTTGGCCCTAGCCAAGAGATTCAGCCGATCACGAACATGATCAAACTAAAATCTCTAAGTATAAGACATAAAAGAAACTAAAAGGGAAGAAAAACTCAATCAGATGGAGCTAGCCAACATCCCTCTCTCTTTCTTCACTTCACGTCTGATCTCCTCTTGAATGCCTCCACGGCTACACTGGATCCCTCCAAGCTTCCTCCTTTTATCTCCCTATTTCTTCTCCTTTTATAGAGGTAGCAGGGGCAGTGGCTGGTCGGTTGAAGTTTCTACGCAGCCCTTGCGTGCGTAGAGACAAGGGAAGAAAAAAACGTAAATCACTTGCGTTTGGAGAGCTTTTTCGAATCGTGGGCATTTCAAATGCAAGATCTAAGCCATTCAGGCTTCTTGGCCCTAGTTGGCTCGACCTTGGTGATGTTTTGGACGGTTTAGATCATCAAACCGATCATGAACTTGATCACCAAACGACCGTGAAGATCCGGCTTTCCCGGTTGCGCGTAAACCTTACGCAGTTGTTCCGATGTATTAGGTGGGCCACATAATGATATCTTCAGAGAAATCCACCCTGTTCATTGGATTTCTGACGAAAAACCAGTCGGGAAAGGGTGGTTTTCGTAGGTTCTTACATGGTTCACTATACCAACTCAACTCGCCGTTCATCTTGCATTTGACGGTGGAAATCGCGTGAGCGTACGCATGAGACCAAAAGGAAAGCTTGGCGAGGGTTGTGGCCGCACCCCTGAGTGAATGGACGGCCTGGATCATCCATTTGGATGATAAGTGGGGCCCACAATCACGAACCGACGGACACGTGAAGGACGCTGTGCATTCTTTGAGATTTTAGAAAATATATCGGTCAGCGTTGCGCTAAACGATTTGGATGTTACAGTGCACGTCCAGTGTGCGTGTACATGGTGTACACACACCTCAAGTGCGGGGTCCACTATGATGCTTATGTGAAATCTATTCCGTCCATCTGATGTGTCACATCATTTAAGACGTTGATTCCAAAATTGAGGCATATCCAGTGATCAGGTGGGCCTCAGATCACTGATATGGGGGCTAATCTGTCCGTTGGGCCAATTTCACAAGGATCCAAGAGTTGAAATTCGACGTGTACGGTTAATTTATGGCCCTCAGGCCATATCTGAAGTTTCTAGCCAAACGGATGGTTGGAACCATGTGATTTTATATTCTGGACGTCTTTTAGGCCTATTTAAGGTGAGTGGCTGGAATTTCTCTGATCCCCGACATGTAAATCCTTGATCTTAATCCCATGAAATCCCGTCTAATGTCTTGGTGATGCCTGAGTGTTAAATCCATACTTTTAGCCTCCTTTCCAGTCCACGCTCCTAAATATACCTTACAACACAAACACGATAAAAATAGGCCGTTAAACAGTATCATGTTCGTAAAATCAGGTAATAAATGGAGTCTGATATGTAATATTTAACCCTCAACACAACTCCCAACCAGCATTTTGCTAGTCCCGAGCAAAGTATGCGAAAAGTAAGTTGAGATGTATAAGAAAATTTCTATAAACTCGAGTGATTTTTGAAAAACAATCTAGATCCTAGAATTCTAGGATTCCTGAATGTCGGGCATTACTTTCCCTTGGACTCAAGCGCACGGTAAACTTCATAATCAAGTTCAATGTGTTAACCCATCAATTAGAAAAATTCTAAACATTGAGTACCATGAGTGTATAGTGAAATCTCGTCTTATCATCAAGGTTCACTTCTCTATGACATGATGTCCTTGGCACTTAACAAGAGCATTCAGGACAACCAAAACTTGCCTCACGGCTCATTCTTTCATTCTTTCATATTTTTTTCATTAAAAGTAACGCCATGGAGGGGAATCACATCCTCACCTATAGGGAGCAAACCTATGGTGAAGACCGTACACCTAACCCTTTTCACATATCGTCCATGGGGAATCGAATCCCCACCTATAGGGAGCAAACCTATTGTGAAGATTATTTGCCCAACCCTTTCCGCAGGCAGCTATCTTGTAACTGGTTATTTTCTTTTTGTTTCATTCTTCTTATTGAACATGATGGCCAAATTTCCCAGGTTGGTTCCTTCCATGCTTAATGATCGCCAAATTATAATTCAATATCGAATTGAAACCGTAATGTGCAAGCGAGATGCGTCTTGTGAAATCATGACTCAATCAATGTTTAAAACTTCTAATCAAGGATTAACAGTTCGAACTTAACTGTGAAATCTAACAAATACGGAATTCAAGAGTCATAAATTGCCAACATCACTTATCTTGTAATTCTAAATCCAAGATAGCCGTCAAAATCACTTCGACTTCATAAGAAATTCCAGAAAAATTAAAAATTCACAATTTTTGCTCAAGACCAAGAAAACACTGATTAGGAAACCTAATCTCCCAGCCCCAACCTAAAATTTACATTGTCTTCAATGTACAAGATATAAGCATGCAATGCATATGAGACAACGAAAGTAAAAGAAAAGTGATGGGAAGATAGTACCTTGATAACGAATCGAGATACTTTCTCAAAAAATATTAATGAGAGAGTAAGTCAGTGCAAGAGAGAAACCAGCACAAGTAAAACACAAATAACAAAAATAAACTCCTACCTATACCACTTTCGCAGGTGCTCTCGATTGCATTTAGCGTATGCAACAAGCCTTTAAACCCCTAGGTTGCCCCTAGTGGACGAGTTGTAGTCTCGTGAGGGTTTGCAGTAATGTTACCCACAAACATTAAATTGACTAATCATGGAATCAAAAGCTGGGTTGCCTCCCAGGAGCGCTAAGTTTAATGTCTTCAGCCAGACTAAAGAAACTACCCTAATCCTATGAAAGCAGGGGAAAGACTACTCAGTAATTTCACAAGGTTCCTCTTCCGGCCAATATCTAGATAAATTTCTCAGTAGGTTTCTCAACAGGATCATCCAAAAGCCCTTTTTGCAATAGGCTTTGATGCCCTGGAGCATGAATGGCCGGAGAGACTTATGTACCTTAGAAAAAATTTGTCGTTGATTCGTCTGAGGTATCCAAAGTATATATGATTCACCTGTGTCAGAAAAAGTCTCAAAGTTAGTATCCCATGGTGAATCAAAGACTATAGGTAAATAAAATTTAGAAAAATTTTCAGGAAGTAATGTAGTCTCAATGCATTCCGAAGTTTCAGGCTTCGATTCAATTTTCAGCTCTTCTTCTTTTAGTGGTAAACATTCAGGGTCTGGGGAAGGAGGGGCTTCAGAGTGAGGGTTCTCTCGGTCAGTGATGACTACCGAGATGTTATCTTGTAAGGCATCCACTTTTTCTTTTGACATGAGATCGTTTGAATCTGCAAAGTTTGCCAAGCAATCATCCAAAAAGTTTGGAAGTTTAGCTAAGCGTGACTTATTTTCCACGTTGGAACTCGTGATGATCTGTCTAAGGAATCCATCATCCTTGAAAGTGGATGGAGGTACGCTCTCTTGCTCCAGTCCTGCATAGACAGATTGAAAATCAATAGGGGAAGCATCGATGTGGTCACTCTGCTCATTGAAACTACTCAATTGAGGCGTTGAATCGTAAAAATTTCACAGTTCAGATGGTGACCTCAACTAGGTGGTTTCAATTTCAGGAGTCATATTAAGTGGCTCGTCCATCTCCCGCATCATATCATCATTCAATTCAAGGGAGTGGTCTAAACATGCATCACAAGGGTTGGAAGGGTCAGTTGAAATTGGTTCATTCTCCACATTCAAATTAGTCATGTCAGACAGGTGGAGTAGATCATTATGGTTGACAACTTCCTAAACCTCTTGATCATTGGCAAGGGCTACACTTGAGATTGAATCCCAATACTCATCATCATCAAGGTCCGTGCAGTGTGCACTTAGGATAGGATCACATTCCTCACATTCTATTCCTTGATTGGGTTGAGGTTTGAATAAACGATCCTCTACCTCATCAATGTAATCATGTGTATCATGTGAGTGAAGTGTGTCACTATCATTATATTTAAAAGACACCCACGTCTCTTGATCATTCCTTTGGATAGTCATCGAGATCGACTCATCGGGAAATTGAACCATGTGCTCATCAATACAATCCAACTCTTCATTCTCAATTGTACTATTTTCCATAGTCGTATCACGTGAACTCCACTGTTGTACATCTTTTACAAGTTCTTAAAATAGTTGGAGCGTGTTTTGTTGAATGAGCTCCAGATTTTGTATGGAGTTCTGAAGTGAATTCTCTTGGATCATTCTTTGTTGGATTTATGAGGTATAGGACCCAAGAGAATCGTTATCATGATGCATTATTGATTCAACTTCCCAATTTTGATGGTTCCATTGATCATATGTATGAGGTTGTGTATGGAGAGTTGGATTCGGTTAAGGCTGAGGTGCATTAGCCTCAATTAACCTATCAAGGCATGATTCAAGCTCTTCTATTAATTTTCTCATGTCCGCAGCAGAGTCTGTGTCACTTTGAGATAAATTCTCTTGGATCGATTTTGGTTGAATCTCAAAGGTAGGGGATCCAAGAGAATTATCACTATAACATGTTGTTGGTTCATCTTTCTGACATTGATGGTTCCACTGATTAGAGTCGTACGGATCATGTGTAGGAGAATTTGATGGTTGGTAATACATATTATCACTCATAATATAATCACGCATTGTTTTCTTTTTCTCGGATGAGTGATAATAATTCTCACTCCCATAGTTATGATAACCCCAACACTCACGTACTGTCTTGTTAATCCGTGGGGTGTAATCATTCTCCTGCATATGATCGCATAAGGATTTCTTAACCGATGAAGCGTTATGCTCTGGTCGGGTCTCGATGATTGTTTCAGGAAAATTCTGAGACATAGGTTGATTTCTATCATAATTATCATCCCAATATAAGTTATTCTTCTCAGCATACTGACGTTCCCACTCATGCATATACATAATGAAACCCTAACTCTAAATCTACTCCTAAGAAAAATAAAAGAAAGGATCTTACAGCAATATGGAAAGTAAGATGAGGAGAAGTTAGAAGGAAGGTACAATTGAAAAGTTCCTATGTTAAGATCCCGCAAAAGAAACCAAAAGAGATTAGTTCCTAAAAATAGAAATTCTAAAGTTAGAAAATTCTAAGGTGGAACTACAAAGTTAGTTTCTAGAAAAGGAAAGTTTCCTAAACCTAGAATTAGAAAGTTTCTAAAAATAAAGGAAAAATGAGTTAGTTTCTAAAATTAGGAAGAGTTTCTAAAAAGGAAAATAACTAACCTAGTTTCTAAAAACAAAAGAGGAAAGTTCTAAGCCTAAAGTTAAAAAATTCTAAATTAGAAATCCAAATCCTAAAATTGAAAGTAATGTTAGTTTCTAAAAAGGAAAAAAAAATTTCTAAAATAAATGAAAGCCTAGAAATAGAAAAGTTCTAAAAATAGAAAGTTAGTTTCTAAAAAAGGAGCCCTAAAATAAGAAAATTTCTAAAACTAAATTCTAAATTCTAAAAATAGAAAGAGTAGAGAAATTAGAAAGGGATTACCAAATTAGAAGTTTATGTCAGGCTCCTACAAAACAGGAAACAGGTTAGTTTCTAGAAATTTAAAAAAAAAAAAAAAAACTATTCTAACCTAAAATTAGAAAACTCCTAATCTTAAACTAATCCTCGAACTAGTTAATATCAGAAAACGAAACCGTCAATCCCCGGCAACCGTGCCAAAAACTTGTTCACTCCCCAAGTGCAGGGTTGTGATGTAGTAATAAACTCGGTAAGACCGAGGTCAAATCCACAGGGACTGAAACTTGTACGTAATATGAAAATAACCAGAACTAGAACTAGAATAAGATGTAATCTAAATCAAGCGAATATGAGGGTATAATGGTGAAATAAGAAACTAAAGGTGGAAGAAATCAAAGGTAGGAAACTAGGGATTCAGATGATCCACTTATAGAGATCAGGGAGATCTACGGTCGATTCATGAACTCAACTGGACTTCGAGTCCCATCTTCATCCAGTTGGAAGATATGTCACTAAAGCTCAATCTGAACTTCTATTGATCTAGTTTTTAAAGAGATGAAAGGTATGAGAATTAGAGTCAATGCCATCACAAATCTATGCCCATGAGACAAGGTAAACAACAGAACTAAAATCAATCCACAATCAATCAGAAGATGTATGAAAGTTAGGAAGGATTCCATCATCCAACCATGTCCAAGGGGCAATGGTGAACAACAGGGTTTCCTGATTTCACAATCAAAATATGGGAAAAAGAATACTCCAAGCTGTCGCAGATCTATTGTAATTTTAGTCACAACAAATCATTAAAAACTGTGAATGTTCTATCAATCAAACTAGAATCAAACATCATCAGTTCAGAAACATGAATCAATACAATCGTAAACGACCCATCACACGACAAGCTTCACCTCTTGGCCCTAGCCAAGAGATTCAGCCGATCACGAACATGATCAAACTAAAATCTTTAAGTAAAAGACATAAAAGAAACTAAAAGGGAAGAAAAACTCAATCAGATGGAGCTGGCCAACATCCCTCTCTCTTTCTTCACTTCATGTCTGATCTCCTCTTGAATGCCTCCACGGCTACACTGGATCCCTCCAAGCTTCCTCCTTTTATCTCCCTATTTCTTCTCCTTTTATAGAGGTAGCAGGGGCAGTGGCTGGTCGGTTGAAGTTTCTATGCAGCCCTTGCGTGCGTAGAGACAAGGGAAGAAAAAAACGTAAATCACTTGCGTTTGGAGAGCTTTTTCGAATCGTGGGCATTTCAAATGCAAGATCTAAGCCATTCAGGCTTCTTGGCCCTAGTTGGCTCGACCTTGGTGATGTTTTGGACGGTTTAGATCATCAAACCGATCATGAACTTGATCACCAAACGACCGTGAAGATCCGGCTTTCCCGGTTGCGCGTAAACCTTACGCAGGTTGCGCTGATGTATTAGGTGGGCCACATAATGATATCTTCAGAGAAATCCACCCTGTTCATTGGATTTCTGACGAAAAACCAGTCGGGAAAGGGTGGTTTTCGTAGGTTCTTACATGGTTCACTATACCAACTCAACTCGCCGTTCATCTTGCATTTGACGGTAGAAATCGCGTGAGCGTACGCATGAGACCAAAAGGAAAGCTTGGCGAGGGTTGTAGCCGCACCCCTGAGTGAATGGACGGCCTGGATCATCCATTTAGATGATGAGTGGGGCCCACAATCACGAACTGACGGACACGTGAAGGACGCTGTGTGTTCTTTGAGATTTTAGAAAATATATCGGTCAGCGTTGCGCTGAACGATTTGAATGTTACAGTGCACGTCTAGTGTGCGTGTACATGGTGTACACGCACCTCAAGTGCAGGGTCCACTGTGATGCTTATGTGAAATCTATTCCGTCCATCTGATGTGCCACATCATTTAAGACGTTGATTCCAAAATTGAGGTATATCCAGAGATCAGGTGGGCCTCAGATCGCTGATATGGGGGCTGATATGTCCATTGGGCCAATTTCACAGGGATCCAAGAGTTGAAATTCGACGTGTACGGTTAATTTATGGCCCTCAGGCCATATCTGAAGTTTCTAGCCAAGCGGATGATGGGAACCTTGTGATTTTATATTCTGGACGTCTTTCAGGCCTGTTTAAGGTGAGTGGCTGGAATTTCTCTGATCACCAGCATGTAAATCCTTGATCTTAATCCCATGGAGTCCCGTCCAATGTCTTGGTGATGCCTGAGTTTTAAATCCATGCTTTTAGCCTCCTTTCCAGTCCACTCTCCTAAATATACCTTGCAACACAAACACAATAAAAATAGGCCGTTAAACAGTATCATGTTCGTAAAATCAGGTAATAAATGGGGTCTGATATGTAATATTTGACCCTCAACTATGAGCCAAAAAATGAGGTAGATCCAAAGCTCAATTGTACCACACTATAGGAAGGAATCAAACACCTATCGTTAAAAAATTCTTGGGACCACTGTTTCCTTTGGTGTGGGCTACTTTAGATTGGATCTATCTCATTTTTCGATTTCGTGCCTCAAAATATTCTAATAAAATGAATTGACAACACAAATATGTCATATACATCAAGATGGGGCCCATAAATTTAAAATAATCCTTTAAAAGCAATTTATGAAGCAAAAATACATGCTCATTTTTTAAAATGATTTAAAAAATCCAACATTTGCTTATTTACAAAAGATTTAGGAAGTCAAACCTGCCCTTAAATTTAATTTTGAATTTCCTCTTGCCATCCATGTGGAGTTGAGGAGTGAAAAAATACTGTGATAGGAATTGAGGAGTCAAAAAATTGTGGTGAACTATCAAAGACTCCAGACCAAAGCTACGGGATAATTTATTTGATTAATCATCTCAAATAATTAAGGGAATTATTAAGGGCGTTAACTGCTGTTCGTCCAGTACAAACATGGAATAGTGGGAGAGCTTTGGCCGGTGTGGTGATGGATGAACTAATCAAACCTTCTCTTGCCGAGTTGCTAAAAACTTAAACTCGCATGAGTACTGAAGTGCATACGTGCAATATAGGAGCCGTTCATGAGGCAGTCTCACCTTTTGGATGCTTTAAAAAAAAATAATAATAATAATGCCAATCTGATTATCAGGTGGGTCACACGCATATGAAACAAATGAGTGGTTGGGAGAAGATTGACCAACCATCCACATTGATTATGCACATTTCGTCCCAGCGATAGTCGGAAAGGTCTATTTTTATTTTTATTTTTTAAGGGTGGGGATCACTTGACCGGCTCGGATCTTTCACATGTCTATCGAGTAGCCATGGGGAATGGAAAGCAGAGTACCAAAAAAAAAAAGTGCACACTGGAGTGCACTTTGAACTCCAATTATGATTATTTGTAGCTTTAATTAGCATATACGCGTGTGCAAGGCAGCTCACATGTGCCAACATGGTGCATGGATGTGAGATCCATTCCATTCATGATCAGAACAGTAAAGAATTAGGTTGATCCAGTCGTCAAGTGGGCCACAGTTTGCGAAACAAATCTACGGCTCAAAGTAGTTGGATGAAGTTTTCTTACCCATCCAACTGTTTCTAGCTAACATCATGCCCACATACTGAATTAACTAGATTTACTTTAAGGAAAAACATCTAAACCGTCAGACCCACCTAGTGTCTGGGTTGGATATTGCACCTGTTTGCTATGGTGGCACATGTAGAGGGGTGTATATGGTGGGAGCGGATTAGGTGCGGCCCATCCTCACCCAAGACTTACTGTGGAGCCTTGATCCATGTATTCTATATCCATGCCGTCCATCCGTTTTCCAGACCATTTCAGGCGAAGAGATTAAAAAAAATGAAGTAGATACCGATCTCAGGTAGACCATATCATAGGAAACAGTAGTGATTGACTATTAAAAAATTATCATGGGCTACAAAAGTGTCAAAACGAACATGATTTTTGTTTTTTTTTTTTTTCTTTCGTCCAGATTTATCTAACCTTACCAACGGGCCTTGGGATGTTTTTAACGGGGAGGCGTTCAATCACAGACTGTTTCCTGTAATATTGTCCTGCCCGAAATGATCTCGCAGACAAAACATGAGAAAATTACAACTGTACGACCCATTTATGGCCCATTTACGAGATGAAGCCCACCTCATTTTACCTTACAAGAATAAGCCCCAGCTGTACGGACGACTTACCAAAGGTCGAAAATGCCCCTGCTTTTTCCTTCGAGCGGATCGGTGGTGCTCCACGCTCCTCGAACTCCGAGTTGTACGAACGGTTCAAAAGATATCAAAGTTCCATGGGCCCCACAGTTACGTATTTATTATATCCACAACGTTCATCCATATTTCGAGATCATTTCCGAGCATTATCCACAAAAAAAATCATATCCAAAGATCAACTGGACCACACCACAAAGAGCAGCAGAAAATTGACTTTCACCGTTGCAACGTTTGCAAGGCCCACCATAACATTTATTTTTCATCCAATCTATTCATAAGGTCACAAAGACCTGGATGAAGAGGAAAAACGAATTTCGTAATGATCCAAAACTTCTGCGACCCATAAAAGGGTTTCAATGGTAGACGTTCAATCCTCCACTGCCTTTTACAGTGTGGCCACTTGATAGCTAAATCTGTCTTATTTTTTTCTCAAGACTTAGTACGAGTTCGCCAAATAGATGGACGGTTTGGACATGACACATACCTCATAAAAGGACCCACAAAGGTGGTGGGGATTACAAAAGAAAAAAAAATAATCCTGGAATCTATGGTTACGGATTATAACCGTAGCCATAACCGTAGCCCATGCTTTTCTGATATGTCCTTTGCTATGTATCAAAGGTACTTAGGGTTTAGGGTCTTTCGATATGTACTTCGATAGATCGAAGGTCTTTCGATTAATCGAAAAAGGTCCAAAACTGTCCAACGACTTTGCATAAAAAAATCCTGTAATTTTCGATACATATCGAAGTGTATTCGATATTATCGAAGATATAGCTACGGATTATAGCCGTAGCCATAACTGTAGTCCGTAAAAGTCTAAGCAATTTTTTAATTTTTAATTTTTAATTTTTATTTATTACATGGAGAAATTTATTCTACCTAAAATTTTCTCTAATACATATTTATATAAATATGCATATATAAGCATATAAAATTTTTTTTTCTCTCTTTTTTTTTAAAATTTCTTTCTTTATTCATTTAACAAGAATATCTTCTAAACCAAAATTAGTTACTTGATGTACCATATATGATTATGGGGTAGGAGAAGCTACTTTAGCCAACTAACCTAGTGATTTTCCAAGATTCTGTTCACTCCCCAAGTATAGGGTTGTGATGTAGCAATAAGCTCGGTAAGACCGAGGTCGAATCCCAAGGGACTGGAACTTGTACGTTATCTGAAATTAAGTAGAAATAGAACTAGAATGAGATGAAATCTAAATCGATTGTAATTTAAAGAATAATGATGAAATATTTATCTAAAACTTAGGAAAAATCAGAGAAGGGAAACTAGGGATTCAGAGGATCCACTTGTAGAGATCAGGGAGAACTACACTTGATTCATAAAAATCAACTGAACTTCCTTTGATATAGTTTTGAAAAGATGAAAGGTATGTGAATTAGAATGGATTCCATCACCAAACCATGCCCAGGAGACAAAGTAAACAACAGAATTAAATTAATTACCAACCAATCAATGTATGAAGGTTAAGAAGGGTACTGACATCCAACCATGCCCAGGAGACGATGGTGAACAACAGGGCTTCCTGACGTCATAAACAAAAAGAAGAAAAGAACATGCTCAAAGCCATTGCACCCATTGTAATTTCAGTCACAACAGACCATTAAAGACCGAAAACATTCCCTTAATAAAATTAAATCAAAATCCATTCAGTTTAAACAAAAGCACAAGCAAAGAGGCCTCCTATCACACTACAAGCTTCACCTCTTAGCCCTAGCTAAGAGGTTTAGCCACACATAGACATGGTGGACTAGATCTCTTAAAAAAAATAAAATAATTAAATAAAATAGCAAAAGAAAAAAAACAAACTCTTTTTCAAGCCACCAGATGATGCCCTCCAGCCGTGCTTCCTCCCTCCCTTTATAGCTGCTGGAGGTCAGTGTTTTTGTATGAAACAGGAGTTGGCAGCAGCTTCCTTTTACGCAGGGAGACAAATCAACTTGCATTAGGTGCTTGGTGAACCTATATCCTGTATTTACCGAAGAATCAGGTCCATTCAGTAGCTTCGTAGCGTCGTTGTAGGCCAGTATTCCAATATTGAAGTAGACTCGAGTTCTGGGTGGACCACACCATAAACTAACGTGGTGGCTTTCCTAGCCTTTGTATTCGCGAATGTTTGTATGGGTCTATAAGCTTGTCATGGGTTTGTACAGTTTCATCATATGAATTCACTGGACGGACCAGATCATCCATTTGAAGTGATCTTGGTGGCCCACTAAATCGTCCGCAGGAGCTGTTGTGAACAGAGCCTTCCGTCCTTACGCTGCGTTGGTCGACGAGACATTTTCTGATGTCAGATAAAAAATCTACTCCGTCCAATAGCTTCAGGACGAAAAACCACCCAGAAATAAGTGTTTTTAGAGTTAATTTGGTGTGGTCCTCACAATCTTTTACTCCACCGTCTATCCTACTTTTGACCTGATAAGGACCCATTCTTGCTGTTTCATCTCATTCCGTCACCTAGGCTTTGGCAATAACGACCTTAGGATTCTGATGAACAGTCCAGATTAACCATCTGGACCAAAGATGGTGGCCCACAACATTGATCCGCAACTCCGTTTGCGAAACAGAGGCTTCGCACGCGCCTGCTGACGTGATTGTTGAAGCTACGATCGCTATATTTGGAGAATCTATCCCATTCATTCAACTCAGGACGAAAAATCACCCGAGACTCTGTATTTTTGGAGCGAAATAAGTGCGGCCCACTTGATCTTTTATTCCGCCGTTCATTCACCGTTGGGTCACCATTTACCTGTGCGTACATGCATGGAAGATATTTAAAACCTTGGCGAGGGCCTTTACCACCCCCTGGAGTGATTGGACGGTTCGGATCATCCGATTGGATGATGTGTGGGGTCCACTATCAAAACCCAACGCGCCAGCGTCCGTCCGCTGGACACTATCTGCATGAGAGAAGAAGGGTGCGGTCAAGCTTGGTTTGACTAGAAGTTCTAGTCCAGTGCACGTCGAGTGCACTTGTGCACTGTGCACTGGCACTGCTAGTGGGGCCCACTCATGATGTGTGTACAAGATCTGCACCGTCCATCTGTTTTAGAACCTCATTTAAGGGGTTGGGACTAAAAATGAAGTATATCTAGATTTCAGGCGGGCCTAAAATCGACCATTTATGGGCTGATTTGCTTGTTGAGACACTTCCACATGGATCCACGTGCTCAACTTTGAAATGCACGGTTAATTTATAGTCTTCAGGCCCTGTATGAAGTTTCAACTCGATTAGATGGTGATAACCCTGTGATCTTGCATTCTGGCTGACTTTCAGGCCACTTAGCTTCAGTTTCTCGATTTATTTCGGATCTCGGCTATGTAAAATCGTCGATCCCAATCCCCAGGAGTCCGTTCCCTGCTTTTGTGACATCGGAGTACCAAATCCACGCTTTTAATACCCAATTTCAGTTTAAGCTCCTAAATACATCCTGCATCGAAAACACGATTAAATTAAACCGTTAATCAGTACTATGTTCGTAAATTCATGCAATAAATAGGGTCTGATATGCAATATTTAACCCTCAACACAACCCCCAACCAGCATTTTGCTAGTCCCGAGCAAAATATGCGAAAAATAAGTTGAGAATTACAGAGCAACTTCTATGTAACCGAGTGATATTTTTGAAGAACGATTCAGATATGAGAAATCTAAGAATCATGAATGTTGATTATCAATTTCTCTTGGCCTCTCGTGCACGGTGAATTTCATAATCAAGTTCAAATATTAATCCATAAACTAGAAGAATTCTAAACATTGAGTTCCATGGGTGTAGAGTGTAATCCCGACTTTCAACATTAATACTCAATTCTTTATTTCAGGATTTCGTTGGTAATCAACAAGAGAATTCATGATAACCAAAACTTACCTCACAGATCATTCTTTCATTTTTCTAGTTTTTTTTTTTTTTTTTTTTTTTTTTTTTTTTTTTTAAATGTCAAGATGGGAATCAAATTTTCACTTATAGGGAGCAAACCTATGGTGAAACTAGTCGCCCAACTCTTTCCAACTGTTAATCATGAAAAATCGAATCCACACCTATAGGGAGCAAACTCATGGTGCAACTCTTTCTTATACCCTGATGGCCAAATCTTTTAGGCTGGTTTCTTTCATGCTCAGTGATTACCAAATTAACCCTTCAGTTTCAAACTGAAATCTTAATGTGTAAGCGAGATGTGACATGTGAAATCATGACTCAATCAATGTTTACAACTTCTAATCATGGATTAATAATTCAAACTTAACTGTGAAATCTAACGAGCAACTGAATCCAAGAGTAGTAAATTTCCAACATCACGTATCTTGAAATTCTAAATCCAAGATATCCATCAAAATCACTTTGAATATACTAAAAAGTCCAGAAAAAATTTAAAATTTTTTACAATTTTTGCTCAAGACCACTCAAGACCAAGAAAACACTGATTAGGAAATCTAATCTCCCACCCCCAACCTAAAAGCTACATTGTCCTCAATGTAAAAGATATGAGCATGGAATGCATATGGGACAACAAAAGTAAATGTGAAGTGATGGGAAGATAGTACCTGGATGATGAATCGTGAGAGACTTTCCAAGAGATCACAGCATGGAATCCGGTCAGTACGAGAGAGAAAGCAGAATAACAAAAATAAAATTCTATCTATACCACTTTCGCAGGTGCTCTCGATTGCATTTAGCGTATGCAACAAGCCTTTAAACCCCTAGGTTGCCCCTAGTGGACGAGTTGTAGTCTCGTGAGGGTTTGCAGTAATGTTACCCACAAACATTGAACTAGCAAAATGAAATGAATTGAAAAGCTGGGTTGCCTCCCAGGAGCGCTAAGTTTACCGTCTTCAGCCAGACCAAAGCAACTACTCTAATCCTATGAAAGCGATAAACCTACCTATACCTCCATCAGACTAGGAGATCAATCCTGGTAAATAGGATCAGTCAGAGGCATGGACATGTCCTCTGAATCAAATTTCTCGACAAATGGCTTTAAACGATGTCCATTTACTTTAAACTCCTTGCCATTGTCGGGATCTCTTATCTCGACGGCCCCATGAGGATAAGCAGTAACAACAATGTAAGGGCCGGTCCAATGAGATCGAAGCTTACCCGGAAAGAGATGTAATCGAGAATTATACAAAAAGACTTTCTGGCCTGGTGTGAATGATTTTCGTAGAATATGTTGGTCATGAAACGCCTTCATCTTGTCCTTGTAAATTCTCGAGTTCTCATATTCGTCGTTCCGGATTTCTTCAAGTTCATTCAACTGAAGTTTGCGTAGCGAGCCAGCGTTGTTCAGATTGAAATTTAGATTTTTGATCGCCCAGTAAGCTCTATGTTCCAACTCCACAAGCAAATGACAAGCCTTCCCATAGACGAGTCTAAAGGGAGACATTCCAATAGGAGTTTTAAAAGCAGTACGGTACGCCCATAAGGCATCGGTCAATCGAATTGACCAATCCTTACGGTCAGGGTTAACCGTTTTCTCCAAAATGTGTTTGATCTCCCTATTGGAAATCTTAGCTTGCCCACTTGTCTGTGGGTGGTATGGGGTGCTCACCTTATGAGAGATACCGTATTTCTTCATTACACTCTCGAATGGCCTATTACAAAAGTGTGAACCCCCATCACTAATAATGGCTCGAGGTGTTCCAAATCGGGAAAGGATGTTCTCTTTTAGGAATTTAATGACCGTGCGATGGTCATTATTCCGACACGGAATCGCTTCGACCCATTTAGTGACATAGTCTACGGCAAGCAAAATATATAAATTCCCAAAGGATTGGGGGAATGGCCCCATGAAATCGATGCCCCAGCAATCAAATGCCTCTATGATAAGAATGGGATTCAAGGGCATCATATTTCGACGGGACAATGCTCCCAATTTCTGACAACGCTCACAAGCTTTGCAAAACTCATGAGTATCCCTGAACATAGTGGGCCAATAGAAGCCACACTGCAGAATCTTGGCCGTGGTCTTTTTTGCAGAAAAGTGACCACCACAGGCCTGTGAGTGACAGAAGGAGATGACACTCTGATGCTCATCGTCTGGCACACATCTCCTCAAGATTTGGTCTGGGCAATATTTAAACAAGTATGGATCATCCCAGAAGAATTTGCGTACCTCGGTGAAAAATTTCTTCTTATCTTGCGCAGTCCAATGTGACGGTATGGAACCTGTAGCAAGATAATTAGCAATATCAGCGAACCAAGGCGAATGGGAGACTCTGAACAGTTGTTCATCAGGGAACATGTCATTGATATGGGTCGCCTCAAGGAATCAGAGGTATTGAGGCGAGAAAGGTGATCGGCTACTACGTTCTCTACTCCTTTTTATCTTTAATTTCTAAATCAAATTCTTGGAGTAGAAGGATCCATCGTATCAAGCGGGGCTTAGAATCATTCTTAGAAAGAAGATACTTCAGTGCCGCATGATCTGTATAGATAATGATCTTGGATCCGATCAGGTAGGACCTAAATTTATCCAAGGCGAACACTACGGCTAAAAGTTCCTTTTCCGTAGTCGAGTAATTCACTTGGGCAGGATTTAAAGTCCTACTCGCATAATGGATGACGTATGGCCTCTTATTTTTTCTCTAGCCTAGAACCGCTCCAAGAGCATAATCAGAAGCGTCGCACATAAGCTCAAAAGGAAGGCTCCAGTCGGGTGGCTGCATGATGGGTGCAGTGGTTAACATACCTTTAAGCTTGGTGAAAGCTTCCTGACATTGCTCAGTCCACTAGTATGAAACATCCTTTTGAAGAAGATTACATAAAGGACGAGAGAGGAGACTAAAGTCCTTTATGAATCGCCTGTAAAATCCTGCGTGACCTAAGAAGGATCGCACGTCCCTGATGTACTTGGGTGGAAGCAGGTTAGAGATAAGATCGATTTTTGCCTTATCTACCTCAATTCCTTTGGACGAGATGATATGTCCAAGGACAATCCCCTTATGAACCATGAAATGGCACTTCTCCCAATTAAGTACCAAGTTCTTTTCTTCACATCTTTTCAGCACACATTTAAGACTTTCCAAGCACTTGCTGAAAGATGAGTCATAGACAGAGAAATCGTCCATGAAGACCTCTAGATATTGCCCCACCATATCAGAAAAGATACTCAACATACATCGCTGAAAGGTGGCAGGGGCATTACATAGTCCAAATGGCATCCTTCGGTAAGCAAAGGTGCCATAGGGACATGTAAATGTGGTCTTTTCCTGGTCTTCAGGGGCGATTTCAATCTGATTGTAGCCTGAATACCTGTCAAGGAAACAGTAATAGGAATGACCAGCTAGCCTTTCTAAGATTTGATCAATGAAGGGCAAAGGAAAGTGATCCTTCCTTGTGACGGTATTCAACTTTATGTAGTCAATGCACATCCTCCAACCAGTAATAACTCTAGTCGGCACGAGTTCATTATTAGTATTGGCTACGATGGTGATTCCGGACTTCTTAGGAACCACCTGAGTTGGACTTACCCATTGACTATCAGATATAGGGTATATGATACCCACATCTAATAGTTTGAGAACCTCGGCCTTAACCACTTCCTTCATGTTTGGATTTAGCCTACGTTGTGGTTGCCGAGCGGTCTTCACATTTTCCTCAAGATATATATGGTGAGTACAAATCGAGGGGTCGATTCCCTTGAGGTCCGCGATCGTCCATCCTAGGGCTACTTTATGCTCAATGAGAGTAGATATGAGCATACTCTCCTGTTCTTCCTCCAGGTGGGCAGAGATCATCACCGGGTATGTCTCATCTTGACCTAAATAGGCATATTTTAAATCAGAGGGCAAAGGTTTTAGGTCAAGCTTTGGTGCCTTGAGGTTAGACGGTAGAGGCACTACATCGCTTTGTGGCAATTCTTCAAATTGTGGCCTCCACCGTTAACTTCAAGTACCGGCAATATCAAGCAAGGCACACGTCTCCCTAATCATATCATCATCAAACTCATGGGAGTGGGCCAAGCATGTCTCTAGAGGATCAGAGGATAAGGTAAGGGGTGTCCTATCTTCCACGAAAGTATCGATCATATTAATGTCGTGGACATCGTCATCATCCTCTCGCGTTCTTGCGTTATTGAAAAAGATGTTTGACTCCAATGTCAAATTTACAAAAGACATAGTCATGACACCATTCCTGCAATTGATGATTGCATTTGACGTGGCAAGGAATGGGCGACCAAGAATGACGGGAATTTGAGTGCTCATATTGTTGATGGGTTCGGTGTCCAAGATGATAAAATCTACAGGGTAGTAAAATCTATCGACTTGGACTAACACATCCTCAATAATCCCTCTTGGTACACGAACAGTTCGATCGGCAAGTTGTAGTGTGGTTAGGGTATGTTTTAACTCACCCAATCCTAACTGTTTGTATACCGAGTAGGTGATAAGGGTCAAATATTTCATATCAGACCCCAGATATTGCATGATTTTATGTAAATCATAACGCCTAATGTCAAATTTTAATTGTGTTTTTATTACAGGACGAAATCAAGAGCGTTAATTGGAAATTGATGTTAAAAGCGTGGATTTGTCATTCCGAAGTCACCAAAGCACAGGATGAACCTCAGAGGACCAATATTGAAGAATTTACATGCCTGGGACCCGAGGAAATCAAGCCGTTCACGTTTAAAGAGGCCCGAAACTGGTCCAGAATGAAAGATCACATGGTTTCCTCCATCCAATTGGCTCGAAACTTCATACATAACTTGGGGACCATAAATAAACCGTACATATTAAATTTCACCCATTGGATCATTACGGAAGTGCCCCAACTGACAAATCATCCCACAAACTGTTGATTCTGGGCCCACTTACAATCTGGATATGCTTCAACTTTGGAATCAATGCCTTAAATGGGGAGACAATCTAAATGGACGGTGCAGATTTCTCAAAAAAATATCACAGTGGACCCCGTATATGATGCATGTGCGCAGTGTATGATCTGGCTGGAGCTACACCGGACCGCCTTCTACGGCGGTCGCGGCGGCCGACCGCGTCCGTCTCTCAAAGCCGCTCTGCGTCCCGGCGTTAACGACGTCCGACGACGGCGATCGCGGTTGTGGGGCCCACTCGTTGTCCAAATGGACAATCCAAACCGTCCATCCACTTCCCTGGGGCACCCATAACCCACGCCTAGGTGGAAGTTTGGTCCCATACATGTGTACGGATGTGGATTGATGAAAATTACAGAATGGACGGCGGAACGAAAGATCAAGTGGGCCGCATCTATTTCACTCCAAAATATACCACTCCCGGACGGTTTTTCGATGGCTATCTCATGAACGGAGTGGATTTTTCATCTACCCGGAGGAATGGGCCCCACCATTGCCACGGAGGATGGGTTTGCGTCCGCGAAACGCACTTCCGCTGGCGTGTTTTGCGAAAGTTTGTGGGCCCCGCACGTCACCTGTCCGGCCGATCTGACCCGTCCATCGTGTAGAGGGCCGCGAGCACTACAAACCTATGCTGATATTCTACTCCCATGCGTACACACGTGTGCGGTACAGAGGCCACAAACAGGCTGCTCGGCGACGTTCAAAACTGATCTTTTCGAAATTTCTTCTGTGGGCCGCGCTAATGGACCTTCAAAACCACCCATTCTTGACTGAAATTTCGTCCTGAATCCAATGGACGGGGTGGATTTTTCAGAAAATACCTCTGTGGGGCCCACCGATCACGGCTGCGAAAATCGCACTTCGAGTCCGTCTACGACTCTGCCACCGATTCCACCATCCAAGGCAGTGATATAAAGGGAAGTTTTGGACGTGGGAGAGGGATGGAGATACAGGGAATTTGAGATCCAGAGCCAGGGAGAGGAGAAAGAGAAGAAAGAGAAGGAAGAAGAGAGAGAGATTGTTCGGTTTGGTTTTTTATTTTATGAATTTTATGGCTCACTAATCTCTCAGCTAGGGCTGAGATGAAGCCCCTAATTTGATCAGCTCTTGTATTGGTTGATTTACTTTGAATTTTAATTAATTTGTTCTTTTCTCTGAGTGGGCTTTATGGGTTTAAATTCCATATTTCTCCATCTATGAACTTGATCAAAGTATATAGATGGATGTTGTTTGGATGCTTATTACAGGTGCTTGTGTCTGATCAAGAATAAGTTTCCTATAGAGGAAGAAACAGGGTGCTTTAATGAATGTACATTCCATGTGCCCGACCAAGGACATGGGATTTGTTATTCATGGCATTGCTTAAAGGAATTAGACAGTCTGTATGCCCGATTAAGGACACAGATTGTGCTTTCTCTATTTAAGTGGTATCAATCTATATCAAGGTGAATCAACAGACAAAACAAGGGTTAGGATAATTAGGGGTGGATTCGAAAGTCCTAGTGCTCTCTCTCTGATTGAATTTTCTTCCCTGTTCTTAATTGTTTTTCGTAAAATTGTGCTTAGTAGTTTAGTTCATTATTCATTGGATTAGTTAAGAAGAATCATAGATTTGAATTGTGACAACCAGTCCTCGTGGGATTCGACCTCGATCTTACCGAGTTTATTACTACATCACAACCCTATACTTGGGGAGTGAACAAGTTTTAGTGCCGTTGCTCTGGGACCTTAAGCTTTCGCTTCCAAATTGAATTTAGGATTCTCTCTTATCATAATTCATAGTCTTAGGATTTTACTAACTTTAGGTTAAAGTTTTTATTTTTAGAAACTAACCTATTTCTTGTTTTGTAGGATTCTGAGATAGAAACTTCTAATTTGGTGATATCTTCCTAATTTCTTTATTTTTTTTATTTTTATTTTTAGAATTAGGGTTTTATTTTTTTAGAAATTTTCTAACCTTAGACTTACTATTCTTAAAAACTAACTTGTTTTGTTTTGTTTTGCAGGTTTTTAACATAAGAACTTCTACTCTGGTATCATCTTTCTCACTTCTCCTTTACTTTCCACATTGCTGTAGGATTTTACTTTCTTCTAGGATTAGACTCAGAGTTAAGGTTCTACCATGGAATCGTGGGTAGATGCTTCTGCTGAGTTGGATAGGTTTTATTGGGAGATGCCTGAAGGTTGTGGAATTCAACGTATACCTCAAGATTTCTCTCCATCGAGAACAGACATTGAGAACCGACTAGAACATTATGTTCCATCAGTTAATAAGGCCGTATACGATCATAATTATGGGAATGTGGATTATTATCAACCATCATATTCTCCCATGTATGATCAGTATAACTATAACCAGTGGAACCATCAAAACTGGGAAGATGAACCAACAACATATTGTAATAATCATTCTCTTGGATCCCATACCTTTGAGATCCTACCAGAAACGATCCAAGAGGATTCATGTTTTGATCCAGAACTATTCAACCAACATGTTGCGAAATTGATGAAATCATTAGAAGCACTCAATTCGCGCATTGAAAGGATAGAGGAAGCTCGCTCATCCCAACTACAATCCAATCCAGAAATACAATGCGAGGAAAGTGATCCTCACTCGCTTTTAACGAAATCTGAATTTGGAATGAAGAGTTGGATTCCATTAATGAGCACACTGCCAATTCCCCGATGAGTCGATCTCAATGACTGTTCAAAAGAATGATGGAGATACTTGGGTGTCTTTCAAATACAGTGATGATGACACACTTTCCTTACATGACACACAAGATCTCAATGATGAGGTAGAGGTTAGTTTATTCGAACCTCAACCAAATTTAGAATGTGAGGAAGGCGATCCCATCCCAAGTGCGCACTGCACAGAATTAGACAATGATGTGTATTGGGATGATAATCATGGATGTTCAGCCCCAATTCCCTTGGAATCAATCTCAAGTTTGGTCCAAGTCAATGATCAAGACGTACATGAAGTGGTCGGTCATAATGAGTCACTCCCCTCACCTAACATGTCTGATTTTAAGGTAGAGGACAGGACCCTTACAACCGACCCTTCTAACTCTTGTGAAACGTATTTGGACCACTCCTCTGAATTACATGATGATATGATTCGGGAGATGGACGAGCTACTCGATATGACTCTTGAATTTGAAACCACCCAGTTGAGACCACCATCTGAATCATGTTGAATAATGATGATTCATCGCCTCTTCTGAGTAGTATCGATGAACAGAGTCCACACATCAATGCTTTGTATATTGATCTTCAATCTGTCTGTGCAGGGCTGGAGCAAGAGAGCACATCTCCGTTAACCTTCGAAAACGATGGATTCCTTGGGCAGATCATCACGAGCCCTAATGTAGAAAATGAGTCACCCTCAGCTGAATGTCCCACCTCTTTGGATGATTGCTTGACACACTTTGCAGATTCAAACGATCCCATGATAAGAGACATAGTGAATGCCTTGCAAAACAATATCTCGGTAGTAATCACTGACCGAGAGGACCCTTACTCATCGAAGCCCCTCCTTCCACAAATCTGAATATTTACCATTAAGGGAGGAGGAGCTAACGATTGAACCGAAGTCTGCTACTTCGGAATGTGTTGAGACTACGTCACTTTCTGAGAATTTTTCAGACTTTCATCTATGTGTAGTCTCTGATTCACCATGGGATACTAACATCGAAACTTCTTCTTCATCAGCAGTGAATCGTATATACTCCGGATACCTCAGGCGAATCAACAAAAAATTTTTGATGAGGTACATAAGTTTCTTTGGAAGGTCAAGCTCCAGGGCGTCCAAGCCTATTGCAAAAAGGGCTTTTGGATGATCCTGTTAAGAAACCTACTGAGAAATTTATCACGATACTGGCCAGAAGAGGAACCTTGCAGCATGACTGAGTAGTTTTTCCCTACTTTCTTAGGACTAGGGTAGTTTCCTTTATGTTGTTTTCAGATAGACGTTAAACTTGGCGCTCCTGGGAGGCAACCCAGCTTTTTTATTTTATTTCATTTCTTTTCATTTTTCTAGTTAGTTAGTTCAATGTTTGTGGGTAACATTACTGCAAACCCTCACGAGACTACAACTCGTCCACTAGGGGTAACCTAGGGGTTTAAAGGCTTGTCAGCATGCGCTAAATGCAATCGAGAGCACCTGCGAAAGTGGTATAGGTAGGATCTTCTTTTGTTTTTCTGTTTGTTATGTTTTCTTATGTTGATTTCTCTCTTGTGCTAACCTGTTTTGTGATGATATTTTTTTCTGAGGATGTCTCTTGATTCTCCGTCCAGGTACTATCTTTCCCTCATTCCTCTTTTATTCTCGTTGTCCCATGTGCATTGCATGCTTATTTCTTTACATTGAGGACAATGTAGATTTTAGGTTGGGGGTGGGAGATTAGGTTACCTAATCAGTATTTTCTTGTCTTGAGCAAAATTTGTGAAAATTTTAATTTTTTTCCGGAATTTCTATTGAATTCAAAGTGATTTTGAAGGATAGTTGTGATTTTAACATTATAAGATATGTGATGTTGGTAACTTATGACTCTTGGATTCGGCCATCTCGCTTGATTTCACAAATAATTTTGAATTGTTAATCCATGATTAGAAGTTGTAAACATTGATTGAGCCATGATTTCTCATATTACATCTGCGTTTACACATTAAGTTTTCGGTTCGATAACTGAATGATTAACTTGGTAAAAAGAAGAATTAAAAGGCTAAGTCACATAATCTTCACCATAGGTTTGCTCCCTATAGGTGTAGATTTGATTCTCCATAGTTAACATAAAAAAAAAAAAAAAAAAAAAAAGGAGTTAGGCGACAAGTTTTCGTCATAGGTTTGCTCCCTATAGGTGAGAATTTGATTCCTCTCATTTGCAGTTACTGCTCATAAAGAAAACCAAAGGCTGGTAAGATGAAAAGTTAATCTGTGAGATAAGTGTTGGTTTCAGGTTTGGTTGTTACGAATTACCAATGATATCATGAAATTGATAATTGGATCTCTTAATGATTGTAAGTCGAGAATATACTTTACATTCATGGAGCTCAATGTTTAGGATTGTTCAAATTAATGGATTAATATTTTAAACTTGATTATGAAATTTGCCGAGAGCTTGAGTCCAAGAGAAAAATTCCACACTCCAATCATGAATCTTAGAATTTTCACATCTCAGTTATCTGTTCACTTGTCACTTGAATTTGCAGGAATTATCTTTTATTTCTGAAATTATTTTTCGCATGTTTTGCTCTTGGGACTAGCAAAATGTCTTTGGTTGGGGAGTTATGATAAGGGTCAAAAATTTCATATCGGACTTTGATATTGCACGATTTTATGTAAATCATAACGCCTAATGTCAAATTTTAATTGTGTTTTTATTACGGTGATCTAAATCAAGAGCGTTAATTGGAAATTGATGTTAAAAGCGTGGATTTGTCATTCAAGTCACCAAAGCACAGGATGAACCTCGAGGACCAATATTGAAGAATTTACATGCCTGGGACCCAGGAAATCAAGCGTTCACGTTTAAAGAGGCCCGAAACCTGGTCCAATGAAAGATCACATGGTTTCCTCCTCCAATTGGCTCGAAACTTCATACATAACTTGGACCATAAATAAACCGTACATATTAAATTTCACCCATTGGATCATTACGGAAGTGCCCCAACTGACAAATCATCCCACAAACTGTTGATTCTGGGCCCACTTACAATCTGGATATGCTTCAACTTTGGAATCAATGCCTTAAATGGGGAGACAATCTAAATGGACGGTCATGGCATTTCTCAAAAATATCACAGTGGACCCCGTATATGATGCATGTGCGCAGTGTATAGATGCGCTGGAGCTACACCGGACCGCCTACGGCGGTCAGCGAGCGGCTGACCCGCGTCCGTCTCTCAAAGCCGCTCCTGCGTCCAGCGTTAACGACGTCCGACGACTGATCGCAGTTGTGGGGCCCACCTGTTGTCCAAATGGACAATCCAAACCGTCCATCCACTTCCTGGGGCACCCATAACCCACGCCTAGGTGGAAGTTTGGTCCCATACATGTGTACGGACGTGGATTGATGAAAATTACAGAATGGACGGCGGAACGAAAGATCAAGTGGGCCGCATCTATTTCACTCCAAAATATACCACTCCCGGACGGTTTTTCGATGGCTATCTCATGAACGGAGTGGATTTTTCATCTACCCGGAGGAATGGGCCCCACCATTGCCACGGAGGATGGGTTTGCGTCCGCGAAACGCACTTCCGCTGGCGTGTTTTGCGAAAGTTTGTGGGCCCCGCACGTCACCTGTCCGGCCGATCTGACCCGTCCATCGTGTAGAGGGCCGCGAGCACTATAAACCTATGCTGATATTCTACTCCCATGCGTACACACGTGTGCGGTACAGAGGCCACAAACAGGCTGCTTCGGCGACGTTCAAACCGATCTTTTCGAAATTTCTTCTGTGGGCCGCGCTAATAGACCTTCAAAACCACCCATTCTTGACTGAAATTTCGTCCTGAATCTAATGGACGGGGTGGATTTTCCAGAAAACACCTCTGTGGGGCCCACCGATCACGGCTGCGAAAATCTGCACTTCGAGTCCGTCACGACTACTGCCACGATTCCACCATCCAAGCCTATAAAAGGGAAGTTTTGGACGTGGGAGAGGGATGGAGATACAGGGAATTTGAGATCCAGAGCCAGGGAGAGGAGAAAGAGAAGAAAGAGAAGGAAGAAGAGAGAGAGAGAGATTGTTCGGTTTGGTGTTTTATTTTATGAATTTTATTTAATATTTTTTATGAATTTTATGGCTCACTAATCTCTCAGCTAGGGCTGAGATGAAGCCCCTAATTTGATCAGCTCTTGTATTGGTTGATTTACTTTGAATTTTAATTAATTTGTTCTTTTCTCTGAGTGGGCTTTATGGGTTTAAATTCCATATTTCTCCATCTATGAACTTGATCAAAGTATATAGATGGATGTTGTTTGGATGCTTATTACAGGTGCTTGTGTCTGATCAAGAATAAGTTTCCTATAGAGGAAGAAACAGGGTGCTTTAATGAATGTACATTCCATGTGCCCGACCAAGGACATGGGATTTGTTATTCATGGCATTGCTTAAAGGAATTAGATCACTCTGTATGCCCGATTAAGGACACAGATTGTGCTTTCTCTATTTAAGTGGTATCAATCTATATCAAGGTGAATCAACAGACAAAACAAGGGTTAGGATAATTAGGGGTGGATTCGAAAGTCCTAGTGCTCTCTCTCTGATTGAATTTTCTTCCCTGTTCTTAATTGTTTTTCGTAAAATTGTGCTTAGTAGTTTAGTTCATTATTCATTGGATTAGTTAAGAAGAATCATAGATTTGAATTGTGACAACCAGTCCTCGTGGGATTCGACCTCGATCTTACCGAGTTTATTACTACATCACAACCCTATACTTGGGGAGTGAACAGTAGGGGATTAGATTGATGCTCGCTCCCAAGTCAAGAAGTGCATGATCAATTCGATGGTTCTCGATTACACATGATATGGTTGGGTTACCGGGATCCTTGAATTTTTGCGGCACGTCTTGCTTCAGGATGGCACTCACTTTCTCAGTTAAGAAGATCTTCTTTTGAATGCTTTGCCGTCTTTTGGTCGTACATAGGTCTTTCAGAAATTTTGCATATAGAGGAACCTGTTTTACGACATCAAGTAGAGGAATGTTGACTTTCACTTGTTTCAATACCTCCAGAATATCCTGAGAGTTAGAAAGACGTTTTGGTGCAACCAACCGTTGGGAACGGAGCAACGGCTTCTCTAGAAGTTCCGGTTCTAAATTTTGTGGGACATCACTAGATCCATCATTATTGTCCTCTTCTCACGGTTCTTGAGGCTTTTCGGCCTAACCTAAGGGTTTTATCAATGATCTTCCCACTCCTAAGAGTGGTGATGGATTTAGCGTGTCCCATTTGATTTGAAGAGCTGGGATCATTTATCTCGTATTGCGGTTTAGGATTGGGGAGCGGTTGTGTAGGAAGCATCTCCTTTTCTATAACCGTCATACGTGAATCTATTTTTTGCATAAAGTCTGTAAGCCCACACACTGCCTGAGTCAGCTCTTGTATGAAATTTTAAACCGGTTCTTCTTGAGGTTTCCCCTGATTTGGATTTTGATTGAAGAAACTTTGAGGGGTAGCAGTTTGTCCATTCCTCCAACTAAAATTTGGATGATTTCTCCAACCAGGATTGTATGTATTAGAGGTAGATCCATTAAAAGGTCTTTGATAGTTATTTATAGCATTGGCTTGCTCATTCAACACTCCTCGAAAGGCAGATATGGTAGGACAATTTTCGGGCCAGTGTGAATGTTGCAATCACACAGATGCCGCAAACAATTTCATTAACCTTATCCTTCTTTCCTTCCATGGCCTCGACTCTTCGAGTGAGATTAGTCACTTTAAAATTTACATCGTCCTCTTCTTTCAGGAGATATACTCCACCTTTCTCCTTAGATTGAGTTGGCCTAGGCGTGGTGTTTGATTTTGGGTAATGGTCCCATGATTGTGCATTCTCGGCAAGTCTATCGAGGTAATCCCATACCTCATCGACTTATTTATTCATGAATTCTCCATTACACATTGTCTCGACCAATTGGCGCATGGAAGATGTCACCCATCATAGAAGAAATTTGTAATGCGCCACATTTCAAAACCAGTGTTGTGGGCATGAACTGACAAGATCCTCGAACCTTTCCCAACATTGGTAGAATGTTTCATCTTCCTTTTGGGCGAAGTTCATGATTGCTTTTCCGAGGGTAATCGTTTTATGGTGTGGAAAAAATTTCTTTATGAATTCCCTCTCGCAAATCATTCCATGTGCCAATGGATCTAGGACGCAAGTGAATGTAACCACGTCTTAGCCTTCTCTTTCAAGGAAAAAGGAAAGAGTTTCACTTTGATTATATCCCTCTGATACATTGGGAAAGTAAAGGTGGCTATAATCTCATCGAACTCTTTCAAATGTAAGTATGGACTTTCGATTCAAGCCCATGGAGTTTAGGAAGGAGTTGGATAACTCGGCTTGATGTCCATCTGTCTCCGTATTTTCAGAAAATCATGCATGAGGGCGTACTCACCCCCGCCGGTTGTAAATAATCCCGTAAAGTACGAGGCGGGGGTGCTTGATGCACCTCATTCTCATCCATATGTTGAGGTAGTGCTTGAGGTCGATTTGCAGTCATAACCTCATGTACTTCCTCATCCATATGTTGAGGTAGTGCTTGAGGTTGATTTGCAGCCATAACCTCAATTAACTCAGGGAAATTCGGGCGGTGTCTAGTCCTGCGATGGACAATTAACCCCTCAACTAATCCTCCTTCAATTAAGAGATGTCGAGTGTCGTCACGGGCCCACTTGGGCATGAAACACTCACAGCCCTCAATCAAATCCTAAATCTAATCCTAAGAAAGAAAATATGAATCTAGAAAGAAAAGAGGGTTGGAAGGAGATTACCAAATTGGAGTCCTTAAGCTAAAGACCTGCACAACAAAATAAAATAAGTTAGTTTCTGAAGTAAACCAAATCTAAAGAGTTAGAAAATCTAGAAAGTCAGAAAGAGTTTACCAAATTAGAAGTTCTATCTTAACAACCTACAGAATAGAAAATAAGTTAGTTTTATAAATCAAATAGAAAACAAAATTAAAAATTAAAATTAGTAAAATCCTAATCTTAAACTAACTCTAAATCCAATTAATTTCGTAGAATCGTAGAGTCAAACACTTAACGGCAAGCTAAAAACTTGTTCACTCCCAAGTATAGGGTTGTGATGTAGTAATAAGCTCAGAAGACCGAGGCTCGAATCCCAAGGGACTGGAACTTGTACGTTATCTGAAATTAAGTAGAAATAGAACTAGAATGAGATGAAATCTAAATCGATTGTAATTTAAAGAATAATGATGAAATATTTATCTAAAACTTAAGAAAATTCAGAGAAGGGAAACTAGGGATTCAGAGGATCCACTTGTAGAGATCAGGGAGAACTACACTTGATTCATAAAAATCAACTGAACTTCCTTTGATATAGTTTTGAAAAGATGAAAGGTATGTGAATTAGAATGGATTCCATCACCAAACCATACCCAGGAGACAAAGTAAACAACAGAATTAAACTAATTACCAACCAATCAATGTATGAAGGTTAGGAAGGGTACTGACATCCAACCATGCCCAGGAGACGATGGTGAACAACAGGGCTTCCTGACGTCATAAACATAAAGAAGAAAAGAACATGCTCAAAGCCATTGCAGTATTGTAATTTCAGTCACAACAGACCATTAAAGACTGAAAACATTCCCTTCATAAAATTAAATCAAAATCCATTCAGTTTAAACAAAAGCACAAGCAAAGAGGCCTCCCATCACACTACAAGCTTCACCTCTTAGCCCTAGCTAAGAGGTTTAGCCACACATAGACATGGTGGACTAGATCTCTTAAAAAAATAAAATAATTAAATAAAACAGCAAAAGAAAAAAATAAACTCTTTTTCTCTGTCTCTCTCTCTCCTCACGTCTGCCTCAAGCCACCAGATGATGCCCTCCAGCCGTGCTTCCTCCCTCCCTTTATAGCTACTGGAGGTCAGTGTTTTTGTATGAAACAGGAGTCGGCGGCAGCTTCCTTTTACGCAGGGAGACAAATCAACTTACATTAGGTGCTTGGTGAACCTATATCCTGTATTTACCGAAGAATCAGGTCCATTCAGTAGCTTCGTAGTGTCGTTGTAGGCCAGTATTCCAATATTGAAGTAGACTCGAGTTCTGGGTGGACCACACCATAAACTGACGTGTGGCTTTTCCTAGCCTTTGTATTCGCGAATGTTTGTATGGGTCTATAAACTTGTCATGGGTTTGTACAGTTTCATCATATGAATTCACTGGACGGACCAGATCATCCATTTGAAGTGATCTTGGTGGCCCACTAAATCGTCCGCAGGAGCTGTTGTGAACAGAGCCTTCCGTCCTTACGCTGCGTTGGTCGACGAGACATTTTCTGATGTCAGATAAAAAATCTACTCCGTCCAATAGCTTCAGGACGAAAAACCACCCATAAATGAGTGTTTTTAGAGTTAATTTGGTGTGGTCCACACAATCTTTTACTCCACCGTCCATCCTACTTTTGACCTGATAAGGACCCATTCTTGCTGTTTCATCTCATTCCGTCACCTAGGCTTTTGCAATAACGACCTTAGGATTCTGATGAACAGTCCAGATTAACCATCTGGACCATCATGGTGGCCCACAACATTGATCCGCAAACTCCGTTTGCGAAACAGAGGCTTCGCACGCGCCTGCTGACGTGATTGTTGAAGCTACGATCGCTATATTTGGAGAATCTATCCCGTTCATTTAACTCAGGACGAAAAATCACCCGAGACTCTGTATTTTTGGAGCGAAATAAGTGTGGCCCACTTGATCTTTTATTCCGCCGTTCATTCACCGTTGGGTCACCATTTACCTGTGCGTACATGCATGGAAGATATTTAAAACCTTGGCGAGGGTCTTTACCACCCCCTGGAGTGATTGGACGGTTCGGATCATCCGATTGGATGATGTGTGGGGTCCACTATCAAAACCCAACGCGCCAGCGTCCGTCCGCTGGACGCTAGCTGCATGAGAGAAGAAGGGTGCGGTCAAGCTTGGTTTGACTAGAAGTTCTAGTCCAGTGCACGTCGAGTGCACTTGTGCACTGGCACTGCTAGTGGGGCCCACTCATGATGTGTGTACAAGATCTGCACCGTCCATCTGTTTTAGAACCTCATTTAAGGGGTTGGGACTAAAAATGAAGTATATCCAGATTTCAGGCGGGCCTAAAATCGACCATTTATGGGCTGATTTGCTCGTTGAGACACTTTCACATGGATCCACGCGCTCAACTTTGAAATGTACGGTTAATTTATAGTCTTCAGGCCCTGTATGAAGTTTCGACCCGATCAGATGGTGATAACTCTGTGATCTTGCATTCGGTGACTTTCGTGCTTAGCTTCGCTTCGCTGATTTATTTCGGATCTCAGCTATATAAAATCGTCGATCCCAATCCCCAGGAGTCCATTCCCTGCTTTTGTGACATCGGAGTACCAAATCCACGCTTTTAATACCCAATTTCAGTTTAAGCTCCTAAATACATCCTGCATCGAAAACACGATTAACTTAAACCGTTAATCAGTACTATGTTCGTAAATTCAGGCAATAAATAGGGTCTGATATGAAATATTTGACCCTCAACAGATTCCATCAGGTCGATGGTCGAAAATCCATTTCATTCACTTTGCGGTCAATTTCAATCAGTTCGCGGTCAATTTCATTCATTTCATTTACTTCACGGTCATTTTCATGCATTTCGCTGTCAATCCCGGCGATTCTGTTTTGATTCACGGTCATTTCCATGCATTTCATGGTCAATTCGCTTCACTTCACGGTCATTTCCATACATTTCATGGTCAATCCCGATGATTCCGTTTTGATTCACGGTCATTTCCATGCATTTCACGGTCAATTTCCTTCACTTCACGGTCATTTCCATGCATTTCATGGTCAATTCGCTTCACTTCACGGTCATTTTCATGCATATCACGGTCATTCCCGCCTATTTCGTATTGATTCACAGTCATTTCGACGCATTTCACGATCATGCCCCTTCACTTCACGGTCATTTTTGCGCATTTCACGGTCCAATCGCCTCACTTCACGGTCATTTCCATGCATATCACGGTCATTCCCACCTATTCCGTGTTGATTCACAGTCATTTCGGCGCATTTCATGATCATGCCCCTTCACTTCACGTTCATTTCCGCGCATTTCACAGTCCAATCGCTAGACTTCACCATGAAATGCGTCGAAATGACCGTGAATCAATACGGAATAGGCGGGAATGACCTTGAAATGCATGGAAATGACCATAAAGTGAAGCGAATTGACCGTGAAATGCGCGGAAATGACCGTGAAGTGAAGGGGCATGACCGTGAAATGCGTCGAAATGACCGTGAATGAAAACAGAATTGCCGGGATTGACCGTGAAATGCATGAAAATGACTGTGAAGTGAAGCGAATTGACCGTGAAATGCATGGAAATGACCGTGAAGTGAAGGAAATTGACCGTGAAATGCATGAAAATGACCGTGAATCAAAACGGAATCGCCATGATTGACCGTGAAATGCATGGAATTGATCGCGAAGTAAATGAAATGAGCAAAATTGACCGCGAACTGATTGAAATTGACCGTGAAGTGAATAAAATGGATTTTAGACCATTGACCTGATGGAATCTTGAAAATAACTAGGTTGGTTAGCTAAAGTAGCTTCTCCTACCCCAAAATCATATAGGGTACGTCAAGTAACTAATTTTGGTTTAGAAGATATTCTTGTTAAATGAATAAAGAAAGAAATGAAAAAGAGAGAGAGAGAGAGAGAGAGAGAGAGAGAGAGAGAGAGAGAGAAAATTTATATGCTTATATATACATATTTATATAAATATGTATTAGAGAAAATTGTAGGTAGAATGAAGTTCTCCATGTAAAAAAATAATTAATAAATAATAATAATAATAATAATAATAATAATAATAATAATAATAATAATCTCATAGACTGGCACAGACTACAGCTATGGCTACGGTTATAATCCGTAGCTAAAGGTAAAATACCTTTGATACATATCAAATGCACTTCGATATGTATCGAAAATTGTATGATTTTTTAGGCAAACTCGCTGGACAGTTCTGGACCTTTTTCGATTAATCGAAAGACCTTGGATACAAATCGAACGACATAAAGACCTTCGATACATATAAAAGGACATATCGAAATGGCAGAGGATAGGACTATGGCTACGGTTATTATCCGTAGCCATAGAAAGCCCCGTAGCCATAAGTTCCTGGTTTTATTTATTTATTTTTTATTATTTATTATTTATTTTATTTTTTGCTGTTGTAATCCCCACCACTTTTTGTGGGTCCTATTATGAGGTATGTGTTATATCCAAACCATCCATCTTTTTGGCGAACTCGTATTAAGGCTTGAGACGAAAATAAGATAGATTTAGCTATCAAGTGGACCACACTGTTAAAGGCTATGGAGGATTGAACGTCTACCATTGAAACCCTTTTAGGGGTCACAGAAGTTTTGGATCATTATGAAACTTGTTTTTCCTCTTCATCCTGGTCTTTGTGACCTTATGAATAGATTAGATGAAAAATAAATGTTATGGTGAGCCCTATAAAATTTTTAACAGTGAAAATCAATTTTCCCGCTGCTCTGTGTGGTGTGGTCCAGTTGATCTTTGGATATGATTTTTTTTTTTTTTTTGGTAATGCTCCGAAATGATCTCGAAATATGGATGAACGTTGTGGATATAATAAATACGTAACTATGGGGCCCATGTAACTTTGATATCTTTTGAACCGTTCGTACAACTCGGAGTTCGAGGAGCGTCAGCGCTCGTCTTCGAGCACCACTGATCTGCTAAGGAAAAAGCAGGGGCATTTTCGACCTTTGGCAAGTCGTCCGTATACCTGGGGCTTATTCTTGTAAGGTAAAATGAGGTGGGCTTCATCTTGTAAATGGGCCATAAATGGGTCGTACAGTTATAAATTTCTCACAAAACATCACTATTTATGTGAGATTTGCTGGAATGCATCCCTACTTATTATATTAAGACACGTGATGGATGGTTTTATTGGGCTCAATGTGATGTATATATTTTATCCAGGCAGTTCATTCATTTTGAAAATTCATTTTAAGGAATGAGCCCAAAAATGAGGCATATCAGAGGCTCATGTGGACCACACTATAAAAAGCAGTGAAATTGAAAACCTTTTAGGGTCATAAAATTTTTGGATATAACTCATTTTTTGACCTATGACGTTAAATTAAATTTTAAATCCATTGAACGGATTGGATTTGACACATAAATTACGACAGGACCCACAATCCTTATAACATGATAACCTCGACCCTATTTATGTTACAACCATGATCTCCACACGTAACATGACAACCTCGACCCATATAACATGATAACTACGACATATATAACATGACAATCACAATCCATAACAACCACGACCCATATCAACTATGATCCATATAACATGCACGACAACGACAACCCATATAACATGACAACCTTGACCCATGACAACCACGACCCATATAACTTTGACAACCTTAACCCTTGCCACATTACAACAAAGAACCATACTCATATAACATGGTAAGGGTCGTGGTTGTAATGTGGTAAGGATCGTGGTTGTCAGGTTGATGTAATTAATAACTTGAATATTTTTAAATAATAGGAGTCAAGGCTCGTAATGGGGTAATCCGTTCCATCCACCTTGTCGGCTAGCTCGTCGTGGGCCTAAAAAGTCATGACTTGGACAGTGTCCACTTTTACCAAACGTCACAATGAGCCTGAAAAGTTTCAACAGTGGGTGTCATTGTCACCACTATTTTCTATTATGTAGCCCACACGAGCTCTGGATCAAGCCGATATTTAGACCCTAGCCTTAAAATAACATAGCAAAAAAGGATGGGCGGCATGGATTATACACATACATCAATGTAGGCTCCACAAGTTGGGCCATGTCCACGCCCAAAAAGGCTTCCATCCACGATACTTTCTCAGCATTACATATAACTACTAAACCAAGAACAATGGCAATTTGATCTTAAAAAACTTCTCAACACTATAGCTTAAAAACAATATTTGTGAACTATCATGCATATTGTCCACTAATAATAATTTCTTGCAGCACAAATTGAACAGGAAAAATGAGAAGTGCACCCGCTTGAATGCTCACACGTGTGCTAACATAGAAAACATGCAAGAGATCTGACAGTTACTTTACATAGAAAAATGATCTCTAGATCTTACGGTTACTTTACATCTTCTCCGTGTAATTTTGAGTTCCCTCCATCGTGCGTATTTGGGTTCGTGATTTGAAAGGCCTTTACTGTCACCCATCACTTTGTCATGTCTACGTTTGAGAGGAGTAAAAAATGGTGGTGAACTATCACAGGTATCTACACAAGATAATTTATTTGATTAATCATATATACGATCTCATTTGATTATGGGAATAATAAAGGGTGTTAATTACCAGCTAATCTCCATTCAAAAGGTGGAGTGAGAGAGCTTTGGTCCAGTGATGCAAGGACTATTGGAACTTTAAACTCACACGCATACTAGGTATACACTCGAGCAACTCACGTGTGTAAATGAGGCACACACGATTGATCTGATTCGTTCACGAGATGATCCTGTCTGCAGCTGTTTTGTCTTAAAAGCCATGAACATCTGGCTGGCTATCGGGTGAGACCCACCTGTTATGAAACAAATGGGTGGTTGGGATAAGATTGGCCAAAATATCCATATTTATTGCGTATCGACACCATTCTTCCATTTTTCCAGCTCATTTTAGTGCCTGTATCAAAAAATGAAGCAGATCCAAATCTAAGGCGGACTACAAACCATGTATAAGAAACGGGAAACAGCAGTGACTGAATGCCCAACATTAAAAACATCTTAAGGGCTACAAAAACTTTGCATCAAGCTGATTTTATGTTCTCTTAATCTAAGTCCGTGTGACATCATCATGTTCGATGGAAAATAAACATTGCAGTGCATCTGGGAATTAAAGTTTTCAATGATGGGCATCAAATCAACCTTGTTTCCCGTGGTGGTCTAGGGTTTAGGATTTCGCACAAGATTTGGATTTACTATATTTTTAGGCCAGGCTCTAAAATGAATTGAAAAAAATAAATAGACAATGTGGATATAAAACATATATATAGTGGGGTTTGCAATCATGGATCCGCTGAGCTTAATGGTGTCCCAAAACTGCATCCGGGTGGAAGGCGTGTATATCTTGCATGGATACAAAGCATCGATCAGATGGCCAAACGGTGGATGGACCATCCTCGGGATATTTTCTCACCGCTCCAATCATAACCCTCGGCTTACCGACCTTTAAATAGATTACTAGGAAAAACATACTCAAAAAGAGTTCAAGCCAACTCAAAATAGCTAAATGATTTGACGGCTGGGATCCTCCAACCTCAATCTTGAGATTTTCAAGGCCAGGTTCATCAACCGTACTGGGCCAGGATTTTGAAGAATGATATGAGAATGTATAAGATTTATATCACTGGCTCCTTGATGAGATTATTAATTTGCACCCAATTTGCCACCACATGTTAGCATGAAGACCGTACCGTGATGATCAAAAGATGTCTTTATTAGAAAGGTAGATGGATCAGGCACCAAATAAATCAAGAGGCCAAGAAACTTGTAATAATTTGGAGAATCAAGAGGCCACTAAACTTATAATAATTTGGAGATATATGAAATAGGGATGTCCAAGTCCTGCTGGTAGGGGAGTTTACGGTTTGGAGATTTTTCTGCAGGGAGGATAGTGGTGCTTCTTTTTTCTGCTCTGTTTTTCCGTTCTCCGTTTAGCCGATATGATAGGTGAGGCTCAATTCTTTTTGTGTCGAGCCCATCTGAAAATCTAGCTTGTACATCATTTGATCCTTCTTAACAAAGATATAGGGGCATGGCCCTTCTTTTCAGAGAGAGAGAGAGAGAGAGAGAGAGAGAGAGAGAGAGAGAGAGAGAGAGAGAGAGAGAGAGAGAGAGAGAGAGAGAGAGAGAGAGAGAGAGAGAGAGAGAGAGAGAGAGAGAGAGAGAGCCATCCTTATGGAGACACGACTTAAGAACTACATTTTCTATCCACCGGCTAGCATGTAAAAATTCATGATTCAATTCAATTTTTATCCCCAGGACATGGATGAGATGGTTATGATTGCATAATAAAGGTGGTTCTTTAGATGGTCACTAACAACTAGATGGATCAATTTCCTTCTTGGACCTACTTTTATGTAAATAATCTTGACCGTCCATATCTAGGGCCATTAATCAAATGTTAATGTTCATTAGATTAGTGTGATATTTTCACGGTCACCCAAAAAATGTACATTTGACCTAACGAACAGTCTAGATCCAAGGATTGAACTAATTGTACCATTGTAATTAACCACTACTAGCTAGCACTAAACTTATAGCGCCTGGAGAGCACAAAAGCATCTCTCTTTAACCTTGGTGCACTTTGTTCATGTGTTCTATGAATATGGAATACCTCTTCAAACCTTGTTGGAGAGGATGGGTGAGGCCCAGATGTCCCACACACTTGCAGGACTACCAGGAATATAACACTACCGTGGAGTGAAAACTCTGTGGGGCCCAACATGATATATGTATTTTATCTACACTATTTGTTTTGCCAGCTCATTTTAGGACATGAGTTATTAAGCAGATCAAAAGCTCAAGTGGGACATACCATACAAGAAACGCTCAAGTAGAACACACCATAAGAAACAGTAATGTTGATTGAAAGACCGCCATTAAAAAGTTCTTGAGGCCATGGAAGTTTTGGATCAAATTGATATTTGTGTTTTTCCTTCATTCAGGTCTGCGTGATCTTATCAAGAAGTTAAAAGTCAAATAAACATCACCATCATATCTAGGAAGGTTTCAATGGTGGGTATTATTATATATCCCCACTGTTCCCTATGGTGTAAGTCCAAATATTAATCGTTTGAGCTGCTGCATTTTTGGGCTCATCACCTAAAATGAGCTGGAAAAATGGATAAAAGGTGTGAATATAAAACAAACATATCAAAGAAGGCCTCACAGTGCCTACCTCCACCTAGCTGGATGGTGTTGGGGTTACCCCCCAATCTGCTTCCCATCAGGTAGCTTTCCTCAACAATGCAACCAGATGTTTTGGATGAACTAAGCAACCATCCATGCAGTCAGTCCTCCAACTGATGGGCCAGAGTCTAAGGACACATCCATCCAACTGAAGCGCATGGTAATACCTGCATCCGGTGGATGAAAAGTCCATTGAACATGTGATTTAGTACAGAGGAAGCTGGTATATATTTTTATCAATGGACCACCTTAGAATGACCTAGATGGTTGGGCTCTATACATGATGATGGACACTGGAGCCACGTAAACTAGGGTTGGCAATGAGTTGGGTGACCATGGCACCAAGGTTTGGGGCCCTAAAGGTCGTGGTTCAAGCCTGGACCAATAATGAAAGGCCTGGTCCAACCATCTAGTGGGCCCCATAGTGTTTACCCATCCGAATCCCTCACTTAGCTATCACATGCTGGCTCAACGCAAAAGCTGTTAGGGATAATCTGATCTCAACTTTTTTAATAAAAATGTGTCAAGTAACTATGCAGGACATGTGTTTTTTTTTTTCATATATATATATATATATATATATATATATATATATATATATATATATATCTGCCAATATTTACACCCAGCCCTGGGGACAAAAAACAGGTGCTGAGACAGAAACAACACCAGAGCAAAGACTATACTCTGCCACTAGCGAAAGAAGATCAAAGCTAGGAAAAGAAACGAGAAGAAGAGAAGAAGCTGCTTATCAGTGTTTAATTCTTCTAATATTTGGGCATTTGGAAATACAACAACCCTTCTTAATTTGGTCAAAATCCCTTAATATTTTTGCATCAAGCCAGAACACAACTTCAATCATAAGATTTATTCTTTTGGCATCAAGCCAAAACACACAACTTCAATCATAAACATCTGAAAGAAAGAAAAAGTAAAAGAAAAACCTCTTCATCTCTCACCCACACAGATTATTTAAAACACTTCTCACCATCTCACCCTTCTTCTTCTTCTTCTTCTTGGGAGAGAAGTCAACCTTAATAATTACCCTCACTCAAAGAATTGCTTGAAGGTGTCCACGGTCATCGATGATCCTTCACCACCTACTATTTCTTGCACTTTTGAAGCTATTTCGCCAGGATCCGGCCCATCGCCATCCCCACTGTTCCCTTCTTTCCCCTCACCACCTTGTTCAGCAGCCCGGTCTACCCCTTGCTCATCTCCATCTCCAATCAAACACAACCTTCCCATCACCTCGTTCATGGCCGGCCTTTCCTTCCCACTGAACTTGAGGCAATCCTCTGCAAGCTTCGCAAGTTCTTGCAACTGATCCATCCCTGCTTCTTCCAGGAGACCATCCTGGACAACAAACTCTAGACGATTCTGATTCATCTCGGAAATGAAATGCATAGTAAGGCTACCACCCTTTTTCTTGCTCTCGTCTGAGCTGGGGTCCTGCCCCGTTAAGAGCTCGACTAGTACAACGCCAAAGCTATACACATCACTCTTCTCCGTCAGCTGCTTTGTGTGAGTATACTCAGGATCCAGATACCCAATTGTCTGATTTACATACGACACGCTCGACAACACCCTCGCCACTCCAAATTCGACCACTTTGGGGTTGCCATTTTCATCCAAGAGTATGTTTGATGACCTCACATCCCTATGCCAGACACTGATTGCATGAAAATCGGCAAGTGCCCTTGCCGTTCCTTTGGCAATCTTCAAGAGGTCTTTCCACTGCAATTGAGTTTCGGGGTTTGCATTCGCATGGAGATAGTCGTAGAGAGTGAGGTCAGAGACGTACTCATAGACTAACCACTGATCAGGTTTCGTCTCCAAGCAACAGCCTAAGAGCTTCACCATGTTCGGATGGTTGAAACGGCAAAGAGTCATTATCTCCTTCAGGAACGGTTGGCGCTCCTCATCTTCCTCCATCTTGAATGGCCTCATATCAATCTTCCTATTATCATCAGGATGCTTTCCTGTAGACCTTCTACCCTGACGTATCCCCATAACAAGGTCGGAGCCCCTCTTGAGGAGTTTGATTGCTTTCTCGAGGTTTTCTTGAGTGAAGATTTTGGGATTTTGATCACTAGGAGCAGCATCGACCAACGCCGACTCTGATCCAGTGATAGAAGGAGGGAGACCAGTACTAGTTTGATAAGCAGCTTGGGTCGACAACGCCGTCTCTGATCCAGGAGCAGCATTACTAGCTTGATTGATGAAGTTTTGCAAGATAGGACCTCCATTTTGGATGAAGGTGTTATTCCTGATTACAGCGAGCTTCTTTTCAAGGAAAGAGCCATATGACCACGATGCTCCTAGAAGGCTCACCGCCAGTCCTAAACCAGCTGCTCATTTGCCATCCAAACCCAACCCCATGTTAGTTTTATTAATATGGGATGAAATCCCTAACACAAGTAAGCCGAGTTTCATTGTTCTAAAACTTGGACCCGGGTCTGACTCGATCCCGACCGCACCATTGAGTGTATTGACCATAGTGTTTGTATTTTACATTAGTTGGGCGGGTCGTGTATTCGAGTCAACCCGACTCGGCTGCCAAGTATATGCTGATGCCATTATCAGCATATATAACATATGCCAAAGATTGGTTTCTTCGAGACATTCGTCAGGAGGGGCCCTTGAGTTTGGGTGGTCCACTGATCAGGTAAGCCACGAGTGTATGAGAAGAATCAAGGGTTAGAAAATAAATAACAAGCGGTTGCATTCAATTTACACTCGTGGCTCAGTTGATGAGCTGGCCAGCATGCATGATCATCCTTGATGTGTTCAGACTTCAGGGTCTTCAGACTTCACATCTTATCTTTTAAGGGACAGCAGTCATCTACTAAAATACCCCTCTCTTTTTTTCTTTTTTCTTTTTTTTAAATTGTGAAATCCACTCTGTCTATCGGACATACTCCTCTATATTGGGCCCTGAGGCCAAAAATCATCCAGATGCAGAACTCACATGAGCCACACTACAGGGAATAATGGGAATGAGACACGAACCATTGCTTTATGTGTGGGGCCACCATGGTGTGTCTTTCATCAAATCTGTTCACTGGTCTGACTCTTCAGGATAAGGGAAGATGAAAAAAATCAACATGATCCAAAACTCAGGCAGGTTAGAGCATGCTATGTACTATAGAGGTTATAGGTGCCATGTTACAATTTCTACCATTGGTGTGATCCATCTGAGTTTTTCATCTGGCTGATTTTTTGTATGTACTACGACAGGAGATTTATCACCTCGTGGACAATGGATTTATATATAATATGGGTCCCAAAGAGCCTATGTGTTTTAGGCACTCCCTAAAATAGGCTTCCTATACTCTTAAACAATTTTGGCCCCGTTTAAAGTAGGTTTTGATACCCACCGTACCTCAGCTAGTAGCTAAATTTTAGGGAAGAATTTCCACACCGTTGAATCTTATATGATCATAACCATTCATATTCTAGGTTCTATATGCTCCAAGGGACGTCCTAAGAAAGAAGCATGACTAAATGCTATAGCTTTTATAAAGTAGCAATGAAAACATGAACGATTCATATAGAAGCCGTTGAGGAGAATCTACTCTTTGGGCTGGACGCAACATCTTCATTTTGACGCCCACTTTTTTCAAGGATAGCATTCAACCCAAAAGTATGGGCTGTATAAGCACAAAAGGAATATACTGTCCAAATGAAGTTTATGTGGATGGCTCATCGGTTCCGTCCATATCTCACCTACGTGATAATTAAAAGATGATCTACTCGGTGGGTCCCCCTGATAGACGGATCAGATCTTGAAGACTTGTGCGGCCTCTCAACCATGCCGGCATGTAGAGGTGTCTGTTTAAGGGTGCCAATGCTAATTAGACAACTAGAAGTTTGTTAGCCCAACTTGCACCTTCACCTCTCTGTGAATGTGAAAAACCTTCGGATATATAACCGTGTGCTCTGCTGCGGAGGAGTTTGCACGAACTCATGAGAACTCATCATATGTGATGTGACTCCAAAATCTGAACAGTCCATGGGAAGCAGTTCCTCATGAAACCCCCCAATCCCAATTTTTACTTTGATCCAAAACTTTGGTGGGCATAAAAAATAAAAATAGTTTCCTCCCTTGATTTTCATTTCTATTTGATATGGGCCACTAGAATTTTAGATCAAGGCAAAAATTTGTTCCATGGGCTTTCATAGGATTCCTCATCATATGGATCATTCAGATTATACGTTCATAACACGTGTGCAAAGGTACGCACATGCATAGTGTGCAGGTGAGCATGTGTGTATATATATATTGCACATACATCACAGTTTGAAAGCTATCTGTGCATAGTTTTTGGATAATACCTAAAAGGATTTGGGAAAACGGATGGACAGATTGGATACAGAATACACATATCAAGTGGGGACCCACAGTAAGGGCTGACCGTCTTAGGTGAGGACGGGTTCTCAGTTCTCACCCTGATCCGCTCCTACGCACCACACAACAAAGCAACCGAATTTCTTGACGTGTGAAATTTATGTGGGCCATGATGATGTATTTCTTAGATTCATACTGTTCATCCATTTATATCAGATCATTCTAAGATTACCAGTCAAAAAACAATGTAGATCCAAAGTTAAAGTGTACTGCACCACTGAATTGATGCTACCGTTGAAAATTTCTTAAGCCACTGAAGTCTACGATCAAGCTGATATTTGTATTTTAACTTCATCCAGATTTGTATTATCTTATGAACATGTCAGATCAAAAATAATCCCCACCGTTGGCCGTAGGATAGTTCCAACTATAGTCTGTTCAACTCCATTGCTTAATGTGGTGTGATCTACTCGAGCTTTAGATGTTCTTCATTTTTGGGTTCATTTTATAAAATTATCTTTAAAATTGTATGGATGGGGTAGATCTAACAAAAAAATTCCTCATCACATGGACCTGTATATATATATATATATATATATATATATATATATATATATATATATATATATATATATATATATATGGGACAAGGTACAATGCACTCGAGCTGACTTTAAGCTCCCTTGAGGTAGAGCTGTGTGGGCCCTACCGTGATGTGTGTCGACCATCAACACCGTGCATTTGATAGGTCCCCTTTAAATTATGGGATATCCCAAAAAGCAGCCTTATACGGAACTCATGTTAGCCATTCCATCTAAAATTATGTGAAGACACCATTAAAACATATAAAAGCACTTTGTGGGGCTCACCTGAGTTTTTGATGCGCCTGAAACTTGGTCTGAACCCTCATTCAAGTGGGACACACATAATGGATGGGCTGGATTTGCAAACCACATCTCGGTGGGCCCTCAAAAATTGTTATGAATGTTTTAATGGTGCACGGCCCCTCTCCACTTCTGTATGTGGTGTGGCCCAATAAGTCACTGATTGACTTGATTTTTGAGACCTAGGCCAACGATGGAATGATGCATCTGACTAATGGGGTAGATGTTCGAAACGCATCATGGTGGGGCCCACACAGCTCAACCTCATGGGACGGACTCGTGAGGTCGAGTGCACAGTACCTTTTCCCTATATGTGTATATATATATACACACGTCACAGTTTGGAATCTATCTTGTGTGTTCTGTGCACATGTGCGTGTTGGTACACCAAAGATTTAGAGAGAGAGGAATCCCACACCACCAATAATCAAACAAAAAAAAAAATCAGACTCGACCACTTATCAAGCAGCCACGTATTTATGGACAGTGAACAGATGAGCCTGATTCTTTTATATCGGATGGTCAGCAGAATGATGGGATGATATCCACCAGTCAGATGTTGCATATTCTTTCCAGACTGGCACGTTTGTATAAGAAATCGGATTGCCTACTGAATTACTTAGTACGCTCTTTTCGTACTGCGTAAACTCAGTTGGGGCCAACGTGAATGTATGTGGTTTATCCTTGCCGTCCATCCTTTTTTCCAGCTCATTTAAGGGGTTGAGCCCAAAATTGAAGCATATACAAAGCTCAAGGGAATCATAGCACAGGAAAAAGTGGAAACAATGACTTTCACCGTTGAAATCTTGCTAGGCTCCATAGTGATGTTTATTTGTCATCCAACCTGTTCATAAGATAATACAGACATGGATGAAGGGAAAACACAAATATAAGCTTGATCCAAAATTTCTGTGGCCCCCAAGAATTTTTCAATGGTAGAAGTTCAATTCACACAGTTTCCTGTAGTGTGGTCCATTTTATCTTTGGATATGCTTCATTTTTTGGTTCAAGCCATAAAATTATCTGATAAAATGGATGGACGGAGTGGATTAAATACATGAATCGTAGTGAACTTAACAGAGTTTACTCAGTACGATAAGCGTACTGAGTTATTCAGTGCGCAATCCGCTTCCTTTGTAAAAGGGTTTGTTTGGTGACAAATTATACTTCTCAAGGGCAAAAGAGAGATTCATCCAATCGGCGTTTCGTACCTAAAGCGTATATCAATCCCGGGTCTTTATCTGCTTCGCTACCTGCAACCACTGTCGTGACAACATGTCAGATTTCTCAAATTACTAATTGGAGTAGAAACTGAGAAATAAACATGATCAAATATACAAAGTAAGAATAGTAAGGCCCTCCCCCAATTAGTCTTGCTCTATCTTCTACCCCACCATGCTGTGATCCACACCGTAATTGAACCTCCTACTGCTTTAATGCATCACTATTTCCAAGTCATTTTGTATGCATGATAATATCTAAAAACCCTGTATCCTTAGATGCACCGTCTGGATCATCACACGGTGGGACTGAACCACACAGATGAACGGTCTAGATCATCCACATGAAAAGCATATTGGGTAATTTGGCACCCTACCTCTACCATCACGTATATGACCAATATGCTAACACAGACCATATAGACAAACAGTCTATATCAGCAAGTGGTATGGCATAAATCCTAGTAAAAAGAATTCATCTATGATTCACGGTCAGGAAGAAAAATCATTCAATGATGGGACCACAGTAATGAACGGTTTAGATGTCTACCTGGAGGTAGACATCCTCCCACCCCGTCAAGATAAGGATTCCCATCACGACTATAGTTACAGTAGCAAACATAGCCAGATCCCCTCCTGGACACTCGGTAGAAGGCCTGCGCACCGCACTTGCTTCCATTCTTTTTTGGATCCTCCTCGATGGCCCATTCAACGGCCAAGGGAAGACCTAACTGGTATTCGGGAGCCACAAGGTTTGTGAAGTTCTGGAGGGTCGACTCGTTTAAATGGTACTCCGCCTCTACCAACCCCGCAAAGCTGTAGTTGGTCGAGCATGCACTTTTGTCGTAATTGAAGAAATTCGTAACGTTGTAGCAGAACTGGGTCTGGCCGTCGGGTATCATGCTCCGGCAGTGGCCGAGCCCGCCATGCACTGTATCCCCAGCCTTACGAAGCGTCCACTGGTACTCGCAACCGCTCACGAAGTTACCGGTGTCGTCTTTGATGTAGGCCTTGGTGTCGCAGCCCAAGGCCACGAACTTAGTCCACCGACCCGACACTGTGAATGGCAATTTCAGCTGAATGCAATTTGCATTGGACATGTTAGTAGAAGAATCAACACTTATCAGACTAACATTATTTCTGTCCCTGATCTGCTTGTCTACCGCCATCTTTTCTTTAATTAGTAGGATTACTTTTTCTGGGAGCTCGATTTTCTGAATCGGTAGCTGGACTTGGACGAGGGTCAGAACCGAGTCATTACAGGTGACGTTGAAACCTTCAAGATAACAACCTGGTTCAATTCCAAATGGGTAAGTGATGTTGATGCCGCCGCAGACGGGGGTGCAATAGGTGGGAAGTCTTTTCCATTGGATTGGAAGAAGAAGCTGAAGAGAAGAAGCAATGGAAGAACAGAAACTGTTAGGGTTTTCATATCTGTGACTCTAGGAAGATGGAAAAGAAGAGACTGATGGAGTCTATAATAATCAAAGGGTGATAATTCGCACCAGGCCTTCGTGGGGGATTTTATAAAGGAAGAGATGCCAGCTCTACTGATTCTGGATTGCTTACCTCATCTTTCTCACGTACGCATGCGTAGCTCATTCACTCGCGTGAGTGCAGTTTCCGGGTCCTCTCCATTCGCACGTGGCTGAGCATAAAGATATGGGCCCCAGCCTAGATGGTGAATGGATCAGACCGATTTTCCAGGAATGGTGATCTTAGCCGGTTTTCAAGGTGGAGTTTAACATTTTCATGGCACTGACTAGTTTGTGACAAGCCCAATTAAATTCCACTTCATTGGGTCACAAAGATAGGTTATGTCCTTATTGACGAGTCACCAGGTAATCCATTTCCATTGTTATTGGGCGTGGGTTGGCCTGTGATAAAATCACTAAGAATATTCCTGATAACCCGAATAGTGGGATTTGATTATGCCACAAGACACTAACACCGATGGGCCCACACAAGGTATGTTTGAAAGGGAAATTGATCGCATGGTGTCCCACACACCAGTGACCTTGATGGCGTGTGACAAAATTCTATGTGCGCTATGATAATGTAGGTGTTATATCATCCATTTTGCGAGATCATTTTAGAGCATGAGTCCAAAAATGAGGTAGATCCAAATCTTATATAGACTATAACACAAAAGGCAACTGGAGCAAGAGCTCCTTGAAGCCTTAGAGCTTTTGCACCAAGCTAATATTTGTGTTTTGCCTTCGTCTAGTTGAGATTTGAATATGGTCATTCTTGAGCTCATGCTCTAAAATGATCGTGCAAAATGGATAGATAGTATGGATAGACCTGTAAAACTTTACCACGCCGGCACATCACTGAGGTCAGTGGTGGCACTTATACCTCAAGAAATAGATTGTTTCTATCCCTTGTCTGGACAAAAATCAGTCCAAGGGACTTTATGGAGTTCACTATGATGTATGTCTATTATCCACGGGTCATTATTTTTTCAAATTATTTTAGGGTATGAACTCAAAAACAAGTCCGATCCAAGGTTCGAGTAGACCACAGAGGAATCAGGTGTGATTATGACACTCACCATTGAAACCTTCCTAGAGCGTGCAGTGATGTTTATTTAACGTCACACATATTCATAAGGTTATATGGACTTGGATTGGAAAAAAAAAAAAATTGGCAACTTTATTCAAGACTTTTGTGGCCCTCAATAAGTTTTTAATAGTGTGCGTTCCATTCCTACCTTGTACGATGACCATTTGATCTACCTTATTTTTAGGCTCATATTCTATGATGATCTAGAAAAATGGATGAACGACGTGGATAAAACCCATACATCACAGTGGGCTTTGTAGGGCCCCGTCAGACCAGATTCGATCCAGGCAGGGTAGGACACGATCTGCTTGCTTTAAAGGGCGGCAGGACACTATCTGTGAGGGATTTTATAAAGGAAAGATAGGCTCGCTTTGCTGACGCTGGATTGCTTCGCTCATCTTTCTCACTTCTCACGTACGTACGCATTCTTATCTCGTTCACACGTTGCGGTACTTTCTGGATGCTCGCCATTCGCATGCGCCTGGGTGTTAGAATAGCCGCTCATCAGAATGGCCGGTGTATCACCTGACCAACAAACATGACCAGTTCGCTTGGGAAGTTGTTGGTTCCTACAAATTGATCAATGATCAATTCACATATGTCCCAACTAGTGAGTGGATCAGATTAAATTTCAGGTCGGTGGGGCTTGCCATAATGATCGGTTTGGATTTAAGACACGTATTCTTAGAGTCATGGAATTGAATTCGAACGAGTACTCCGAGCAAGCGCGCATGTCACTTGAGCTCGGCTAGTTTTAAAGCAATGGGAAAGTTCCCCGACGAAGTTAAGAAGGCGATTCACGGGACAGGTGCCAACATACGCAAGCGTATGCGATCTGGACCGTACATATGGGGGAAACAATAAGAAAAGTATGATCCAGAGATTAGGCGGGCCAATCAGAAGGTGGTGCAGAAGTGAATTGGAAAGATGGACGGATGACCCCGACCGGTGAGGTAACACGGGTGGTGGTAGGTTTTTAATGGTCAATAACCACTATTTCCTTTGGTGTGGTCCACCTGAAAATTTAATCTTCTTCATCTTTGGAATCACGCCCTAAAATAAGATGACAAAACATATGTACGGCGTGGATATACAATTCATGTATCAAGGTGGGCCCTACTCTCAGGGTCGCACCCACATCGCTGGTTGGGAGTGGGAGCCAAGTCGCGCTCGTGGAACACAGTACCCCATCCCTGTGGCCTGTACCAACAGCCAACGAATCACAGTACTAATAATAATAATAATAATTGTGGCCGACCACAAAAGCCAGGCAAGTCTTTATATCAGTTGTCCCACATAGTTGGAATCAATGTAAAACTGAGAGCATGACCCAACTTTAATATATAGCCGTGGGCCCACATAGTGAGTGGATTAACCTGATTTTTCAAGAATGGTGATTTTAGCAGGTATTCAGGATTGGTTGTAATAATTTATCAAGGTACTGATCATTACCTAACAGTTGCCATGTTTGTAAGAAGGCTGACAGGATGCCATAATTATAAGTGTCAATTGCATGCGGAGTGCAAGACCACACCTTTCCATCAGGTGAGTTAGCTACATTGTGGCTTTTCTTAGCCTGATTTGGACCATTCATTTTTCGATGAATATTTAATGCATGGCATGGGGTCGTGGTTGTAATGTGGTAAGAGTCGTGGTTGTCATGTTATATGCACTTTGGTTGTTATGGGTCTTGGTTGTCATGTTATGTGGGTCATGGTTATCATGTTATATGAGTTGTAGTTGTCATGTGACGTGTGGAGTTTATAAGGGTCGAGGTTGTTATGTTATAAGGGTCCTGTCGTGATTTATGTGTTAAATACAATTCGTCCATTGGATTTAGAATTTAATTAATGTAATGGGCCAATAAATGAATTACATCCAAAAATTTCATAGCCTCCAAAAGGTTGAATGTTTTCAATGGTAGGCTTTCAATTTCACTTCTTTCTATGGTGTGGTCCACAGGAGCCTTTGATATGCCTAAATTTTTTGGCTCATTCTTTAAAATGATCTTTCAAAATGAATGGACGGCATGGATAAAATATATACATCACAGTGGGCCCAATAAGACCATCCATATCTACATAGGTCTGGTTACCATACCAGTATAAGTTACGTGACTAAATCAATGACTTTCATTTTGTTTTGTTTTGTTTTTGTTTTTGTTTTTATTTTTTGTTTTTTTTTTTTCAAACCACAATGGGCACTCGAATGCATGTAGGACCTCATTGTCGAAACCCACCACTTTGGCTTGACATATTTAATATCAGTGTTTTGTGGCATAAGCCATCCTAGCAAAGCCCTACCAAATAAACGGTTTATGTCACTGGGCCCAAATCCAACAGTTAGGGTCCCGATGTGTCTCACTGTAATACGTAGGGATGCATTCCAGCAAACCTCACCAATGAATAGTGGATTAGGTGCGGCCAAGTCTCACCCTTGACAAGAAAGAAATTTAGGGCCCACCTTGATGCATGTATTCTATTTCTACGCCATCCGCCCATCCCGGGGGTGTTGGGATTTTTGACCTACTAATCACACGTATCTGATCAGGATAAAATCCAATGGCACCAAGCACACACACAAGAAAAGAAAACACACATTGCATTTAACGTGGAAAACCCTCATGAAAAAACCACTACAAAGTCGACGATCACCACTATGAAAGCATCAATTACAAAGAGAAAAGACTTATCTGATTCGAATAACCTCGAATCTCACCCTTGTTACACCCTTTGATAACCCTATAACCCTTTAGAATACCTTTAGGAAGTCTTGGAATAATCTTAGAATAGCCCTATGGACCCCAATTTATAGTTTTAGTAACTTTCCTTTCGTATCCCAGTTGCGAAAGGACTTGCGTCACAAAATCCGCGAAACTCCTTTCCACGTCCTAGTTGCGAAAGGACTTGCAACACAAAATCATGAAACTCCTTTCGCATCCCAGCCATGCGAAAGGACTTGCAACACGAAATCATGAACTCCTTTCCGCATCCCAGTTGCGAAAGGACTCAGATTTAAGGCATCTCGCAACAATCTCCACCATGTCTTCAATTTTCAACCGTGTAGCTTCTTGACCTCTTCTCTTATTTCTTCATCACATCATAACTCAAGATCACATTGGCCAACCAAATAATCACGGATCCCGATAGATACCGCTATACCGTCGGCGCAAATATCTCTCGAGAAGCCGATCTCTTCTCTCTGAGAATAACCCCTCGCTACCAACCTCGCCCTGTATCTATACTGTATCCTCTTGAAGGTCCACTTGCATCCAACCGCTCACCGGCCCACTGGAAGCTCCACCCGCTCCCATATGTTGGTCTGGTACAACGAATCCATCACATCGTCCATAGTCACCTTTCATTTCTCAGCACCAGGCTCACCTATAGCCATCAGAATAGAAGATAAGTCCTCTGCGATATTAGAGTCGTTCATGTACCACGCCGATATCCTGCGATCATGCCGTATGATTCTTCACACGAGGTGACTGCTCCACTTTCAACTATGTGGCCATCGGCTCATTATAGACGGGTTGTATTTATTGAAGACAGTATGGTAAAAATGGAAAAGCATCCTGCAAGTGGAGCCCTAAGGCCCGGTCCTTGATCTTTCGTGAATTGACAAAGATGACTGCAACATGCCATAACCTTGACCTCTAATTCTACGTGCTCAAAATATCCTTAGGAGTCTGTATGTCGCAGTGAATTTGGAGGGATTTAAGGGGATTTAAAATCTTCTAGTTATTTGACACCATAAAATAAGCCTGGGTTTAAATTAAGGGAGTTTTAATTACTGGGTGAGAGGTTGAACTATATTTTAAATCCTCCCAAGAGTTGCGTATGTAACATGTGTCACCGGACTATTATTTTATTGGGCACATACCCACTAATGATTTATCAAAATAATTAGATTATCAATTACATCACTATAATCACTTTAATTAATATGACGATCAACACCGTCTAAACGCTGTCTATGTAAATCAACAGTTAAAAATCATTGGTTCATCACTCGAACATGATCTTGTGCTTGTGGCCCATCCAAGACTTGAAATTTCATCATTTCCGGACAAAGCATATATTTCAGCGGAATTATTACAACCATTGTATCAAACATTACATATTTCACTAATTAGATAGTGTTTTGTGGCATCTTCCATACAAGGGAAGCCCTACTAAATAAATGGTTTGTGTCACTCAGAAATACCTAAATCCATCAGCTAGAGTCGGACGTATCTTGCTTTAATGCTTATGCATTCAAACAATCCTCTCATAAGTAACAAGGTCTTGCTAATCCCAGACGGGTTTGTTAGCAATGCTATATACACCACTTCACGTGCCACCGAGGCCAACAGGTGCAATATCCAAACCAGTCAATAGGTGGATCTGATGGTATAAATCTTGTTCCTGAAAAGTATAAATCTAATTCAATTCGGTAAGTGGGCCACGATGTTAGAAACAGTTGGACGGGTAAGAAAACTTCAGCCAACTTTTTTCAGTGGTGGGCTTGTTTTGCAAGCTGTGCCGTACCTGACGACTGGATCAACCTGTTTCTTTACTGTTCTGATGAATGGATTGGATCTCATACCTATGCACGATGCTGGCACATGTGAGCAACCTTGCACCCGCTTATGGGCTTAGCAAAACTACAGAAAATCATCAGTGAACTTCTAATTAAGTGCAATCGAGTGTGCACTTTTTTACCTGCTCTGCCTTCCACAGGGCAACAAGATACACGTGTGAAAGATCTGAGCCGGTCAGGTGATGCCCATCCTTTAGATGCGTTTTCTCTCGTGCACAACCAATGTCGATGGCTAGTCAATCTTCTTCCAACCGCTCATTTGTTTCATATGCGCATGACCCACCCGATAATCAGATTGCCGTTAATTTTCAAAAAAAAAAAAAAAAGTATCCAAAAGATGAGACCACCTCATAAACGGCTACTATATTCCACGTGTCAAGTGCACGTGTACACTTGAGTTCTCCTGCGAGCTAAAGTTTTTAGCGACTCATAAAGAGAATGCATCACCACACCCTGACCAAGCCAAAGCTCTCCCACTATTCCATGTTTGGATTGGACGAACAGTAGTTAACACCCTTAATGAAGACTAGCTGCTAGTAAGTAACATTTTTAATAATTCCTTTAATCAATTGAGATGATTAATCAAATAAATTATCTTGTAGCTTTAGTCTAGACTCCTGTAATAATTCACCACCATTTTTTGACTCCTCAATTGGGCATGCATGTGAAAGGAAAATTCAAAATTACAGTGAGAAGATAGGGTAACCGTCTGATTTTATCCTTAGAATTTGGACTGCTAGCTTTTCAATTATAAACATCCATTTGATAGCCACAAGCTAGAAGGCTAGGATTTCTTGATAAGCGTAGTTTTAAGAGAGATGCTCCATTACTCGAGGGGAGCAACCAACATTTTTAAGAGGGTGGTGAACTAGCAGAGTCGTCTTTTTTTTTTTTTTTTTGGTATGTCATGAATCACGTGACCATTTGATTATTTTGTAAGGCTGCGTCGTACAAACATTTCCCACCTCCGCATTCCACTAATGCAGGGTGTGTTTGTTTTTCGGTGAAATGGTAAATCACGCGTGGAAAAATAATAAATCACGCGTAGAAAAGTAATGATTATTCCCCGGTTAATTCACAGCATCCTCATACGACTGCTTACTTTTTGACACAAAAATCAAGAATAGTATAAAATATTTGTGGGTCTCACTATGATGCATTTCGCTTATCCACACCGTTCATCCATTATTACATTTGCATTCAAAAATTGAGGCATATCCAATACTCAAGTAGACCATGTCATACAAAAAAGAGAATTGAATACTTACCGTTAAAAACTTGATAGGGTCACTGTTTCTTTTGGCGTGGGCCATTTGAGTGTTAGATCTGCTTCATTCTTTGTCTCATGCTCCAAAATATTGTAATAAAACAGACTGATGAAATGTATATATCACACCCATTACCTTGCAGTAAATAAATTAAAATTACATCCGTTAAACCAATTTCACAGGCACAAATTCCAATGAATTTTCAAACGCAGGAAATAGTAATAATCACAGTTTCCCTTGCATTTCCCATTTATCTGAAAAACAAACAGGCCAAAAGGGTGGTAGTCACGTAATCCATGCACGCGTTACTGTAACGCGTTTTTGTGTTTTTTAATCTACAAAGGGTCGTCTCAAAAACTCGATACAGGTCAGTGCAGCTACGTCTATGTTTCCCTCTGCATTTGCAGCTCACATATGCCAACGTGGCACCATTGTGAGAAATCCAAACCGTTCAATCATATGGCTCCGTCGTTCATTTGCTCTAAGTTGAAAACAAGGCTCGTCTGTTTGCCAAGTAGGCCACACATGTAGAACCAAATGGACAAATAGGAAGATGTTATCAATGGTCCACATTCAGCGGACCTATGTAACAAATTTGTCTCGATGCTTGATTTGAAAGATGTAAAATTAGGGGCTAGCAGTTTGAGCTAATCAGATCTCCCACATGTTTTGTATGTCGGCAGGTATATGAGCATTCAAGTACCAAAAATGTATACACGCGCGGGTGTACTTCTCATTTTTCTCTTTTTAAGAAAGAAGATTCCTCCCCCAGTTCCGCTCGGGAAAATTACTGATCAGAAGCCTTTTCCGTGATAGTTCATCAATAATGTTTTTAAGTTGTGGTGTCTCATCCTTTGTGCACTTGGCATATATGTGTCGCTGTCTGGGCAGGCCAAGCGGACCACATTATCACAGACCGGATCAATCAATCCCGAACATCTCATTTCTTACTAGAATCAGGCTGGTGACCATTTTAATCTCAACCGATCAATAATTGGCCTTGTGATTTTTGGGTTCCACTCTTGGTATTTTGAATTAAATTCTATCTTATGATGGATCATACAATTTGGATGGTGCAGATTGATGTGCATCGATACAACTAGTTTAAAAAAAAAAAGTATCCCACTAAGGGGTGAGTGTGTGGGGTGTGTGTGCGTGTGTAATATATATATATATATATATATATATATATATATATATATATATATATATATATATATATATATATATATAAGTATCACGGTCATCTTTTTTGTTGTTTACCACAGGAAACGTGGCTTGGTAGACAATTCAAAAGGGGCGAGGATTTCCTATGCCTTGTAGTCCATTTTTCGAGATCATTTTAGGACTTAAGATCAAAAGTGAGTAGGATCCAAGACTCAAATGGGCCGCACTAAAGGAAAAGGTGGGTTGGAAAATTCATACCATCGAAACATCCCTGAGGTCGATAGTGATGTTTACATGCCATCTATACTGTTCATAACATCATTCCTATTGGGATGAACTGAAAACACAAATATTATCCTGATTCAAAACTTCTGTGCCCCACGATTATTTCAACTGTCAACTTTAAATCCTTATGTTTTAGGTGCACTTTTAGCACTTTAGTATTAGATCCGGCTAAGTTTTTAGCCCATGTCCTAAAATGATCTCATAAAACGGATGGACTGGGTGGATTCCTAAAAAAGAAAAAAAACATCACAGATTTGGGCGCAGAAACTTAAAATCCGTATCCATTCAATAGGTGTTGTGCGGGATTTGGAAATAAAAGAATGTTGTATCAATATATTTTAAGAGACTTTAACACTAATAAACAAGTTGATGACAATTAACCATTGCAATTTCTGGTGTAGTTTAAATTGAGCTATGATCTACTTCATTTTTTTAGCTTGTAACCTACATTGAATGGAAAAATAGATAGATGGTGTTGGTAAAATCCATACATGAAACTTTTTCTAATCCCTGACAGTGATCTGATTAGTTCATGTTCTACTGTAATAAAAAAAATAATAAATAAATAAATAAGGGCTAAGTGATGTATTTATTCAATTGAACAACTTTCAAATACATTTTGCTTTGACCCATATCCAACAATAACACATGACACAATTAAATATCACCAGAATATCCTTGTCTAATACGATGATGTGGAGAGACCATTGGGTGATTTTCATGAGGATGCAATTAGCAGTACCCTAGCCGATGCATTGAAGAGGCCAGCTTTGGACAGGATCAGGTCATAAGATCCGTTTCAGATACAGGGTTCTAGCTCTATTGTGTTTTTCCGGTGTAAAAATGCACTGCAAATGTGCAAATGACAGACGGGTACCGTACACATCAAGCTACAGGCACTTTGCACAGCCCAGCCCATCTACGTGCAGGAACAGTCGAGAGATTAACACACGTGTGCCAGATATCAGCTTTCCATATACTTCAAAGCCTAGAACTGAGTGAAAATGGTTTTTTTTTTTTTTTTTTTCATCCACGTCTGTTTTGCGTGCTGTGGCCTACCTAAAGAATAAAGTGGCCTCATTTTGTGGGTGGAACCAACGGTGTGTTTTGATAGGTTACGGCATGCCTGTCATGTTACCGTACAGTGGCCAGTTTCCACAGTTGGATTGCATCTCTATGCTCTGCTGATGATCCAAACCTTTGAATTTTTTTTTAAAATTAAAATAATGAGCCATTAAATATTTATCTTCTTCACACACTTACCCATTCAACAATTGCTTCTTAGGATGGCCCAGGTATTACAAGTCCAAAAAATGAACGGTCCAAATCAGGTGCTGGGCGTTGTACCTTAACAAAACCTACCCTGTAGCTCGCCTGATGGAAAGATGTGGTCTCGCACGCCCGCAATTGGCACTTGTGATTGTGTCCGGGCCCACACGATCCTATGTTGTGTATATTCGCTTATATGCAGTGGTTCCGTAAACTTGTCAGTGCCATGAAAATGTTAAACCCCACCTTGAAAACCGGCTAAGATCACCATTCTTGGAAATCGGTCTGATCCATTCACCATCTAGGCTGGGGCCCATATCTTTATGCTCAGTCACGTGCGAATAGTAGCACCCAGAAACTGCACTCACGCGGGTGAATGAGCTTACTCATGATGCGTACGTGAGAAAGATGAGCCAAGCAATCCAGCATCAGCAGAGCTGGCTTCTCTTCCTTTATAAAATCCCCCACGAAGGCCTGGTGCGTATTATCACCTTTTGATTATTATAGACTCCTTTAGTCTCTTCTTTTCCATCTTCCTCGAGTCACAGATATGAAACCCTAACTGTTTCTGTTCTTCCATTACTTATACTCTTCACCTTCTATTTCAGATCCTCACATTCCAAAGGAATGAAACTGCCCCGCAATTGCATCCGCCAGTGCGGTGGCATCGACATCACTTACCCATTTGGAATTGAAGAAGGTTGTTATCTAGAAGGTTTCAAGGTCACCTGCAATGATAAAGACGGTAGTCCACCAGTCCTCGACCGGGTCCAGCTCGCAATTAAAAAAATCGAGCTTCCAGAAAAAGTAATCCTACTTATTAAAGGACGGATGGCGGTAGACAAGCAGATCACGGCCAGAAATGGTGGTCAGCCGATACCTGGTGATTCTTCTACTAACATGTTCCATGCAAATTGCATTCAGCTGAAAATGCCATTCACAGTGTCGGGTCGGTGGACTAAGTTCGTGGCCTTGGGCTGCGACACCAAGGCCTACATCAAAGACGACACCGGTAACTTCGTGAGCGGTTGCGAGTACCAGTGGACGCTTGGTAAGGCTGGGGATACAGTGCATGGCGGGCTCGGCCACTGCCGTAGCATGATACCCGATAATCATACGCGGTTCTGCTACAACGTTACGAATTTCTTCAACTACAATCATAGCAGTTGCGCGACTAGGTATAGCTTTGCGGGGTTGGTAGAAGATGAGTACCATTTCAACGAGTCGTTACTGATGAATTTCACTAGCAATGTGAGTTCTACAGATCAGCTGGGCCTTCCGTTGGCTGCTATCTGGGCCATGGAAGGCCTAAAAGGAAGCAAGTGCGGTTCCAATACCTTCTCGAATTTCTCAAGGAGGGGTTCCGGCTATGTCTGCTACTGTAAAGATGGTGGTGACGGGAATCCGTATCTCGACGGGAAGGGAGGATGTGGACATGAAGGTAGACATCTAGACCGTTCACTTACCATTGAATGACTTGTGAATTTAAGAATACCCACAAGGAACCAGAGATGAATTCTTCTTAGTAGGATTTATGTCCCGCCAGTCTGTGTTAGCATCGTCCTTAAGGTGGGCCACACATCTCCGGACAATGGGTTTCAATGATTTGATTCACCTTGATAAGATCCAGTGAAGCCCATACAGACGTGGTCATACACATGAAGGTAGAGGTAGGGTGCCAAATTACCAGCCAACATTATCATGTAGATGATCTAACTGTTTGTCTGTGTGATTTGGTCCCATCATGTGATGATTTAGACGGTGTACTGCACGGATAATTTGAATGCATATAGCTTACTAATTAACTTTCTATCTCCCGAATTTTTAAATGATAAGATGTAGTCTTGTGTACTTTGAATATATTGAAAGAGTCATTTCACTGCCTCCCAATATTACTTACCGGAGTTAAACATGTACCTCCTAATAACATTCATCGCATGTGAAATATTCAGTCTTGTACAAACCATAACATACATCCAGTTGCCAACTGCGCACGAATAAGGCACACGAAACATAATCTGCTTTTCTTTATTTATTTTAGAATATTGTTAAAAAGAAAACTTAAAATGAGCCACGTGGAGAGCACTAACTGACTTTTCCTTGTCCATTCAATACTTCATTAATACATTTTCAAGGTATCTCGCTTGAGATAAACATAGAATGCTCCTCTTCTTGTCTCCGTGTATGTCAATGCCGAGAACCTTCTTTATAGCTTCTAGATCTTCTATCTCGAATGTCCCTAATAGCTGAGTCTTCAATGTGTTGATTTTAAATATGTTATTACTGACGATAAGCATGTCATCAACATACAATAATAAAATAATGAACTTTCTATCACTCAGTGTCTTGTAATAGATACAATGATCATAATCACTCATGGTAAACTTCTGATTCACTAAGAAAGATTTGAATTTCTTGTACAACCATCTAAGAGACTAGTTTAGGCCGTATAACGACCTCTTCTACCTAAAAAACCTTGTTCTCTGCTCCATATGTTTCTAAATCTTATGGTTGCTTTATGTAAATTTGTTATTCCAATTTCGTATGCAGGAAGACAACTTTCACATCTATTTATTCCAGTTTGAGATTGTATTGGGCAACCAGTGCCAATACGAATATGATATATACTCTATTCACTATAGGCACGAATATCTTAGTGAAGTTTGCACATTCTCTCTAAGTATATCCATTCGCAACCAACTTTGTGTTGTACATATTGTATTTCATCTTTAAAATCCACTTGCACCCAATTACTTTTTCGGCTGATGGGAAGCTTCACCAGCTCCTACGTCTTATTCTTGTATATGGAATCTATCTCGTCGTGCATTGCTACTTTCCATTTTTCGACATCTAGATCGTCATGAGTCTCTTGAAAAGTATATGGATCTTCCTAATCTGTAATGAGGTCAAATGTGACATTTGACTTATATATATATTTCACTGGTAACCTACAATCCCTTGGTGAATTCCTTCTCATAGGTGGCTACTCCCTCTTGTACCTGTGTTCATGTCTCAGTATAAGCTTGTATTTCATTTATGTCTTATTGAACGTCAACAACCAACCTTACAGCTTCCTTGTGCTCAACTTTACGAAATAAAGATCCTTCGTCGAATTTGATGTTACGACTGAGGATAATCTTCCATGTGGTATGGTCATATAGCTTCTACCCCTTCGCACCATTACCATAACCGATAAAACGTACTTTTTTAGTCATTTGGTCTAGCTTATCTTTCTCAATTAACGGCACGTGAGAGCAAGCATTGCAACCAAATACACGTAATCCCGAGTAGTCTACCTACTGACCACTCTACACTTCCTTTGAAAATTTACATTCAATGGTCGTAGAATTAATAGGATCGATTCACAAAGTAATAAGCTGTGTTAATAACTTCAGTCAATAATTTCTTGCCCAACCATGAGCATTAGTGATTATGTATCGATTGAATTCTCCATCGTTATCTGTCCTCAACACTTTCATATTTCATTCTTACTATTTTTCTACCATTGCCTTCCGTTGTTTGAAGTTGATAAAAATTTTATATTTATTTTTATAAAAAAATCCGTACTCAATATCTTTTACACTTATTTTGCATTTTATATTTCAATTTGTATTTTGAGAAGTCTGACATGTAATAACGACTTTGGTTGCAGGTACAGACCCGAGATTAATAGTGGCTCTAGGTACGATCACACCTCTCTTTTACCTTTACAAACTCCTGAGTTATTAAACAATCCCTTTCACACACGTGCGAAGTCTGAAAATAATATGGAACATCTGACTGGTGGATAAATCCATCATTAGGCTGACCGTACCAAAAAAAAAGTATCCAGGCTAATCTTCCCACGTTCCAATAACACGTGACTGCTTGATAATTGGTTGAGCCTTAATATTTTGTATGATTATCTTTGGTTGTGTGGCCACATGCATGCATGCGCGTGACAACCAACATATATATATATATATATATATATATATATATATATATATATATATATATATATATATATATATATATATATATATATATATACCTTCATACATTGATTGGTTGGTAATGAGTTTATTTCTGTTGTTTACTTTGTCTCTTAGGCATGGTTTGGTGATGGAATTCATTCTAATTCATACATCTTTCATCTCTTGAAAACTATATCAAAGGAAATTCAGTCTTGATTTCCATGGTTACACTCTTCAACTAGATGAAGATGGGACTCTAAGTCCAGTTGAGTTCTTGAAGAAGGCATAAGATCTCCCTGATCTCTACAAGTGGATCCTCTGAATCCCTAGTTTTCTTTCCCTGAATTTTTTAAGTTCTAGATAATTATTTCATAATTATTCCTCAAATTACACTTGATTTAGATTTCATCTTAGTCTAGTTCTAGTGCTAGTTAGTTTCAGATTACGTACCGGTTTCAGTCCCTTGGGATTCGACATCACAACCCTATACTTGGGGTGTGAACAAGTTTTTGGAATATATTTATATATTTTGCACACCCCCACACACTCACGCCGTAGTTAGATTTCACCACCTATGGATACTCGAACCCTTCACCGGGTGTTGAAACTCCTAAGTGTCTACCACCGGAGCAAGAGTAAGGATCCAAATCATTATGTGTGTGTGTGTGTGTGTGTGTGTGTGTGTAATAAAAATGTTCAATTTAGGTCAACCTCATGGAACTTCCATGAGTTTGACCTCCGTGAAACCCACCGTGATGTGTGTCAAACATCACACCATGCATTTGGTGGACCTTTCCATGGTGGCCCATAGGTTTGAAAATCGTGCCAATCCACAGCTTAGGCGGACCACACATAGACAACAGTTAAAAGTGGATGCCACTTATTAAAACCTTCCCGATTGTTTATAGGGTTCATTAAGATGTGGTTGAGACATCCAACCTATCCATTATCTGTGTCCCACTTAGATGAGGACTTACACTAAATTTAAGGCCATCCCAAAACTAATATGGCCCCACTAAGTGCTTTTAGATGTTTTAGTCATGATTTCACATTATTTAAAATTGAGTAGCTCACCTGAGTTTAATAAAAGACGATTTTTAAGACATCCCATAACCTAGAAAAGACCCATCAAATGCACGGTATTGATGTCTGAGATACATCTCTCCCATGAGGCTGACTTTATAGAACCTTTTACCGAATATGTATTATATGCCCGTACAAAATGAGGAGACCAGGCCTGCGTTAGAAGTGGGAAACGGATTGGCTACTCCCCCCACCAGCCAATGGCTGATGGTCGGTGCTTTGTGGGGCCCATCATGATGCATGTGTTTCATCCACGCCCTCCATCTATTTTTCTAGATCATTTTATGGTATGAGAGCAAGAATGAGGTATATCCTAGTCTCAAGTGGCCCACATTACAGGAAACAATGTTGAACGAACATCGATCATTAAAAACTTTTTGGGGTCATAAAAGTTTTGGATCAAGCTGATCTTTGTTTTGTCCCTTCATCTAGGTCTGTATGACCTAATCAACATATTAGATGTCAAATAAACAGTAGAGCGGGCCTTAGGAGGATTTTAATGGTGGATATCCAATCACTATTGTTTTCCTGTGGTGTGGTCCACCTGAGATTTATATTCCTCTAATTTTTAGAATTAAGCCCTAAAATGATCTTTAAAAATGGATGAAACACATACATCATGGTGGGTCCCACAGAGCACGGACCACCAGCCACGGGGCTGGTGGCTGGGGGAGTAGCCATGTACCTTCTCGTCTAGGTGGGGGTGGGCTTAGGTGGGCTCCACTTTGATGTGTATGTGAAATTCAGTTTGAGCATGTTAGGGGTAATGCCTTCCACGATTCAGTTGGCTGTACCAAAGGAAAAAGTTGCGAGGAATGCCAACCCTTGATTTTTATAGGAGCCATGGTAATGTTCACGTGAAATCCATTCTAACCCTTATATCAGTCATCCCAATTTAATTTTATATCCAGCGTAATTATGCTGACTTACACCAGAGGAAAGAGTTAGGAGGGATTTCCATCCTTGACTTTTCAAGATCAACCATAATAATTATATGAAATTCACTCCAAACATTATATGCCACGGTAAAATTTAAGCTTGGGTCCAAAAATAAGCCTATCTGTGATTCAGGTGAGCCACACAAAGAAAAATAATTTAGAGGTTGAGCATTATCTTGTACAGTGTTGCTAATCATGTGGTTCACCTTAATCACAAATAAGATTGATATTTCAACCTTGATATATGAGGTGATGCACATGATAGTCAGGGTGGTACATGAGCATCATGGTGGGGCCCAAAACACACACACACACACACACATATATATAAGGAAGCTGAAAATGACAATGAGGTTGATCCACTTGTTGGGTGGCCCACACCACAACTTGAGTCCATCGATGATTTTATGCCCCGCTCAAAGATTGTATCCTTGTCCAAAGCTTGTCTATCTGATGTAGAGCGGGTCGTGGACAGTTTCATGGTCAAGATGGATCAGAAAAGGCCCTGTCGACGACATAAGTGATCTGGACCATCGGACCTTAGATCGGGCGTATCTCGCAATCTGGAATGAGTTAGTTGATGTAAATAATATGATTTTGGGGTAGAACGAGCTACTTTAGCCAACCAACCCATCTACGCCAGGTTGCGCAGCCCGGATTTGCGAAAAACTCCTGGATCGACGGTCGTTTCCCTGTTTTAATTTCGTTTTTACTATAAATAGTAAGTTTTAGTTTGTTTATAACTCTTCATCCGTCGGGCTTTAGGCGTTGCACCCAACATGAAAAGAGCTTAGAATAATTAGGAGAATGGTTTGGTGAAGCCAAATATGACACTTACTAATTTTGGCCGAAAACCTTACGCACTAGTAGACATCACGACCGTCTATAAATAGTAAACGACCGTCTATAAATAGTAAGTTTACTATTTATAGTAAGTCACAATTTCTAGGAGTTTTAGTTGTAGTTTGATTCTGATTTCTTTTCCATTGCTTAGTACCCCTATTTAAAGGGTTGCGAACTCATTTTTAGTCATTAATTAATCAAATTTCTGAGAATTTATTTCTATTTTCTGCTTTCTTTCCTCGTGGATTCGAGAAGTCTCTGTGAGGAGTCCAGAGAAGCTCCGTGGATTCGGAGTGGTTATCCTCATCACATTCATCCCTGCATCACTATCCCATGCATGAGACATGTTGGGGAGATGTAAGGCTTGTAAGTGAAAGTTAACATATAGGCTTGGGTTTTCACCCCAATTGCATCTTAGATGATGATATGAACATTCATATTTCTGTTACTTCCTTGTTGAAAACATGAATCCCTTATAGAAAACATGAGTCTTGAGTGTGAATCCTCTATGTTGAAAGCACAGGTAATTCCAGTGTCAGCGCTTCTCCTTTGTCCACATCATTTCGGATGAATGTAGCTAACAGGAAAACGCTAAATTTCTCGCTCCAAATGGATTGCATGCCCGCTGTGCAACACAACTTTTAACGTATGAAACTTCTCTAGTTCCAAGATATATATATATTTTTTTAGATCTATACTGTTCATAAAAATTTTCAAATAATTTTAGAACATGAACTAAAAAATGAGTTACAACAAAAGATCAAATGGACCACACCACAGAATAGAGTGGGGATTGAACAAATATCAGCTTCATCAGAGCATTCCGTGGCCTCGATAATATTTCAACAGCAGCATTAATTCCCATTGTTTCCAATGGTGTGGTCCATTTGTGTTGCGAGATGTCTTAAATCTGAGTCCTTTCGCAACTGGGATGCGGAAAGGAGTTTCGCGGTTTTCGCGTCACAAGTCCTTTTGCAACTAGGATACGAAAGGAGTTTCGCGGATTTTGTGACGCAAGTCCTTTCGCAACTAGGATACAAAAGGGAAGTTGCCAAAACTATAAATTGGGGTCCCTAGGGCTATTCTAATGATGATTCCAAGACTTCTTAAAGGTATTCTAAAGGGTGTAGCAAGGGTGAGATTCGAGGTTGTTCGAATCAGGTAAGTCCTTTCTCTTTGTAATTGATGCTTTCATAGTGGTGATCTATCGCTTTGTGCCGTGGTTTTTTCCCGCAAGGGTTTTCCACGTTAAATCTGTGTGTTCTCTTTTTTTGTGTGTGTGCTTGGTGCCATTGGATTGCTATCCTAGATCTAGATCTATGTGATTCCGCAGGCCAAAAATCCCAACAAGTGGTATCAGAGCTTGAGTTCGGTTGGGGCACAGATATGAATCTGAGGGATTAGTAATAATGGCGAGCGTCAGGTATGAGATTGAGAAGTACTCAGGGAAAAATAATTTCGAGTTATGGAAGATCAAGATGATGAGTTCCTTAATCAAACAAGCCGAAGATGGTGCTCTTGAGGAGCGGAAGTCCACTATGACTGATGGTGATTGGAATACTCTTGATAAGAAGTCTTTATCATCGATCCGTTTATGTCTCACGGATGAGGTTCTCTACAACGTCATGAGGGAGAAAACTGTAGCTAAGTTATGGGCGAAGTTAGAGGATGTCTATGCGAAGAAATCCTCTGAAAATCGCCTACACTTGAAGCAGCAGTGGTATAACTTCAAGATGGCAGAGGGTGGAGATTTGGAGGCTCACATCAGCAACTTTAAGAAATTGGTTTGCAAATTGCTGGATATGGAGGAAGTGATAAAAGATGAAGAACAAGCATGTATGTTGCTGAATTCTCTCCTGGCGTCCTATGAGTCATTCAAGGACACTATGTGTAGCATGAATAAAACCCTGAGTGTCGACAATGTTATCTTAGCCATTCAAGGGAAGGCTATGAGACAGCTAGACAGCAACATGGGGACATCTTCTGATGCACTGTTTACAGTGGATAGGAATTCTGAATAAGGTACAGGTTCTTCAGGTTCTAAATCCAAATCTAAGGGCAATGGCAAAGGAAAGGTAAAGTGCTGGAATTGTGGGAAGGAAGGACATGTGAAGAGGGATTGTGAAAATCCTAAATCCAAGAGGGAAGATTCTGAGGCTTCATGCAGGGAGGCTAACACTGCCACATCAGATGAATCGAGTGGATGTGATGGTGATATTTTATTTGTGTCTTCGCTCAGACGGTCATACGATGATCGTAAGGACGAGTGGATGCTAGACACAGGGCATCTTTTCACATGACTCCTCATCGAAGTTGGTTCACCAGCTACAGGGAGTGCGATGGTGGACAGGTCTTTATGGGCAATGGCTTTGCCTATAATGTTGTGGCTATTGGTACGGTGCACATCAGGATGTTTAATGGGGTGGAGCGTACCTTGACAGATGTGAGGCACGTTCCTGATTTGAAGTAGAATTTAATTTCTCTTGGTGTACTTGAGGCAAAAGGATGCAAGTGCACATGTATTGATGGTGCTCTTAAAGTATCTAAGGGGGCACGGGTAATCATGAAAGCGCAACGACTCGATCATGTTTACAGGTTGATCGGGAGCACTTCAAAAGGTGGAGCTACAGTGGATGTAACAGATTTCACCTCTGCACGTGTGTGGCATGATGGGCATGGCCACATGAGCGGGCAGGGCAGGAAGGCTGAGACGTGCGGACAGGGATACAGAGCAGGTGGAGCAGCCACTTGTGTGAAGAATCATACAGCATGATCGCAGGATATCGGCGTCGTACATGGATGACTCTAATATCACAGAGGATTCATCTTCTATTCTGATGGCTCTAGGTGAGCCTAGTGCTGAAAAGTGGAAGGTGACTATGGGCGATGTGATGGATTCGTTGTACCAGACTGACATATGGGACCGGGTGGAGCTTCCAGTGGGCCGGTGAGCGGTTGGATACAGGTGGACCTTCAGGAGGATACAGTATAGATACAGGGCGAGGTTGGTAGCGAGGGGTTATTCTCAGAGAGAAGAGATCGGCTTCTCAGAGATATTCGCGCCGACGGTATAGTAGGTATCTATCAGATCCGTGATTGGCGCTGGTTGGCCAATGTGATCTTGAGCTATGATGTGATGCAGAAATAAGAGAAGAGGTCACACTACCAAAAAACTGGGCAAAGCCGACGGACTTAGGGTGGTTTTAGCTACGGCTAAAATCCGTCGGCATAGCCGACGGCTAAAAACTGTCGGCGAAACCCATTTATCCGTCGAGGTAGTTCCGATTTTGAATGGTGGACATCCAATCGTCCAGCATGTTCTTATTTCGTGGTCGACTCGAGACTTAATCAGGGCTTAATTTTGGGGATCAATCCCAAAATGATGTGGAGAAATGGATGAACGGCGTGGATAAATCAAATGGATCATGGTGGGGCCCATAGAGCCATACCAGGTCCAAAGCTATATTTAACGTTTTCATTCTTCCGTTTTTCATAGTGAGTTTTGCATTTGATGTAAAATAGTGGTGACTTGTTAATAACAATAGTGGCTAAGATATAGAGTTATCCAGACCATCCAAATAATCGGTCTAGTTGTAAATGGTAAATATTTATACACTTTTATTATATAAAACAATCTCAATAATCCATAAACTGGTCCCATTCGTGTAAGGCCGTTAATAGAGTTTGTGTTATTGTGTAGTGGAAAACTCACAAGATACGGATTTAAAAATTCTTTGTTATTTGAAAAAGGATTTCCAAATCCATCGAGCGCCTTTCCTCTTTTCCCTCTTTTCCTCTTCCATCGAGAAATCCTCCATCGAGCGTCATCTTCTATCCTGCAGTCTGGTTAGAGGTAGATCTACTCGTCCAAACGCCTGTAATCCGATTACGGTCATTCTATCGGCCGCTTAGATTTCTCTCCTCTTTTTTCCTTTTCTTTCATGAGTCTTCTCTTCTTTTATTAGATCACGAAATGCTGGAAGAGACAAAGACGTCGATGGAAGAGATAGTGGCGAAGATGCTCTTCATCAAGAAAGAAGGGAGGCCTAAAGTCGAACTCAGAGAGCTTATTAGTCAGTTCTCTCTCCTCTGTCTTTCTCCGCCAGGTACATCCCATCCATCTGTCGCTTTCTAGGGTTTCCATTTAATTCATTTTAAAAAAAAACTTTATTTTGATTTTTATAGTATCTGTTTCTAATCTTCTTTAATTCCTTATCATCGAAGGCATTTTTTTTCTGGAAATTTCTATAGCGAAAAATCGACTCTAATTTGGGAATTTCGCCCTATGTTCTCTGAATCATGCATTGTATGTCGGTTTTTCGGTTTGTGGATGTGGGTCCATGTTTGTATGATCCTAACCATTGATAAGGTGTGGTCCACTATGGATGGACAATGACCCCAAAATATGCTTTATCGGAAGATTGTACCGGCCATTCTTTGGCCTTCTTTCTGTTGAATGTGGACTGTTGTTGAATATCCTTTCTTAACCGATTTCTTGCTAGCTACTAATAGTATGCACTAGGATAGTCCCACTGAAGGAATGATCACAGCATAGCGTGTCCATGATGGGGCTTGTCATCTCAATGGTCTAGATCATAAACTGTGGGCCTTGTTGTGGTAACTCAAGGCCCAAGGATACTTCACTCATCCTTGCGCTGGGATCACATACATTCCTCTCAGATTGAAATTATGTCTATTTCAGGGCTAGATTATGGTCAGTTCACTGCCATATTGTAGATGGTGGCGATTCATCCACTGCATATGTGGTGCGTGTTTGTACAAGAATCTGGACAATCCAAGAGGTGTATGGAATATACCATAGCCCCAAAAATCAAATTGATCCAAAACATAAAAAATTTGGCGGCTGTCAAATGGATGTCCACAATATTATGGCTTATGGTCAAAGTTGAAAAGTCAAAATTGGATGGTTGATATTGTCCCATTACATGATGTACGATGTGCATTCCATCCACATGGAGGCTGCCATTTTGGACACTCCAGCGTACATGAATTCGTCACTTTGAAAATGGCAGTGAACTATTGCCATAGTCTAACCCATGCATATTTTATTCAGAACAGTCAGCTCCTGCATCTCTGTCTAGCTTACAAATATTTATGTCTTTGAAAATCTTTTTTGGTAGATAAATTGTTCCATCTTGCTCGAGGAAGATCGTGTAAAAGCAGAAACATAGAGGGCAAAGGCACCAGTAGACTTTACTACCCTGCAACTTCAAAACTTGATGTATGAGAAAAATCATTACATGAAAGCCATAAAGGCTTGCAAAGATTTCAAGTCAAAGCATCCAGACATAGAGCTTGTGCCCGAGGAGGAATTTTTTAACAATGCACCAAAAGAAATTAAGGGAGGTGTTCTTGCAGAGGACAATGTACATGACTTGATGCTAAAGAGGCTCAATTTTGAGCTATTCCAGGTAATGTATGCAGTCGTGTGTCAATTTTAATTCTATACATGGTCAAAACTTTGCTTCCAAGCTGTGATGTGTGTAACCCAGCTAGATTGACTCAGCCATGCTTGTGGTTATCTGTTTGAATGTGATGGTAGATAAAAGATGTAGTGAACAGTTAACTACATACTTTCAAATTGAAGAGTAGTTCCATGTCAGCGCGTGAGGGACGTAAATTTTAGGGTGCTTTTCGGTTTGTCGACTGAACTAGATAGTTTTATACATTCAATTAATTATATAGAGGAAAAGAGCAAGTAGAGGCAACACTGTTTTAGTTGCTAATGGCAATTGAATCCCAATTGCAATTCCATGTTTTGATTTGGAATTGAAATGAAAGTATTCATTTTGGGGGCTAGCCCTTCATGATGAAAGGAGTGGGCCTAGCCCCAGTTTCCACATCAGCTCCTCGTTGAATTGATTTATTGCTATTCAATTCATTTCGACACCTAAATGCACCTGTAGGCTCTTGTTGCAGTCAGATATATTCCACTGGTGGGCACATTACTATGTAAGTGCATGCTAGCTATTATGGGCTTTAAAGTTAGCATGAGTGGAGACTCACTATGAACTGGAGTTTGGTTACATATGCTTGTTATGCCTGAATCTCCATACCAGTTGAAGCTCTAAGCCACATTATCAGATGAAGTCATATATCGAATGGTCTGAAAACAGTTGTAGATTTTTTCTAGGAAGGAGCTAGGATGCACCCAGAGGTCGCTTTTTTGAATTGAAGGCAAGCATAGTAGAGAATCCTCTGGGATAGCACGACTGAATGGAAGCTTCAAAGTGTGCAAAATTGATTCTTTGAGAGAGGAAAGCTAACAAAATAACTATATATAGAAAGGCCAAGAAAGCAGTAATTTAAGGTGTAACTTTGTGAAGTTGATTGTTGAATAGTCTAAGCAACAATTTTTTTTTCTAAAAATAAACTTCTAGCTCTTTTTTCTGCTTGAAGAGTTATTAGAATGTTGTTCTTTGAGTTGTTTCCTGAATCTATGCTTGATATACTTTAATTTCTGATTGACTACTAATCTCATGAAATTCTATTTCAATGCTTTATGAACATATCCTTTTGGTTACTTTGAAATCTTAAAGTGTTATTTCCTTTTGGCCGGTGGAGTTTTTTTACTGATACAAGGTATGGCTGTAATATCTCTGTTTTCTCTCCTTTCTTCTTCAGGTTTTATTTGTAGTGTCGAACTGTAATTCTGGGTGAAATAGTTGTGCAGGAGTTCCCGTCGCATGATCTTCTTGAGTAGCATTGTGTACTTGGTCCCATTTATCAAATAGTACTTAGTCCCATTTATCAAATTTGTTGTCACATTCCTCGTGTTGTTGTGTTGATTGGCAATTCTCTACTCGCAAGTCTGAGGCTGAAATTGTGCCACATATTTCTGATTGTGTAAAACTGCCTTCTTTTCATTGTGTACTTCATATACTCTTGTTAAGGTCATCTATTGACTCAGTCATGTTTCATCTCTGCTTATGAAATTGTCAAGTTATTGTAGCAAAGCAAGATAACATGATGAAGTTATCATGTCACAAATGTCTTCCTTAGCGGCATAACCAAAAATTACTTTCTGCACAATCACAAGCATGCAATCCATCCTAGTTTTGTCGTATACTTGTATATAATTAATCTATTTTGAGTTGGTGCTCATTCTAGTCATCAGTTGTTTCTTTTTTATGTCAAGCTCCAAGTTCTAAGTAACTTGTTTGTCTTATTTGCAATCTCAATATTTTGAACATGGATACTCATTCATGGATTTCCTTTTTCCTTTCCATTCTAGTCATCTATTTTGAATTGGTGCTCATACGTCGCTATCTGCTTTATCTATGCTCAAACCTTCATTCAAAGATGGTGGAACTACCACTGCAGGTACAACTCCATTCATTCATGGAGAGCCATTTCTGTCATTTCGAGCTGGCTATCCATTTTAATCCATTTCTATTTTCAGGCAATTCAAGTCAAGTTAGTGATGGTCTTGCTGCATTGTCATGTTCATGAAACGAGAAGTTGCACTAAGGAGATGCTTGCCAATACTGGGAACATTCAGGTACTGTACTCATTAGAGGAATCATCAAATCATGATGCACCAAAACCTAAAGTGTCCTTATATGCTTATTCCGTTCAAGTGGTGAATCCAAACTGTTGATGTGATCCCTCACACAGGATTTCTCATCATCATCATATCATCTAAGCCTTACCCAATTAATTGGCGTTGACTACATGAATCCTGTTCCACCATTCCACTCTATCAAGAGCCATTTGGAATGTCGTGTTGTTCATATTCATGATGGAAGTTATGGCGTAAGTTTGACACTGGCTGTAAACACAGAACTCTCACAGGTGTAATTTAATAGACTACTACATAGGTTGATTACAATCAAGTGCTATCTAATAGTCTATTACATAGGTTGATTACAATCAAGAGTTACATTGGATGTCCGATATGTTAGAAGTATTCCAGTTTGGAAAATCCTAGCCATCCAGTTTTTGGCCCGCCATTGCTGCAATTCTTCTTAACGATTTATTCTGTGGTCGCTGGTTACCTAGGATCTTCCAATCTGGGAGACCTTTTGGTCATCTGCCATCCATGGTGTGGCCCGTTGGATCAGCAGTCTAGATCACTGAATCGTGGTCCTTACCTGTGCAGATGGGTGCGTTAGGACATTGTTCACATCCCTGATGCATCAAGATCCAATAATTCCAAAGTCATGGCAATGGCATTTATCTACAATTGAATTGATTTAGATTCCTTTGGTTAGGAGTTTTTCTCTTGTCGGAATTAAACCAGCAGTCATAGGTGTTGGTCCTGCATTTGCTATCCTTCTTTTTGTCAAGGACCAAGTTAAAGCTTGATGATATTGACCTTTTTGAGATAAACGAGGTAATAACAGCATGCATAACTGTTGTTAATAGTTGTTCATGTTGAAAGCTATGTAATTTTCATGGAAAATCATCAATAACTTGCAAGGCTTCTATTAGGTGGGCTCCAAATGACTGATTGGTTTGGATATATGACCTTTGAACTGAGCATACCGGTGGGCCCCATAGTAATTTTGATCGGTTCAAATACATAAGGGGTGGTGCACTTAGATTGTACTACATATGTACAATGTTTCCGAGAAACATGGGCTCTTACAGTGTAGAGACTCTTGGAGTAATTGTGATGGGTTGAGCTACTCATTCTTTTGAAAAATAGAAAAATGGGAATATTAGTGAATATGGATTTTCTTGTTAAGAAGAAAATGGAAGATGGATTGAAAAAACATGAAAGATATTTTTTTCTTCTTCTTTTTTGCTTCAAGAGAGAGAGACGGAGAGGTGAGAGTGGGGAAATCGAGGGAGAGTGGGGGAATGAAGTGGCCGCGTGAGATTTGAAAATAGTGAGTGTAGTTTGGTTTGAAAATGACGTTTCGTATGTGTGGCGTGCGTGTCTACGAGAGGTGTCTACGGACGCGGATTAGCTAGTGAACGCGACAGTAGCGAGTTTGCAATAGATTTTTGTTCGACGAGTTCATCATTTGGGGTCCCACCAAGAGCAATAGATTTTATTTTTTTAATAGCCAATCTAAGTTGATTTCTTTCCAATTTTAGATTGTGTTAATTTTTGGATAAAGACGATCTTTGAATTTTCCCTCGATCCAAGCTTTTTTTTTTTTTTTTTTGTTTTCTTACCTTACCAATGGTTTAGATGGAAACTAAACATTACGGTGGGCCTTAGAAAGTTTTTAATTGTGGGCATTCAATCAACACTGTTTCCTGTTGTATGGTCCACCTAAGATTTGGATATAACTAATTTTTGAGTCCAGGTCGTAAAATTTAAAAAAAAAAAAAAAAAAAAAAATTGATTCTTAAGTGAGGGTACCATCATATGCCAATTTTTCCAGGTTGAATGAAAAGTCAATTTGGTTTATGGTGGTGGAAGGAAGTGTAGGCTAATGGGTCTAATTTCTCATACTGTTTTTAATGGTGGATGTCATGCTCTTGGGTATATACTTTTTCATTGATCTACTTTTTTGTAGAAAAATAATGCCGCCTAGATGCCTAGCGGTGTTGATAGTAATCAGGTTGTAGACCTTTATCCTATATATGCATTGACAGATGCAGGTGAAAAGTTTGGAGCTCTATTATGAGCATCATTTATTTGATTTCTATTTTCTCTTTCTCGGCCCGTAGCATGGTTGCAAGGCAATCCGGTCTGTCCAAATCCCCGACCCAACTGTTGATGAATCATCCCTGAAATTTTGCACTGAGAAGATAATATTAATCATCTGATTTTTCCCTTCAAATTTGGGCCACTCACTATTCTACTTTAATAATCCATTTGATAGCTGTTGATTTGAAATGGTTTTGATTGATTTATTAGTGTCATTTAGAGAGATGCTCCATGCACAATAAGACCCACAATTTGGATGGCACTGGACAGCTGACATCAGTGCAACACATGAGGAGGATGAGTCACCACCATTTTCAAAATGGTGCTAAACCGATTCTATCGGCCACTCGGCTTATCTTAGTCAGTAGAGAGTAATGATTTTCTTGTGAAAACTTATTTCAATGTTGGAAGTCCTTTTGTCGAAAGTACCAAGATCGAGTCCAAGAAACTGCATCATCATTGCGGGCCTGGAGATGGAACCTTGCATGCATGGAGCATCATTAGCAGATGCAATGAGGTATTCTTCAAATACAAGACTCTGGTGGCAGTTAAGGCCACTACCTTTAAAATGGCGGTGGCATCCTCCTTAGATGTGGCATGCATGATGCATGTATGGCAATCCAGGCCGTCTAAATTGTTGGATGAATTATGGTTCAATCATAGCTTGAAATCCAACCAATCAAGCAATCCTAACCATCTGATCATGGTTACGAAATGGATGGTTAAAAGAAAGATGGTTAGTTCGGCTAATTTGATGGTAAAAATCAGATAAGTTGGCTTCCATAGTTTGCTGTGTGATTTTTGGGTCATGCTCCATCCACATTTGGGTTAGCAATATGGACTGTCTGGATTATCATACCTCTCTCTCTCTCTCTCTCTCTCTCTCTCTCTCTCTCTCTCTCTCTCTCTCTCTCTTTTCACAAAAATCTAGGTCACCACAATATTACAATATTGATTGGTATGGTCTGATTTGTTTTAAACTATGTTAATGCTGTTACAAGTACCTAACTTGTTTTAAACTACATTGGTGCTCATGCTGATATCAATGGTAATGGTGGTGGTGTTGCTATTTGATCTCTTTCACAGGTGGCATCCTGGAACACCTCTGTTGGTGTGGCGGCTTCCTTGAAGTGGGCCCCTCATCGGGTTATGTTTGTCACCGCATCTGTTTGGGTGAAAAGATGATAATAAGAGGCATAACATGTTGTCATCTAGGTAAATTCTCTTTCTCAGTTTTCCTATGCACTTCAGTGACATCTTACTGTTTGGATGAATTTTTGGACTCCTGTTTTATTTATTTACACTAGTAGGTCATTTTTTAAAATAAGGGGTAGTTGTTCATACAGAAATCGTCATCATTCTCCATGACATGACCCATCCACCTCCACGTGGCATAAATGTATATATGAAGATTCTACATGCAACCTGAACCATCCAAATCATGAGGACTCTTTTAAATCCTAGATTTCAAATCCTCAAAAGGGCCTCTTTTAAAATTCAAGAGAAAAGGAGTGCAGAAAATCCTGAATTTTCAATCCTCTTCAACTATCATCATTGAAGATTATTAGTTGGTTCTTGTTTTACTGCTCTTTTACAGTTTTAGTGCTCTTATCTATGAGCTAGATTTCATAATGCACTGAGGATTATTGGTTGGTTTGTTTTTCTTTTTACAGTTTTAGTACTCTTTTACACAATAAAACAATGTTGGTCTTCTTGTGAGCAAATCTCCGCATCCTTATAAATTTTTTGTATTGGTTATTACGTCTAACAATTTGTCATTCACATATCAGGCTTGCATATTATGGATATAGTCATTAATTTCTGTAGGTTGGGTTGTTTTCGTATTTCATCTTGCTGGGGGATCTTTTTCCTTTTCATTTCATCAATTTCATTATTATAATTGTCTCATCTTTTTGCATTATCTCTGTTCTAATGTGCTTAATCATGTGATTGTTTGTCTTGAACTTAATCATGTCCAAATGCAACCTAGATCTGAATAGTTGAATGTGGATTGCATTTCTAGATTTAAAGCCAAGGACTTCAAGAAGACCCCCACAGGTCAAGCAGCAAAATAAACAAAGAGACTTAAATGATGTGGTCTTTTTTTTTTTTTAAGCATACATCCCATCCAAATATTTGTAATTTGGATGATATATTTGATTTTGATTTCTTCATTTTCTATTGTGTAGACTTGCCTTCTCAAATAGGTGGTTTGTTCAGAGCTTTGGAGAAATGAATATATCTAGTTTTGGATGTGTGCATTGATTAATACACATCCATAACTAGATATACCAATTTCTCCAAAGCTCTAATGAACAACTTATTTGAGAAGGAAAAGTCTACATGAAAAGAAAGAAATCAAAATCAAATATATCATCCAATTTTTTTTTTTTAAATTAATGAGAATCGCCGACGGTTTTTAGCCGCCGAGAATTCTGACGGTTTTTAACCGCCGAGAACGCCGATGGATTATAACCGCCGAAAACGCAAGTGGTTTTTAGCCGCCGACAATACCGACGGTTTTTAGCCGCCGACAATGCCGACAGTTTTTAGCCGTCGGCGAGCAACGCCTACCCACCCTTTACCGACGGACCATGCGACGGCTAAAAGCCGTCGAGGAAGGTTATTGCCGACGGTTTTTAGCCGTCGGCGTTGCCCTGTTTTTTGGTAGTGTCAAGAAGGTACACGGTTAAAGATTGAAGACATGGTGGAGATTGTAGCAAGATATCTTAAATCTGAGTCCTTTCGCAACTGGGATGCGGAAAGGAGTTTCGCGGTTTTCGTGTCGCAAGTCCTTTCGCAACTGGGATGCGAAAGGAGTTTCGCGGATTTTGTGATGCAAGTCCTTTCGCAACTGGGATACAAAAGGGAAGTTGCCAAAACTATAAATTGGGGTCCCTAGGGCTATTCTAATAATGATTCCAAGACTTCCTAAAGGTATTCTAAAAGGTGTAGCAAGGGTGAGATTCGAGGTTGTTCGAATCGGCAAGTCCTTTCTCTTTGTAATTGATACTTTCATAGTGGTGATCTGTCGCTTTGTGCCGTGGTTTTTTCCCGCAATGGTTTTCCATGTTAAATATGTGTTCTCTTTTTTTTTTTGTGTGTGCTTGGTGCCATTGGATTGCTATCCTAGATCTAGATCTGTGTGATTCCGCAGGCCAAAAATCCCAACAATTTGAGCTTTGGATATGCCTGGTTTTTATGCTCATATTATGGGCCTGCGTAAATTTCAATGAGTGAAGAAATTTCATTGCTTGTGGGGAGAAAACAAGGCCGGCAGTGTTAACATATGGATCTTCCGCCGGCCCGACCATGTTGTATTTACAAGATCTACACCTTCCATCCATTTTTCCATACAAGAGAAAAAAGAGGCAAATCTAAGGCTCAAGTGGGCCACGTGCTGCAGAAAACAGTGGGAATTGAATGCTTACCAATTGAAAGCTTTTTGGGGCTGCAGAAGGCTCTATTAAGTTGATAGTTGTGCTTTATGATTAGATGACAAATAAACCTTACAGTTGACCCTACTCTGGAAGGTTATAACAACCCAACTGCTTTCTGTAGCGTAGTCCACTGGAGCTTTGGATGTGGCTCATGCTGTACAATAATCCAGAAAAATTGATGGACGGTGTGGATCTAATATATAAATCACAGTGGGACTAGAGAAATTCCACTCCTTGAAAGCTGGGTTATGTAGTGCATAAGCCATTGGTGAGAGAGAAAATGGCGTGTTTAGTTAGCTGTCGTCTTCTGACGTAGACCAATGAGAAGCGACGGAACTGAATTATCTTGTGCCTTCAACACAGACAATCCGCACTCATTTCAAATTAATTAATCTCATACAATCATTCCTTCAGTAAATGTTTCTTAGGATGTCCCTTGGAGCATATAATCTTAAGATCATATAAGATTCAATGAGGGTAAAAATCTATCCCTGAAATCTAGCTGACCAGCTGTGGTACGTTAGGCACCGAAACCTGCTTTAAAAGGGACCGGAATTGTGTAATAGTATATAAAAACCTATTTTAGGAGTGCGTAGAATACACAGGCTCTTTGGGTCACCATATATGATATAAATCTGTAGTGTCCATCAGGTGATAAACCTCATGTTCATGGTACATACAAAAAGATCAGCCCAATGTGAACAATGTAAAATTACATGCTGTAGTCTTGTCTTAGTTTTGGATTAGTTTGATTTTTGTATCTTCCCTTCATCCCTGGTAGTTAGACCTAATGAACAGATTTGATAAAAGACACCACAGTTGCCCCACAAACAAAGCAATGGTTGGTGTTCCATCCTTATTATTCCCTGTGGTGTGGCCCATGTGAGTTGTGCATCTTGATGATTTTTGTCCCCTTGACCCAACATGTAGAGGAGTGCATGCGCCTGACCGTCGGAGTGGATTTCACATGAAGAACTTGGGGGTGTTTTTGTAGCTAAGATGTGTAGTCTGAACACATCATGGATGATCATGTGGCCCACTCATCAACTGAGCCACGAGTGTAAATCGAATTCAAACCGCTTGTCATTTGTTTTCTAACCCTTGATTCTTCTTATACACTCGTGGCTTACCTGATGAGTGGACCAGACAAATTCAAGGGCCCACTTGATGAATCTCTCGAAGAAGCCTCGATCCAATCTTTGGCATGTGTGATGCTGATAATGACCTCAGCATAGACTGGACTACTCGCCCAATTAATGTAACTAATGTACGATACAAACACTATTGTAAATACACTCAATGGTGCGGTCAGGATCGAGTCAGACCTTGGTCCGAGTTTTAGAACAATGGCTTAAAACTAACATGTGATTAGGTTTGGATGGCAAATGAGCAGCTGGTTTAGGACTGGCGGTGAGCCTTCTAGGAGCATCATGGTCATATGACTCTTTCCTTCAAAAGAAGCTCATTCAAATGGCGCAAGCAGCCTTCGAAGATAATGGAGGCCCCTTCTTGCAAGAATTGATCGATAAAGCTATTAATGATGCTAATGAAATTGGTGCTACTAGTGATAGTGTTCAGACTCCCACCATCTTCACTCAAGAAAACCTTGAGAAGGCAATCAAACTCCTCAAGAAGGGCTCTGACCTCGCTATGAGGATACGTCGGGGTATAAGGTCTACAGGAAAGCTTGATAGGAAGATTGATATGAGGCCATTCAAGATAGAGGAAAAGGAGGAGCTCCAACCGTTCTTGGAAGAGATAATGACTCTTTGCCGTGTTAACCATCTGAACGTAGTGAAGCTCTTGGGTTGTTGCTTGGAGACCACCACTGATCCGTGGTTAGTCTATGAATACGTTTCCAATCTCACTCTCTACAACCATCTCCATGCGAATGCAGACCCCGAAACTCACTTGAGGTGGAAAGACCTATTGAAGATTGCTAAGGGAACGGCAAGGGCGCTTGCCGATTTGCATGCACTCAGTGTCTGGCATAGGGATGTGAGGTCATCAAACATACTCTTAGATGAAAACCGTAACCCCAAAGTAGTCGAATTTGGAGTGGCGAGGGTGTTGTCGAGCGTGTCTCATGTAAAACAGAGTATTGGGTATCTGGATCCTGAGTTTATTCATACAAAGCAGCTGACGGATAAGAGTGATGTGTATAGCTTTGGCGTCCTCCTAGTCGAGCTCTTTAACGGGGGAAGACCCCAACTCTGATCAGAGCAAGCAAAAGGGTGGTAGCCTTACTATGAATATCATTTCCGAGATGAATCCGAACCGTCTAAAGTTGGTTGTCAAGGATGGTCTCCCGGTAGAAGAAGTGATGGATCAGTTGCAAGCACTTGCGAAGCTTGCAGAGGATTGCCTCAAGCTCAGTGGGAAGGAAAGGCCAGCGATGAACGAGGTGATGGGAAAGTTGTGTTTGATTGGAAATGGAGATGAGCAAAAGGCAGACAGGGTGCCTGAAGAAGGTGGTGAAGGGAAACAAAACAATGGTGATGATGGCAATGGGACAGATGAGGTCGAAACGGATGTGCAAGAGATGGTAAGTGGTGAAGGATTGTTGACAACAGCCATGAACGTTGCCAGTAAAATTATTGAGTGAGGGTGATTAACAAGGTCATCTTCTCTTCTCTGCCAAGAAGAAGAAGGTAAGAAGTGTCTATGATTGAAGTTGTGTGTTTTTTCTTTTCCGTTTTCTTTGTTTCTTTCAAATGTCTATGATTGAAGTAGTATGTTTTGGCTTGATGAGAAAAGAATAAATGTCTATGATTGAAGTTGTGTGTTCTGGGTTGATGCTAAAAGAATAAATGTTAATTTTAAAGTAACTCTATTTTACATGAAAATGTTGTCTCGATGATACAAATGACATGATGATTTATCATTTTGGGCCATCCGTTGCTATCCTGCCGAGGATTGAAAAGCAATGAAGATGGAGATGCTGTGATGGTTGAGCATGTAAATGCATATGCGTTGTTTTCTACTCTGATTCCCTCGTGACCCCTCCATTACCGAGCTCCCTACTAGTTAGGTACGGATCCATGTTGTCTATTAATTTTGTGAGCTAAATATTTTAGACATTAAAGCTCAAATCGACACACCTCTAATAGCCTGCGGCGCGATTGCATGTGGCTGTCAGCAATGTAGCAGGGTAGAGCAGTTATCTGAAGTGCTTCTATTGCAGCTTTTCAATTTCGACTTTCTTGGGAAAGTAGTGGACCTCTGACTTCGACAATATTCAGGTGCTAGGCCGTCTTAACAGCTGCAACAGTTCTTGTTTTTGAGGCTTCTTCTGTTTCGACGAGGACTGTTCTGTCGCACTTCCTCTTCATGGAGAATGTCGCCTCTTGTTTTTCCTTCTTTTACCCTTTTTCCGCCGGCCGACGCCCAATGTTTGTGGAGCCCACTGAGTGTCCAGTTTTTTGTTACATCCTTGTTTCTTATCAACAAAGATATGGGATATCCCCTTTAAATAAATAAAAAAAAGTGGACCACACCTCAATAAGCGGTGGGGATAGTGACGCCCACCTAGAAACCTTCTTAGGGCGACTCATGTGATGGATAATGGCCATCTAACCTGTTCATAAGGTCCCATAAACCTAGATGAAAGGAAAATACAAATATCAGCCTAATCCAAAACTTCTTTAGCCCCCAAAAGTTTCAAGGGTGGGTTTTTAAATTCCTACATTTTTCCTATAGTAAGGTCCACTTGAGCTTTGAATCTGCCTTACTTTTCGGTTAATACACCAAAATGAGCTGGTAAAATGTATGGATGACATGGATATAATGTTATAACTATATTGCAGAATTAATAGACTGTCCATATATCAATAACGAAGATTCAACACAATAATCTTAAGGCGTACTTAATTGGGAAGACATTCCCAATGACTTGATGTCACTTGATGGGAATCTTGATCTTGCGTGCCTTATATCCGTCAGGAGAACCTCTCAATGGGAATTAGGGTTTTATCTCTAACGTGGGTGAGGGGATTAAGACATCTATTTATAGGGAAGAAGGCTAGAGAAGCTTATCCATTACACTTTTCTTCTCTAGATTTTTCATATTGTAGATTTCCATATCCGGCTTAATAACCGTATATAGGGACCACGATTCAAGCGTTTTACCTTGTACCTTATTTGCAATGATCATAACTACAGCGGGGCCCACTGAAACACTCAATCTAAATAATCCAACAGTTAAATCTAAATCAATGATCATGTGTGGCTTACTTGATGGAGTCTTACATTCATCCACTTGGACTACATTGATCTCTGAAAGAAAATAAAAAATATTTTATTTTATTTGTGAAAAAATAATTTTATAAAATGCATTTGTTTTGAAAGTTCCTAACAGATGCCTTTCTGAATTTTAAAACAATATTGTTGGATAATTATGAACAACGTTTGTCAGATTCAGTCAATCAAAAGTAATTACTGAGACTGGATCATGATATATAATCAATACGACATTTATACTTTTCGAAGTGCGATGAATCACGGTTACGAATACCAGTAGCCTTAATGACATGGATCAAGAATATGAGGTTTGGTATGAAAATTATATGCCCAATGTGATCAAACGCACCTATTTTTAGGTGGTCATTTTGAACATGTCACCAAGACACAAATTAAAGTCTTGCTTACTCCAAACTAAAAGTGCGCACTAAAGGAGAAGAAAAATATAAACTGAATAACAAAATCATCAATCATAATAATAACCCTATTTTGAGTCAAATCAGAAATAAATGATGTATTTAATCATATTTGCTAAACTACCAGGGCAAGTGAAACTCACCAACCATCAATTAAACTATATGAGTTTTATTTGTCCTAAAGAAAATGAGCCGAATAGAATTATTTCAACATTTAAACAACAACATCTATGGACATTGGGCCCTAGAATCTAAGGCGGGCCACTAATGCTTTAAAGACGACTATCATTGTGATTTTTAGCCAAGGTCTAAAATAAGCATTACTGGGCCATAACAGGCACACTTTAATTCTAGGCAGCCGACCACTTAACCCACAAACAATAGTAAGTGCGCCCTATGATTAGGCCCTGAATCAACATGAATTAGGCCTAAAAAAATGCCTAAAAGAGTCCAGCAAGCAGGCCCAATACCTAGACCAAATATAATCATTAAAGGATGACCCTATCAACAGGCTGAAGATTTCCTTCAAAGCGGGCCTCGAAGGCTTGAAATCTGTTCCCATGAGCCATTTTGGGCCCATTACTGCTCCAAACAGCCCAGAAGTTAAATGCTCAAACAAAATCCAAAATTGGGCCCAACACCTTTGGATCCCAAAACAGCATCCCTGCTGACAGCCCTTAAAAAAATTTCCGAAAATAGAAACCCGGTCTATCCAAATCATGTACATTCTCGTATCATTCTTCGAAATCCTGGCAACTGTTGATGAACCTGGCCTCAAAAATCTCAAGGTTGAGGTTGGAGAATCCCAGCCGTCAAATCATTTAGCCATTTTGAATTGGCTTGAACTTTCAAGGTCTGTAAGCCAAGGGTTATGATTGGAGCGGTGAGAAAATATCCTGAGGATGGCCATACCGTATGGCCATCTGATCAATGCTTTGGATCATCTATATGCAAGATATATATACACGCCTTCCACTCGGATCAAGTTTCGGGACACCATCAAGCTCAGTGGATCCATGTTATATCCACATTGTCCATTCATTCTTTTAGCTCATTTTGCGACCTAGACCTAAAAACGTAGTAGATCTAAGTCTTGTGTGAAACACACCACAGGAAACATCGTTGATTGGACGCCTATCATTGAAAACTTCACCCGCTTCAATGTTTTTTTTTTTTTTTTTTATCCATCCAACCTGATGATGAGGTCACACGGACCTAGATTAAGAGAGCATAAAATCAGCTTGATCCAAAAAGTTTTGTAGCCGTTAAGATGTTTTTAATGTGGGGGCGTTCAATCACCAGTACTGTTTCTGTTTACTGTGGTGTGGTCCACTTGAGATTTGGACTAAAATGAGCTGGAAAAATGTATGCATGGCGTGGATAAAGAACACATACATCACGGTGAACCGCATAGTCATGAATCGATCCACGTATAATTCGTTTTATCCTCGGAATCTTTTTTGGTACTCATGAGGCATGCATGTTAACGAGGCATACATGAGGAATAATGCTAACTGCACTCGAAAATGTGTATCTTCTTTTGGTACTCAGCCTTTCATGTGGCAACCAGATACACGTGTGAAAAATCTGAGCCAGTCAGGTGTTCCCCACTATTTAGCCGCATTTTCTCAAAAATAAATAAATAAATAAAATCTGTCACAATCTTGTGTACCTCAGGTGTACAATAAATATGGATAGTTGGCCAATCTCTTCCCAATCACCCATTTGTTTCATGACAGGTGGGTCCCACCCGATAGCCAGATGTTCATAGCTTTTCAGACGAAACAGCTACAGACTGGAGCATCTCGTGAACAAATCCGATCAATCATGTGTGCCTCATTTCCACACGTGAGTTTCTCGAGTGCACCTGTTATGCGTGTGAGCTTAAAGTTCCAATAAAGGCCTTTCAAACCACGAACGGCGGATTTCCTGCGAAAGCCTTTCGCATAAAGTTCCTGCAATAGGAACCTAGGTGGGTCACCGTGATTTTTTTGATAGATCCACCACGTCCATCCGTTTTTGCAGATCATTTTAAGACATGAGGCCAAAAATAAGCCAAATCCAATACTCAAGTGGTCCGTACTAAAGGAAAAAGGTGTGTAGTGAAATTCCTATCGTTGAAATATCCTGGGGTCGACAGTGATGTTTTCATGACATCCATACTGTTCATAACGTCATTACTACCTAGATATACCGAAAAAAAAATATTAGCCTTGCTCAAAAAATGTTTGGCCCCACAAATATTTTAACTGCGGACGTTAAATCCTTACTTTTGAGGCCAACTTGAGTATTAGACCTGGTTTATTTTTGGCCTTACATCCTAATTAGATGATCTCAAAAAATGGATGGACGTGGTGGATCTCTCATAAACATCACACTGTGCCCTACCTAGGTTCCCAGCACAGGAACTTTCTGTGAAAGGCTCTCGCAGGAAATCCATGAAGAATTGAATACGACACGTAAATGTAATTTTATTTATTACAAATACTTGTACACAACAAGGGTATGCTTTATAACACTAACAAACTATTACTCTTGAATGACAACTCTCACACACAAGAAAAAAACTCTTTGAACTCTTAATACTTGGACATCTTGCTTTCACTCTTGAACTCACTCTTTTATTAATGTATTTGTGTGTATACATAATGAGGCTCTCCCCATATTTATAGGGAGCTATGAAAGGTTCTAGAATCAATATAACTCTAAAGAGTTCTAGAAGCTTCCAAATATCCTATAAAGTTCTATTATATTCTGGAACATTTTAAGAGAATCTGGAAGGTTCTAGCATAGTCCGGAACGTTCTAGCGTAATCCGGAACATTTTAGAAGAGTAAAGAAAACTCCATCAAACTCTAGAAGTTTCTGGAAGATTTTAGAGAATTCTAGAATTTTCCAGAAATGTCTGGAAGTTTCCGGAAGACTCCGAAATATTCAAGAGAGGTGGTGATGACATTTAACACTCTCCCTCAGTACCAACTCTCACAAATCTGCCTTGGTCATCATGCCAAGTTGTTTTTTGAATTTGGTGAACTTAGCATTGCTAAGTCCTTTCGTTAGTATGTCTGTAACTTGGTTGTTGGTCTTCACATCCTTGGGTTTTGGAACTCGTTCCCAAGTCTGATTTTGGTTCAATGCCTTAATCTCTTCTTCCATCGTCTTCTGCCATTTTATATCTCGGGATACTTCTTCAAATGTTGTTGGCTCTTTCACGGTCTCTTCTTCTGCTAAGGCAGCATCCACGTATCTTGGGTTAGGCTTTCTCTGTCTAGTCGACCTTCTAAGTGGTGGGTTATCTACTGTAACCTCCTGTTGACTTGGGCGAAGCTCTTCTGGACTACTTTGATGTACTCCAGTTTACCATGGACTCATAGATTTATATGGTGTTCCAGACAGATTAGGTACTTGCTCACCATCTCCTGTTGTAGGCGTCAACTCCTTAGTTGAACTAGGAGCTTCTTCTCCTTCCATTGTCTCCCCCATCTTCTCATGCATTTTATCTTCTAAGTCTTGAGAGTTTGGCAGCTCCTCCTTCAGTGGCAACCACCATGATGAGGCTTCATCAAAGACAACATTCCTCGATGTGTAGCACCGACCAGTTGAAGAGTTGTAACATTTCCACCCTTTCTTTTCACTGCTATAGGCCAAAAAGATGCAACGAATTGCCTTCTTATCGAACTTGCTACGCAAGTGATCAAGCACAAACACATAGCATATACTTCCGAAGACTTAGAAGTAACTCACCTTGGGCTTTATGTTTCATAGCTTCTTGAAAGGTGAGACAAAGCCCAGTTTTGCCTGTGGTAGCCTATTGATCACATGAGCTGCCGTTTGCATGCACTCTGCCCAGAATCAGCTGGGCACATTCTTAGCATGTAGCATGCTCCAACATATCTCTGCAAGGTGACGATTTTTTCTTTCAGCAACGCCGTTTTGTTGTGGAGTGCCCGAACAAGTCAATTGTCGTCGGATTCTACACTCCTTTAGATAATTTGAGAACTCTTTCGACGTATACTCTCTACTATTATCCGTTCGCCAGCATCGGATCTTTTTATCGAACTCACTTTCGACCTTCTCCCGAAATTCTTTAAATTTTAATAAAGTTTCTGACTTCTCTTTCATGAAGTAAACCCAAACGTACCTTGAGAAGTCGTCAATGAAGGTCACCATGTAACGCATGCCACTAACTGATGCCTGTTTTACTCGTCCGAATACGTCTGAGTGGACAAGCTCCAAGGGTTCTTTAGCTCTAAACTTTGATTCTTCATATGACAATTGGTGTACTTTGCCATATTGACACCCTGCACAAATTATATCTTCTCGAACATCCAGCTAGGGAAGACCTTTGAGTATAGCCTTCTTCATCATTATCTTCAGCTTATGATAACTCACGTGCCCTAAACGTGGATGCCAGAGATCTGCAGTCTCATTTTTTCGAGTCTTATCTACATAAGCTGATTCAGCTGACATTACGTAGATTGACTCCAAGCACTGTCATTCCATGATGGGTGTACCTAACGGTTTAAGGTTTCGGTATACCTTAACATCCTCTGGTTAAAATACTACATAATTACCAGAAGATGTCAGTTGTGATACTAACAACAGGTTTTTCTTCATCTCTAGCACGTGATAAACATCTTGCAACTTTACTTGATTAGGGCTAAATCGAGGTATGATAGTAATCGTACCTACGTGAGTTATCGGTAACCTTGAATTATTAGTTATTACCACCACCCGATCTCCTTTGTAGGTGGATAAACTTGACAGTTTCTTCTTATCACCTGTCATTTAATTTGACCACCCTGAATCAACGATCCAATCGTCACTGTAATTGATAGCTGCTTGATTGGAAACTGCAGCAAGGGCTATTTCACCAGTCTTTGTCACTATTGAGGAAGCAGCTACTTCGTCAGTGACTGTGTCAGACTGCTCGAGTGGTTCATCGAAATCTATCTCCTTCTCTGAACAATCTCCTTTGATGGATTCAGACACGGCTAAGGATGCCTGAAAGTCCCAGTCATCTTCACTGTTTTCTTGGTGATTTCTAGAAGTCACCAAGTTTCCTTGAACTAACAATTTTTTGCAAAGTGACCTTTCTTGTGCAATTGAACACTCTATATCATACCTTCGAAATACGGAGGATCGTTGTTTATTTGTGTTGTTGTCGGATTGAACTCCCCCTGTCCGAGGACTTCTTCCTTGCTCTTCTGTTTTCTTAGACTTTCTAAAGTTCCACGGACTTTGTTCGCCCTTTCTGTTCTGCCGTCGATGTTCGACTTTTTTATTATTGCAGTAAAGTGTTTCCTCTTCTTTGTTTATCAACAGTCTAGCCATTTATTTCCATAAACTTTCTTAATTGGCCAACAAATTCTCCAATTCTATGAGAGTAGGTTGAGTAGGCCAACCTCGTATTGCCGTGATAAAAGCATTATACTTTGGCTTCAACCCGTGTATAATGATCCTCCTCATTCTTTCCTCATGAATATTTGCTTTATGATCCAATTCTGAAATTTTATAGCATAAATCCTTTACTCTTGTAAAGTACTTGCTTATAGACTTGTCTCTTTGGATGGTGGACATTAACTCATTCTCTAAATGTTGAAGTCGAGCATCATTTGTTTTTGAAAACAATGATGCAAATTAAAGGTGTCTCATGCAATCTTGGGTGTGTCGTCATCCTTGATTCGCCCGAGCAACTCATCCTCAATGGTTAACTTGAGCACGTACATTGCCTTCCCCGCCTTAATCTTCTACTTTCGGAGTGCTTCAGCATTTTTCTTAGGAGGTAAGATAACCTCATCCCCATTAACAACCTCCCACAAGTCCTGCCCTTCAAGGTAGGACTTAATGCGACTCCTCCAACTTTGATAGTTATGGTTGTTAAGCCTCGTAACTCCGCTCGTTGTGTTCATAAGATCCGCTATCGTGACTTGGTGTGATTATCACTCCCTTTACCAAGCAAGCCAACAAACTTCAAAGTCTCCAAACTGTGCACGATCTCCTTAGAAAATAGATCCCGACCAAACCTTGCTCTGATACTAAATTGAAGAATTGAACACCACAAGTAAATATAATTTTATTTATTACAAATACTTGTACACAACAAGGATATGCTTTACAACACTAACAAACTATCACTCTTGAATGACAACTCTCACACACAAGAAAAAAAAACTCTTTGAACTCTTAATATTTTCTCCTTGCTTTCACTCTTGAACTCACTCTTTTGTTAATGTATTTGTGTGTATACATAATGAGGCTCTCCCCATATTTATAGGGAGCTATGGAAGGTTCTAGAATCAATATAACTCTAAAGAGTTCTAGAAGCTTCCAAATATCCTATAAAATTCTATTATATTCTGGAACATTTTAAGAGAATCTGGAAAGTTCTAGAATAGTCCGGAATGTTCTAGCATAATCCGGAACATTCCAAAAGAGTAAAGAAAACTCCATCAAACTCTAGAAGTTTCCGGAAGACTCCGAAATATTCAAGAGAGGTGGTGATGACATTTAACAATTTGCGTCCATTACGCACGGAGCAAACTCAAAATTACACAGAGAAGATGTAAAGTAACCACCAGATCTCTCGCATGTTTTCTATGTTAGCATGTGTGTGAGCATTCAAATAGTAAAAGTACGCCTAAGCGGGTGCATTTCTTTATTTTTCTTTTTTTAGAGAAAGAAGATTCTCCCAGTTGGCGCTGCAAGAAATTATTGATCAATGGACAATATGCCTGATAGTTCACAAATATTGTTTTTAAGCAATGGTGTCTCGCCCATTGTACAGGTGGCATATATCTATGGTTGTCTGGACAATCCAAATGGGCCACATTATCACATTCTATATCATCAACTCAGGATAAATAAATCCCGACCATCTACACGTAGATCAAGTTGTAGACTGAGTGAAAGATACCTCGTTTCAACACTGAGGTCTTGGCATCGATTCCCTAGTGGGGTGGCTAACAATGAAGTGTGATCTAACTGTGGGTGTACTATAGCGAGCTAACAAAAAATATAAAAATAATAATAAAACAAAAAATCCTGACCATCTTATTTCTTTCTTGGATTTGGCTGCTGACCGTTTTATTCATGACCTACTGATTGTTGGCAGTGTGATTTTTGGGTTAAACTTTATCTTATGATGGGTCTTACATTTTTTACGGTTCGGATTGATGTGTATGTGTACAATTATTACTTGCGTGTATCTAAAAGAAAATGTTTATTTTTGTAAAATCGTCAGCTTTAAGGGCTATTTATGAAAACAGGCATGCTTTCAAAATATTTAAAGTACTCCCCCTAATGTTTAGAAAAATCATGCCAAAAGCACTCATTTGATTCATTTGACTTTGACTGACAAGCATTAAAAGAGGGGATTTTGATTGTACTGGCATCGTTTTAAGATCAAATTCTTGAAAGATATTCAACCTTCCAAATATTTTGAGGGTAACCATGTGACAGGTCTTGAGAAGTTCTTTTAGATCAAATTGCCCTTTTTCTTGGTTTAATAGTTGTATAGTTTTTGAGTAAACAAAAAGTTACATTGTATTTAATGCTGAGAAAGTGATGTGAATGGAATCCTTTTTAGCGTGGGCGAGCCCCAACTCATGGGACCCGCATTAATGTATGTGTATAATCTATATTGCTCATTCTTTTTGCTATGTCATTTTAGGGCTAGTGCCCAAATATCAGCCTGATCCAGAGCTCGTGTGTGCGCCACATAATAGAAAATAATGTGGTGACAATGACACTCAATGTTGAAACTTTTAGGCTTACTGTGATGTTTGATAAAAGTGGACACTGTCCAAGTCAGGACTTTTTTGGCCTACGATGAGGTGGTTGACAAGGTGGATAGAATGGATTACCCCATTGTGAGCTTTGACTCCTATTATTTAAAAATATTCAAGTTATTAATTACATCAACCTGACAACCACGACCCTTACCACATTACATCCATGACCCTTACCATGTTATATGAGTATGGTTCTTGATTGTAATGTGGTAAGGGTTAATGTTATGAGTCGTGGTCGTCATGGTTACGTGGGTCATGATTGTCATGGGTCAAGGTTGTCATGTTATATGGGTAGTCATTGTCATATTATATGAATCATGGTTGATATGGGTCATGGTTGTCATGGGTTGTGGTTGTCATGCTATATGGGTCGTGGTTATCATGTTATATGTGGAGATCGTGATTATAGCATAATAAGGGTTGAGGTTATCATGTCATAAGGGTCGTGGGTCCTGTCGTGATTTATGTGTCGAATTCAATCTGTTCAATGGATTTAGAATTTAATTTAACGTCACGGGCCAAAAAATGAGTTATATCTAAAAATTTTATGGCCCTCAAAAGATTTTCAATGGGAGATTTTCAATTTCGTTGCTTTTTATAGTGTGGTTCACATGAGCCTTTGATTTGCCTCATTTTTGGGCTCATTCCTTAAAATGATTTTTCAAAATGAATGGATGGCGTGGATAAAATATATACGGCCCAATAAGACACGTGTGTTACTATAATAAGTAGGGATGGATTCCACCAAACCGCACATAAATAATGATGTTTTGTCTGCAAGATCATTTCGGAGCAGGACAATGTCGCAGGAAACAGTGGTGATTGAACGCCTCTCCATTAAAAACATCCCAAGGCTTGCTGTAATGTTTATTTGCCATCCAACCCGTTGCTAAGGTTAGATAAACCCGGATGAAAGGGAAAAAAAAAAACAAAAATCAGTTCGTTTTGACACTTTTGTAGCCATGATAATTTTTTAATAGTCAATCACTACTGTTTCCTGTGATATGGTCTACCTGAGATCGGGATCTACTTCATTTTTTTTTAATTTCTTCCCCTGAAATGGTCTGGTAAATGGATGGACAACATGGATATAGAATACATGGATCAAGGTTGCCGGGCTCCACAGTAAGGGCGCCCAGTCTTGGGTGAGGATGGGCCGCACCTAATCGGCTCCCACCATCTACTCCCCTCAACGTGTGCCACCATAGCCAACGGGTGCAATATCCAACCCAGACACTAGGTGGGTCTGACGGTTTAGATGTTTTTCCTGAAAGTAAATCTAGTTAATTCAGTATGTGGGCACGATGTTAGCTAGAAACAGTTGGACAGGTAAGAAAACTTTATTCAACTACACTGAGCCGTAGATTTGTTTTGCAAACTGTGGCCCACGTACATGACGACTGGATCAACCTAATTCTTTACTGTTCTGATCATGAATGGATTGGATCTCAAGGCATGAAATTGAAAAATGAGATAGATCCAATTCTAAAGTAGCCCGCACCAAAGGAAACAGTAGTCCCAAGAATTTTTTTAATGATAGGTGTTTGATTCCTTTCTTCCTATAGTGTGGTTTAATTGAGCTTTGGATCTACCTCATTTTCTGGCTCATGCTATAAATTTAGCTGACATGATAGATGGATGACGTGGATACGCCACATACATCATGATGGGCCCCACATATAATTTTGGTATTTAAAAAACAAGTCATCAAATTAAGCATAAGTAATGATGCGATGCGATTATTTAGGAAAGTTGTGTCATACAAACATTTTCTACATCTCTATTCCACTAGAGGAAGGTTGTAAGGTTCATCCCCATATTACATGATATTGTCCACTTTGCTGAAACTCACGGATTTAAAACGTGTCATGCATGTTAAGGAAGGAATCCAACTTATAGCTACCAATACTTCGGACAACACTTCCGATGTGAGACAAAGTTCCACATTCATTGTGTGCACAGTAGCCTGCTAGCTTGCACAGTAGCCTGTCAACCACCTTGGGGCCCGACTGCATATGCGCCCGCCCATGTGTGCCTACCCACGTGTGACCACAGTGACGGAGCGTCACAATATCCCCATCGAGGGCAGAGCCGTCCTCGTCTTTGATACTATTTGTAAGACACGTCCCTACATCACATGATATTGTCCACTTTACCGAAGCTCATGGATTTAAAATGCGTCATGCCTGTTAAAGAAGGAACCCAACTTATAGCCACTACAACTTCGGACGACGCTTTCGATGTGGGACAAAGTTTCACCTTCACTATGCGCACAATAGCTTGTTAGCACAGTAGCCTGCCGGCCACCTTGGGGCTCACCCATGTGTGCCCATCCACATGTGACCACAATGAAAGGGCGTCACAAATGTAGTCATGTAATCTATTATGCATTACTAGAACATATTCTCAGTTTTTTTATTAAGTGGGTGTTACTCTTATTGTACTTTATTATTTATTGTTCTTTGAAGAATCAGTTAGAAAAAGATACATGTCATTGCACAAGAAGTATATAGCACACATAATATTTGTGGAGATATTTCGAGCATGTGTTGTGGAATTAACAACTGTCACTAGTTGGATAATACACGTCAACGTAGCCAAGCAGTTAAAGACAAAAAGTGGTCGAGAGAAAAATAGTGCTGAAGTGGTTACCAGGACTGGTGTCCAAGAAGAGTAAAAGGTTAGAGTGGTGTCAAAGTAGTTATTGTAACTAATTGAACGTAGGAAGAAGCATTTGGATGGCTGTCTCTAGGAAATCTATAAATAAAAAGGAGTTTAACAAAGTAAAGTCTTATACCAACCGAATCAAACAAATCAAATTAATCTATCAATTATATTCTTTATATTGCTTAGCATAATCAGTCTTTTACAATTTTTAGTGTAATCAATAGCTTAAGCTTACAGTAGGAGTAGCGATAATCCAATAGTTGCAATCCTTAGATTTAATTCAAGTCTACACTCATACGTTGGATGATTTCCACTGAAATATAAACATTTCTCTTTTCAAAAAGGTACTCTATAGTTACTCCTTGAAGTCGATTGTAAGTGTTTCCTTTTTGTTTGCTTTTTATATATAAAAAAAATTCTTTCATATGGAAGGCAAGGTGCAACCTATTCTCGGAGGATGAACCCCACAGTTCGATAATTACCTGATTATCTTAAATAACATCTTACGATTTTATCATATCTCGGTCATACACGGTCAATTTTAACGTATCTACCTATCTTAACACTTGAGGTCAAAGTTGTTTAGTTGGAATTGAGCTGCACAGTTAATTCTGGCACATGTGATCGAATTTTGAAACCAAGAGACAACAACTCTAATCATGTATGGCTCACCTTGATGTATTTTTTAGATATCCATGTTATTCATTCGCTTTTCCATCTCATTTTATGATGCAATCCAAAACCTTAAGAAGATTCAAATCTTAGGTAGATGATACCACTAAAAATAGTGATGAATGATCATTAAAAACTTTTTTCTAAGCCGCAAATGCTTTGGTTCAAGCAGATCTTTCTATTTTCCCTTCATTTGAATCTTTTCGACATTATCAACAAGTTGGATTACGAATAAACATTATGAAAACCTTGCTATGGATCCTTGGGAATTTTTAACAACGAGGAACTCAATCACCACTGTTTCCTGTGGTGTGGTCCACCTCTGATTTGGATCTGCATAAGTTTTTGGACTTGAATGTGGATGGGAGTGGATTAAGTGTTCCATCGGCCAGCTTGATGCTTGACTTGAAAAATCTGCAAATTGGGGCTAGCAGTATGAGCGAAACAAATCTCTCACATGTGTTTTTATTTTATTTTATTTTTAAAATTTTTTATTTATGTTGGCACATATGTGAGCATTCAAGTACCAAAAAGTACGCTCGCGCGGGTGTGCTTTTTAGGGGCGGATTAGCTGTTATTTGTGTGGGGCCACCTTGATGTATTTGTTGTATATTTATACTATTCATCTATTTTTCCATCTCATTTTAGGATGAGATCCCAAACCTTAAGAAGATCCAAATCTCAAGTGGACCATACCACTAGAAACAATGACGAATGACTGTTAACTTTTTGTGGGCCACGCGAGCTTTGGATCAGCTTATCTTTGTAGTTTCCCTTCATCAAGACCTTCTTGACATTATCAACAGGTTGGATTACAAATAAACATTACAAAAACCTCAGGGTGGGCCCTTTGGAATTTTTTATGGTGAGGCACTCAAACACCACTGTTCTTGTGGTATGGTACACCTAAAATTTGGATATGCATAATTTTTGAGAAATGGACGGATGGTGTGGATATACAAAAAATCATCATGCTGGCCCACATTAAGGGTAACAATTAAGGGCTTGCTTGGGAGCGTGGATATGAAACCCCTTGGATTTGAAATGCTCGTGCTATGTTTGGCAGAGTGTAAATCAACTTTAATCCAAAAGTAGCTATGCATGGTATATTCACAGCGGTTTGAATTTAATTACTAAATCAACTTTAAGATCTCTAGTTAGTGGCGTATGTAATGTTTGACACAATGTTGTAATAACCCCACTGAAATATATGCTTTACCCAAAAATGATGAAATTCCAAGTCTCAGATGGGCCATAAGCATAAGATCACATATGAGTTACTAACCAACGTTTTTTAACCATTAGTTTATATGGACAATGTTTGGACGGCATTGATCATCATATTAAAGTAATTATAGTGATACAATTGATAATCTAATTGTTTCATGATATCATTAAGAGGCCATGTGCCCAATAGGATAATAGTATGGTGACACACATGTTACACATGCAAATATGGAAAGGATTTTAGATGTAATCCAACCTCTCACCTTGGATTTGAAAACCCTTTTTGATTGGATTTGAAACCGGCCCCAATTACTTTACGGTGCCAAACAACCAGGAAATTTGAAAGCTCGGTTAATCCCTCGAATCCATGGTGACGAACGACCCATTTTTCCGATGACAGCTATCCTCTGCATTACTTTTCATGAATCATTTTTTTTTTTTTTTTCAAAGAAGAAGATTCCTTTCTATTTCCGGTTGTGTAAATTATTGATCAGAGAACCGTATACGTGATAGTCCATCAATATTGTTTTTAAGTTGTGGTGTCTAATACGAATTGATGTGCATGAATACAACTACCGAAAGAAATAAAAAGTGGTAGTGAACCATCAACCTCATTTTTTATTTTTTATTTATCCCAGGATGCGTAGATATTGAAAGGAACCGTGGGTCCTGGCGGATTGAGAGACGTTTTCAAATTACCAAATAGCCATCGGCTCGTTATAGAGGGGTTGTATTTATTGAGGGTGTTATGGTAAAAATGGAAAGGTATCTTGCAAGTGGAGTCCCGAGGTCCGGTCCTTGATCTTTCATGAGCTGACAAAGATGCTTGTAACGTCCCGGGGTCGTTTGGCACTTAGGATTTGAGTAAATTAGAGGAGATTTATTTGACAGCATGAAATAAATGGGGTTTCAAATCCAGAGCGAGAGCCAGAGCGAGAGCTTGGATTATGTCTAAAATCTTTTCAAGAGTTGCATCTTTGCAAGAGTTGCATACGCAACATGTGTGTCACCATACTATTATTCTATCACGCGCATGCCCCACTAATGATATCCCAAAATAATTAGATTATCAATTACATCAGTATAATTACTTAATATAATGATCAACATCATCCAAACATTGTCCATGTAAATCAACAGTTAAAAATCATTAATTAGTTATTGGAACATGATCTTGTACTTGTGGCCCATTGAGACTTCGAAGTTCATCATTTTCTGACAAAATATTTCATCAGGCTTATTACAACCATTGTGTCAAACATTACATAAGTCACTAATTTGAGAGTGTTTTGTGTCATCTCCTGTACGAGGGAAATCTTAAGGACTATATAGGTTGTGTCACTCAAAAATGCAAGTCCATCGGCTAGAGTCCGACGTATCTTGCTTTAATGCTTCCCGATGCATTCAAGCGGACACGGATTTCCTGCGAAAGCCTTTCGCATGAAGTTCCTGTGCTAGGAACTTAGGTGGGGCCCACTATGATGTTTGTGAGAAATCCTCTCCGTCCATCCGTTTTGTGAGTTCATTTTAAGACATTTTATCAAAAAATAACCATATCCAAGCCGTACTAAAGGAAAATGTGGTTAGGAAAATTTCTACCGTTGAAGCCTTCCTGGGTTCAACAGTGATGTTTAGATGTCATCCATATCATTAATAACGTCATTCCTATTGGGATGAGCTGTAAACAAAAATATTAGCATGAATCAAAACTTCTGTGGCCTCACGAATATTTCAACTGTGGACATTTAATTATCATTTTTTCAGCTCAATTTAGCTTTGGATACGGTTCCTTTTTGGCAACATGCCCTAAAATGAACTCACAAAAGGGTTGAACGGAGAGGATTTTTCACAAACATCACAGTGGGCCCCACCTAGGTTCCCAACGCGAACTTCCTGCGAAAGGCATTCGCAAGAAATCCGCGTCCCATTCAAGCGGACGGGGATTCCTGCGGAGGAAGTTCTTGCACTAGGAACTTAGGTAAGGCCTGAGGTGATGTTTTTTGAGAAATCCACTCCATCCATCCATTTTGTGAGCTCATTTTAGAATATATATCCAAAAATGATCCGGATCCAATACTTAGTTGGGCCAAAAACGTGAGTATTGAACGTCAACAATTGAAATATTTGTGTGGCCACATAAGCCTTGAATCAGGATAATATTTGTGTTTTCATTTCATCCCAAAATTAATGACGGTATAAATAGTATAGACGGCATATAAACATCACTGTGGATGCCAGGAACGTTTCAACAGCAGGACTTTTCCTATACACATTTTTCTTTAGTGCGGCTCACTTGAGTCTTTGATCCTGCTAATTTTTGGTATTAATTATTAAAATGAGCTAAAAACATAGATAGACGGAGTGGATTTCTCACAAACATCACAGTAGGCCCCACCAAACCTGATTCTTTACTGTTATGATGAATTATTTGGATCTCATGCCTATGCACAATGCTTGCATATGTGAACAACCTTGCACCCGCTTATAGGCTTAGCAAAGCAACAGGCAATCATAAGAATATTTCTCTAAAATAAAAAAATTTTTAAAAATAAAGTAAAATAAAATGACATTTCCTACTCGAGTGTGCACTTTTTTTTCCTGCTCCGCTTTCCATGTGGCAACTAGATACACATGTGAAAGATCCGAGCCCTTCAGGTGATCCCCACCCTTTAGATGCGTTTTCTGTGTTTTTTTTTTTTTTTTTTAAATTTAGATAAAATAAGGTAGACATTCCCGACTATTGCAGGGACGAAACGTGCACAACCAATCTCGGTGGCAAGTCAATCTTCTCCCAACCGCTCATTTGTTTCGTATTCGTGACCCACCCGGTAATCAGATTGCCAATAATTTTCAAAAAAAAAAAAAAAAAAAGGGGAAGTATCCAAAAGATGAGACTGCCTCATGCACGGCTACTATATTCCACGTGTCAAGTGCACGTGTACACTTGAGTACTCGTGCGAGCTTAAGCTTTTAGCGACTCAGCAAGAGAATGCATCACCACACCATGACCAGGCCAAAGCTCTCCCACTATTCCATGCTTGGATTGGACGAACAGTAGTTAACACCCTTAATGGAGATTAGCTAGTAATTAACATCTTTAATAATTTTTTTAATCAATTGAGATGATTAATCAAATAAATTATCTTGTAGCTTTGGTCATGACTCATGTAATAGTTCACCACCATTTTTGACTCCTCAACTGGACACGCATGTAAGGGCAAATTCAAAATTACAGTGTGAAGAAAAGGTAACCGTCTGATTTTATCCTTAGAATTTGGACTGCTATCTTTTCAATTATAAACATCCATTTGATAGCCACAAACTGGAAGGCTAGGATTTCTTGATAAGCGTGGTTTTAAGGGAGATGCTCCACTAATAGAGGGAACAACCAACATTTTTTAGAGGGTGGTGAACTAGCAGACTCGTCATTTTTATTTTTTTTTTTGGTATGTCATGTATCACGTGACCTTTGATTATTTTGTGAGGCTGCGTCGTACAAACATTTTCCACCTCCCCATTCCACTAAAAAGGGAGGTGGCCACGGAATCCATGCACGCGTTACTGCAACACTTTGTGTTTTTTAATCCACAAATGGTCGTCTCAAAGGCTCGATACAGGCCCACCCTTGTGTGTTTCATTTACAGGTCGGTGCAGCTCCCTTTCACCCTCTGCATTGGCAGCTCACACATGCCAGCGTGGCAACATCATGAGAAATCCAAACCGCTCATCCTATGGCTCCGTCGTTCATTTGCTCTAACTTGAAAGCGAGGCTCGTTTGCTCACCAAGTGGGCCGCACATGTAGAACCAAATGGACAAGTAGGAGGAAGTTACTAACGGTCCACATTCGGTGGACACGTGTAACATATTTGTTCGCTTGGCGGTCTCGATGATTGATTTAAAAGATCTAAAAACGGGGGCTAGTAAGATGAGCTAATCAGATCTCCCATATGTTTTGTATGTTTGGCACGTATGTGAGCATTCAAGTACCACAAACGTATACTCGTGCGGCTGTAGTTATCATCTTTCTTTTTTCAAGAAAGAAGATTCCTCTCTAGTCCCGCCAGGGGAAACTATTGATCCGCAGACAGCATCCGTGATAGCCCATCAATAATGTTTGAGAAATTTGGGACTATGGACCCCACCTTTTATCCAGCTGTTGTTACGAAGCAATACAAACTTAGTTTGGAAACATAGACCTGCTCGTACGGACAACGAGGTTGAGGACGAAAATACCCCTCCCTTCCTTTCGAAGACAACCGCTAATGCTCCTCCAACCGAGAGTTGTACAAACGGCTCAAAAGAGATCAAAGTTACATGGCCCCACAGCTATGTATTTATTATATCCACAGTGTTCATCCATATTTCGAGATCATTTCGGAGCATTATCCAACAAAAATATTAAAATCATATCCAAAAATCAACTGGACCACACCACAAAGAGCAGCGGGAAAGCTAATTTTCACCATTAAAAATTTTGTAGGGCCCACGATAACATTTATTTTCCATCCAATCTATTCACAGGGTCACAAAGGCCTGGAGGAAGAGGAATTTTTTTTATTTTTTATTTCATAATGATCCAAAACTTCTGTAACCCTTAAAAGGGTTTCAATGGTAGACGTTCAATTCCCCCACAGCCTTTTACGGTGTGGTCCACTTGATAGTTAGATCGGTCTTAATTTACGTCTCAAGCTTAATATGAGCTCGCAAAATAGATGGACGGTTTGGATATAACATAGACCTCATGATGGGACCCATAAAAGGTGGTGGGGTTACCACAGCAAAAATAATAATAATAACAGTGAAATTAAAATTAAAAAAAAAAAAAAAAACCTATAGCTACGGATTAAAACTGTAGCCATATCCGTAGCCCCTGCTTTTTCGATATGTATTAAAGGTCTTTCGATATATCGAAAAAGGTCCAGAACTGTCCAGCGAGTTTGCCTAAAAAATCTTGTAGTTGTCCCTATGGCTACGGATTATAACCGTAGTCATAACTGTCATTCGTTGCAGTTTGTACATTTTTTTAAATTTTAAATTTTAAATTTTTTTTTTTTTACCTGTCTCGTTTTCTACCATAACTTTCCACTTCTTAAATACATCAAATACATCAAATTTATGCTTTAAGAAATAGAGCCACAGTTTTCTACTAGCATCGTTAATAAAAGAAACAAAATAACGTGAGCCACCAATAGATAATACCTGTGTCGGTCCCTACACATCAGTGTGTACAACCTCCAACAGATGCGTCTTTGGAGTGCGTCCCGTCTTCTTGAAGCTTACCCTCTTCTGCTTGTCATACACGCAGTCATCGCAGAATTTCAAGTCAATAGACTTTAGCCTTGGTAGCTTCCCTTTAGACAATAACACTTTCATCCCCTCACTACCAAAAAATTGGGCAAAGGCTACGGATTTATAGACCTATGGCTACGGTTTTAGTCCGTAGCACGACTATAGTCGTAGGTACCATAACAATAGGTCTTGAACCTATGGCTATGGATTTAATCCGTAGCTATAGATTCCAATAGCTACAGATATAATCCGTAGCAATTATATCTGTAGCGAAAACCACAAACAACTACGGATATTATTTGTAGCTAAAGATCCGTATCAATATGCCAATTTAAATAATGGTTACAGCTGTCAGATAACCAGCTACGGTCAATATCCGTAGCTATTTCGTACATTAAAAAATATATATAATCATTTGTTCATTCAATTACCACTTGCATAATCATTCATTCATTCCATTCCAATCAATTACAATCATTCATTCGTTCAATTACAATCAATTACAATCCTTCATTCAATCAATTACAATTACAATCAATTACAATCCTTCGTTCAATCGATTACAATTACAATTAATTACAATCCTTCATTCAATCAATTACAATTACAATTACAATAATGTTGAAAATATAAATCTTTAGCTTCATTAGAGAAATTTGCTCGACTTCACCTTGAAATTTCAATGATAAAGAATTGAAAGATAAGCTATATTTTGATGGTATGATATTTTTTTCACAAGCAAATAGGCCTTTTTCAGCCATCACCCACCCGAAAAATCAAAAACCGATTGTTGTCCAAGTCCACTCCTTTTCCTTTCAATTTCTTAGTGACCTCTATAAAATTACTTCCACGGTCATTTATGTAGTACTTTGAAGAGTTGTCTTGAAATGCAACTCTAGTAATGACAAAGTCACTTCCTGCAACAGCTTCGTATATTCCATCATCCTACAAATAGTCATGGCATTCATAAATCAGAATGACCATTGGGGGAAAGAAAAAAAAAAGTGAAAAAAGTGCATCATGTATAACCATTTTCTTTTCTTTTTTTCTTAATGAATTAATAAAAACTCGAAGAGGAATGAAATTGACATAAAAGGAATGGCCTCACCATATGGTTTGTAAGGCCAAAATAAACGTCTGGATGATTTCCGCAAGGAGGATAATTGGTAGCCACAAGTGCCCACTTCCCAAGGAATGGTCTCACCATATGGTTTAGGTTATAAGTTTATGTTAATGTCGTAGGTTATAGGTTTAGGTTTAGGTTTAGAGATTTGAGAATACATTTACGTTTTAGGTTTAGGTTTATGAAATTGGGTTCGAGTTCGGGATCGGGTTTAGGTTCGGGTTTTCAAGTTTAGGTTTAGGTATAGGCTTAGGTTATAGATTATATGTTTAGGTTAAGGTTTAGGGATTCGGGTTCGGGTTTAAGTTATATAAGGTTTTGGTTTTAGTTATAGGTTATAGGTTTAGGTTTAGGTTTAGGTTATGGCTATGGTTATGGTTTTTAGAATTTGAGAATAAGTTTAGGTTATAAGTGTAGGTTTTAGTTGTGTTATAGGTTAAGGTTTAGGTTATAGGTTATAAGTATAGGTTTACGTTTAGGTAAGGTCTAGGTTTAGGTTATAGGTATAGGTTTTGGGATTTGAGAATAGGTTTAGGTTAAGGTTATAAGTATAGGTTATAGGTTAAGGTTTAGGTTTAGGTTTAGAAAATCGGGTTCGGGTTCAGGATTGGGTTTAGGTTTGGGTTTATGAAATCGGGTTCGAGTTTGGGATCGGGTTTTCAAGTTTAGGTTTAGGTTTAGGTTAGGGAGTTGAGATTAAGATTAGGTGTAGGTTTTGGTTTAGGGATTTGAGAATACATTTAGGTTTTAGGTTTAGGTTATAGGATTAGGTTATAGATTTAGGTTTAGGTAAGGGAGTTGAGATTAGGATTAGGTGTATGTTTAGGTTTAGGGATTTGAGAATACATTTAGGTTTTAGGTTTAGGTTATGGGTTTAGGTTTATGTTAAGGTTTGGTTATAGGTTATAAATTTTGGTTATATGTTATAAGTTAAGGTTTAGGTTATAGGTTTTAGTTTAGGTTAAGGTTATAGGTCTAGGTTTAGGTTAAGGTTATAGGTTTAGGTTTAGGTTATAGGTTATATGTTATAGGTTATAGGTTAAGGTTTAGATAAGGAAATCGGGTTCGGGTTCGGGATTGGGTTTAAGTTTGGATTTTCAAGTTTAGGTTATAGGTTAAGGTTTAGGTTTAAGAAATCGGGTTCGGGTTCGGGATCGGGTTTAGGTTTGGGTTTTCAAGTTTAGGTTTAGGTATAGGCTTAGGTTATAAGTTATAGGTTATATGTTTAGGTTAAGGTTTAGGGATTCGGGTTCGGGTTTGGGTTTAGGTTATAGGTTTTGGTTTAGGTTATAGGTTATAAGTTTAGGTTATGGGTTTTAGGATTTGAGAATAGGTTTAGGTTATAAGTATAGGTTTAGGTTAGGTTATAGGTTAAGGTTTAGGTTATAGGTTATAAGTATAGGTTATAAGTACAGGTTTATGTTTAGGTTAAGGTCTAGGTTTAGGTTATAGGTATAGATTTTGGGATTTGAGAATAGGTTTAGGTTAAGGTTATAAGTATAGGTTATAGCTTAAGGTTTAGGTTTAGGAAATCGGGTTCGGGTTCGGGATCGGGTTTAGGTTTGGGTTTAGGAAATCGGGTTCGGGTTCGGGATCGGGTTTAGGTTTGGGTTTAGGAAATCGGGTTCGAGTTCGGGATTGGGTTTAAGTTTGGGTTTTCAAGTTTAGGTTATAGGTTAAGGTTTAGGTTTAGGAAATTGGGTTCGGGTTCGAGATCAAGTTTAGGTTTGGATTTTCAAGTTTACGTTTAGGTATAGGCTTAGGTTATATGTTTAGGTTAAGGTTTAGGGATTCGGGTTCGGGTTCAGGTTTAGGTTCGAGTTTAGGTTATATAAGGTTTTGGTTTAGGTTATAGGTTATAAGTTTAGGTTTAGGTTATGGGTTTTGGGATTTGAGAATAGGTTTGGGTTATAAGTATAGGTTTAGGTTGGGTTATAGGTTAAGGTTTAGGTTTAGGTTATAGGTTACAAGTATTGGTTTATGTTTAGGTTAAGGTCTAGGTTTAAGTTATAGGTATAGGTTTTGGGATTTGAGAATAGGTTTACGTTAAGGTTATAAGTATAGGTTATAGTTTAAGGTTTAGGTTTAGGAAATCGGGTTCACGTTCAGGATCGGGTTTAGGTTTGGGTTTTCAAGTTTAGGTTTAGGTATAGGATTAGGTTATAGGTTATAGGCTATATGTTTAGGTTAAGGTTTAGGGAATTTGGTTCGGGTTCGGAGTTTGGGTTTGGGTTTGGGTTATAGGTTTTGGTTTAGGTTATAGGTTATAGGTTTAGGTTAAGGTTATGTTTAGGTTATGGGTTTTGGGATTTGAGAATAGGTTTATGTTATAAGTATAGGTTTAGGTTGGGTTATAGGTTAAGGTTTAGGTTATAGGTTATAAGTATAGGTTTATGTTTAGATTAAGGTCTAGGTTTAGGTTATAGGTATAGATTTTGGGATTTGAGAATAGGTTTAGGTTCAGGTTATAAGTATAGGTTATAGGTTAAGGTTTAGTCTTAGGAAAACAAGTTCGGGTTTAGGTTTGGGTTTAAGAAATCGGGTTCGGGTTCGGGATTTGATTTAAGTTTGGGTTTTCAAGTTTAGGTTATAGGTTAAGGTTTAGGTTTAGGTTTAGGTTTAGAAATTGGGTTCGGGTTCGGGATTGGGTTTAGGTTTGGGTTTTCAAGTTTAGGTTTAGGTATAGGCTTAGGTTATAGGTTATAGGTTATATGTTTAGGTTAAGGTTTAGGGATTCGGATTGGGGTTCGGGTTCGGGTTTGGGTTCGGGTTTAGGTTATAGGTTTTGGTTTAGGTTATAGGTTATAGGTTTAGGTTAAGGTTTAGATTTATGTTATGGGTTTTAGGATTTGAGAATAGGTTTAGGTTATAAGTATAGGTTTATGTTTAGGTTAAGGTCTAGGTTTAAGTTATAAGTATAGGTTTTGGGATTTGAGAATAGGTTTAGGTTAAGGTTATAATTATATGTTATAGGTTAAGGTTTAGATTTAGGAAATCGAGTTCGGGTTTGGGATCAGGTTTAGGTTTGGGTTTTCAAGTTTAGGTTTAGGTATAGGTTTAGGTTATAGGTTATAGGTTATATGTTTAGGTTAAGGTTTAGGGATTCGGATTCGGGTTCGGGTTTGGATTCAGGTTTGGGTTTGAGTTTAGGTTATATGTTATAGGTTTAGGTTTAGGTTATGAGTTTTGGAATTTGAGAATAGGTTTAGGTTATAAGTATAAGTTTAGGTTGGGTTATAGGTTAAGGTTTAGTTTTAGGTTTAAGTTATAGGTTATAAGTATAGGTTTATGTTTAGGTTGAGGTCTAGGTTTAGGTTATAGGTATAGGTTTTGGGATTTGAGAATAGGTTTAGGTTAAGGTTATAAGTTTAGGTTATAAGTTAAGGTTTAGGTTTAGGAAATCGGGTTCAGATTCGGGATCGGGTTTATGTTTGGGTTTAGGAAATCAGGTTCGGATTCGGGATTGGGTTTAAGTTTGGGTTTTCAAGTTTAGGTTATAGGTTAAGGTTTAGGTTTAGGAAATCGGTGTTTGGGTTTTCAAGTGTAGGTTTAGGTATAGGCTTAGGTTATAGGTTATAGGTTATATGTTTAGGTTAAGGTTTAGGGATTCGGGTTTGGGTTTGGGCTCTGGGCTTAGGTTATAGGTTATAAGTTATAGGTTAAGGTTTAGGTTTAGGTTATGGCTTTTGGGAATTGAGAATAGGTTTAGGTTATAAGTATAGGTTTAGGTTGGGTTATAGGTTTAGGTTTAGGTTTAGGTTTAGGTTTAGGTTTAGGTTTAGGTTATAGGTTATAAGTATAGGTTTATGTTTAGGTTAAGGTCTAGGTTTAGGTTATAGGTATAGGTTTTAGGATTTGAGAATAGGTTTAGGTTAAGGTTATAAGTATAGGTTATAGGTTAAGGTTTAGGTTTAGAAATCGGGTTCGGGTTCTGGATCGGGTTTAGGTTTGGGTTTAGGAAATCGGGTTCGGGTTCGGATCGGGATCAGTTTAGGTTTGGGTTTTCAAGTTTAGGTTTAGGCATAGGCTTAGGTTATAGGTTATAGGTTATATGTTTAGGTTAAGGTTTAGGGATTCGGGTTCGGGTTCCGGTTTAGGTTATAGGTTTTGGTTTAGGTTATAGGTTTAGGTTTAGGTTAAGGTTAAGGTTTAGGTTTTGGGTTTTGGATTTTGGGATTTGAGAATAGGTTTAGGTTGTAAGTATAGGTTTAGGTTAGGTTATAGGTTAAGGTTTAGGTTTTAGGTTATAAGTATATGATTATGTTTAGGTTAAGGTCTAGGTTTAGGTTATAGGAATAGGTTTTGGGATTTGAGAATAGGTCTAGGTTAAGGTTATAAGTATAGATTATAGGTTAAGTTTTAGGTTTAGGAAATTGGGTTCGGGTTCGGATCGGGTTTAGGTTTGGGTTTTCAAGTTTAGGTTTAGGTTTAAGCTAGGGAGTTGAGATTAGGATTAGGTGTAGGTTTAGGGATTTGAGAATACATTTAGGTTATAGGTTTAGGTTTTAGGATTAGGTTATAGGTTTAGGTTTAGGTTAGGGAGTTGAGATTATGATTATGTGTATGTTTAGGTTTAGGGATTTGAGAATATATTTAGGTTTTAGGTTTAGGTTGTAGGATTAGGTTATAGGTTTCGGTTTAGTTTAGGGAGTTGAGATTAGGATTAGGTGTATGTTTAGGTTTAGGGATTTGAGAATACATTTAGGTTTTAGGTTTAGGTTTAGGTTAAGGTTTGGTTATAGGTTATAAGTTTTGGTTATAGGTTATAGGTTATATGTTATAGGTTAAGGTTTAGGTTATAGGTTTTGGTTTTGGTTTAGGTAAAGGTAAAGGTTTAGGTTTAGGTTAAGGTTTAGGTTTAGGTTTAGGTTATAGGTTATAAGTATAGGTTTATGTTTAGGTTAAGGTCTAGGTTTAGGTTATAGGTATAGGTTTTGAGATTTGAGAATAGGTTTAGGTTAAGGTTATAGGTTTTAGTTTAGGGTTAGGTTTAGGTTATAAGTTATAGGTTATAGCTTTAGGGAATTGAGAATAGGTTTAGGTTATAGGTTTAGGGTGTGGTTTAGGTTAAGGGTGTGGTACCTATAAATACAAATATAAATACGGCCTGTCCAAATGGCCAGGCCCCTCCAATGTTGTCCATAAGAAATGGACAGCTTCATCATGGTCATAACAGCGGTTCTCACCTTTTAGGAACCTATGCTCATCCGGATAGCTCCAACGCACATCCGGGTCTGCTCTATTAATTTCGAGCAAATACATAAACATGGCCTGTCCAAATGGCCAAGCCCCTCCAATGCTGTCCATAGAAAATGGACAGCTTCATCATGGTCATAACAGCGGTTCCCACCTTCCAGGGACCTCCGCTCATCCAGGTAGCTCTAATGCACATCTAGGTCTGCTCCATTAATTTCAAGCAAATACATAAACACGGCCTGTCCAAATAGTCAGGCCACTCTAATGTTGTCCATAGGAAATGGACAGCTTCATCATGGTCATAACAGCGGTTCCCACCTTCTAGAGACCCCCTCTCAACATCCGGATAGCTCCGACACACATCCGGGTCTGCTCCATCAATTTTTACGGAATTATACATGTCCTGCTCATGAGCATGCCTAATGTTGCCAATGCATGTGATTCAGCATAAATACCTTTTCATGATTCAAAGAAAGGAACTCGAGGGTTTTCCTTACCTTCCATTGTATGCTTTCAAGGTCCAGATGGCCCCTAAAGCACACATACATCCTGGAATCGCTTCTCAAAACCGCAAACTATTTTATTTTAAAACTCGTTCATCTCACTTGAAAACCTGTCACATAATGAATAACTGTAACCACAATGATAACTATTGTGAATGCACTATAATGAACAAATTATTATGATTATAGATAACTGTAATTACAACATAGATATCATGCACACGATATCACATAATGTATTGTTTGATGAACTACACATGTGCATTCTTGACACGATATCACATAATGTAAAACTTGGTTATAGAATACAACAAGCTTTGGAGTTTTTCCTATGTTTCTCCACTTTTTCTACTTCTATATTTGTAAGCACATTATAAAATTTCACAACATGCTCTGACATGCTGGGAAAAGGCTATGATTATGATGAAGACAATACTAATTGTGATTGGGAAAAGGCTATGATTATGATGAAGATAGTACTGATGGTGATTATTTCCAAAGATTCAATGGATAATAACCAATTATAGGTTAGGGATGCATTAGTTCAATTCTAGTTTCATCGTCTTTTTAAAATTCTAAATAATGCACAAAGATAGATGCGCAAAGTCCATGTGCTTCCCTATAGAATAGATTGTTCTCTTTGTACAACATACTATCAAATGGGCTTAAATTAATACCCATACCTGCACCCGCACCCATTTAACCATCCCCATACCCAGCCAGGTTTGGGTACCCAGCCTATTGCCACCACCACCTTCTTCTCTCTCTCTCTCTGTCTCTTTTTTTTTTCTTTTTTGAAGATTCCACTACCAAAAAACTGGGCAAAGGCTACGGATAAAATCAGAAATTAGTTTTGCACAACCAATTTAATTTTTGGATTATAACTTAATGACAGTAGGTTTTTGATTTAGACAATTTAATTTGAGTTCATACGTGCAACATGTAAAATTTTTAAGTGGTTGTATGTCAAGTGCCACACCCTTCTAGACTATCAATTAACCGCAACATTATTTACCCTTGTTTTGGTGGAATCTTGTGTGGTAGCCAAAGTATTGAATGTTTACCTCTTGTACTTCGTCCAACTCAAAAAAACTTCTTTTTATTCCGAAGTACTATCTCTACATTAATTTTGACGGCCAAAAGACGTAAAAATTTAAGTTGATAATTGTCAAGGAATTAAATACCTTGTGTAGTTTCAAAAAGAGCAAGATTTAAACAACTGGGTGATAATAGCTAAAGGCTTGAACCACACTGTTTTACAATTATATCACCCTAAATGGGTACATCCACATTATTTATAATCCACATTGGTTCCATTGTTTACCAGAAATGGCCAGGGAAGAGGTGAAGGGTGGGGGCTGCTGGCCGCACTTAGAGTGGTGAAGATGATGTTGGAGACGTCAGTTAACTCCAAGTAGCACACTGTCAAGAAACATCAGTTAAAAAGTAAATCCAAACATGCTTGAATACCTTCCATGCAAACAAGCCAAGGATTCGAGTACCCATAGGTGGTGAAATTCCACTAGCGTGAGTGTGTGGGGTGTGTGTGCGTGTGTTTAAAAAAAAGGGGGGGGGGGGGGGGTATATATTAGAACTAACGCCACAAAGTAAGCCACAGACAAGCAAAAATGAAGTGCCAAAGCCCTGACACGTACAAAGAGCGAAGCAGAGCCTTTCTTGCCATCATATATTGAACATAGCAACACAAAAAGCTTCAATATATATATATATATATATATATATATATATATATATATATATATATATATACCTTTCAAAACAACGCTTCAAAAAATTCAGAATGCACATAAAGAAAACAGGCTAATGCAGGATTGAAAAGAAAAACCAAATCAAACGAAATTCTTAGATAAACAACAAATACATGCACAAACAAATTTTTAAAAATTACAAAAATAAAACAAAAAATCAGAAGAATTAAAAAAAAAAAAAAGATATGGTATATATGGAAACTCCAAATTTTCATCTACAACGTTAGTTGACCATGAAGTACGTCATGTTAGTCTTGGAAACTCCTAATTTCGTTTGTATATATGGAATTTCATGATACTTCTACATGACAGGAGACAGTGAGGATTGAACGTCCTATTGAAAGATTTCTGGGGCCATAAAAGATTTGGGTCGATATTCGTCTTCTTTAGTATTGAATCCGAGTTCTGAAAGAAATAGTGCAGGGCGGTTTGTTTCTAGAGGAGCTGAACAAGAAATGGGGCGATCACAAATATGGAGAAAACCCTTCTCCTAAATGCATCTGTAGTAATGAATGAGACCACTAATTAATACATAATGCATGTCTAGGTTAAAACCAAGGATCAAAATGCTTGTTTACTATACTGTGATAAGTCATCTAAAAGTACACCACGTGTTTATTTGAATATGCAACAAAGGCTACTTAAAATTATTAACTTTAACTGGTATTTGATAAATTATTTTTCTTTTTTATTTCATGAAAAAACCCCCAATTGTTTCCCGAAATTTCTACATTCTCCCAAGCCTCTCCCAAGCCATGACTAAGTATCTTGACTACGAACTTTTTTACAATGGATTGAGGATCAAGAAAATACTCCAGAAATTCATCAATTCTAAAAAGATATAATCCAATCAATATCATCGATCACAATTGAAATCAATCTCAGTATGCCACATTCAGATGCACATGTGAATCAAACTGCGAACTTTCTTCAGTTTGAACAAGATGAAATGATAAAATCATGGCAATCTTTCCTAGCAAAATTAACAATTCCCATCCTATCGAGTCCAACTTGAAAGTAATGTAATTGCTATTTGGAGCACAGTCTTCCAAAGATGTTGGCATTGGTCACATGATGGGTTGCACCTGTTGGACGGGCTGGATGTCATACACATTCTATTGGGCCCCATGATGCTCAACTCTACCACATTTTCAGAAGAAGAAAAATGCCAGGCATTTAGTCATTTCACACACTAAAAAAGCATTTGTAGCATTCTTGGTCAAATCAGAATTCTTGAGGAATTTCCTCTCATAAGGGAATTGACAAGGACCATTTTCTTGGAAACTCGGTCAAAATGGAAGTTGATTTTTCATCGAATTCTTGAAAAAAAAAATATCATTCCACAGATAGTTAACTTCCTCTTTTCAATTTCTACCAATTCAAACAGGTCCTAAAGGTAATTAAAAACTAGCCATTGATTTCTATTTCATTAGGTTGACATAACTGCAATTCAATTCAATAGTGCATCCAAACGCACCCACATCGCTCATCATTTTAACAAATGCATATCACAACAAGGCTTTGCAGATGATCCGAGACATATTGATGTACATGAATAGGACCTTCGTCCCCAGTTCACATAAGACTCTTGTTCATGACCTTAGACTAAATCTATGGAGGGATAATATTATCCATTCCACCGAAATCCAGACAAGGTTACTGAATACACTCCTTGAGCTTTTAATGCATTGGTCGGTATGTGATTCATTTCTCAGACTACAACATTCTTTCGGATTGGTGGAAAACTGTGGAAATGAAATTGAATTCCAAAGATGTGATGTTTCCCCTGTTTCCAAACATCACATCTTTGGAAGTCAATTTCATTTTCGCAGTTTTCTTAAAAAAAGAAAAGAAAGACTAAGATGATTAAAAAGGAAAAAGGAAAAGAAAAACAAACTTTAAAAGCCATAAATACATATAAATTCAAAACGTTTTAAAACTAGCCAATTAGCTAGTCTAACATCACAGAACACAAACATTTCAACCTTTCCAATCAACTTAAAAGCTTGGAGTGATCTTACAGATACAATGTAGGGATCCACACTTGCAATTGTCCTTCTTAGCTTGAACTGATACTCCTTGAATATGTGTTTTGTGTGTGTGTGTGTGTGTGTGTGTGTGTGTGTATAACTATTATAACAAGCTCAAGCAGCATGTCTGCAACCCAACCCACCTCAAATCACAAAGCATGAATCCCTTGTTATGCATGAACAAAGTGCACGATCTTAACATGATCTAGTCTTTCTAAAAGGGCTCAAAACTCCACCTGCCTTTTCCTCAAATAATTTTTATTCGTTACTAAACCAGTAGGACTAAATCTGATCTTCCTTCTAACACTGTTACAAACTAACAGACTGGACTCAAGCTCAAACATGCACCCAACCATGTCTGCAATAAATTTTCATGCATCAATGCAAAAGACCATGCTAAATAGATTAACTTTGTAGAAATCTTACTTCTAAATGGAGATCTTAAAACTGTAAAAAATCCTCCATATCTCCAAGTCAAATTTGACCAATGAGGAATCATGCTTCGATGACGAAATCGAAACTTCAAATTTAGAGTCACCAATCGAGAATGGAACCAAATTTCTAGCAATTCATATGATGAAACCAAAAAACAACATTTTTCCCAACCCAAAACAACTCCCATTTTCTCCTAACAGTCGTCTGATCCAGGTTTTATAATCTGGGGCAATGATCGAGGTTTCCTACAAAAAAATCGATCTCCAAGAACCATGCATACACCAGAAATCATTATTTTATGGCATTATGGAATTTTCGATTCAAATCCAAAAAATAAGAGAAATTTCGCAGATAACATGCATCAACCAACTAGATAAAAACAAAAATAAAAGAAAATATATGAGAGATCGAAGATACTTTTCTGCGGATGTCCTTAATAATCTAATGACTCATACACTCCTTCTCTTCTTCTTGCAGCAGATGAACAGAATCGTCAGCACTGAGAGAAAAGGGGTTCTGAAAATAAAATCAGATAGAAGAAGGAGAAGGGTTACCTGACAAAGAAGATGATATGCCTCGGAAGTCCTTCTACCCCACCTCCATTTTTATAGTCGTTACCCACGACCAGTGTCACCAGGGAAGAATAACGCTGTCCATCAACCCGAGACGGAGATGACAGATTTTCGAGGCGGGATTGGGAGGGATTTGCTTCCATCCCTCTAATCCTTTGCAATCCGAGGCGGGATGGTCCATCCTCTTCAATGCCAACGATGTATCTCAGAAAACCCTTGAATTCCACCGCCTTCCAGTCACCAAACAGTCGGCGCCTGGAAGAGTGGGATTTCGAAACCCACTCCCACTTATTTTCGCCTAATCCCACTGCCTAAACTGACCCTAAGGGATGTCGGATGTGGGACGTGGGTTGCTGGAAGACAAAGGATTCAATGAGAGAGAGAGAGAGAGAGAGAGAGAGAGAGAGAGAGAGAGAGAGAGAGAGAGAGAGAGAGAGGGAAAAGGGTAGTTTTTTTTTAATTTGGGCACGGGATCTTTTTGGGCGTGGGGGGGATTTTTTTAGGAGCAGGATGGAGCCGAAACAAATGGTACTATTCAGCGCTCGGTGGGCCCTATTGTGATATGTGGTCAATCCACACCGTCCATTCATTTTGAGAGCTATTTTTATGGCATCATCCAAAAAATGAGGCAGATCAAAATCCCAAGTGGACCACACTACAAATCAATTGTAGGCGCTTAATCTCTACTATTCCTATGATGTGGTCAACTTGAGCCTTCGATCTACCTCCTTTTTTACATGCATCCCTGAAACGAAGTATCAAAATGGATGGACGGCTTAGATAAAACATACACATTGTAGCGAACCCTATAGAGCCTCTATAAACATCAGTCTTTAGTTATGAGGTTGTAGCTTTTAGCTACGAATTAAAACCGTAGCAATATAGCTACGGTTTATATCAGTAGCCAAAAACTTTTAAAGTCTGTAGACTTTGCTTGATTTTTTGGTAGTGCCTTCTCACTCATATGTTCTAACCTCTGATGTCATAACTGCCCATTCACTCTAGTTGATACGACTGAGAGTGAACTGTATGATCCTGAAGTCACGTACAAAGTACCTTCCTTTTTGCTTCGAGATATCACCAAGGCACCTTTTGTGATCTTCCAGGAATCACTAGTGAATGTCGTCACATAACCGGTATTGGCCAATTGTTCCACTGAGATCAAGTTACATTTTAAACTCGGTACATGTTTGACATCCTTCAATTTCAAAACTGTTCTTTCTTTTTGATTGACATGAACGTCTCCCTTTTTAACAATATTGCACGACTCATCATCACTCAGGTAGACTCTCCCAAAGTCACTTGACACATAATCACGCAGAACTTCCTTACATGAGGTGGCATGAAATGAAGCACCCGAGTCTATAACCCAAGACTCATTCCTCACATCAAGAGACAAGATCAATGCCTCTGTGTCACTCTCCTTAGATAAATTCACTAAATCCTTTCCACTTTAAGAGCTTCCTTCTTGTTTCTTGAGTGCCCTGCAATCATATTTCATATGCCCCTTCTTGCCGCAATGCCAACACCCGTTTTTGTCTTTCGATCCCTTGGACTTCTTCCTTGACTTAGAACGCCCGTGTTTATTGCCTCCTTTGTTCAGCGATCTTCCTCTTCCTTCAACATTTAGAGCATTCCCTGAAACTCCTAATGCCTTTTTTCTAGATTCTTCGCTGAGAATTAGACCGACCACATTATTAAATTTCAGTTTTGTCGATCCTGAAGAATTGCTCACAGCAATCACCAAACCATCCCAACTATCTGGCAGACTGGATAAGATCAATAACGCCCTGACCTCATCCTCAAAAACAATGCCAACGGATTCCAACTTGCTTGTGACTGTATTGAACTCATTTAGATGTTTAGCTACACTCCCACTATCTGACATCTTTATGTTGAATAACTGTTTCATAAGATGAACCTTGTTGGATGCTGAAGGCTTTTCATACATGGTGGTTAGGGCTTCTATTAATTCTTTTGTAGTTTTCACCTTGGATATATTAAAGGTGACACTCTTAGACAAAGAGAGTAAGATCATTCCTAAAACATTCCTATCCAGTAAAAACTATTCATCATCTGTCATCTTTTCTGGTTTCTTCTCTTTTCCTCCTAGAGGAATATAGAGGTCCTTCTGATACAGATAATCCTCCATCTGCATCTTCCAGAAGGTAAAGTTTAAACTATCAAACTTCTCAATTCTAGTTTTCTATTCTTCTGTCATTGCTCCCAATAGAACTAAACTAATAACTCTAATACCAGTTGTTGCGCAGTATGCCAATAACGCAGTGAACTGAGATCCAATCTTAAGTCTCGCCCACAAACAATAAACAAGAAGAAATATAAACTAAAAACAGATCAAAGCAATTTAAACAAACTACAAGACAAGATATACGTGGAAAAACCCCAAACTAGGGTAAAAAATCACGGATGTAAACTTCCACTATGAAGAATAACGAAGATTACAAGGCAATATACTAACCTCTCCCTTGAAAATACAGAAAAAACCCTTTGCCCACACCTTGAAATTATTTCCTAATATTTTTCAATGCTCACCTTAACCCTAGAAAAGCCCTAGGGACTCCTATTTATAGTTTAGGCAACTTCCCTTTCGAGACCTTGTGAAAGGTGACACCAAAATCCGCAGTCCGTATCAAATTTAGAAACCAATCTACGTAACTTAGACTGGTCGAGCAGACTGCACGACCGATCGAGAGGACCCCTTGACCGGTCGAGAATGATCCACGATCCGTCGAGTACCTAGGAACCCAAAAACCTATGCTCGCTGGACTTTGAGTCGAGCCAGTCCACGACTGGTCACGACTAGTCGAGTTGACTCCTCGACCGGTCGAGCAGGGGCCATGATTGGTCGTGTGTGGCCCCAGATGTGGCTCCACTTCTCAACATTTTGTGGGTAGAACTAAACATTGTTAGGGGTTTTGATAGGGTACGGTACCCTGTCATGTAATGTACAGTGGACACTTTCCACCATTCGATTGCATCTTTATGTTCTGCTGATAATCCTAACATTGATTTTTAGAATAATGTGCCATTAAATATTCATCTTTGTAGATGATCCAATCGAAAAATGAATGGTCCAAATCAAGTTAAGAAAAGGCACAATGTAGCTAACTCACCTGGTGGAAAGGTCTGGTCTTGGACTTCGCAATTGACACTTGTAATTATGTGTGGATGCGATCCTATGTTGCGCGCATATAGTTAAGATCGACAGAAGCAGATTGGCTAGTGTACCACACACCAGCTACATATCTGGTGTAGATACGTGTTGTGCGAAGACGACTGCCGACATTGCTCGAGCTCTGAGTAGTATGAACAGTTCAAATGATATCAAAATTACATGACACCAAAATGATATATTTATTACATCCACACCATTTATCAATTTTTAGAGATTATTTTAGAACAAGATCCAAAAAATAATCATATCTAAAGTTCAAATGGACCACACCAAAAATAGTAGTGGGATAATGATTTTCACATCAAAAATCGTAAGGCCCACCATAACGTTTATTTTCCATTCAATCTATTCATAAGGTAAAAAAAAAAAAATACATGGAAGAAAAGGAAAAATAAGTTTCATATTGATCCGAGACTTCTATAAACCCAATGATGGTTTCAATGCAGATGTTGTCCACTTTTTCTTTAAATCTGTCTTATTTTTCTATTCAAGCATTACGACGAGCTCGCCAAATGGATGGACAATTTGGATATAACACATAGCTTATGATGGGACCACAAAACTTACCGGCGTCAATACACCAGCTATATAGCTGGTGTGTGTTAAAGCAGCCAATCCGTTTCCAAGACCGGCCCCCTACATCCAATGGTCCCACAAACTTGTGCATCCTGTCAGCCTTCCTACGAACCTGGCAGGTATTAGGTAATAATCAGTGCATTGAAAAATTATTATACCCAATCATGAATTCCTGCTAAAATCACCATTCTTAGAAAATCAGGTTGACCCACTTACCATGTGGGCCCAGGGCTATATATTAAAGTTGGATCATACTCTCAGCCATTGATACCAACTATATGGGACAACTGATGTAAAGACTGGCCTGGCTTTTGTGCTCGGCCACAATTATTATTATTAGTACTATGATTCCTTGGCTGTTGCCTGTTGTGATGGGAACGGATTGGCTACTCCCCTTGACACCAGCCAATGGCTGGTGGTCGGTGCTATGTGGGCCACATCATGATGTATGTGTCTCATCCATGCCATCCATCTGTTTTTACAGATCATTTTACAATGTGAGTTAAAAAATGAGGTATATGCAAACTTCAAGTGGACCACATTACAGGAAGCAGTGTTAAATGAGGGTCGACCATTAAAAACATTTTAGGGGCCATAAAAGTTTTGGATCAAGCTCATATTTGTTTTTTCTCTTCATCCGGGCCTGTATGACCTAATCAACAGATTGGATGTCAAATAAACAGTATAGTGGGCCATAGGAGGATTTTAATGGTTGATATCCAATCACTATTGTTTTCATGTGGTGTGGTCCACCTGAGATATTTAAACCTCTAATTTTTTGGTATCAAGCCATAAAATGATCTGTGAAAATAGATGAACGGAATGGATGAAACAAATACAACATGGCGGAGCCCACAGAGCATCGACCACCAGCTCCGATGCTGGTTTCAGGGGGAGTAGCCAATCCGTTTCCTGTTGGGATTGTGATCACTTGTCATTAGAGCTGGGCATATTTGGACCGATCCAGTGAATCCGACCCGATCAGACCCGATCCGACCCGTTCCGAACCGATCCGACGGCTTGGATCGGTGCTGATCGAGTAGGGTCATTCAGATCCGACTATTTTCCGGATCCAGATCGGGTAGTGGTCAATCCGAACAGATTCGATCCAAAAACCCGATCCGAATGGATCCGGACCGATCAGATCCGACCTGATCCGGAGTAAAAACCAATACTTTTACTTTTTTTTCCTATGGTGTGGTCCACTTATGCTTTGGATATGCATCAATTTTGGGTTCAACGACTAAAATAACCTTAAAAAATGAATGGACGGCGTGGATATACCACATGCATTCACGGTGGGTCCCAACAGAGTTTACTCGCCTATCACTATGAGTTACGTACCGTGCACGTCAACTAGCAGCAATACGTATCATACCACATGAAACAGTGGTAGTAATGATTTTTCACCGTTGAAACCTTTATGTGCCCCACAGTGATGTTTACTTGTCATCCAACCTGTTCATACGATCTTACAGACATGGATGAAAGGAAAACACAAATATAAGCTTGATAAAAAACTTCTGTGGCCCACAAGAATATTTTCAACGGTGGACGCTCAGTTCACACTGTTTCCTGTAGTGTGGTCAGTTCAAGCTTCGGATATAATTCATATTTTGTCCCTAGCACTAAAATTTTCAGGTAAAATGGATGGACGAAGTGGATTAAATATATAAATCATGGTTAACCTTAAAGAGTTTACTCAGTATGCTGGGCCTACTGAGTTACTCAGTTCCATTTCCAATTCAAGCTCTATAGTAGTTTTGAGCAAAACAATGGGCTGAAAAGCGGTTTTAACTTTTAAGTAAAAACATGGGTGCTTGAGCTTCGAGTTGTACGAACGGTTCAAAGATATCAAAGTTACATGGCCCACAGTGATATATTTATTATATCTACACCGTTCATATATTTTTAGAGATCAACGTACCACACCACAAGCAGCAGTAGTGAATGATTTTCACCATTAAATATTTCATGTGGTCCACTTGATAGTTAGATCTGTCTTAATTTTCATCGTAAGCCTTATGACGAGCTCGCCAAATGGATGGACGGTTTAGATATAACACATACCTCATGATAAGATCCAAATAACTTGCTAAGGTCGTTACAGCAAGTCCCCACCTACGGTATATATATATATATATATATATATATATATATATATATATATATATATATATATATATATATAAAAGAGTGCTTTCGTGCAGTGCACGATGTATATGCTCAGTAAAATTATGAATACAGTAACGGATAGTCTTTTCAGAGCCATGTGGGGCCCACCTTGATGTATATGTTTTATCTAAGCCGTTAATCCATTTTGACATATCAATTTACGCCTTGATAAAAAAAAATAGCATATATTAAACGTTGAAGTGGACCACATTTCACACAGATCCAAATCGTACCCAACTCGGTTTCCTTTGACCGAGGCAGACTTGGTTCAGGTGAGATGAATCATGTATCAGATCTGTTCGGGTCAGGTGACCCAGATTTGATTCTGGATCTGATCAAGTTTGGGTCCACTCATTACCATTTCGGATCTGATCCGGTTGAACCCAATCCGCTCTGATCGGTCCGATGCCCACCTCTACTTGTCATGTTGGTACACAGGAATGGGGGTGTGTTCCACGAGCGCGACTTGGCTGCGACTCGTAACCAGCGACGTGGTTGCGACCCTGAGAGTAGGGCCCACCTTGATACACGAATTGTATATCCAGTCCGTACATATGTTTTTTCAGCTTATTTTAGAGCATGATTCAAAATATTAAGAAGATAAAATATTCAGGTGGACCACACCACAGGAGAAAGTGGTTATTGACCATTAAAAACCTACCACCACCCGTGTGACCTCACCGGGTTGGGGTCATCCGTCTATCTTTCCAATTTACTTATGCACCACCTTCTGATTGGACCGCCTGATCTTTTGATCATACTTTTCTTATTGTTTCCCCCATATGTACGGTCCAGATCGCATACGCGTGCGTATGTTGGCACCGTCCCGCGAATCGCCTTCTCATCAACTTAGTCGGGAACTTTCCCATTGCTTTAAAACGAGCCGAGCTTAAGTGACATGCGCGCTTGCTCGGAGTACTCGTGCGAATTCAATTCCATGACGCTATGAATACGTATTTTAAATCCAATCCGATCATTATGACAAGCCCCATTAGTTGGACCACATGTGAAATTCAATCTGAGCCACTCACTAGTTGAGCCATATGTGAATTGATCATTGATCGATTTGTAGGAACCAACACTTCCCAAGCGAATGGCCATGTTCGTTGGTCGGGTAATACACCCAGGCGCATGAGAATGGCAAGCACCCGGAAACTACAACGCGTGACAGAGATAAGCACGCGTACGTGAGAAAGATGAGCAAAGCAATCCAGCGTCAGCAAAGCGAGCCTATCTTTCCTTTATAAAATCCCTCACAGAGGCCTGTTGCGCATTATCACCCCCAGATTATTATAATCTCAATCAGTCTCTTCTTTTTCATCTTCCTCGAGTCAAGGACATGAAAACCCTAATTGTTTCTGTTCTTCCGTTACTTCTACTCTTCACCTTCTATTTCAGATCCTCACATTCCGACGGAATGAAACTGCCCAGCAATTGCATGCGCCAGTGCGGTGGCATCGACATCACTTACCCATTTGGAATTGAAGAAGGTTGTTATCTAGAAGGTTTTAAGGTCACCTGCAATGATAAAGACGGTAGTCCACCAGTCCTTGACCAGGTCCAGCTCCCAATTAAAAAAATCGAGCTTCCAGAAAAAGTAATCCTACTTGTTAAAGGACGGATGGCGGTAGACAAGCAGATCACGGCCAGAAATAGTAGTCAGGTATCAGCTGATGATTCTTCTACTAACATGTTCAATGCAAGTTGCATTCAGCTGAAATTGCCATTCACAGTGTCGGGTCGGTGGACTAAGTTCGTGGCCTTGGGCTGCGACACCAAGGCCTACATCAAAGACGACACCGGTAACTTCGTGAGCGGTTGCGAGTACCAGTGGACGCTTGGTAAGGATGGGGATACAGTGCATGGCGGGCTCGGCCACTGCCGTAGCATGATACCCGATAATCATACCCAGTTCTGCTACAACGTTACGAATTTCTTCAACTACATTCATAGCAGTTGCGCGACTACGTATAGCTTTGCCGGGTTGGTGGAAGATGAGTTCCATTTCAACGAGTCGTTACTGATGAATTTCACTAGCAATGTGAGTTCTACAGATCAGCTGGGCCTTCCGTTGGCTGCTATCTGGGCCATGAAAGACGAAGAAAATGGAAGCAAGTGTGGTTCCAATACCTTCTGGAATATCTCAAGGAGGGGTTTCGGCTATGTCTGCTACTGTAATGATGGTTGTCACGGGAATCCGTATCTCGACGGGAAGGAAGGATGTCGGCATGAAGGTAGACAACTAGGCCGTTCACTTGATTTTTTTTATTTTTTATTTATTATTATTATTTTTAAACAAGCGCATTCCGCATCTGATATTGGCTCCACCAAAATCATGAACCAATCATACATTGCTGGTAGGTACATCCAAAGAGGCCTCATTGTCTGAAATCTCATGATGATTGCTCCCCCACACTAACTGTGGGAAGAAACATGCGCTTCATGTACAGATCCCCTCTATCAGCTCAAATAGTCCAGCTACAATTCAATGCCTTCAAATCAACAACCCAAAATCTCATCTCTAACAGTTCACTTACCATTGAATGACTTGTGAATTTAAGAATACCTGCAAGGAACCAGAGATGAATTCTTCTTAGTAGGATTTATGTCCCACCACCGGCTGTTCTAGACTGTTTGTCTATATGGTCTGTGTTAGCATCGTCCTTAAGGTGGGCCACACATCTCCGGACAATGGGTTTCAATGATTTGGTTCACCCTAATAAGATCCAGTGAAGCCCATGCAGACGTGGCCATACAAATGAAGGTAGAGGTAGGGTGCCAAATTACCTGCCAACATTATCATGTAGATGATCTAACCGTTTGTCTGTGTGATTTGGTCCCACCATGTGATGATCCAGATGGTGTTTGCGAACCCTGGAAACACCCATATACGAATCAAGCAAAGTACACGTAATTACACAAATGAGAAATCAAAAATCGATATTCTATTATTCACATTGCACGCATAATTTGAATGCATATAGCTTATTAATTAACTTGTCTCCTGATTTTTTAAATGATAAGATTTAGTTTTGTGTACTTTGAATATATCGAAGTAGTCATTTCATCGCCTCCCAGTATTACTTGCCAGAGTAGACATGTACCTGCTAACAACACCCACCGCATGTGAAATATTCAGTCTTGTACAAACCATGACATACATCCAGCTGCCAACTGCGCACGAATAAAGGCATACCAAACATAATCTGCTTTTCTTCATTTATTTTAAGATATTGTTAAGAAGAAAGCTTAAAATGAGCCATGTGGAGAACACTGATTGACTTTACCTTGTCTATCCAATACTTCATTAATACATTCTCAAAGTATCCTGCTTGAGATAAACACAGCATGCTCCTCTTCCTTTCTTCGTGTATGTCAATGTCGAGAACCTTTTTTGCAGCCTACAATTCCTTGGTGGATTCCTTCTCATAAGTGACTATTCCACCTGCTCTTGTACCTGTGTTTACGTCTTAGTATAAGTTTGTATTTCATTTATGTCTAATTGAACGTCCACAACCAACCTTTCAGCTTCCTTGTGCTCAACCTTACGAAATAAAGATCCTTCATCGAATTTGATGTTACGATTGAAGATAATCTTCCATGTGGTATGGTCATATAGCTTATACCCCTTTATATCATTACAGTACCGATTGAATTTTTCAAAAGTGAATTCCTTATCGTTATCCATCGTCAATACCTTAATTATTTTTCTACCATTGTCTTCCACTATTTGAAATTGATAAAAACTCTAAATTTATTTTTCATAAAATAACCCATACTTTGTATCTTATTCATCTCTGTCCCATTTTATATTCCAATTTATTTTTTGAGAAGTCTGATGTGTGGTCACGGCTATGGTTGCAGGTAAAGACCCGGGATTAATGTACGCTCTAGGTACGATGACGACGCTCTCTTTTACCTTTGAAAATTCCCTGACTAACCAAACAAAGCTGTTTCACACACGTGCCAAGTCTGGAAATGGTACGGAATATCTGACTGGTGGATAAGGACGTCATCACTTGGAAGTGGATTGCCTACTGAGTAAACTCTGTGGATCCGTCAGTCATTCATGCATTTTATCCACTCCGTCCATCCATTTTATCAGATAATTTTAAGTGTATTCACGAAAAATTAAGAATATCCAAAAATCAAATGGACCACACCACCGGAAACAGTGTCAATTGAACATCTACCATTTAAAATTTTGTGGGGGCCATAGAAGTTTTAGATCAATCTGATATTTGTGATTTCACTTCATCCATGTCTTTGTGATATTATTAACAGGTTGGATGACAAATAAACATCACTGTGGGCCATAGAAAGGTTTCAACGGTGGAAATTATTATTCCCACGATTTCCTGTGGTATGATCCACTTTAGCTTTAGATATACCTCACTTTTGGGCTCAACCACTAAAATGATATGAAACAACAGATGGACGGAGTGGATAAGACAAATACATTCACGGTGAACCCAACTAAGTTTACTCAGTACGATAAGAGCGTACTGAGTAACTCAGTACGCAATCCGATTTCTCGTTAATTAGGCTGACCATTCACGAAAATATATTCAGGCTTATCTTCCCACGTTCCAATAACACGTGGCTGCTTGATAAGTAGTCGAGCCTGAATATTTTGGGATGCGGATTTCCTGCCAAAGCCTTTCGCAGGAAGTTCCTGCGCAAGAATGCCGGGTGGGGCCCACATCAATGTTTTTGAGAAATCCACCCTGTTCATCCTAATTTAAAGCTCAATTTAGGACTAAAGGCCGAAAATTAAGTGTATCCAAAACTCGAACGGGACACACGAGAGGAAACAGTGGACATTCAGTAAGAACTGTTGACGTATTCTCATGGCCATAAAACTTTTGTATGAGGCTATATTTTTTGTGTTTTTTTACTTCATCGCATTAGGTATGACTTTATAAACGGTTTGGATAGCATATAAACATCAAGGTGGATCCTAGAAAGGTCTCAACCGTAGGAATTTCTTTTCCCAATTTTCCCTCTCGTGTGAACCACTTGAGTTTTGTATCCAACTAATTTTCGATGACACGTTCTAAATTGAGCTCTGAAAACGGATGTACGGATTGGATTTCTCAAATACGTTGCAGTAGGCCCCACCCACCATCCTTGCGCAGGAACTTCGAAACCCGCGTCCAATATTTTGTATGATAATCTCTGGTGGAGTGCCCCATACATATGCCAGGAAAAAAGGTTCAATTTGGGTCAACCACATGGGAGCTTCCATGAGTTGACCTCTGTGAACCCCATCTTGATGTGTGTCGAACATCACACCATTCATTTAGTGGACCCTTCCATGGTGGCCCATGGGCCTGAAAATCGGGCTAATTCACGGCTTAGGTGGACCACACATGGAAAACAGTTGAGAGTGAATGCCACCAATTAAAACCTTCCTGATTGTTTACATAAGATGCGGTTCAGACATCCAACCTATCCACTATCTGTGTCCCATAGACCTGAATGAAGGGAAATCACAACTATCAACTTAATAGAGCCTTCTGTGGGCCCAAAAAGCTTTCAATGGTAAGCTTTCAATGCGTTCAATTACCACTGTTTTCTGCAGCGCGTGGCCCACTTGAGCCTCAGATCTGCCTCTTCTTCTTCTTCTTCTTCTTCTTCTTCTTTTTTTTTTTTTTTTTTTTTTTTTTTTTTTTTTTTTGTATGGAAAAAATAGATGAAAGGTGTGGATCTAATAAATGCAACATGGTAGGGCCTGCGGAAGTTTCATATGTCAACACTGCCGGCCTTCTTTTCTCCCTGCAAGCAACAAAATTTTTTCAATGTTTGAAATTTAGGCAGGCTCTATGATAATGCATTTCTTAGATCCACACCGTCCATCTATTTCTTACAGAGAATTCCATAATATGAGATTAGATGACAAATAAACCTGACAGTCGACCCTACTCGACCCTATCAAGGTTATAACAACCCCGCAGCTTTCTGTAGTGTCGTCCACTGGAGCTTTGGATGGTCGTTGATTTTGGGCTCATGCTGTATAATAATCCAGAAAAATTGATGGACGGTGTGGATCTAATATATAAATCATAGTGGGGTCCAGAAAAATTGATGGACTAATATATAAATCTAATAGAAAAATTGATGGAATCTAATATATAAATCATAGTGGGGTTAGAGAAGTTCCACCCGTTAAAAGCTGGTTTGTGTAGTGCATAATCCATTGGCGCTACAGAAAATCAGCGTGTTTTGTCAGCTGGTGTCTTCAGACGTAGCCCAATGAGAAGCAACGAACACCGAATTTTCCTGTGTTGACAATCCGCACTGGGTAAAAATCTATCCCTGAAATCTAGCTGACCAACTGTGATGCGGTGGACACCGAAACCTGCTTTAAAAGGGACCGGAATTTTTGTAATAGTATACAATAACCTATTTTTGGAGTGCGTAGAACACCCAGGCTCTTGGGCCACTATATTTTATATAAATCTGTGGTGTCCATCAGGTGATAAAACTCATATTCATGATACATACAAAAAGATCAGCCTAATATGAACAATGTAAAATTGCACCAATAACCTCTATATTAACATGCTGTAGCCTCTCTTAGTTTTGGATTAGATTGATTTTTGTATCTTCCCTTCATCCCGGCGAGCCAGATCTAATGAACAGATTTGATAAAAGACACACCACAGGGGCCTTACAAACAAAGCAATGGTTGGCATTCCATCCTTATTGTTCCTTGTGGTGTGGCCCATGTGAGTTCTGCATCTTAATGATTTTTGGCCCCAGGACCCAACATAGAGGACTGCACCTGAGTGGATTTCACATGAAGAACTTGGGGTGTTTTTTTATAGCTAAGATGTGTAGTCTGAACACATCAAGGATGCTTATGTGGCCCACTCATCAACTGAGCCACGAGTGTAAATCGAATTCAAATTGCTTGTCATTTGTTTTCTAACTTTTGATTCTTCTCATACACTCGTCGTTTAGCTGATGAGTACTGGACCATCCAAATTCAAGGGCCTCCAATCTTTGGCATGTGTGATGCTGATAATGGCCTCAGCATAGACTGGACTCGCCCAATTAATGTAACTAATGTAAGATACAAACACTATCGATCGTCAATACACTCAATGGTGCGGTCAGGATCGAGTCAGACCCTGGTCTGGTCGAGTTTTAGAACAATGGCTTAAAACTAACATGGGTTTGGGTTTGGATGGCAAATGAGCAGCTGGTTTAGGACTGGCGGTGAGCCTTCTAGGAGCATCATGGTCATATAACTCTTTCCTTGAAAAGAAGCTCGCTGTAATCAGGAACAACACCTTCATCCAAAATGGAGGTCAAATCTTGCAAAACTTCATCAATCAAGCTCCTGGATCAGAGACGGCGTTGTCGACCCAAGCTGCTTATCAAACTAGTACTGGTCTTGCTCCTCCCACCACTGGAACAGAGTCGGCGTTGTCGACCCAAGCTGCTTATCAAACTAGTACTGGTCTCCCTACTCCTCCCACTGGATCAGAGTCGGCGTTGGTCAATGCTGCTCCTAGTGATCAAAATCCCCAAATCTTCACTCAAGAAAACCTCGAGAAAGCAATCAAACTCCTCAAGAGGGGCTCCGACCTTGTTATGACGTTACGTCAGGGTAGAAGGTCTATAGGTATGCTTCCTGATGATAAGAAGATTGATATGAGGCCATTCAAGATGGAGGAAGATGAGGAGCGCCAACCGTTCCTGAAGGAGATAATGACTCTTTGCCGTTTCAACCATCCGAACATAGTGAAGCTCTCAGGCTGTTGCTTGGAGACCAAACCTGATCCGTGGTTAGTCTATGAGTATGTCTCCAACCTCACTCTCTACGACCATCTCCATGCGAATGCAGACCCTGAAACTCACTTGCAGTGGAAAGACCTCTTGAAGATTGCCAAGGGAACGGCAAGGGCGCTTGCCAATATGCATGCAATCAATGTCTGGCATAGGAATGTGAGGTCATCAAACATACTCTTGGATGAAAACAATAACCCCAAAGTAGTCGAATTTGGAGTGGCGAGGGTGTTGTCGAGCGTGTCGTATGTAAATCAGACGATTGGGTATCTGGATCCAGAGTATATTCACACCATGCAGCTGACGGAGAAGAGTGATGTGTATAGCTTTGGCGTTGTACTAGTCGAGCTCTTAACGGGGCAGGACCCCAACTCTGACGAGAGCAAGAAAAAGGGTGGAAGCCTTACTATGCATTTCATTTCCGAGATGAATCAGAATCGTCTAGAGTTGGTTGTCCAGGATGGTCTCCCGGAAGAAGCAGGGATGGATCAGTTGCAAGAACTTGCGAAGCTTGCAGAGGATTGCCTCAAGTTCAGTGGGAAGGAAAGGCCGGCCATGAACGAGGTGATGGGAAGGTTGTGTTTGATTGGAGATGGAGATGGGCAAGGGGCAGACGGGGCGCCTGAACAAGGTGAGGGGGAACAAGAGAACGGTGAGGATGGCAATCGGCCGGATCTGGGCGAAATATATTCAAAAGTGCAAGAAACAGTAGGTGGTGAAGGATCATCGATGACCGTGGACACCTTCAAGCAATCCATCACGCAATTCTTTGAGTGAGGATGATTATTAAGGTTGACTTCTCTCCCAAGAAGAAGAAGAAGGGTGAGATGGTGAGAAGTGTTTTAAATAATCTGTGTGGGTGAGAGATGAAGAGGTTTTTCTTTTCCTTTTTCTTTCTTTCTATCATATGTTTATGATTGAAGTTGTGTGTTTTGGCTTGATGCCAAAAGAATAAATCCTATGATTGAAGTTGTGTTCTGGCTTGATGCAAAAATATTAAGGGATTTTGAGCAAATTAAGAAGCGTTGTTGTATTTCCAAATGCCCCAAATATTAGAAGAATTAAACATATGTCCTACATATATATAGTTACTTGACATTTTTATTCAAAAAGTTGAGATCAAATTATCCCTAACTCCTTTTGCGTTGATAACTAAGTGAGGGATTCGGATGGGTAAACACTATAGGGCCCACTAGATGGTTGGACCGGGCCTTTCATTATTGGTCCAGGCCCGAACCACTACCTTTAGGGCCCCAAACCTTGGTGCCATGGTCACCCAACTCATTGCCAACCCTAGTTTAATGACGTGGTTCCAGTGTCCATCATCATATATAGAGCCCAACCATCTAGGTCATTCACGGGTGGTCCATTGATAAAAATATATACCACCTTCCTCTGTACTAAATCACATGTTCAATGAACTTTTCATCCACCGGATGCAGATATTACCGTTCGCTTCAGTTGGATGGATGTGTCCTTAGACTCTGGCCCATCAGTTGGAGGACTGACTGCATGGATGGCTGCTTAGTTCATCCAAAACATGCATTGTTGAGGAAAACTACCTGATGGGAAACAGATTGGGTGGTAACCCCAACACCCGTGAGGCCCTCTGTGATATGTTTATTTTATATTCACACCTTCCATCCATTTTTCCAGCTCATTTTAGGTGATGAGCCCAAAAATGCAACAGCTCAAACGATTAATATTTGGACTACACCATAGGGAACAGTGGGGATATATAATAATACCCACTATTGAAACCTTCCTAGATATGATGGTGATGTTTATTTGACTTTTAACTTCTTGATAAGATCACGCAGACCTGAATGAAGGAAAAACACAAATAACAATTTGATCCAAAACTTCCATGGCCTCAAGAACTTTTTAATGGCGGTCTTTCAATCAACATTACTGTTTTTTATGGTGTGTTCTACTTGACCGTTTCTTGTATGGTATGTTCCACTTGAGCTTTTGATCGGCTTAATAACTCATGTCCTAAAATGAGCTGCCAAAACAAATAGTGTAGATAAAATACATATATCATGTTAGGCCTCACAGAGTTTTCACTCCACGGTACTGTATATTCCTGGTAGTCCTGCAAGTGTGTGGGACATCTGGGTCTCACCCATCCTCTCCACCAAGGTTTGAAGAGGTATTACATATTCATAGAACACATGAACAATGTGTACCAAGGTTAAAGAGAGATGCTTTTGTGCTCTCCAGGCCCTATAAGTTTAGTGCTAGCTAGTACTGGTTAATTACAATGGTACAATTAGTTCAATCCTTAGATCTAGACTGTTCGTTAGGTCAAATGTACATTTTTTGGGTGACCGTGAAAATTTCACACTAATCTAATGAACACTAACATTTGATTAAGATCTAGACTGTTCGTTAGGTCAAATGTACATTTTTTGGGTGACCGTGAAAATATCACACTAATCTAATGAACACTAACATTTGATTAATGGCCCTAGATATGGACGGTCAAGATTATTTAGGAAATTGATCCATCTAGTTGTTAGTGACCATCTAAAGAACCACCTTTATTATGCAATCATAACCATCTCATCCATGCCCTGGGGATAAAAATTGAATTGAATCACAAATTTTTACATGCTAGCCGGTAGATAGAAAATGTAGTTCTTAAGTCGTGTCTCCATAAGGATGGTTCTCTCTCTCTCTCTCTACCTGAAAAGAAGGGCCATGCCCCTATATCTTTGTTAAGAAGGATTAAATGATGTACAAGCTAGATTTTCAGATGGGCTCGACACAAAAAGAATTAGGCCTCACCTATCATATCGGCTAAACGGAGAACGGAAAAACAGAGCAGAAAAAGAAGCACCACTATCATCCCTGCAGAAAAAATCTCCAAACCGTAAACTCCCCTACCAGCAGGACTTGGACATCCCTATTTCATGTATCTCCAAATTATTATAAGTTTAGTGGACTCTTGATTCTCCAAATTATTATAAGTTTCTTGGCCTCTTGATTTATTTGGTGCCTGATCCATCTACCTTTCTAATAAAGACTTCTTTTGATCATCACGGTACGGTCTTCATGCTAACAAGTGGTGGCCTCTTGATTTAGTATATTGCTTTTAGGGTTAAACTCTTATCTTATGATGGGGCCTACAATTTGGACGGTGTGGATTGATGTGCATGGATACATCTACTAAAGGAAGTAAAAAGTGGTAGTGAACTATCACCATCATCTTTTTATCTTTTTATGCGAGGAATCTTCCTAGAAATTGAAAGTCATGTGGGAGATTTGGACGATAGCGAGACGCTCTCCAAAATACTAAATAGCCCTCGGCTCGCAAGTGGAGTCTCAACGTCCGGTCCTTATCTTTCAAGAATGGACAAAGATGCGTGAAAAGTGCCTTGATCTTGATCACGGACTCTACTTGACCAAAATACCCTCCACCCCGTATAATGATGGTCCTCTCAAAAGGACAATTTCATATATTCATGATAGGATGGGATTTGATTGGGAGACCAGCTTAGTAGGATGGGATTTGACTGGGAGACATGTCAGAATTGGGCACATAGGAGGGGTGCGGATTAGGTGAGATTGCGGACTGTGCGGCTCTTACCGTGGAGCCCACCTTGTTGTATTTATTCTTTATCCATGCAGTCATCTGTCTTTACTAGGGCATCATTGGTAACACCTAACCAACTCCCGTTAAAGCAAGCAAATCGTGTCCTACCCTGCCTGGATTGAATCCGGTCCTAATGGGGCTCTATGAGGCCCACTGTGATGTTTGGGTTTTATTAATGTCATTCATCCATTTTTCTAGGCCATTGTAGGATATGATCCTAAAAATAAGGTAAGTCCAATGCTCAACTGGAACACAAAGTGGAGATTGAATGCACACCATTAAAAACTTTTTGGGGGCTACAAAAGTTTTGAATAAAATGGACATTTGTTTTTTTTTTTCTTCATCCAAGTCTATATGACCTTATGAATATGTTGGATGACAAATAAACATCATGGTGGGCTCTAAGAAGGTTTTGATGGTGGGTGTCATAATCACAATTGATTCCCCTGTGCTCCGCTCAAGCCTTCGATCAGGCTCATTTTTTGGTTCATACACTAAAATAATTTGCAAAAATGGACGGACTCATAGATAATAGACATACATCATAGTGAACCCCATAAAGTCCTTGGACTGATTTTTGTCCAGGCAAGGGCAAGATACAATCCATTTCTCGAAGTGTTCGTGCCACTACTGGCCTTAGTGATGTGTTGACGTGGTAAAGCTCTACAGGCCCACTACAATGTATGCGTTGTGTCCGTACTATCTATCCATTTTGCAAGATCATTTTAGAGCATGAGCTCAAAAATGACCATATTCAAATCTCAACTAGATGAAAGGAAAACACAAATATTAGCTTGGTGCAAAACCTCTAAGACTTCAAGAAGTTCTTGTTCCAGTTGCGTTCTGTGTTATAGGCAAGATAAGATTTGGATCTACCTTATTTTTGGACTCATGCTCTAAAATGATCCCGTAAAATGGATGATATAACACCTCCATTATTGTAGCGCACAAAGAATTTGGCCACATTAACACACTACCGAGGTTAGTGGTGTGTGGGACACCATGCAATCTATTTCCCTTTCAAACATACCTTGTGTGGGCCCATCCGTGTTCGTGTCTTGTGGCATAATCAAATCCCACTATTGGGGTTATCAGGAAGATTAATTCTTAGTGATTCTATCACTACAATGGAAATGGATTTCCTGGTGACTCCTCAACATGGATATGACATATCCTTGTGACCCAATGAAATGGAATTTAACGGGGCATGTCATAATTTAGTATGTACTCTATCGAACAATTTTTAGACATGCTTTGTGTGGTCTCATATCTAATATATGATCGAAATAAATACTACAACATTAAGAAAATTCATGTCTAAATAATGATAAGATGACATGGAGCGATCTATGAGGTCACTTGCACAAGGATACATTGAAAAGGCAATTCATAGCACCCTAGCCCATGTGTTGACACAATGTTTGGAAACCAAGGCCAGCTTTGGACCGGATTGAGGCACAGGACCCGTTTGGGACCCACCTATTTTGTTTTTCAGGTGTAACAATGCACTACAAATCTACACCCTTGTGCATATGACAGATGAGTACCGTACACATCACACGCGCAGAGCCCAGCCTATCTACGTGCAGGAACACTCCAGAATATGGCACACGTGTGCCAGATCTGGGCTTTCCATTTACTTTGAAATAATTCTTATATTTCCTGACTCGAAAATCAAACCTACAGCTAGCAATGGAAATGGTTTTTTATCCATCCATCTGTTTTACATGCTGTGGCCTACCTAGGGAATAAAATGGCCTGATTTTGTGGGTTGATCGGCTAAATAGTGTTAGAGGTTTTGGTAGGGAACGGTACACCTGTCATGTTAACGTACAGTGGCCAGTTTCCACCATTGGATTGCATCTCTATGTTCCGCTGATGATACTAACATTTGATTTTTAGAATAATGTATATATGTGCCATTAAATATTCATAGAAAAATGAATGGTCCAAATCAGGCTAAGAAAAGCCACAATGTAGGTAACTCATCTGATGGAAAGGTCTGGTCTTGCACTCCGCATGCAATTGACACTTGTAATTGTGGCATCGTGTCAGCCTTCTTACGGAACATGGCAACTGTTAGGTAATGATCAGTACCTTGAAAAATTATTACACCCAATCACGAAGACCTGCTAAAATCACCATTCTTGGAAAATCAGGTTAACCCACTCACTATGTGGGCCCATGGCTATATATTAAAGTTGGGTCATGCTCTCAGTTTTCCATTGATTCCAACCACGTGGGACAACTGATATAAAGACTTGCCTGGCTTTTGTGCTCGGCCACAATTATTATTATTATTAGTACTATGATTCCTTGGCTGTTGGTACAGGAATGGGGTGTGTTCCACAAGCGCGACTTGGCTGCGACTCCCAACCAGCGATGTGGGTGCGACCCTGAGAGTATGGCCCACCTTGATATATGAATTGTATATCCATGCCGTACATATGTTTTGTCAGCTTATTTTAGGATGTGATTCCAAACATAAAGAAGATTAAATTTTCAGGTGGACCACACCAAAGGAAATAGTGGTTATTGACCATTAAAAACCTACCACCACCCATGCGACCTCAACGGGTTGGGGTCATCCGTCCATCTTTCCAACTCACTTGTGCACCACCTTCTGATTGGCCCGCTGATCTTTTTTATCGTACTTTTCTTATTGCTTCCCCCATCTGTACGGTACAGATCGTATACGCGTGCGTATGTTGACACCTGTCCCGCGAATCGCCTTCTCAACTTAGTAGGGGAACTTTCCCATTGCTTTAAAACTAGTCGAGCTTAAGAGACATGCGCTTGCTCTGAGTACTCGTGCAAATTCAATTCCATGACTCTAAGAGTACGTGTGTTAAATCCAAACCGATCATTATGACAAGCCCCACCAACCCGAAATTTAATCTGATCCACTCACTAGTTGGGACATATGTGAATTGATCATTGATCAATTTGTAGGAACCAACACCTTCCCAAGCAAACTGGTCATGTTTGTTGGTCAGGTAATACACCGGCCATTCTGATGAGAGGCTATTCTAACACTCAGGCGCGTGCGAATGGCCAGCATCTAGAAACTGCAACGTGTGAACGAGATAAGAATGCATACGTGAGAAGTGAGAAAGATGAGCAAAACAATCCAGTGTCAGCAATGCGAGCCTATCTTTCCTTTATAAAATCCCTCACAGTTCGTGTCCTACCCTTTAAAGCAAGCAGATTGTATCCTACCCTACCTGGATTGAATTTGGTACAACGGGGCTCTATGAGGCCCACTGTGATGTATGGGTTTTATGCATGTCGTTCATCCATTTTTCTAAATCATCGTAGGATATGAGCCTAGAAATAAGGTAGATCAAATGCTTAAGTGGAACACAAGGTGGGAATTGAATGCACACAGTTAAATACTTATTAAGGGCCACAAAAGTTTTGAATAAAGTTGACATTTGTTTTTTTTTCTTCATCCAAGTCTATATAACCTTATGAATATGTTGGATGGCAAATAAACATCACTATGGGCTCTAGGAAGGTTTCAATGGTGAGTGTCATAATCACGCTTGATTCCTTTATGGTCCACTCAAACCTTGGATCGAACTTGTTTTCGAGTTCATACCTTAAAATAATTTGAAAAAATGGACAGCCTCGTAAATAATAGACATACATTATAGTGAACCCCATAAAGTCCTTGGACTGAATTTTGTCCAGGCAAGGGCAAGAAACAATCCATTTCTCGAGTTCCGTGCCACCACTGACCTCAGTGATGTGGACTGATTTTTCCAGGCAAGGGCAAAAAACAATCCAATTCTCGAGGTATACGTGCCACCACTGACTTTTTTTTTTTTTTTTTTTTAAACACACACACACCCCACACACACACACGCACGCCGTGGGATTTAACCACTGGTGGGTACTCGAACCCTTGACCCGGTGTTGAAACTCCTGTGAGTCTACCACCCAGGTAAGAGTAAGGACCCGTGCCACCACTGACCTCAGTGATGTGTTGATGTGGTAAAGTTCTACGGGTCCTGCTACAATGTGTGTATTATATCCATACTATGTATCCATTTTGCACAATCATTTTAGAACATGAGCTCAAAAATGACCATATTTAAATCTCAACTGGATGAAGGGAAAACACAAATATTAGCTTGGTGCAAAAGCTCTTAGGCTTTAAGTTCTTGTTCCAGTTGCCTTTTGTGTTATAGTCCATATAAGACTTGGATCTGCCTCATTTTTGGACACATGCTCTAAAATGATCTCACAAAATGGATGATATAACGCCTACATTATCATAGCTTACAGAATTTTGCCACATCAACACGCCACCAAAGTTAGTGGTGTGTGGGACACCATGCGATCTATTTCCTTCCAAACATACCTTGCGTGGACCCATCAGTGTTCGTGTCTTGTGGCATAATCAAATCCCACTATTCGGGTTATAATCAGGAATATTCTTAGTGATTTTATCACTAGCCAACCCACGCCCAATAATAATAGAAATGGATTACCTAGTGACTCGTCAATAAGGATATGACCTATCCTTGTAATCCAATGAAGTGGAATTTAATTGGGCTTATCATAATTAAATATATACTCTTTCGAACAATTTTCAAACATGCTTTGCATGGTCCTATATCTAGCTAATATATGATCCAAACAAATCCCAGAACAACAGAGAATTCATGTCTAATGATGATAAGATGACATGGAGCAATCTGTGGGGTGACTTGAACAAGGATGTACATTAAAAAGGCAATTCGTAGCACTCTAACCCACGTGTTGACACAATGTTTTGAAACCAAGGCCAGCTTTGGACCGGACTGGGGCACAAAAGACCCTTTTCGGGCCACACTTGGTTCATCTCAGTGTTTTTTTTTTAGGTGTAAAAATGCACTACAAATCTACAAGCTTGTGCATATGACAGATGGGTACTGTACACATCACAAGCTACAGGCACTTTTCAGAGCCCAACCTATCCGCGTGCAGGAACACTTGAGAATATGGCACACTTGTGCCAGATCTCAGATTTCCATTTACTTGGAAATAATTCTTATATTCTCTGACTCGAAAATCAAACCTACAACTGGCAATGGAAATGGTTTTTTATCCATCCATCTTTTTTGCATGCTGTGGCCAAACTAGGTAATAAAATAGCCTGATTTTGTGGGTAGAGCTAAACATTGTTAGGGGTTTTGATAGGGTACGGTACCCCTGTTATGTTAGTGTACAGTGGACAGTTTCCACCGTTGGATTGCATCTCTATGTTCCGCTGATAATCTTAACATTTGATTTTTAGAATAATGTGCCATTAAATATTCATCTTTGTAAATGATCCAGCCGAAAAATGAATGGTCCAAATCAGGTTAAGAAAAGCCCAATGTGGCTAACTCACTTGTTGGAAAGGTCTGGTCTTGGACGTCGCAATTGACACTTGTAATTATGTGTGGATGCGATCCTATGTTGTGCGCATACAGTTATGACCGACAGAAGCAGATTGGCTGGTGTACCACACACCAGCTATATAGCTGGTGTAGATACATATTGTGCGAAGACGACGGCCGACATTGATCGAGGTCCGAGTAGTATGAACGGTTCAAATGAGGTCAAAATTACATGCACCAGAATGATATATTTATTATATTCACACCGTTTATCAATTTTTAGAGGTTATTTTAGAACAAGATCCAAAAAATAACCATATCCAAAGCTCAAATGGACCACACCAAAAATGGCAGTGGGATAACGATTTTCACGTTAAAAATCCTAAGGCTGAGACTTCTATGAACCTCAGGATGGTTTCAATGGTAGATGTTCAATGTCCCACTGGTTTTTGCAATGTGGTCCACTTTTTCTTTAAAACCATCTTATTTTTCTGTTCAAGCATTACGACGAGCTCACCAAATGGATGGACGGTTTGAATATAACACATATCTCATAATGTGACCACAACTTACTGACATCATGCAATACACCAGCTATATAGCTAGTGTGTGTTACAGCAGCCAATCCGTTTCCAAGACCGACCTCCTACATGCAGTGGTCCTACAAACTTGTGGCATCGTGTCAGCCTTCCTACGAACGTGGCAAGTATTAGGTAATGATCAGTGCATTGAAAAATTATTACTACCCAATCATGAATACCTGCTAAAATCACCATTCTTGGAAAATCAGGTTGACTCACTTACTATGTGGGCCCAGGGCTATATATTAAAGTTGGATCATACTCTCAGTATTCCATTGATTCCAGTCCCAACTGATGTAATTAAAGACTGGACTGGCTTTTGTGCTCGGCCACAATTATTATTATCGGTACTGTTATTCCTTGGCTGGTGCCTGTTGGTGATCACTTCTCATGTTGGTATACAGGAATGGGGTGTGTTCCACGAGCGCGCCTTGGCTGCGACTCCTAACCAGCGATGTGGTTGCGACCCTGAGAGTAGGGTCCACCTTGATACATGAATTGTATATCTACTTTGTAGATATGTTTTGTCAGCTTATTTTAGGGTGTGATTCCAAACATTAAGAAGATAAAATATTCAGGTGGACCACGCCACAGGAGAAAGTGGTTATTGACCATTAAAAACCTACCACCACCCGTGTGACCTCACCGTGTTGGGGTCATCCGTCCATCTTTCCAATTCACTTGTGCACAACCTTCTGATTGGCCCGCCTGATCTTTTGATCATACTTTTCTTATTATTCCCCCATATGTACGGTCCAGATCGCATACGCGTGCGAATGTTGGCAATTGTCCCGCATATCGCCTACTCATCAAATTAGTCGGGAACTTCCCTTTGCTTTTAAAACTAGCCGAGCTTAAGTGACATGCGCGCTTGCTCGGAGTACTCGTGCGTATTCAATTCCATGACGCTATGAATATGTATTTTAAATCCAAACCGATCATTATGACAAGCCCCACTAGTTGGACCATATGTGAAATTCAGTCTGATCCACTCACTAGTTGGGCCATATGTGAATTGATCATTGATCAATTTGTAGGAACCAACACCTTCCCAAGCGAATTGGCCATGTTTAATGGTCAGGTAATACACCGGTCATTCTGATGAAAGGTTGTGATCTCTAACACCCAGCCGCGTGAGAATGGCAAGCACCCAGAAACTGCAACACGTGAAAGAGACAAGCATGCGTACGTGAAAAAGATGAGCAAAGCAATCTAGTGTCAGCAAAGCGAGCCTCTCTTCCGTTATAAAGTCCCCCAAAGCCTGTTGCGTATTATCACCCCCGATTATTATAATCTTAATCAGTCTCTTCTTTTCATCTTCCTCGAGTCAAAGACATGAAAACCCTAATTTCATCCACAAGTCAGAACAAACTAATTTTAGAGGACGAGAAGCAGCAAAATCAGAAGAAGAAAATGACAATCTGTGAGCCTTGCCAAGAGGACACGAAGTGTAGAATGATGGAGGTGGACCGAAAGGAGTAATGGAGGCGGTTGTAAAAATTTGATGCATGACCCGAAGTGAGGGGTGTCCCAATCGATGATGCCAAACGTCATAAGAAGCATGGGTGGCAAGACACTAGAGCGCAGGAGATGATGGGCCGTCAAACTGATAGAGGTTGTCCTTAATCTGTCCCTGAGCCAAGATGTTCTTTGTTTGACAATCCTTAACCAAAAAACCCCATGAGTGGAATTCAAAAAAGACATTATGTTCCTCAGTAAGTTGAAAAATAGAAAGAAGATTTTTGCGAATGGAAGGAACATGAAGAACTCTACAAAGAGGAAAATAAGAAGTAGTATGGAGAGACATGTTACCAATGTTACGAATTTCAATACCAGTGTCATTGCCCACATAAACCTGATTATCACCTGTGTACGGAGTAGACTGTAGAAAGTGACTGTCATGAGAGGTAACATGACATGTCGCTCCAGAATCTGGATACCATGCCGGGTCGTGCACATCAGGAGCTGTCATTGCTACATAGGCTTGAATATGCGGTTTGTAGGACTGATCAAGGCGATGAGGGAAATCCGGTGCGGTGTGATCAACATTATTACAAATCTGACAGAGGGTGGGACATGGCACCATGAGCCTAGGTTGCATCTGTTGTTGTAAGGTGGGGCACAGAGAGGAAAAATGACCACCGGAGGAACGAGGACTTGTAAAGCGGGGAAACTGCATCTCCATTCTATGAAAGTAGGGAGATTGTAGTAGGAAAAATTGACGGCGAGGAGAGGAGTACTGATGACAATTTTTAGGTTTGTAATTATTGAGGCGAGAGGTAGAGGAGGATGGGCGGCCCTGAGAGGTCATTAACACCTCATATTTGGAGTTAGTCTTAGCCTGAAAAAGCCTAAGCTGTGACTCATGACTTAATAATAAGCTATAGAGCTTTTCAAAGCTATGCTTGCGTCCTTGCATCATGATAGCCGTAACAAACTGAAGATATTCACTAGATAAACCGCCAAGAATGTAATTGAATAATTCGGAATCATTAAGAGGTTGGTTAATGAAGGCAAGATGATCAGCAATCGAGTGGATCTTTTGAAAATAGTCCAAGATAGAGCTACCACCTTTGACGATATCTTTCAAGAGGCGTCGAAGGTGTAGTTCACGAGCAGAAGTTTCAGTAGAGAACATGTTTGCAAGAGAGCTCCAAAGAGCATGAGAAGTAGGAGAATTGATGATGAAAGCAAGGAGAGGCTCAGAGAGAGTGGCGAGGAGCCAGCTCATGATGATTTGATCCATGCGAAACCATTCGGAATATTGAGGGTTATAAATGAATTCCGTATTCATGCAGAGAATATGATAGCTATGCTTTATTATGGTATCAAAGCCATCCGCCCTCCTATAGAACGATCCCCCTTTTTCTCTATTTTTTTCTTCCTTCTACTGCAATGGTTGTCATGGGTCAAGGTTGTCATGGTATATGGGTCGTCATTGTCATGTTATATGGATCATGGTTGATATAGGTCGTGGTTGTCATGGGGTTGTGATTGTTATGTTATATGGATTGTGGTTGATATAGGTCGTGGTTGTCATGGGTTGTAATTGGCATGTTACATAGGTCGTAGTTATCATGTTATATGGGTCGAGGTTGTCATGTTACGTGTGGAGATGGTTGTAATATAAAAGGGTCGAGGTTATCATGTTATAAGGATTGTGGGTCATGTCATGATTTATGTGTCGAATTCAATCCGTTCAATGGATTTAGAATTTAGTTTAACGTTATGGGTCAAAAAATGAGTTATATCCAAAAAATTTATGGCCCTTAAAAGGTTTTCAATGGAAGGTTTTCAATTTCACTACTTTTTATAGTGTGGTCCACATGAGCCTTTGAAATGCCTCAATTTTGGGCTCATTCCTTAAAATGATTTTTCAAAATGAATGAACGGCGTAGATAAAATATATACACACATTGAGCCCAATAAAACCATCCATCACGTGTCTTACTATAATAAGTAAGGATGCATTCTAGCAAACCTCACATAAATAATGATGTTTTGTCTGCGAGATCATTTCGGGGCAGGACAATCACTACAAGAAATATGGTTTTTACCTATGAAACTTTTACCTAGAAATTTTTTTTTGTAGGTAAAGATGACTTTTACCAACGAAAATTATTTTCGTACATAAAAGCCTACTTTTATCGACGAAATTTAGTTTCGTAGGTAAAAGTCATATTTACCTACGAAAATTTTAACCCATTTTTAACCCATTTTTACCTGCGAAAATATTCGTAGCTAAATGGTGTTTTAACCCATTTTTACCTGCGAAAATATTCGTAGCTAAATGGTGTTTTAAAATTCAGAACAGTACTAAAAACAGTACTTGTATCTTAGGTAGGTAAAACCCTTATTTACCTACGAAAATATTCGTAGCGAAAGGGTCTTTCGAATTTCAAAATTTCCAAATTTTCACCTACGAAAATATTCGTAGCGAAAGGGTCTTTCGAATTTCAAAATTTCCAAATTTTGTATGTTAGGTAGGTAGAACCCTTATTTACCTACGAAAATATTCGTAGCGAAAGGGTCTTTCGAATTTCAAAATTTCCAAATTTTCACCTACGAAAATATTCGTAGCGAAAGGGTCTTTCGAATTTCAAAATTTCCAAATTTTCACCCACACCCAAAAAGTGAAAATTTTATTTCAATTTGCTTTTACCTACGAAATCAAATTTCGTAGGTAAAACCCATATTTACCTACGAAGATATTCGTAGTTAAAAGGTCTTTTCAATTTTGAATTTACTTTCATCTACAAAATAGGTAAACCCATATTCACCTACGAAAATATTCATAGCTAAAGGGTCATTTGAATGTTTCAACTTTACTTTTACGTATGAAATATAAAACTCATATTTACCTACGAAGATATTCGTAGTTAAATGGTGTTTTGAATTTTTAAAATCCATTTTTACCTAGCTAAAGAGTTATTTCAAAATTTCGAAAATGTATTTTTGAATTTGCTTAATTTTGTAGGTAAAACCCATTTTTACCTACGAAAATATTCGTAGCTAAAGGACTTTTCAATTTTAAATTTACTTCGGTAAAACGCATATTTACTTACGAAAACATTCGTAGCTAAAGGGTCATTTGAATTTCAAAAAATTGAAAATGTGTTTTGAATTTACTTTTACCTACAAAATAAAATTTCGTAGCTGTGTTTTTAATTTTAAAAAAAAAACCAAAAAATGGAGAACTTTACTTTTACCTACAAAATATAATTTCGTAGGTAAAACCCATCTTTAACTTTGTAAGTAAAAATCATCTTTACCTACGAAACTATTCGTAGCTGAAGGGGTTTTTAAATTAAAAAAATTTGAAAACCTTACTTATTTCGTAGGTAAAACCAATTTTTACCTACGAAACTATTCGTAGCTGAAGGGTCTTTTGACGTAATCCAACAAAATTACTCGGAGCTGGAGGGTTTTTTGAATTTTTCATACTTTCACCTACAAATTTTAATTTCGTTACCAAAAAATCGTAAAGCAAATTTTTGCGCAGGGTGGCGGGAAGACTTTTACCGACGAAAATTGTCGTCGGTAAAAGTGTTTTTCCTGAATCTTTTTTCCGACGGCTAATAACCGTCGGTAATAGGGTAAAAATGTTTTAATTTTTAAATTTTTTTTTCTATAACCTATATATATATATATATAAATATATATATATATATATATATATATATATATATATATATATAATTAAAAGGTAATATTTAAATAATTTGTAATGTCACATGAAAAAGAATATTGAAAAGTTCAGAAATTTTAAATATGTATAAGAAAAATTTTGAGAACAAAATAATGGTTTTGAAAAGAAAAATTGGCATTTTGAAATTTTTGAGAAAAAATTAAAATATGAGAAATTTTTTTTGATTTTGCAAATAAAAATTCAAAATTTGTATTTTAAATATTTTTGAAATATTTTATAATAAAAATGATATTTATTTAAAAGAGAAAAAAAATATACCTTTTGGAAAAAAATGTTAAATTTATTTGTGAAAAATAAATTAACTAAATTATTAGGCACATCCACTAATTGAACCTTTAATTGTTTTTGGACAATCTAATTAGTTTAAATTAAAGAGTAAATACTTTCAGATGTTTAAATCAAATTTCGCTGAAATTGTTGATCAATCTTGTATGCCCAATATCTTTCTCATATGTAGCCTGATTGAGGCAAGTAACTAGTCAAATTGAGAGTATTGATCAGTAAAATAGAGTGAATGCACCAGACATGTAAAATGGGCCAGATATTTTGGTTAAAATTGTAACCCAACTTACTGACCTCGTGAGAACCTAAGAATTGATGTTAGTAAGTTTTGTGGGCCCAATCATGATGTCTGTCGAACATCAACACCGTGGATTTGATGTCTCCCCTTTAGGTTATAAGATATCTCAAAAATCATTGGTAAACAAAACTCAAGTGGGCCATACCATTTAAAACTATGTGAAGACATCCTAAAAAATATAAAAGCACTTGGTGGGGCCCACATGAGTTTTGGATGTGGTTGAAACTTGGTCTGACCCCTCATCCAAGTGGGACACACATAATGAGTGGGTTGGATATGTGAATCACATTTAGGCAGGCCTAATATATGAATCACATTTGCTCGTTACCTTTACTAGAGTAAACTCTGTGGGGTCCACCATTATTTATTTATTTTATCCACTCCATTCATCTATGTTAACAGATAATTTGAGGTCTAAAGAACAAAAAGGAAGCATATCTAAAGCTCAAGTGGACCACACCACAAGAAATAGTGTGATTGAACCTATACCATTTAAAATTTCTTGGAGGCCATAGAAGTTTTGGATCAAGCTGATGTTTGTATTTTCTATTCATTCATATATTTTTGATATTATGAACAACCTTTATCCATTTTTGGACAATCTGATCTGTCCAGATTGAAGAGTAAATAACTTCAGATGTTTAAATCAAAATTCACTCAAATTGTTGATCAATCTTGTTTGCCCAATATCTTTCTCATATGCAGTATGATCGAGGCGAGTAACTGACCAAATTGAGGGTAATGATCAGTAAAATAGAGTGAATGGACCAGACATGTAAAATGGGCCCATCATGATGTGTGTCGAACATCAACACCATACATTTGATGTCTCCCCTTTAGCTTATGAGATATCTAAAAAATCATCCGTTACGAAACTCAGGTGGGCCATACCATCTAAAACTATGTGAAGATATATTTTTTAGATGTCTTCACATAGTTTTAGATGGTATGACCCACCTGAGTTTCGTAACGAATGATCGTTAATATCATTATCTAGATCATCGATATTATATGATTCAAATCAAGTAAACCACCATGGATATTATGATCCAGACCATTCCGATCATCAATATAATTATCCATACCATCTAGATTGTTAATGCTATTACAAAATCATCTTGACCATGAATATTATGATCCAGAGCACAACTGATATTATGATTCAGGCCATTAAAATTGTGGGTATTATGATCCAAACCATCTTGACCATCAATAATGTGATCCAAACCATCTAGACCATTGATTGTATGATCCGGACCATTCAAACCATCAATATTCTGGTCTAGACCATCCGAAAAGGATTCACAAATGCGGTCTTTATGATTATAGACAATCGAACCCTTTTATGATCTAAGCGCGACCTTGTCACCGTGGATATTATATCGAGACCATCAAAACTATTGATATTATGATTGATATTATGATTAAGACAATCCAAACCATCGATTTTATGATCTAAACTGTAATCCGTGGATATTATGATCGAGACCATCCAAACTATTGATATTATGATATAGTCCATCCAAAACATTTATATTATGACCTGTACCATTCATACAGTCTATTTTATAATCTAGGCCATTCAGACTGTCAATATTATGGCATGTACCATCCAAAACATCTATATTATGGCCAGTACCATTCATTCAAGCTGATTTTTGTTTTTTCCCTTCATCTGGCCCTGTATGACCTAATCAACATATTGGATGTCAAATAAACAATACAGTAAGCCTTAGGAGGATTTTATTGATGGATATCCAATTACTATTGATTTCATGTGGTGTAGTGCACCTGAGATTTCTATTGTGGGGTCCACTATAGATTTTTATTTGCCTCATTCTTTGACTCATGATGTAAAATGATACCTCAAAATGGATGGATGGTGTGGATATAACAAATACATCATAGTGGGGCCCACAAAACTTGGTGGATGTTGGTCGGTGCTCTATGGGTCCCACCATGATGTATGTGTTTCATCCATGTTGTCCATCCATTTTTACAAATCATATTAGGGCTTGATGCCAAAAATGAGAGGGATATAAATCTCAGGTGGACCACACCACATGAAAACCATAGTGATTGGATATCCACCATTAAAACTCTCCCAAGGCCTACTGTACTTTCTATTTGACATCCAATTTGTTGATTAGGCCATACAGGCTCGGATGAAGGGAAGAAAACATATAAGATTGATCCAAAACTTTATATGACCCCGAAAGGTTTTTAATGGTCGACGCTCATTCAACACTGTTTCCTATAATGTGGTCCAATGTGGTCCAGTTGAGACTGGGATATACCTCATTTTTTATCTCATACCATAAAATGAAAGGGAAAAATAGATGGACGGCAGGATGAAACACATATATCATGGTGGGGCCCATAGAGCACCGACCACGTCCCGCTCGTGAGAGAGACTTAAGTCTCTCTCGCTCTCTGACATCTTTCACTCTCGCACCCTCTCTCTCTCTCTCTCTCTCGGTCCTCTCTCCACCCCGCCCCTCTCTCCACCGCGCCCTCTCTCTCTGTCTCTCTCGGTGCTCTCCATCTCTCCACCGCGCCGTCTCTCCACCGCCCTCTCTCCACGCATCCTCTAAAGCTCCAACTCAAACAGGTATCTCTCTCTCTCTCAATCTCTCTCAATCTCTCTCAATCTCAATATCGATTGAAACGATTTGGGGATTTAGGGATTTTGGGATTTGGGGATTTAGGGATTTAGGGATTTAGGCGTACTCATACATTCATTTCATTCACTACCAGCGAGTGGTGGTGTGACACGACGCTTCATTCATGCAATTTCGTGGTTTTCTTTTTCGTCGTTTGGATCTTCTTCTTCTTCTTCTCCTCCAAACGATTTATGCACAACTTCTACATCCCTCGCCGACCGGTTAATGCGAGAAATACAATGAAAATAGGATACTGTGGGATCGATGTCTTCTGTAGTGGGTTCTTCGCTTTTTTTTATTATTATTTTATTATTTTATTATTTTTATTTTGTTTGAAAAAGAGGCTTTGTGAAGGTAATTTTAAAAAACTGGAGGATATCAGTGAATTTCAGTGGATGGTGAAAGAGGACGTTGGAAGATTTTTTTTTTTTTTTTTTTTGACATCCAATCGATTTGGCTCGGAATTTTAATTTTTAAAATTTTTTATTGGCATTTTATCACACACACACACACACACACACACACACACACACAGAGAGACTATATATATATATATATATATATATATATATATATATATATATATATATTTTCAAATTAGAGGAATTAAGTGAATTGTAATTTTTGGGATGTTTAATTTACAACAAATTCCTCTTTTTTTTTTTTTTTTTTTTTTGTTGTCACTGATCAAATAGAAAGATACAGAATTTGTTTTTCCTGGTTTTTTTTTTTTTCCATGTCTTCTTGTCTGTCTGTCTTTGTTTGTGTGTGTGTGTGTGTGTGTGTGTGTGTGTGTAACTGAGCAAGTAAGAGGCGCTAATGCAATTTCTGCATGGTCAAATTGAAGAAGCAAGCAATTCCTGGCACATGCCAACCTGGCACTGTTGGAGATCACTGCCATTCATCAGATGGGGCCTAGCGTTGTTATGTTCTGGCTTAAAAATCAGGCCACTGCCATTCATTGTATGGCACATGCCAACCTGGCACTGTTGTGTGCATTGCCTTAGCATTCCTCTCAGCATTGTGTGCATTGCCTTAACTCACTTGTTCCGTGGCAACCCCTAGTGGAGCCCACTTGTTGCAACCCCACGCGTGTATGAGACTGAGAGAATTCCTCGTATTGGGTTCAAAACCATTCATTCTTGCAAACATTCTTCACAATTTTTGAAAGTATATTATTTAATACATATAGCTTTTAAGAAGTAGCTTGCATTACAAAGAACAAACCCACTCTGATATCAATTGGCTCAAACTACAAGCTGCATGTATAAGATATACAAACAATGAAGCCTCTAGGGACAATTTGTGTGGTGGGTAAATCCTTGAGTTTTTTGTTTTTGTTTTTTAAATTTCTTTTAATCCAGAAAGGGTGTTTGGATGCTAAATAATGAAGTGAAACAACTGTTGGAGAAGGCCCTAAAGAAATTCCATTCTCCAATTGTTTCCCTGACAGGCGAGAAAAGCAGAATGCCCCTAGTGGAGTTCAATGTTTTCTCAGTTCTCATACCCTGTGCCAAGCACATACATGATCTTTAAGAACAGATTCATGCACCTGTTATTGCATGAACTGGTTTCATTGTTAATGCCATATTCTTATCAAATGCCTGGATTATGCATATGTGCATGTGTTCTGGACTCTCTATCTTGAGAAGGCGCTGGGATATTGGTATTTGCTTGGATATCATTGGACACTGGTTAGATCTAATGAATGTTGATGGATGGATTCCACGTGAGCAGATATTGGGTGCTGAAGCCCTAAGGTAATCTATGCTAGCTTGCATCAAAGTGTCTGTTTGAGCAGTAAATACAAATGTTTTATTCTATCACAGTTTATATAAATTACAGATACACTTTCTCTGGAATATGTGCAGTAAAGTTCCAGAGGAATTTGTTCCTCAACTTCCAACTAATGGAAATCCTCCAATTTTATTCCTAGTTTTACATGGTAAGGTTTATCATTTACATTTGTATTGTTGTACTTCCAGTTAGTGCATGTTCGTGGTGTGCAGTTTTGGGGTTTTGGAGTCTCTTCATTAACACTTTTTCTGTTGATCTTGTTGAGTGAAAATCATACATTTCCAACATGGATCAAGATAGTTGTTTCTTGTCCTAGTGCTAAACCATGGACTTTTCATATTAAAATTAAAAGGGTAGAAAAAAATGGAAACTTAGAGAGAAGAGAAACAAAAAAGGAAAAAAATGGAAAAGACAAAACACTAGAAGAACTTATTATTCATTCCTTGAAAGTACTTGTTCATTTCTCCTTTTAGTAGATCTCAAAGTGAAAGAAATATGTTAAAAAGAGTCCACCCCAATCCACCAAATTTGGATTAAAAAACAAAGAAAGAAGCAGAAATTAAGTCAATAGAGTCGATACAATATTGATCCGTTTGACATGCAAAATAGGATGAGATGATTGTTTTCTTAGGATGTAGAAGGTGAAATCTACTATCATCACATGTCAAATTGTACTTGAGGGATAGCTGCCGTATCTTTAGGGCGAGCCACTCACTCAGTTAAGCATGAAGGATGCATGCATAAATGTTAGTAGAATAATAATTTATCAATAAAAAGCAGACCACTGTTCTATTGGAACTGGGATGCATGCACATAATCAGATGTGGGATGTGCTTGAATTGTCTTTTTATATTTTGGTCAAGAAATTGATAGATATAGTCAATATATCGAGATTTTTATTTTATTTTTTATGAATTTCAATTTTAACCAGTGGCTTAATTCTTCCTTTTTTCCATCTCTTGGTGTATGTTTTATTTGTGTAGCTGATACTATTTTAACTATATCTTCTAAAGATTGTAAGACTGAAAAAAAATAATCTTTAATTGAGTTCAATGTTTTAAAACCTGGACGAGACCTCAACCCATTTTTGTGGGTGGTTCGGTTTGATTATGGGTCCAACTGGTATGGTCTTCTCTAGTGCATTTTGGCCAGAGACCTGCTTAATCTTAAGATCTTTGTAAACTACTCATAAGAAGAAAAAAGAAAAAAGTAAAGTAAAGAAGAAGAATTAGCAAGTGAACTGCTGTTAGTGGAGTGGTCAGAGTGCTTCATTTTCAACTAGAAGTTGTGGATTTAAGCTTTGACTGGCTTAGTTGCATTTTTTAAAAGAAAGCAGTTGTCCACTTAATTGGGGGGTTTTGGTCCAAATGAGTCCAACTGTCTGGATTTTAAGCAATACTAATATTTTTTCTCTTGTATTCTGGCACAATATCTCAGAATTTTGAATCTATTCCTTGCATGCTCAAATGAGAGGTTATCTGCCATAAGTGAAATCCTAGTTTCATATAAATGGAGAGTTTCAAAACTGTTTTTGAGGCAGACTAGTGTTGCTTGAGTTAATCAGATTTTTAACATGAATGATTTCTCATACAAGAATGTTTCATGCAGCAATTTGAATGGCTAATTAGAGCACCATACAAACCAATGGAGTTACTAAAGTCTGAATGGGCAACAATCAGAAAGTCTCCACCATGGTTGATTGATTCATGGGGCTTGGGTGAGTCCTTGGGTCTTTGTGGTCTGTGGATTTATTCTGCAAAAGTTAAAGGGTCTTTTCTTCCATTAGTTATTTTTAAAATATATTTAATTTGTTTTTTTTTTTTTTTTTCAAGAGTTCACCTAATGGATGGTCAAGATTTAAGCTGCCGATACCAAATGTCCAAATGCAACAAGCTGCAAGTTTTTGTGTACGGTCCTAATAGATCATTTCTCAACTTTGTATCCATCCTTGTGGATTTGATTATGCGGGTTCGATAATTTAGCATAGTAGTAGAAGTCATTATGTGGACAATTTTCATTTTACAAATTCTCACATAAGAAAACTGTGTTTGCAGATCCCACTTTTTTCTCCCTTTTGAATTTGCAGATTCTCATAAGTTAAAACAAGGGGATACTTGATTCCACTTTTTTTTTTTTTTTTTGTATTTGCAGATTCTCACACAAGAAAACTGTGTTGGCAAGAATGACATTCTTGATGTGCAACTATTGCAAGAAACATGATATTTGTTCCAAATTAGACCATGTGATTATCCATCTCTTCTTCAGAACTTAACTGTGATTTCTGTTTTGGCAGTTTCTTCATTTTCTTAGCTCTGCATGAGATTAGATAAATTCAAGAGGTAGAGGCACATAGTGCCTTCAATCTCTCATGCTGTGAATCTCTCCTGCAGTTCACCTTTCCAACTGGTCCTTGAAGAATTATAGGACAGTGAACAGTTCACCTTTCCAACCTGTCCTTGAAGAATTATAGGGCAGTGGATGGAAGCTGTGCATAATATACCTGAGCTCTTGGTTCTGAAAAGTGGGGTCGATGGTTCAATACCCAAACCATTGGTCAGTTGGGCCCCTCCATAAAAGAACTATGCCTCAATCGGAATCAGAGCATTTTGATTTGTGGCCTAAAAATAGACAGTTAATAGACACAATGGGCAAGATATTGGCTTCTCGCAGTCAATTATTGTTATCATTGTCTTATCCTGTAACTTGTTAGGGTGGGCTATTATCCTGCTTGCTTTAAAAATAAAAATAAAAATAAAAATAATCTGAGATTGGCTGCTCACCTAAGGTCAAGCATCCTTTACCTGGCCTTGAGATTAATGGTTTAGACTGTCCAAAGGCTTGACAACATTACAGATGGTCTTAAGATTTTATGTGCCATTTGCACATAGCTAGCAAGAAAGAATAATAAGGTCCTGCTGATCTAGTTTGAGGTATTAGGCCCAGTTGTGTAGTGAATCGTTTCAGCTTATAGCTTCAGATAACCATCTTGAATCCAAAAGAAAATACACTATTTGACCATTGATATCCATTCCACAACTAAAAAGATCTCTCTCTTCCTAAAACCCCCTCTTTTGGACAATGAAATCCACCTCCACCTCCACCTCCACCTCCACCTCCACCTCTATGGAAAGGATCTAGTTCCAAGCATAAATCTCCAATGAGTTTTCTCAGCCACATACTCCTTTTCTATACAACTCTGTTTTTTCTATTCCAGCATGTTGCACTTTAATCATCCAATTGTACTTCTATGAATATAGTTTCATGGTGGCTTGCAGAATTATATCCTGATGGCTTTCTCAACTGCCTGCACACGCCTTGTACTTGATTGCCATACTAATTGCTAATACAATCATCCTTCACATGGTCTTGGGACCTGTTGGCATATCTCTACATAGACATTCTTCCAATACATAGCTAGCTATGCACATGAGGGGCTCTTGCCGTTGATACGGGATACCCCTACAATATCCAAGGTGTGTTCTTTCTCCCTACTGCTAGATGAACTTGGTTCATGTTGATTTTATTTACCTTGATTGGGGTATTGGATTCTCTTAGAAGCATACATGGAGGATGTATTTGGATGGTATAGGATATGCATTCTGATAGTATATGGCTTTTGTAGTGGGATGTATCGATGATCCTGTACATAATGCATCTGAATTGTTTTGCAGGATTAATTTGTTACAAGCATTCCCAATAAGATTGTTAAGATCATCTGTTCAATGTTATTATTATTATTTTAATGTGGTTGAGCAACAGTGGAAAATAATGAGCACCGGTGCACCAAATAGATAACCTCTTAATTTGAAATGTTTTTTTTTTATAGCTGAGCTATGGACTATGGAGGTAGTTATATAGATTTTGCTTGTGTCCTTGATTTTCAGATATTCAAGTATATGTCGGATGGTGCAAAAGCTTGTAAACATTTTGAAGCAGATCGATTCACTGTTAGAAAAGTTGTGAGTTCTTTTTTACTTGATGAAGCATCAATTAGCATATATATGAATACTAATATTTTCTTGACGATCATATTCTTTTGTGTGGCAGTTTCTTTTTATTTTTTTATTTTTCTGCTAGTTTTATGTACAAAAGTCAATCGTGAGTTCCTGAAACAATTATATGAGTCTCTCTGTGCTGAATTAACTTGCTTGAATTAGAGAAGATCCTAACCCATGTGCTATGTGAATGCTCTAATATCACGTTCAGTCCATGTGACACATGGCATACGTGTATGATGGATGGACCATTCATCTGGCAGGCCTCATAGTGGATTGGTCGTAACCAAAATACATGTTGGATGGATGATCCTAACTATTTCACCAGAAGCGTCATTAGAGAAAAAGGGACTGTCAAAAAGTTCGACTAATGTTTCACTTTTGATGAATAAAAGTTCTCCTGCCTGTAAATTAGGATAATTTGGTGTGATTTTTCTTGGCAATCAGCAATCCATGCGTGTTGGAGGTCCTCGAATGAGCAGCCTAGATATACATTTGAGGGGATGGTGACAGGCCAGGTTGGCCCATCACTTTTGCGTTCCAACTCCATCAGTTGCTGCTTTGAAGAACTCGAGCTCGGCAAACATTAGTAAGCAAGAAAATTTGCGGATGGTTTGTGCATTTTGAGTTCTTGTTCCTTGTCAGTTTGAGACTGAATCACTATGATAAGTGTGTTTCCTATTAACTTGCTCAAAATCTTTGTCAGTCAAGCTAACTATTGGTTTATGCTAGAAAATATCTGACATGGTGCCATTTTGTTTCTACATATATGGTATCCTTTTTAACTTTTTTCCTTCTTTTCTTTCAGATCCTTCCCTGTTTTGCCTTTACAAGGCCTTCAAAAAAGCCATGAAAGAAAGCCTTCAAGCTTTTTCCTGATGGTACTTGCTCTAACAACCCCTTTTTCATTTTCTTTCTTTATTCCTTTGAAGTGATTCAAGCTAAATTCCATTAATGAGCTACAGCCCAAATATCCCACAGATCAGAGCCGGACTGTTAATTACCAAAATGGTTTGACCCACAGTGCATTAAGAAAACACATACATCATACATCATGGTGGCCCCACAGTGCCTACCACTAGAGAAATTAAGGTTCAAGTGGATTAAGAAAACACATACATCATGGTGGCCTCACAGTGCCTACCACTAGAGAAATCCTTGGTGGCAGGTCAGCGAATCCTTCCCAACCCAACTGCTCCACTCAGCCCACTTTTTAACTGTTGCATGTGGCCCAATCAAAACCTGTAATGTCACCAGCAATCTATATCCAATCTACACAACCACTCATCTAATGATTTTAACCATTTGATATATAACGAAGAATCAACCGTCCATTTCGTTTATAACAAAAGGAGCTTCAGTCGTTGGTCTAGGCTGTTATGACGAATCGCCTCGCTATCAAAAGCATCTCCTGAGTCCTCTTTATATCTACGACCACAAACAGAGATGGTCCACCCCGGCTGCTTTTAAAAGGGGCCCATCCTCAACTTGGACCGTTGGTCTTGGTGTCTTCTCCTTGGATTATGGAGGCAGGTGGAGAATCTTTGCTGGACGATTCTTATCCTTTGAGCAATAATGAGCAAAAAATGGATGGTCAAGATCAACTACAGCAAAAGGGTTTGGGAAACAAGCGGGATCATCCATCATGGTCCCCACCATTGATTTCCTCTCCTCCAAGAGTTATTCTGACTGGGTGATCCCAACTCTCCCAACCATTCGATCAGTAATCGCGAGCAAAATGGACGGTCCATGTGGATTAAAAGTGGGCCAGTCATCAATCATAACCATTAGTCACGTCATTGATTGAACACGACAAAAAGGTCCACCAAATGGATCTACACCAATTGGATTAAGGTGTTTAAGCGGTGAGAGTTGATTTGTTTGTTCTTCTAGAGAAATCTTGTTTTACTGTTGGCAAAAAATTATCCTTAAAGACAGCCCCAAATAGTTGAATAAAGGCAATGGCGTGTGGGATCACATAATCTGTCAACTTTGTGGTTTTCATGTTACATAGGATACCTTGAAATGTTGCTACTGGAGCTTGCTACTGATAGCATCTGTGACAGATAATTTGTCAAGGCAATTTATAGAACTGTTTACCGCATTTACATTTGTTATTCCATGAATAAACAACAATACATGGTTTTTGTTTGCATGCACATGCAAATTTGAATTATGATATGCAAATGAAACACATTCTAAATAGAAAGGACTGTCCGAAATTTCCCCATTTTGACATTGTAATAAATTCTTTAAAAGAACGGACGAGAAACCATTTTCCCTTAGGAACAACCATATGGCTGTTTTTGTCATTTCTGTATTGAAGTTTCAGTTGGTAGTTAAGCTGTCATTTCCATTTAAGCAGCAAATATAACAAGACACTTTACAAGCCTCCTCTGGAACTTCTTCAGATTCTTCCTGCAAAGTCGACAATTAGAGGGTCAGACGTCGGTCCCTAAATTGGACCCAATAACCCAAATTTTGCATTGGTATCAATTCTCAATAATTTCTTGTCCTATAACTGAAAGTGCGGATTGCTTGGAGTTTGATTGTGTGCAAGAGTAGATTATTTATATTGGTTCTTTTTCTTATGTAGGAAATGAGAGCATTATTGGATCTGATTTATGCTGTTGATGGTTCTGTAGCAGATGCAGCAAAACATTTGGGGTACATGATACACGGCTTTTGAAATTTCTAACCAATTTAAAGTTTTATGCATGCATATTCAATGTTATAAATGCAAACCAGATGCCCAATGTAAAACTTTTTAGAGTCACTTCTTTCATCAGAGGACTGGCCATGGAATCTTTGAAGAGATCTAGCCCCACTGTTGTAGTCACAACTTCTGCTTGGCTAGAATCACTGAAACTCATTGACATGGAAAGGACCATTTTGATTTCCTCATTTCTATACCTTTAGACTGCCACAATGCTGGAGCCAACCAGATTCCCCATGCTAGAGAGCTCTCACTCAATCCCAATTTCCAAATGAATGCTTCACCCACTGGCCAATATGATTTTTCTTTTTTAATCTGACAATCGATTACTGCACCCGATCCTTTTTTCCAAGTTTAGTGCCAATATGCCCTGAAATGATGGATCGCACCTAAAAAATATATACGCATAACAAATTTAAATGTGGTCAAATGCATGGTTAGGATTTCTTGGTGATCAGTGTGATTTTGGAGATTTTCTCTATCCACAATGTGCCCATCATTTGGATGGTCTTGATAGACGTACAAGAGTGCCCCATCCATTTTCCTATTTCTATCTTTGAATCTTGCTTTCTCTTTATCAGGTGGTGGAAAGAAATGGACCTTGTAGCAAAAAGTAATCCTGCTTCTAGGATGACCAGTGTGGATGATGCCCTTACAGAGGTACTAATAAAATTAAAAAATTACTTAAGTTTTATGGTAATTATGAATATCCTAATAACTTGATTTACAATGTTTTACCGTTGGTTGGTTCTGACAGTAGAGGGCGAATGCGGGGTCTAGGTTGCTCAATAAGAGATCCTGAAAATGCAGTATCTCTGGTTTTATGGTTTTACTTGTAGATTCCTGTATTGATTACTCAAGCATGACAGTTATACGCATTCTTTCAGGTGGATGTTGCATGTGTAAGGATTGGAGCTGCATATTTCAGATTCAAGCATCTGGTACGTCTCTTGTCAAGAATGCACATGATTGGAGTGGCCTGGCCATTTGGACAGGCCGTATTTCTGTATTTGCTCGAAATTGATTGAGCATACCCGCATGTGCGTCGGAGCTATCCGGAAGAGCGGGGGTCTCTAGAAGGTGAGAACCGTTGTTATGACCATGATGAAGCTGTCCATTTCCTATGGACGACATTGGAGGGGCCTGGCCATTTGGACAGGCCGTGTTTATGTATTTGCTCGAAATTAATGGAGTAGACTCGGATGTGCGTCAGAGCTATCCGGATGAGCGGGGGTCCCTGGAAGGTGGGAATCGCTGTTATGACCATGATGAAGCTGTCCATTTCTTATGGACGGCATTGGAAGGGCCTGGCCATTTGGACAGGCCGTGTTTATATTTGTATTTGCAGGGACTACACCCGAACCCATTCTCAAATCCTATAACCTATAACCAAAACCTATAACCTATAACCTAAACCAAAACCTATAACCTAAACCTAAATCAAAACCTATAACCTAAACCCGAACCCATTCTCAAATCCTATAACCTATAACCTAAACCAAAACCTTAACCTAATCCTATAATGTAAACTCAAATCCCTAAACCTTAACTTATAACCTAACCTAAACCTATACTTATAACCTAAAACTATTCCCAAATCCCAAAACCTATAACCTAAACCTAACCTTTCCCTAAACCTATAACCTAAACTCATTTCCTAAAGCTAAACCTACACCTAATCCTAATCTCAACTCCCTAACCTAAACCTAAACCTAAACTTGAAAACCCAAACTTAAACCCAATCCCAAACCCGAACCCGATTTCCTAAACTTAAACCATAACCCATTCTCAAATCTAAAAACCTATAACCTAAACCTAAACCAAAATCAAAACCTATAACCTAAACCCGAACCCATTCTCAAATCCCAAAACCTATAACCTAAACCAAAACCAAAACCTATAACCTAAACCCGAACACATTCTCAAATCCCAAAACCTATAAACTAAACTCGAACCTTAACCTAAACCTATAACTTATAACCTAAACCAAAACCTACAACCTAAATTAAAACCAAAACCTATAACCTAAACCCGAACTCATTCTCAAATCCCAAAACCTAAACCTATAACCTAAACCTAAACCTTAACATAAACCTATAACCTAAACCTAAGCCTTAACATAAACCTATAACTTATAACCTAAATCGAAACCTATAACTTAAACTAAAACCAAAACCTATAACCTAAACCCGAACCCATTATCAAATCCCAAAACCTATAACCTAAACCGAAACCAAAACTTATAACCTAAAGAACCCATTCTCAAATCCCAAAACCTAAACCTAAACCTAAACCTATAACCTAAACTCAAATCCCCAAACCTAAACTTAAACCTAATCTTATAACCTAAGCTTCGAATCCCTAAACCTTAACCTATAACCTAACCTAAACCTATACTTATAACCTAAAACTATTCTCAAATCTCCAAAACCTATAACCTAAACAAAACCTTTCCTTAAACCTATAATCTAAATCAAAACTTATAACCTAAACCAAAACTAAAACCTATGACCTAAACCCGAACCCATTCTCAAATCCAAAAACCTATAACCTAAACCCGAAACCTAAACCAAAACCAAAATCAAAACCTATAACCTAAACTCGAACTCATTCTCAAATCCCAAAACCTATAACCTAAAACCTAAATCACATTTTAACTTAACCTAATCCTATAACCTAAATTCAAATCCCTACAACTATAACCTATAACCTAACCTAAACCTATACTTATAACCTAAATCTATTCCCAAATCTTAAAACCAACACCTAATGATAATCTCAACTCCCTAACCTAAACCTAAACCTAAACTTGAATATTCAAACCAAAACCCGATACTGAACCCGAACCCGATTTCTAAACCTAAACCTTAACTTATTCTCAATTCCCTACAGCTATAACCTATAACCTACCTATAACCTAAACATAAAACCTAAACCTAAACCTAAACCTAAAACCTAAATGTGTTCTCAAATCCCTAAACCTAAACCCGCACCTAATCCTATTCTCAACTCCCTAACCTAAACCTAAACCTAAACTTGAAAACCCGAACCAAAACCCGAACCCGAACCCGAACCCGATTTCCTAAACCTAAACCATAACCGATTCTCAATTCCCTAGAGCTATAACCTATAACCTACCTATAACCTAAACTTAAACCTAAAACTAAATGTGTTCTCAAATCCCTAAACCTAAACCTACACCTAATCCTATTTTCAACTCCTAACCTAAACCTAAACCTAAACCTAAACTTGAAAACACAAAAACCAAAACCCAACCCAGAACCCGAACCCATTTCTAAACCCTAAACCTAAACCTTAACCTATTCCCAATTCCCTACTAAAATAACCTATAACCTAAACCTAAACCTAAAACTAAACCTAAACCTAAAATCTAAATGTGTTCTCAAATCTCTAAACCTAAACCTACACCTAATCCTATTTTCAACTCCCTAAGCTAAACCTAAACCTAAACTTGAAAACCCAAACCAAAACCCAATCCCGAACTCGATTTCCTAAACCTAAACCATAACCGATTGTCAATTCCCTACATTATAACCTATAACCTAAATAAAACTAAACCTAAACATAAACCTAAAACCTAAATGTGTTCTCAAATCCCTAAACCTAAACAAACACCTAATGCTAATCTCAACTCCCTAACCTAAACTAAACCTAAACTTGAAAACCTAAAGCAAAACCCGATCCAGAACCCGAACCCGATTTCTTAAACCTAAACCTTAACCTATTCTCAATTCCTTACAGCTATAACCTATAACCTACCTATAACCTACCTATAACCTAAACCTAAAACCTAAACCTAAACCTAAACCTAAAACTTAAATGTGTTCTCAAATCCCTAAACTTAAACCTACACCTAATCCTATTCTCAACTCCCTAATCTAAACCTAAACCTAAACTTGAAAACCCAAACTTAAACCCGATCTCGAACCCGAACCCGATTTCCTAAACCTAAACCATAACCGATTCTCAATTCCCTATAGCTATAACTTATAACCTACCTATAACATAAACCTAAAATTTAAACCTAAACCTAAACTAAACTTGAAACCTAAATGTGTTCTCGAATCCCTAAACCTAAACTTACACCTAATCCGATTCTCAACTCTCTAACCTAAACCTAAACATAAACTTGAAAACCCAAACCTAAACTTGATCTCGAACCCGAACCCGATTTCTTAAACCTAAACCATAACCTATTCTCAATTCCCTACAGCTATAACCTATAACCTATCCTTAACCTAAACCTAAAACCTAAACCTAAACCTAAACTTAAAACCTAAATGTGTTCTCAAATCCTAAACCTAAACCTAAACCTACACCTAATCCTATTTTTAACTCCCTAAGCTAAACTTAAACCTAAACTTGAAAACCCAAACCAAAACCCAATCCCGAACCCGATTTCCTAAACCTAAACCATAACCGATTCTCAATTCCCTACACAATATAACCTATAACCTAAACCTAAACCTAAACCTAAACATAAACCTAAAACCTAAATGTGTTCTCAAATCCCTAAACCTAAACCAACACCTAATGCTAATCTTAACTCCCTAACCTAAACATAAACCTAAACTTGAAAACCCAAAGCAAAACCCGATCCCAATCCCGAACCCGATTTCCTAAACCTAAACTTGAAAACCCAAAGCAAAACCCGATCTCAATCTCAACCCGATTTCCTAAACCTAAACCATAACCGATTCTCAATTCCCTACACTATAACTATAACTTATAACCTAAACCTAAAACCTAAATGTGTTCTCAAATCCCTAAACCTAAACCAACACCTAATGCTAATCTCAACTCCTTAACCTAAACCTAAACCTAAACTTGAAAATCCAAAGCAAAACCCGATCCCGAACCCGAACCCGATTTCCTAAACCTAAACCTTAACCTGTTCTCAATTCCCTACAGCTATAACTTATAACCTACCTATAACCTAAACCTAAACCTAAACCTAAACCTAAACTTAAAACCTAAATGTATTCTCAAATCCCTAAACATAAACCCGCACCTAATCCTATTCTCAACTCCCTAACCTAAACCTAAACCTAAACTTGAAAACCCAAACTAAAACCCGATCCCGAACCCGAACCCGATTTCCTAAACCTAAACCATAACCGATTCTCAATTCCCTATAGCTATAACCTATAACCTACATATAACCTAAACCTAAAACCTAAACCTAAACCTAAAACCTAAATATGTTCTCAAATCCCTAAACCTAAACCTACACCTAATCCTATTTTCAAGTTCCTAACCTAAACCTAAACCTAAACTTGAAAACCCAAAGCAAAACCCGATCCCGAACCCGAACCCGATTTCCTAAACCTAAACCTTAACCTATTCTCAATTCCCTATAGCTATAACCTATAACCTACCTATAACCTTAACCTAAAAGCTAAACCATTTCCTAAACCTAAAACCTAAATGTGTTCTCAAATCCCTAAACCTAAACCTACACCTAATGCTAATCTCAACTCCCTAACCTAAACCTAAACCTAAACTTGAAAACCCAAAGCAAAACCCGATCCCGAACCCGAACCCGATTTCCTAAACCTAAACCTTAACCTATTCTCAATTCCCTACAGTTATAACCTATAACCTAAACCTAAATGTAAACCTAAAACCTAAATGTGTTCTCCAATCCTTAATCCTAAACCTACACCTTATGTTAATCTCATCTCCCTAACCTAAACCTAAACCTAAACTTGAAAACCCAAACCAAAACCCTATCCCGAACCCGAACCCGATTTCCTAAACCTAAACCATGACCGATTTTCAATTCCCTATAGCTATAACCTAAAACCTAAACCTAAACCTAAACCTAAAACCTAAATGTGTTCTCAAATCCCTAATCCTAAACCTACACCTAATGCTAATCTCATCTCCCTAACCTAAACCTAAACCTAAACCTAAACTTGAAAACCCAAACCAAAACCCGATCCCAAACCCGAACCCGATTTCCTAAAACCTAAACCATATCCGATTCTCAATTCCCTATAGCTATAACCTATAACCTACCTAAAACCTAAACCTAAAACTTAAACTTAAACCTAAACCTAAGACCTAAATGTGTTCTCAAATCCCTAAACCTAAACTTACACCGAATCCTATTCTTAACTCCCTAACCTAAACTTAAAAACCCAAACCAAAACCCAATCCCGTACCTGAACCCGATTTCCTAAACTTAAACCTTAACCTATTCTCAATTCCCTATAGCTATAACCCATAACCTACCTATAACCTTAACCTAAAACCTAAATCATTTCCTAAACTTAAAACCTAAATGTGTTCTCAAATCCCTAAACTTAAACCTACACCTAATGCTAATCTCAACTCCCTAACCTAAACCTAAACCTAAACTTGAAAACCCAAAGCAAAACCCATCCCAAACCCGAACCCGATTTCCTAAAACTAAACCTTAACCTATTCTCAATTCCCTATAGCTATAACCTATAACCTACCTATAACCTTAACCTAAAAGCTAAACCATTTCCTAAACCTAAAACCTAAATGTGTTCTCAAATCCCTAAACCTAAACATACACCTAATCCTATTCTCAACTCCCTAACCTAAACCTAAACCTAAACTTGAAAACCCAAAGCAAAACCTGATCTCGAACCCGAACCCGATTTTCTAAACCTAAACCTTAACCTATTCTTAATTCCCTACAGCTATAACCTATAACCTTAACCTATAACTTAAGCCTAAACGTAAACCTAAAACCTAAGTGTGTTCTCAAATCCCTAAACCTAAACCTACACCTAATGCTAATCTCAACTCCCTAAACCTAAAACTAAACCTAAACTTGAAAACCCAAAGCAAAACCCGATCCCGAACCCGAATCCGATTTACTAAACCTAAACCTTAACCTATTCTCAATTCCCTACGGCTATAACTTATAACCTAAACCTAAACATAAACCTAAAGCCTAAATGTGTTCTCCAATCCCTAATCCTAAACCTACACCTAATGCTAATCTCAACTCCCTAACCTAAATCTAAACCTAAATTTGAAAACCAAAACCAAAACCCGATCGCAAATCCGATTTCCTAAACCTAAACCATAACCGATTCTCAATTCCTTATAGCTATAACCTATAACCTACCTAAAACCTAAACCTAAACCTAAACCTAAATGTGTTCTCAAATTCCTAAACCTAAACCCACACCTAATCGTATTCTCAACTCCCTAACCTAAACCTAAACCTAAACCTAAACCTAAACTTGATAACCCAAACTTAAACCTCATTCCGAACCCGAACCCGATTTCCTAAACCTATACTTTAACCTATTCTCAGTTCCCTACAGCTATAACCTATAACCTAAACCTAAAACCTAAAACCTAAATGTATTCTTAAATAAACCTAAACCTAAACTTAAACCTAATCCTAATCTCAACTTCCTAACCTAAACCTAAGCCTAAACTTGAAAACCCAAACCTAAACCCGATCCCGAACCCGAATCCGATTTCCTAAACCTAAACTTTAACCTATTCTTACTTCCCTAAACCTATAACCTTAACATAAACCTAACCAAAACCTATAACCTAAACCTATAACTTTAACCTAAACCTAAAATCTAAACCTAAACCTAAACCAAAACCTATAACATACCAAAACCAAACCTATAACATACAAACCAAAACCTATATCCTAAACTTTAATCTATAACCTAAACTTATAACCCATAACCTATCCTTAACCTAAACCTAAACCTAAACCTAAACTTATAACCTAAACCTATAAACTAAAAATTAAACCTAAACCTAAACTTAAAACCTAAATGTATTCTCAAATCCCTAAACCTAAACCTACACCTAATCTTGATCTCAACTCCCTAACCTAAACCTAAATCTAAACATGAAAACCCAAACCTAAACCCGATCCTGAACCCGAACCTGATTTCGTTAACCTAAACCTTAACCTATTCTCAATTCCCTGAAGCTATAACCTATAACCTAAACCTAAACCTTAACCTTTTAACCTTTAACCTTAACCTTAACCTTAACCTAAACCTAAACCTATACTTATAAATTCTAATTTATTTAATAAAAGTTCATTTACGGTTAAGTTATTTTCTTAATAAGTTTATTGCCTTAATCTATTATTTACTAAATTGCAGGATAATTTTGAATTGGATTTGAGTGTTCCGCACATTTCCTTTGCCGTCGACAACATGATCAAAGAGCGGTTCAAGGAGTACCGCTTCTTGTTACACAAGCGGTACAAGCAGTGCATGAGTAGCGAGGAGGGCGCACTATCCGCACCACCGCACCTAATTGGATTTTTTGTATTTTATTTACGATATTAAATTTATATATATTTATGCATGATGTAGTTTATGTTTGGATGAATTTATTTATGTACTTTGGAGTTAAATGGATGTGAATGTGAATATGAATATGATGAAATATATTACATAACAGGTGTATATCAAGAAATATATTGTAACAGGTGTATATTAGGTGCAAATGAAGAAGGTGCAAATGAAGAGGACAAAATAATAATTTTACCTACGAAAATTTTCGTAGGTAAAAGTGTTATCAAAGTTTTTACCTACCAACGTTTTCGTAGGTAAAAGTCTCATCCAAGTTTTTACCTACGAAAATTTTCGTAGTTAAAAGTATCATCCATGTTTTTCCCTACGAAAATATTCGTAGCTAAAGTATTTTTACCTATGATATTATTTGTAGGAAAATGTTTGGTAAATATTTTTACCTACGAAAATAGTAGTAGGTAAAAGTTTCCTAGTACTGTTACCTACGAATATATTTGTGGGTAAATGTCTTGTAAATACCTTTTAGCTACGAAACTATTGGTAGGTAAAAAGTGTTTTCAATATTTTTAGTTACGAAAATATTTGTAGGTAAAAAGTCTTGTAAATATTTTTAGCTACGAAATTGTTGGTAGGTAAAAAGTGTTTAAATATTTTTAGCTACGAAATTTTTGGTAGGTAAAAAGTCTTGTAAATAATTTTAGCTATGAAATTGTTGATAGGTAAAAAGTGTTTTAAATATTTTTAGCTAGTCAGGAAAAAAATCTTAAATATTTTTAGCTACGAAATTTTTGGTAGCTAAAAAGTCTTGTAAATATTAATTATAAAATGTTTTGCCTAAGAAATATTTCGTCAGCAAAAGTCTTGCCTAGCAAGAAATTTGCCAACGAAAATTTTCGCGGGTAAAACTTTTTGTCTACCAAAATTAGACTTTTGCCTACGAAAATTTTCGTTGGTAAAAGTGGCTTTTCTTGCATAGGAAGGAGTGATGATTGAACGCCTCCCCGTTAAAAACATCCCAAGGCCTGCTGTAATGTTTATTTGCCATCCAACCCGTTGGTTGTAAGGTTAGATAAACTTGGTTGAAAGGAAAAAAAAAACCAAAAATCATATTCGTTTTGACACTTTTGTAGCCCATGATAATTTTTTTATAGTCAATCACTACTGTTTCCTATGATATGGTCTACCTGAGAGCGGTATCTTCTTCATTTTTTAAAATCTTTTCCCTGAAATGGTCTTGTAAACAGATGGACGACATGGATATAGAATACATGGATCAAGGTCGCCGGGCTCCACAGTAAGTCTGGTGTGAGGATGGGCCGCACCTAATCCGCTCCCGCCATCTACACCCCTCTACATGTACACCCCTCTACATGTGCCATCATAGCCAACAGGTGCAATATCCAACCCAGACACTAGGTGGGTCTGACGGTTTAGATGTTTTTCCTGAAAGTAAATCTTGTTAATCCATATGTGGGCACGATGTTAGCTAGAAACAGTTGGACGGGTAAGAAAACTTCATCCAACTACTTTGAGCCGTAAATTTGTTTTGCAAACTGTGGCCCACGTGACGACTGGATCAACCTAATTCTTTACTGTTCTGATCATGAATGGATTGGATCTCACATCCATGCACCATGTTGGCACATGTGAGCTGCCTTGCACACGCGTATAGGCTAATCAAAGCTACAAATAATCATAATTGGAGTTCAAAGTGCACTCCAGTGTGCACTTTTTTCTTTTGGTTCTCTGCCTTCCATGTGGCTACTAGATACACATGTGAAAGATCCAAGCCGGTCAAGTGATCCCCACCCTTAAAAAATAAAATAAAAATAGACCTTTCCGACTATCGCTGGGACGAAATGTGCATATAATCAACGTGGATGGTCGGTCAATCTTCTCCCAACCACTCATTTGTTTCGTATGCGTGTGACCCACCCGATAATCAGATTGGCATTAATTTAAAAATAAAAAAAATAAATAAAAAAGCATCCAAAAGGTGAGACTGCCTCATGAACGGCTCCTATATTGCACGTATGCACTTCAGTACTTGTGCGAGTTTAAGTTTTTAGCGACTCGACAGGAGAAGGTTTGATTAGTTCATCCATCGCCACACCAGGCCAAAGCTCTCCCACTATTCCATGTTTGTACTGGACGAACAGTAGTTAACGCCCTTAATAATTCCCTTAATCATTTGAGATGATTAATCAAATAAATTATCGCGTAGCTTTGGTCTGGATTCCTTTGATAGTTCACCACAATTTTTTGACTCCTCAACTCCTATCACAGTATTTTTTCACTCCTCAACTCCACATGCATGGCAAGAGCAAATTCAAAATTACATTTAAGGGCAGGTTTGATTTTTTAAATCTTTTGTAAATAAGCAAATGTTGGATTTTTTTAAATCGTTTTAAAAAATGAGCATGTATTTCTGCTTCATAAATTGCTCTTAAAGGATTATTTTAAATTTATGGGCCCCATCTTGATGTATATGACATATTTGCGTTGTCAATTCATTTTATTAGAATATTTTGAGGCACGAAATCGAAAAATGAGATGGATCCAATTCTAAAGTAGCCCACACCAAAGGAAACAGTGGTCCCAAGAATTTTTTAACGATAGGTGTTTGATTCCTTTCTTCCTATAGTGTGGTACAATTGAGCTTTGGATCTACCTCATTTTTTGGCTCATGCTATAAATTCAGTTGACATGATAGATGGATGGCGTTGATACACCACATACATCATGATGGCCCCCACATATTTCACAGCCTCCATAATTTTGGTGTTTAAAAAATAAGTCATCAAATTAAGCATAAGTAATAATGTTGTGCGATTATTTAGGAAGGTTGTGTCATACAAACATTTTCTACATCTCTATTCCACTAGAGGAAGGTTGTAAGGTCCATCTCCATATTACATGATATTGTCGGCTTTGCCAAAACTCACGGATTTAAAATGCGTCATGCATGTTAAGGAATGAATCCAACTTATAGCTACCAATACTTTGAACAACGCTTCCGATGTGGGACAAAGTTCCACCTTCATTGTGTGCACAGTAGCCCGCTAGCACAGTAGCTTGCCAGCTACCTTGGGGCCTGGCCACATGTGCGCCCGCCCACGTGTGCCTACCCACATGTGACCACAGTAACGGAGCGTCACAATATCCCCCATCGAGGGCAGAGCCGTTCTCGTCATTGTTATCAAATGCGATCGCATATGCGCATATGCGATCGCATATGCGCATACTTTTGATCGCATCGCATATGCCATGATGGCATATGCGATCTGGCAAGTATGCCATGGCATACTTTTGTATCGATAAATATGCGATCGCATATGCGTAAGATATGCGTACGCATACACATATGCGATGGCATATTTCCCAATAGCCAAAAGTGAAAATTTTTTATTTTTATTTTTATTTTTTATTTTTTCAAATTGGAGAACTTTTGCCTATAATTAGGCACTCATACCCCCTTCATTTTCACTATTCTTTACTCCAAAGCTCAAAATCTCTTACTCTCTCTCTCTTACACCTCTTTCTTTCTTACTCTAATCTCTCTACAATTATTTCAATTATGTTTATTTTTGTATTTTATAAGTTGTCTTTGTTGTAAGTTATAACTTGTATGTTGTTTCAAGTTATCCATTTATCATTAAAATTTCTTTCTTCGAAGTTTATAATAATTAGTTATCTTTTAATGTAGCTTGTTGATTGTTTTGTTAAAATTTATATAATATAAGTAATTAAATATATCACTTAATGAAACACGCAAACTATAATGAAATAAGTAAAATAACCCAATCCAATCATGTGTACTAATTAGATGAGTAACATGAGTTTTCCCCTCTCTTTTTTTTAAAGAATTTTTAGAATTTTTAGTTTTTTTTTTTTTTTTTTTTTTTTTTTTTTTTTTGGAAAAAAAAAAAAGTATGCCATGGCATATGCGATTGTGCGATCGCATATGCGAACAGGATATGCGGATCGCATGCAATCGCATATGCGATTTGACAACATTGGTCCTCGTCTCTGATACCATTTGTAAGATATGTCCCCACATCACATGATATTGTCCACTTTGCCGAAGCTCATGGATTTAAAACGCATCATGCCTGTTAAGGAAGGAACCCAACTTATAGCCACCACAACTTCGGATAACGCTTTCGATGTAGGACAAAGTTTCACCTTTACTATGTGTACAGTAGCTTGCCAGTACAATAGCCTGCCAGTCACCTTGGGGCCCGCCCATGTGTGCCCACCCACATGTGACCACAATGACGGGGCGTCACAAATGTAGTCATGTAATCTATTATGCATTACTACAACATATTCTCAGTCTTTTTATTAAGTGGGTGTTACTCTTATTGTACTTTATTAATTATTTATTGTTCTTGGAAGAATCAATTAAAAAAAGATACATGTCATTGCACGAGAAGTATATAACACACATAGGATTTATGGAGATATTTCGAGCATGTGTTGTGGAATTAACAACTGTCACTAGTTGGATAATACAAGTCAATGTAGCCAAGCAGTGAAAGACAAAAAGTGGTCGAGAGAAAAATAGTGCTAAAGTGGTTACTCGGACTGGTGTGCAAGAAGAGTAAAAGGTTGGAGTGGTGCCAAAGTAGTTGTTGTAACTGATTGAACGTAGGAAGAAGCATTTAGATGGCTGTCTCCAGGAAATCTATAAATAAAAAGGAGTTTAACAAAGTAAAGTCTTATACCAACCGAATGAAACAAATCAAATCTATCAATTATATTCTTTATATTTCTTAGCATAATCAGTCTTTTACATTTTTTAGTGTAATCAATAGCCTAAGCTTACATTAGGAGTAGCGATAATCCAATAGTTGTAATCCTCAGATGTAATTCAAGTCTACACTCATACGTTGGACGATTTCCACTGAAATATAAGCATTTCTCTTTTCGAGAAAGGTGCTCTGCAGTTACTCCCTGAAGTCGATTGTAAGTGTTTCCTATTTATTTGCTTTATATATATATATATATATATATATATATATATATATATATATATATATATATATATATATATATAAAATCTTTCGTATGGAAGGCAAGGTGCAACCTATTCTCGGAGGATGAACCCCACAATTCAATAATTACCTGATTATCTTAAACAACATCTTACGATCTTATCATATCTCGGTCATACACGGTCCATTTTAATGTATCTACCTATCTTAACACTTGGGGTCAAAGTTGTTTAGTTGGAATTGAGCTGCATAGTTAATTATGGCACATGTGACCGAATTTTGAAACCAAGAGACAACAACTTTAATCATGTAGGGCTCACCTTGATGTATTTTTTAGATATCCATGCTATTCGTTCGCTTTTCCATCTCATTTTATGATGCAATCCAAAACCTTAAGAAGATTCAAATCTCAGGTAGACCATACCACTAAAAATAGTGATGAATGATCATTAAAAACTTTTTCTAAGCTGCGAATGCTTTGGTTCAAGCAATTTCTATTTTCCCTTCATTTGAATCTTTTTGACATGATCAACAAGTTAGATTGCGAATAAACATTATGAAAACCTTGCTATGGATCCTTAGGAATTTTTAACAACGAAGAACTCAATCACCACTGTTTCCTATGGTGTGGTCTACCTCCAATTTGGATCTGCATAAGTTTTTGGACTTGAATGTGGATGGAAGTGGATTAAGTGTTCCATTGGCCATCTTGATGCTTGACTTGAAAAATCTGCAAATTGGGGCTAGCAGTATGAGCGAAGCGGATCTCTCACATGTGTTTTTATTTTATTTTATTTAATTTTTTTAAAAATTTATGTTGGCACGTATGTGAGCATTCAAGTACAAAAAATGTACACCCGCACGGGTGTACTTTTCGGGGGCGGATTAGCTGTTATCTATGTGGGGCCACCTTGATGTATTTGTTGTATATTTATACTATCCATCTATTTTTTCATCTCATTTTAGGATGAGATCCCAAACCTTAAGAAGATCCAAATCTCAGGTGGACCATACCACTAGAAACAATGACGAATGTGTCAAACAACCATTTACTCTAAAAGCTTAAGCTTTCAGAGTGTGGCGTATCAATGTATATCAAGGGATTTCATGACTTCAACACCCCCCCGCACGTGCGTGGTGGGAACTGCGCACGGGAACATACTGACAAGGGTGGATGGACACTCACACCATAAATAAGCCGGGCTTGATTTCCCGGTCCCTGAGCCAGACCTGATTTTCCTAGTCCCCCGTGGGAGAATAATATTTTAGTGAGGCATATCTGCTGCTCTCGAGATTCGAACATAGGACCTTCCTCTCTAATACCATGTCGAATGATTTGTGGCCCCAGTGTCTATGACCCAGGGTTGGGAAGAGGAGGCAGGAGTGGATGTACTGGACATTGGGGAACTGGAAGTAGCCATGAATTCTGAGACTGAGAGGCCAGCCTTCGGGGCAATTAGGTTATCATATTCTTCTTGAGAAATCTGGACCATAGGTGTGGAAGAAGCAGACGTTGTCTCCCCGGATTCAGTAAGAGACAAATTGGCCCATTGGCCACCTGATGAACGACCATGTCTACGAGTGAAGCCTCCCCGCATGGGAGGTTTACCATGTTTAATCCAGTAATAGTCAACCATATGGTTGGTATTTTTGCAATGAGTGCAAAAAAGAGAACCATGACCATGGCCTCGAGTTCCACGACCACGACCCTTATTATAAAAAAAAGGAGCATCAGCCTGTAAGGCAGACTGGGTGATCGAGGCACGGGGAATCATAACCTGCTTTCGTTTTTCTTCTCTTGCAAGCTGAGCATAAACCTGATTCAAGGTCATCGTATCAGCATTGTGGATGATTTGTTGTCGGAGTATCTCGTACTCATCATTAAGGCCATCTAAAAACTTGAAGATCCGACGTCGCTCCTGACGTTTCTTGATAAGAATCACATCGCGAGAACAATAGGTATCTTCCTTATCATGATAGGCGAGCTCCTCCAATAAACTTTGAAGTTTAGTATAGTACTCTGTGAGGCTTTTGTCGTTCTGTTGGAGAGAGGGGATCTCCTTCTCTAATTGAAAGATGCGTAATATGTTGTGCGCATCACTATAGAGTTCATGGACCGTGTTCCATATTTATTTTGCCGTTTTTAAGAAAAGAAAGCCGCTTCGGACATTGTTGGCCATGGAGTTCCATAACCATGACATGACAATCATGTCATCAGATTCCCATTTTGCTTTCTTAGAATCTGCATCGGCTGGACAAGAAAGGGTCCCAGTGATGTGGCCAAGTTTCCGTTTACCGCCAATAAAGATGCAGACAGCCTGTTACCACTGGAGAAACTTGTGCCCTGTGAGAGGAGATGATGTGATCTTCAGTCCTGAATTTTTAGACAGTTTGAAATCCTCTTCATGAGAGGATGAAATATCGTTAAAGACCTTAGACGATGCCATCAAGGCTGAAAGGAATCAACTTTATATATATATATATATATATGTAAACACAAAAGGCAAAATAGTGCTTGGAAATATCTCCGAAGGGAATACCAAAAGAAAAACTTGAAAAAAACACCGCTACTACATGCTTATGTGAAAAGGTATGAAGCAAACCGTTTGATCATAAGTATCAATTCCTTCACTTTAGGAGCAGTTTATGCACTGTCCAAGAACAAAGGATAGTATTTGGTTCCATCAAGAGCAGTCTGCTTTTTCCACATCCAAAGTCCTTTAGTGCACGGTCGGTGTGTGGATGCAACCAGAAATCCACTACTCCCTAATTTAAGAGGAAGCTCTTGCCTTGGCGGGCCCAACCACAGACAGAGACGACGCCAATGGGACCTTTGATGAGCTGGAGCTCCGCGATGGCATGGCGATCCGCGCTTAGTAGTGGCAAAGGTGGGTGCTGTAATGCATCTGGATCTCGCAAGAGAAACCGCGTCGATCAAATGCCTCTTCCGAAGTTGCAGATTTCGTAGTTCCTTAATAAAGCTCTTGAAAAAGGCCGCAGCTGCTGGGATTTCTACAAGTTTACAACTCTCTTACGAAGATAACCGATTGATTGAATTGGCGGCCACATTGACTAGCGGAAGATCTGCCGTAATTTCTCCAATACTTCTCTCTCACGATCTTGTCTCCTGCTTCTACAACGAAAGTGTTGAAATAGATGCGTTGATACGACTCCAGAATGAGAAGCTACGATCTGGATTAGAAGAGATGCGTCTAAGCCATTACAGATCTATGCTTTTGACGCTCTAATACCATGTCAAACAAACATTTACTCTAGAAGCTTAAGCTTTCAGAGTGTGGCGTATCAATGTATATCAAGGGATTTCATGACTTCAACAGAAGGACTGTTAAAACTTTTTGTGGGCCACAAAAGCTTTGGATCAGCTTTCTTTGTAGTTTCCCTTCATCCAGACCTTCTTGACATTATCAACCGGTTGGATTACAAATAAACATTACAAAAACCTCAGGGTGGGCCCTTTGGAATTTTTTATGGTGAGGCACTCAATCACCACTGTTGTCGTGGTATGGTCCACCTGAAATTTGGATATGCATAATTTTTGAGAAATGGACGGATGGTGTAGATATACAAAAAATCATCATGCTGGCCCACATTAAGGGTAACACTTAGGGCCCGTTTGGCCGGTTGGATTGGAACGGATTAGATGGTAGTGGAAGGGATTGGATGGCAAATCCTGGGAATGGCCGGGCGTGCCAAACAGTGTAGGTGATCTGATCCAAATCCGATGGATCTTCAGACAATCCACTGACAACAGCATCATTACCTTTAAATCCCATCCAATCCATCCTAATCCGTTCAAATTAGCCTGTGACGTGTTTGGTTCATGGGATTGGAAGGGATCGGAAGCTTTAATCTCCGGATTGGCCGGGCGTGCCAAACGGACTGGATGTATCAAGCCAGGGATATAGCAATCCCATGGATCTCAAGACAATCTGCTGACAACACCATCATTACCTAGAAATCCACGCCATCCACCCTAATACCATTCACTGCCTTCCAATCCACCCGGCCAAACGGGCCCTTAAGGGCTTGTTTGGGAGCATGGATTTGAAATGCTCGTGTTGTGTTTGGCATGGTGTAAATCAACTTTAATCCAAAAGTAGCTATGAATGGTATATTCAAAGGGGTTTGAATTTAATTACTAAATCAACTTTAATATCTCTAATTAGTGGCGTATGTAATGTTTGACACAATGGTTGTAATAAGCCCACTGAAATATATGTTTTACCCAAAAATGATGAAATTCCAAGTCTCGGATGGACCACAAAGCACAAGATTTGTAGTGGAGAGGAGGTACTACTCCTAAATAATCTTCTCTATGTAGTTGTCCAAGCCCTCACCTTACGTAGGGGTGGGTTTTGAAAACACGGTTCCTGCTGCCACGGGGTTTTTGGTCCGACTAGCTTATGTTATGGGTTTTTTTTTTTGGTAACCTTCACTCATGTCTTGCCTGTGGGCCTTTAGAATCGGCCCAAATCCAGCCCAATGCAGCCTTGGGTATTTTTTTTGGTAACCTTTACTCATGTCTTGCCTGTGGGCCTTTAGACTCGGCCCAAATCCAGCCCAATGCAGCCTTGGGTTTTTTTTTTGGTAACCTTTACTCATGTCTTGCCTGTGGGCCTTTAGACTCGGCCCAAATCCAGCCCAATGCAGCCTTGGTGGATACATCGGCCTGGGCCATCTATGCCCATTTTTACCCTTGCCTTCATGTCTTTCGAAGGATACTAGTTGACACCTGTTAATACATATTCGGATCGTTTGGCAGAAACTGGGCCACTCAACGCCTTTCCACCGTCTTATGTGTTCATGTCATGGGCCTGTGACTAGGACGGAGTGCAACCATGCCATCAACATTTCACAGGATGCACTAAATTCCTCAAATATAGCAAGGTCATTGTTGAGTGAACGACGGAATCATGTAGAGATGAATTTAGGATAGCAATCCAAAAGCACCGACGATTTTTAACTATTACTTTATATGGACAATGTTTGGACATCATTGATCATTATATTAAAGTAATTATAGTGATACAATTGATAATCTAATTGTTTCAGGATATCATTAGCAGGCAATGTGCCCAATAGGATAATAGTATGGTGACGCATGTTACACATGCAAATATGAAAAGGATTTTAGATGTAATCCAACCTCTCACCTTGGATTTGAAAACCCTACTTGA